>QLOH01000269.1:0-1239369 GCA_026901365.1 Sesbania bispinosa
TTTCAATACATTTATTATGTGAGAGAGTAACTATTAATTAAAGAGCATTAACTCTGATTTTTAAGCAATTTTGATTCCATTTTTAACCCTGTCTTTCTCACTTCTGTCGAAACACCTCACTAACAAAACAATCCCAAAATTCATGTCTCCTCCACCACCCTCTTCCCGCCCTCTCCCACCTCCCCTCCCGCCCACCACACCTCCCCCTCCGCTGTCCAGTCCTCCACAGCCTCCTAACCACCTCCCTCCCCGTATCCCTTGCAAGAGGCACATGCAACTTCTACTTCAGGGGCTTCAATAAATATGCCACGAGTAGATGTGGATGCATCTGGTACGCCTATAACTTCTAGTCTCACAAGGAATGTTTTGGTTGCCAATGATCGTAGTTTAGCCTCAAGGGGAAATCCACCTATTGTAGATCTAGGATTTTATGGTGTTGTGTCTTCTTCTGATCATATTTCAGGAGAAAACAATGGGCAGTAATGAGATGGGTGAAGAAATGGAATTTTCGTGTGATTTAATTTATTCATCAGAGGTCATCACAGGGGATGGGAGTATAAGACAGATTGCATAATGAATTAATATATGTTCCTATTGCTCTTTCTTTAGAGTTTGATTGACAATCGTTTGTGTGAAAAATTTAAATTCATTCCGATGGTATAAAATGGAAAGGAAAAGTGAAGGTGAATTGAAATAAAATATGTAA
Source organism: Sesbania bispinosa (assembly GCA_026901365.1). NCBI lineage: Eukaryota > Viridiplantae > Streptophyta > Magnoliopsida > Fabales > Fabaceae > Sesbania > Sesbania bispinosa. The sequence continues at coordinate 707 of QLOH01000269.1, forward strand.
TAAATAGGTTGAAGAAGCTTATGTATATAGTTCAGAGGAATAAAAACACAAATTATTTTGTTGTTGGTGAGTGTTAAGTGTCATTTTACTATTAATTTAATTTGTTGTTTGCAGACTGAACGGCGGAGGGGGAGGTGTGGTGGGTGGGAGAGGACGGGAAGAGTGTGGTGGAGGAGACTTGAATTTTGGGATTGTTTTGTTAGTGAGGTGTTTTGACAGAAGTGAGAGAGGCAGGGTTAAAAATGGAATCAAATTTGCTTTAAAAATCAGAGTCAATACTCTTTAATTAATAGTTACTCTCTCACATAATAAATGTATTGAAAAATGTATTGGAAAGTGAATTTTAATGATTGTTAAAATGTGCCCTCGAGCACACTATAGAAAAACCGTTTATTATTTAACATCGATGGTCAAAAGTAGATATTTAATGGTCAAAATTAATTCTTTTGCTTCCTATCTTTCACTATTATAGCCCCAATTCCGACATAGCACTGGCAACATGTTACATTGTTTATTACCCTCAATAAACATAACACTTATAGTTACAAAAAAAATGGGGGAAAAAATCAAAATCCGCACAAATTTTTTCAACATGCTCAATGCTCAACTCGAAGTAAACGTATTTTCCTTTACTTTCCCACCCACCAAACAGGAAAAAAAGAAAAAAGAAAAAAATTTGGAGTACCTGCCAGCGGAGATATCATAGATCTGGCCTTTGATTGCCATCAAGAGTGGTTTATTCGGGTCAAAGCCGTTGTATGACCGCAATCGGAGTACCTGCCACTCCCCCACCAGTCACGTTGCCGTGCTCAGCGCCGCTTCCACCGCGAAACGCGGCCAGGAACCAACCCCCAAACCACCTCCAGTCGCGGACAAAACGGCCACCGTATGTACCATCGCCGCACCCGCAGACGCATGCAATCGCGCCCATCCGTCGCACAGATCGCATCAAATGCTGAGTTTCTCCCCACCAAGGCCACCCTCCTTTGATCCTCTACCCTTTTCCCTCAATCTGTGATCCATCGATCTCGCAATCTGGTGTTCCATGTCGGAACCGTAAAACCATTTTGGAGAAATGAGGTTGATGAGAGATTGAAAGAGGAAAGAGAATTGGAGCTGTTGATGTAAAAGAGAAGTTATCAGTTCTGGGCGGTTAAGGAAAAAAGGAAGTTATGAAGGGTATTTTGGGTATACAAAATTTGAACGAAAAAAGGGTCTATCGCCTTTATTAATAGTATAAATATAGATATATTAAAATTGTTCTCCTAACACACGTGTCGTGTTTTTTCACTTATTTTTTTAGTTTTTTTTTATTTTCACCTCGATATAGTGATTTTTTTATGAATTACAGGTATCCTCCACGGGAGACGGTCCTCCTTCTTTCTTTTCTTTCGTTCCTATTAATGTTTCATTACAAAAGTGGTGTTTTTTTTATAATCCACGAGTATCCTCTACGGGGCAGTTGTGCTCTTATTGACCATTTTCTTTAACTGGCCCCTCCCTTTTCATCACACTTTAATTTTATTTCTTCATTATTATATTAAAATAATTTATCCCATTATCCGTTCATATTTTTTTATTTTCATATATAAAAATACATATTAATTAAAAAATATAATAAAAGTGTCGATTTATATTAAACTTAAAATGTTTTTCAATATATCATTTATCTCTATATTTATTATTTTTCTTAAAATATGCCGATTCATATTTATTCTCCATCTTAAAATTGTTCTCTCATTTTAAAAAAAAAAATTGTTCTCCCACTACATGTGTCACATTTTCGCAATTGAGTTTTTTTGTTTTTTTATTCTCATTTCAGTAAAATAATTTTTTTATAAAGCACGTGTATCTTCCACGGGAGACAGTTATGTTCTGTCGTTTTCTTTTTTATCATACAATCATTTTATTTTTTTAGTTTTATTATATAAAAATATTTTCTCTCATTATTCGTACTATAAATATATTAAAAATGTTCTCCTAACACACGTGTCATGTTTTTTCACTTATTTTTTTAGTTTTTTTATTTTCACCTCGATATAGTGATTTTTTATGAATTACAGGTATCCTCCAGGGGAGACGGTCCTCCTTCTTTCTTTTCTTTCGTTCCTATTAATGTTTCATTACAAAAGTGATGTTTTTTTTATAATCCACGAGTATCCTCTATAGGGCAGTTGTGCTCTTACTGACCATTTTCTTCACCTGGCCCCTCCATTTTCAGCACACTTTAATTTTATTTCTTTATTATTATATTAAAATTATTTATCCCATTATTCGTTCTATTTTTTTTCCTTATATAAAAATACACATTAAAAAATATAATAAATGTGTCTATTTATATTAAATTTAAAATGTTTTCCAATATATCATTTATCTCTATATTTATTATTTTTCTTAAAATGTGTCAATTTATATGTGTCACGTTTTCGCAATTGAGGTTTTTTTAGTTGTTTTATTCTCACTTCAGTAAAATGAATTTTTTTATGAATTTGGGTATCCTCCATAGGAGGTAGTCCTACTCTTGCCAGTATCTTTTTTTATCACACTTTCATTTTCATTTTTTATAATTATATTAAATATTAAAATATGACTTCTCATTATCTGTTCCTATTAATATGTTTAATTACAAAAGTGATTTTTTATAAATTAACCACGAGTATACTCCACGGGGTAGTTGTGCTTTTATCGACCGTTTTCTTTTTTTCCCTTTTTGTCACACTTTAATATTCTTCTTTTATTATTAAGTTAGAACGGTTTCTCTCATTATTCATTTATATTTATGTGTTTTATTACATAAAACACACATTAAAAGATATAATAAATGTGTGTTGATTTATATTAAATTTAAAGTGCTTTTTTTTTCAATATATTATTTGTCTCTCTATTTTATTTATTCATGTTTTCACTTATTATCTCTTTTACCTATTTTATTTAATCTTAAATTTTTTCACTCAGTAGACGTGTCATGTTTTCTCAATTGAGTTTTTTTAATTTTTTATTCGTACTTCAGTAAAGTAATTTTTTTATGAACCTCATGGATACTCAATGATAGATTGTTATATTCCTGTTTTTTTTTCATTTTTTATCACATATTTATTTTCTTTTTTTAGTATTTTTATATAATAGTATTTTCTATTAATATGTTTAATTACAAGAGTGATTTTTTTCTGAACCACGAGTATACTCTACGGGGGTAATTGTGCTCTTACAAGTTTGTTTTCTCATTTTTTTATCACACTTTAATTTTATTTTTTATTATATTAAAACAATTTCTCTAATTATTCATTCATATTAATGTATTTCATTACATAAAAACATAAATTAAAAAAAATATAATAATTGTGTTGATTTACCTTGAATATAAAGTATTTTTTCAATATATCAGTTATCTTTTTTTATTCAATAATATATTCACTTATTATCTCTGTTATTCATTCTCTATCTTAAAAATGTTTCCCCAATACATGTGTCACCTTTTTCACTTGTATTTTTTTAATTTTTTTATTCTCGCTTCAGTGAAGTGATTAAAGTGATTGGGCCGTGAGATCAAAAATCTATATATATATATATATATATATATATTAAATTTATAATTTTATTAATGATGTATATTATTATTTTCCATAACCACGGTAACAATATACCCTTCATATTTTACTAATTGATTTATATGATTATATCATAAGTTAATTTCATTATAAATATTTATTTAGTAATCTATATTTTATCCTGTGCGAAGCACGGCAACATAAATCCTACCATCAATATACCCGTGCGAAGGCACGGGTCACCTACTAGTGATAACCCAAAGGAAAAGCATGCCCCACGTTGGCCAGATGATCAACACACTGGTTTACTTCTCTATAAGTATGGCCAAGGACCACAATCCACTCCCAAGAGAGAGCTTCTCTAATATCACGAACCAGGCTGTAACAATGATGATGTTTCGAACAACCATCAAGAACAAGACTCAGAGCTGTTTTAGAATCCAGCTCTGCAATTAACTTCCTCACACCAACATCCTTAGCTAATTTAAGCCCATAAAGTAAGCTCCATGGCTCTGTTTTCACAACATTACAAATGCCTAAGTTACAGGTATAGGCTTTAATAAACTGGTCATAATTTCTTCTAAGGATCCCTCCGCAAGCTGCATTACCAAAAGTTCCTCTAACCGACCCATCCACATTTAGTTTAGAATAGTCATTAGGAGGATGTCTCCAAGATATGTATGCTTCCTGTCTTCTAGCACCATTATGGATTGAGAGTGGGTTACCAAATCCAGATTGGACCATCTTAGAGTAAGACAGCGCTCGAGATAGAAGCTCATCTGGCTTTTCAAATTTTTGATTGAACACCAGGTTGTTTATATCATTCCACAACATCCATATCAGAATGGGGAATACAAGATGCCAATCTAACTCAAAATTAGAATTAAAGTCATCAACCAAATTGAATTTCAACCAAGCAAGAAGCCCCAGACTAAAGAATTTTGCCCAGAAATTATGTGGAACTAATTTATTCCATATATCCATCACCGAGGGACAGTCTCTAAGAGTATGCATAATAGACTCAGGGGCACTCTTACATCTCGGACATAAAGAGTCTTGGGTCATACCCCTCAAACATCTCTCCTCATTAGTCAGAACTTTGGCATGTAAAATTTTCCACAAAAGACATTGTATTCTGGGGGGTCCTTGCCATTGCCAAATTGCTTTACAAATTAGCTCATCAAAGTTCTGGTTATCAGGTTCCATTAGCATATGATATGCTGTCTTTAGAGAGAACTCTCCTGTAGGAGTTGCAGACCACAAAGGGCTATCAGGATGAAGGCCTTCTCTAGGCGCCTTAATAGCTGATAATTTAAGAATAATATCTTCAGGGAGCAGTTGGGTCAAGGTGCTCAGATTCCAATTACCATCAGAAGCATAACAAATGGCAGGAAGATTCAATTGACAGTCCTGAACATCACAAACAACATAATTAATTAGAGGATTCATACCTGGAATAAAGTTGTCAAGCCAAAAGCGGGTGTCAAGGTCGTTCCCTAAGTTCCAAATTGTTCCTGAGCAAGTTTTATGCCACACCCGAGCAATTCCCTTCCACAATAAGGAATTTTTATTGTTGCTTTTAACATTAGGCATGAGCTGAGGACCACAGTTATATTTCTCTTTGACTACTTGGACCCAAAGAAGATGAGGATTCTGAATAATATTCCATCCCAGTTTCATTAGGAAATCAGTATAATATAACCACCGTTTGTGGTACAAAAAACAATTATTGTTATATACCATGATTAATTCATTTCTTATAGAATGAATTACAATGTCCAAAACCGTGGTTATTCACAGTAATAGTAGATTGTGACCTGGGTGGACTTTACTTATTATTGAAAGGATTTGACCTAATTATCATCTATACTATTACAATTCAATAGCTTTAATATTAATTTTTTCACTATTCATTGGATTATTTTTCAATATTTTATTCATTAAAGTATTATTAGTGTTAATAATATTATTTTGAGTATTATTATTATTATTATTTATTTATTTACTATTTTCAACAAAGTAAAAGTGAATTTCTTATAAAAAGTCGTGTCATTTTTTATAAAATGTTGAGTTAAATATGTTTTTGGTCCCTGAAAAAATGAAATTTAATTTTGGTCCCTCATTTACTTTTTTTATAGGTTTTGGTCCTCCATTTTTAAAAATCACACATTTTTAGTACTTCATATTAATTATATTCTGTTAAGTCACTCTCGCAACTCTACTACGACTTTTTCCGGGTAAAAATTCACATGAAATTTCTTGCGATTTTTTCTCTAGAAAATTCATGTGTAGTAAAATTCCAAAAAAATTACAATCTTTTTACATAAAATTGTTATTATAAAATTTCTTTGCTTTGTTATAGAAAAATCTATACTATTACAATTCAATAGCTTTACTATTAATTTTTTCACTATTCATTGGATTATTTTTCAAAATATTATTCATTAAAGTATTATTAGTGTTAATAATATTATTTTAAGTATTATTATTATTTATTTACTATAAAGTAAAAGTAAATTTCTTATAAAAAGTCGTGCCATTTTTTATAAAATGTTGAGTTAAATTGTTTTTTATCACTGAAAATATGAAATTTGGTTATGGTCCATCATTTTTTCTTTTATCTGTTTTGATCCTCCATTTTTAAAAATCACATGTTTTTAATACTTCATATTAATATTAATTGTACTATGTTAAGTCATTCTCACAACTCTACTAGTACTACTACGACTTTTTCACTATTCATGTGTAGTAAATTTCCAAAAAAATTATAAACTTTTTACATAAAACTTTTACTGTAAAATTTCTTTGCTTTGTTGTAGAAAAATCTACAGTAAATTTTCCGCAAATTTTAGGATTTGAAAAAACTTTTCTTTGAATTTACTATTGTTATTATTTACTATTTTCAATAAAATAGAAGTAAAGTTCTTATACAAAGTTGTGCCATTTTTCATAAAATGTTGGTTTAAATATGTTTTTGGTCCCTGAAAATATGATGAAAATTGGTTTTGGTCCCTCATTTATTTTTTCATAGGTTTTGGTCATCCATTTTAAAAATCATATGTTTTTAGTCCTTCATATTAATTGTACTATGTTAGGTCACTCTCTAAACTCTGCTATGACTTTTTCCGGGTAAAAATTCACAGGAAATTTCTTGTGATTTTTTCTCTAGAAAATTCATGTGTTGTAAATTTCCAAAAAAATTACAAACTTTTTATATAAAACTGTTGCTATCCAATTTTTTTGCTTTGTTGTATAAAAGTCTATAGTAAATTTTCCGCAAATTTTAGGATATGAACAAAATTTTCTTTGAATTTACTATTATTATTATTATTTACTATGTTGAATAAAGTAGAAGTAAACTTTTTATAAAAAGTCATGCCATTTTTTATAAAATGTTGGGTTAAATATGTTTTTGTTCCCTGAAAATATGATGAAATTTGGTTTTGGTCCCTCATTAATTTTTTTCATAGGTTTTGATCATCCATTTTTAAAAATCACATGTTTTTAGTCCTTCAAATTAACTGTACTCTGTTAAGTCACTCTCGTAACTCTACTACGACTTTTCCCGGGTAAACATTCACAGGAAATTTCTTGCGATTTTTTCTCTAGAAAATTCATGGGTTGTAAATTTCCAAAAAAATTACAAACTTTTTACATAAAAATGTTGCTATAACTTTTCTTTGTTGTACAAAAATCTATAGTAAATTTTCCACAAATTTTAGGATCTTAACAAAATTTTCTTTGAATTTTGTGTACCACACAAACTTTAGTATCAATCTCAACAAATATATTTGTACTCATGTGTGTCAATATCTACAAATTAAATAATTTTAATGTAAATAATATATTAGGAAAATACATAATAAATTTGATGTAAATCAACACATTTTATTATATTACCGCGTCCAAACTTTAGTATCAATCTCAACAAATATATATGTACTCATGTGTATTAATATCTACAAATTAATTTTTTTTAATGTAAATAATATATCAGTCCCTGTCGTCAACTCTGTTAAATATAAGGGTAACAGTGAGGACTAATTTCAATGATTTGAAAACATTAGGGATAAAAAACAACGAAAAAACAAATCAGGGACCAAAACCAAATACGGGTCAAAGTTTAGGTACCAAAAACATATTTAATCCCCTTTTTTTGTCCCTAAACATTCTAAACCCTCAATCTGTGGTCCCTGACCGTTAGTGAGATCTATTAACCTGATGAGCTGGCTAAGGGAAGTTACATGTCAGTATCAATAGTATTATGTTTTTTATTTTAGTTAATTTCTTGTTTACTTTAATCTTTAATACAATATTTTAACATTACAGATTGAATAAAAATTTAAAGTTCATAAAAAATTGAAAATTACAATATCCTTATATTATGTCTTTGTATAAAAAATAAAAATAGAATTATATAATAAAATCTTATGTAAATATACCTTTTTATTTCATTTTACATTAACCAACTATTTAAATCAAACACTATCAATTTAATAAGCTAATTTATCAATTAATTTTAGCAAATATAACTTATATCTCATCTCATTCTAATCAAACTTCTACTATATAATTTTACCTAACAATATAATGTATAAATTATCCCAACACACACATACATATACACATATAAATTTGAAAAAAAAAAGTGGGGGGGGGGGGGATGGCCCCCTTTCCCCAAAAGTGGCTCCGCCACTGCAGTCAACCGAAATCCCAAACCCATATATTTCCAGATCCAAGTATTCCACAAACATGTAAGTTTCAGGTGAGAAATAGAACTAGAAAGTTAAAGAGAAGGGTGAGAAAGATGAGACTGAGAATCAGAGATAGGAGAGAGTGAGAAAGAGATAAAAGAGAGGGATGGGGCAAGTTGAATTACAAACACCTTTCCGAGAATCAATTCTGGACATTTGTATCCGTAAGCCATTTTAATTACAAACACATATGTCTTATGTCTGGGAATCAATTCCGGAAACTTGTGTTCGTAAGGTATTTTAAAAAAAATTGCTTACAGAAACACGTGTTCAAAATTTGTTCTCGACACCTGTTTTCATGAGTCAATTTTATTCTCGTTCGAACACTTAGTATTCGGAAGAGCTAAAGGTAGTTAGAGAAACTTATGGGAATATCAAAGGCTCGCCCTAAAGGAATATTGTAACATCCCACTATTAGAGGCTTTAATTTATAGGAAATTCATAACATGAATAGAATGAAGTAAGGAATAGATAAGGAAAAGCTTAAGAGGTAAAAATCAGAGTTTCATACATCAGGGTTTTCGCTCAAGTGAGAAAGTCTCGCTCAAGCGAATTATGCAGCAAAAACTATAGGATTTTGGTCCTGCAAGTCTCGCTCAAGCGAGAGCATCTAGCTCAAGCGAGATACAGGACACAAAAATGTGTTGCTCTCTGGATGATTTTCGCTCAAGCTAGCAGTTCTCGCTTAAGCGAAAATATTCCAGAGAGATTGTATATTTCGTGGGCATTCTCGCTCAAGCTAAATGGTCTCGCTTGAGCTAGAATGACCATCTCGCTCAAGCTAGAATCTCGCTTGAGCGAGAAGACGATTACAACATTTTTAAAACACGACTGCAGGCAGTTTCCCACTCAGTTTCTCTTCCCTTTTTCGTTCTTCCAGAGAGAGAAAGAGAGGTTTTAGTGAGAGAATGCCCTAGTGAAGGTCAAGAACGATTTCTACTCATCCAAGAGCAAGTCCCCCATTAATCTACTCACCTCCAACGCTTCCTATCTTCTGTTTGTTCTTCGTTTTCTCGAACCTCAGGTGGGTGTGATTCTCACTTGTTTGCTATTGTTGTTGTCCAAATATGATCCCCCATCTTACTATCCCCTTCCTTCACTAAATTATGATGAATGGGTTTAGATGAACCTAGGGAATTTAATGTGTTGATTGATGAGTGTGATGTTTTGCAAACCATAGGGTAGAATATTTGATTGACTATAAATGTTATAAATATGAGCATATTATTATGAAATCATGGGCCTTTGGCCATCACAGTCATGAATTATGAGTTAAGATATCACGGGGCTTATAGCCATCACAGAGCCTCCGGGATATCACAGGGTCGTTGACCGTCACAGGCCTTCGGGCAATCTATTTAAGAAAAATGGGGTAACTGTTGAGTTTAAGAATTAATTTGAGCATTCAAACTTAACTTAAGACTCAGTATCCTTAGGTTTTAATGATTAACAAATAAGATCATATAAGCAGGTTCTACTGAGAAAGGTATTGTTTTGTTGATTATGTTTCAGGTTGGAGTATTCACTGAAGTGTCAGAATCAGAAGATGAAGCAATACAGAATCTGAAGAGAAGAAAAAGAACAGCACAAGATCTGAAGAGAAGAAATAGACTCAGTCATCTGAAGCATTCTTATCATCTGAAGACTTGAAGACAAAAGAACTTCGTCTAAAGAACGTCTATCATCTGAAGAATTGAAGCTGATCAAAAGTACTCTGTATATCTGAAAGCTGAACGTGTATGAATCAAGAAATGATCTCGTGAAGACATTGTCAAGCATGAAGAACACTCTACCCAATGGACTATACCTATTTCAGCACAAGAGTTAGGCATGCTTTTCTGCCTCGATCAAAAGACTTTCACAAATAAGGAAATCTTGCAACGACTGCTGCACCTGCAACAAAAAGGTACTGAGTACGCAGACCTACTGCACCTGCTGCTGCCCAGAATGAATCAGAAGTCTGAACAAGAAAATGACGAGAAAAGATGTTTGAACTAAGGTTATTTAATTCAACATCTCTATCCATCTAAATCTCAGAAGAACAAGAAGAGACAAAGAAGAACAGAGCTTGAATCGTCTGAAGAAGAGAAGAAGCAACTCTTGATAGAAAAAAGAATCTTGCTGAAAGTATTCTAAGGTTGAAGAAGCAAGGAATGCATATGATGAAGCAGATGAAATCTAAATGAGATAATACATCAAGCTGAAAGCTCACAAATCATCTGAAAATATGTGAAGAGTTCAATCGTATGAACACACATACTCTCTGAACATATTATGAGATATGAAGACTCTCAATACTGACTACATGAACAAAGCTCAACTACGAGAAGTCTCAACAAAGGTAAAGATCATTTGTTCAACGGCTAAGATATCATTCAAATATCTGCAAGGAACTCTGATCAAGAGAGAAAAAAGAGAAAGCAACCGAATGTTAGAAGCTGAGCAAAAAGGAAGCCACCACAATTCGGGTTAAAGGACAAATCCAACGAATACATCCTCACATTCACATAAACGAAAGGGGGACAGAAAAGAAGAAGAAGAGAGAAAGGAAAGAAGACATCTACCTGATTAAGGAAATTCTCTCAAGGTTAAAGAACTTATCAATTGTGTGTCAGAGCTAAGCTATTTGCACACCTATTCTGCTTAAGAAGAAGCAACCGTTTAAAGAAGTTATTTCACAACGGCTACTTGAGCCAAATCACTTCTTCTCAACGGTAACCAAGGAATCTTCAAACGACTATATTTCATCAGAACATATAAATAGCCACATGAAAGACTTTGAAGAAAAGGCATGGGGTCTGTTGACCAACCATGGTATCCAGGAGTTGATTAGGGGTCTGTTGACCAACCATGGGAACATTGAAGCCCAAGAAAGAAATAGCTGAAGCCTAATTTCATGGGTAAGTCTAAGGTGCACAAGTTAAAAACTTGTGCACCCATACACAAGTGATTTTACCTTCTATTGCAGGTTTGATAGGATTTAACTTTTTTGTTTAAAGATTTATATTATTTGCAAAGTGGGACAGTAAAGTTTAAGATATTAAATATTGAGACACCGCCCGTGATTCATCCTGTTTGAGTGTTTATATACACGGGAATCATTTAATCCCAAAGGGTTGGTCGAGGTGAGCAAGACAGGGTCTTGGATCTCACGGGTCTCAGGTACGAACCCCCATTCGTCCCCTTTGAGGTAAAACGTAAGTAGCTATGTAAGTGCTCAAAAAGCCCAAAGGCTTTCCTGCATTGGACTCGGGCACCATCCCCACTCTAAATTTTTTCCATCCAAAATAAAAAAATACACAGGAATCATTTTTCTCCACCGGTCACGCCGCCACCAAGGTCACCGCTAACACCACCGCCATGTCATCGGATCTTCATCGCCGCGGACAGCCGGAACGACTCTGCTTGTGTTCTCCTCGCGTGTCGTTGTACGACCGTATCCATCACAGTCTCGTTCGTCTTCTTCGTTGCATCGCCACTGCTTGAGACCCTCACCGTCACGCACCGTCGAGGCACGACCACAGAAATTCATAAATGCGACGATGATGGAGGTGCCAAGGATGCAACACCGCATATATCCTCCATGCCCTGTAGCTCAAAACACGCGTCGCAAATTTGGCCATGGTGTCATGGGCACCCGCAGCAGCATAGTAGGTGCCCGCAGATCGCCGTTTTGAAGGTTTGGGTTTGCCCTTGTCCACCACCTCAAACCACCTTAATCTATACATCTGGTCCTTTCAAGTTGATACTCCTCCAGATTCTCTGTCTATATTTCTGCTAACAGATTCAATTGGAAGGAACTATTTTTTTTTTCATTTGGCGTTGTTTCTTTTTTTTTCTCGTCCTGTAACAACAAAATTGCTTCGCAAATCAAACTCACTTCCCTTCGTTTGTGTTTCAAATCGAACATTTATAAATTTTCTAGTTCCATGATGAAACTGACGATGATGCAATGAGGCAATATAGTGGTGGAGAATCATTAGTTGGAGAAGCCATTTACTTCATTTTTGGAACAAAGATTCAACCAGGAAAAAAATCTAGAACGGAGATGGTAGGCACAAATGAGACCAAATTCTAGACATGGTACCAAGAAATTTATTTTAAAAGAAATAAAACCCTTCTTTGCAAATTATAGAACCAATCATATGTAAACCCGGAACCTTTTCATTAAATGAAATCTCAGCCATCCATTTAAATAATTTCTTATCCAATGGCTCTTATTAGTTTGGGTACAGGTACACAAGTTTTTTACTTGTGTACCTTGGACAACACCTAATTTCATATCTTACTTAGCCTGTTAGTTGAGGAAGTTTTACCTCACTTAGAAGACGAGATTGTACCCAAATTTATACACTTGTATCTCTGTCTTACCCTTGTACTTAGAATTTATTTCATGTATCCTGAGTTAGACTCAGTAATCACTTTGTACAAGAAGAATCTGAGTTTATGTTTCTTAGAAACTTAAACTTAGTTTGTGTTGTAAACACTTTATGTGTCTGAAATACTGGGGAGGCTTGGTGGAAGAAAGAATACTCAATGTAGAGCCTGGAGAGGCTTGATAGAAAAGAATACTTGATGTAGAGCCTATAGAGACTTGGTAGAAAAGAATACTTGTTGTTGAGCCTGAAGAGACTTGTATGTAAAAAATACTGCATGAGTTGCCTGGAGAGGCAGTTGAAAACAAAGGAATACTTGTGTTTACGCCTGGAGAGGCTGTGGCAAAAGAATACTTGTATCTGTGGATTCAGATAGTGGAAAATCCAGTGGTGGTTTGCCCTGGGACTGGATGTAGCTCACTGGGTTGGTGGGTGAACCAGGATAAACTCTTGGCTAAGTCTTCTTTTCCTTAAACTCATTTATTTTCTGTTCTATACTTCTGTAGGGGATTGAAAAGTATTTTTCACAACAAACTTAATTCAACAATTTCAATAAAACAAGTTTTCAAAGATAAACAAACTTTCTATTGATCTCATATCATTTGAAGTATTACAGAAAATGCACTTTGAAGAACCTCTGAAATAACTCTCTGAAGAGAGCTTGAAAAGATCTCAGATCAGAAGTTAGAAACAAGCTTCAGACGATCACCAATCATCTGAAGTATTTCAGAAACAGTTCTGAAAAAATTCTTTGTAATAACTTTCAGAAGGTACTTTGAGATGTTTTTAAATAACTTAGTTTTGAATAAGAAACTAACTCCTTTGTACGTTATTTAAAACCTTCTGAAGTACTGTTAGAAAGTTAGTAAAATCCATCCTTCTTATCTTCCGCGCTTTTCTAATAACTCTGTTTTAATTATTTCTTATTTATTTGCCTTAATCTATTAATTGTTTAATTCAAGATTTCCAAAATTATTTAAAAGGTCCAAAACACTATTCAACCCCCCTTCTAGTGTTTCCTGTGGTTCTAACAATTGGTATCAGAGCTCACCTTCGGGTTGAGCATCTAACAAATGCAGAAGGAGTAGATCCTCAGAAGATGGAAATCTTATCAAGCTGAAGCAACTCTGAAGATCAAAAATGAGAAAAGAAAATATTTTCTTAAAGCTCATTACTCAAGCTATCAATGCATCCTTTAGAAGGACGTGATGGAAAAGGAAAGTACATTCATCTCAAATCACATACGGGTAACATCCTTCCTATCTTAATTTAGATATATTTATTTAACTGTTGTGTAAATTACGTATTGTTATTGAAATTGTAGAGGCATGATTGTTGTGTGGAAATCATTTATTTTATTTAACTTAAATCTATCGTGTGTATAACAATTGAAGAGTCTTTAATTTTTAAATCATTTTATCAATAAATATGATACGGCGCAACGTGAATAAATGAATCATCAACCGGTTTCTCATAATTGGCACGATGCACAACTCTCCATGCCTATTCAGTGCATGTAAACGTCACTCATCAATGCATGAAGCACGCCCAATTTCCTATTTATAAGGATTGGAAGATCAACATGGAAACTACACTTCATTCAGTCAATCCTCAAAAAGGCCAAAGTTCTCCAAGCATCTTAATCCCTCAAGATCAACAGTTCAATCGTACTCAATGGCGAACATGTCTGCATTATCAAATGACTCAAACCCTCCCATGTTTGACAAGAGAATTATACCTTCTAAATTGGTCAATCTCTCTCACTTTGATGAGGCTGATGTCAAAATATCTGAGTACTTTGACGTCGTTGGATGGACTCCCTTCTTCAACAACATTTCCTCTCCATGGCATGAGGAAAGTATGTTGAAGTTCTGGAACAACTCCACGAGGGTGTCTAAACCAGGAAGGACTGGAATTGAGACGAAGGTGATGGGAAGATCATTGTTCGTGGACACCAAACTGATTGTTGAGGTGATCGGTGTGTCGGACAGAGGAGAACAATACTTTCAAAGGTGGGAATCCCTTCATGGTGGAACCTTCATCTTTGATGAACATCTCTTTGGAGGAAGACGTCTAGCCCCTTACGGACCTTCTCAACTTCTGAGCACTCCCAGAGAACTTCTTGTTGTATTAAACTGCTACATCCTTCCCAGAGGAAGCAACAAGCTGGTGATAAATCTGATGAAAAGGTTTATGCTGGGACATTTGCTGACGAAGAAGAAAATCAATCTCCCTTGGGTGCTGCTGTTTCAGATGTCCTTCAGATATGAGATGGGCAATGAGAATTTCTACCCTCACAACACCTTTATAATGAAAATTCTTATGCACAAGGGTTTTCTAATGGAAAGTCACTTTGACCAACCGCCTCCTTACTTCTTCACTCCGGGAATGTATTCTGAGTTAGACCGGACCTTAGTTGAAAGAGAAGAAGCTCCAGAGAATCAGGTGGTCATTCCTTCTCTCTATGCTCCACGTAACGAAGAGAAAAGGCCCGCTACTCACCTGAGTGCTCATAGAAGAAAAAGGATGGTGTTGGGTGCATACAATCTGAAGAAGGTGAATGATAGGGTGACTCGGTTTGCAAAATGGTTGAAAGTTGTTGAGAAGGAGCTACAAGAGCTCAAGGCTGAGAAGGAAAATGCTGATGCTGCTGAGAACCCATCTGATGATCAATGATTTGCTTGTGTCCTGTCATTACCCATGATTATGTTTGATATTGTTGCTTTCTGTTTAATAATTTTTATATTTTAATAAAATTTAAACTTTTGCTTTGCTCCATTTATGATATGAGTTTCTTTTTATATTCTCTATATTATGTCTGCGCATGATTAATTGAATCCTTAACATAATACACTTACTTTAGCTATTAACAAATGGTATCTCTAAAAGATAAAAACTATTAACTCAGTAAAATATGATATAAATGTATTATCTAAAGATACTTCCCTAATAATTAACAAATGTTTTAAGAAAAATTCAGATGCTACTGAAAGGTATTTTTTAGTTTGTGTTTAGTACAGCTAACAGGTATTGAAGATTCTCTTAAAATGATCATCTGAAGAAAATATCATCTAATAGAGTAGTTGGTATAACATCATCTTCACTCTCTGAACCTGTTCAGAAGGTTCTCAATGAACTTACTGAAATTGTGGGTCGGAAATACCAAGGTGATTAATATTCAATACTCTAAGCCTACCTCAAATCTTGAGAGACAAATGTGACAAGATATCATCCTCATTTGCTGAACCTATTCAGAAAGTTCTAGATGAACTTAATGAAATTGTGGGTCGGGAATGTTAAGATGGTTGATACTCTAATCATAAAAGTCTATCTCAATCCTCGAGGGATAGTTTAAGATGATTGCTGAAGGAAACTCTCAGAACACGAAGAACAAGGATCATGTTGGCAACAAGCAACAAGCAACTTCAGAAGAAGAAAAGTCTTTGAAGACAAATTGAGTGTCGGAAATGCATCTTTTCAACCAAAGAACAACAAGTAGATCTAATGGTAACATCACTTTACTCTGCAACTTAGATATCCGTGAAAATTGAACCCTGCTAATATCTGAACCCTGCTAAAATACTCTGAACCCTTTATTAAGCAAAACTATCTAACTTAAATCGGCTTAATTAAAAGTCTTAAAATTTTTAGATAATAATTATAAAAACTTTCTTATGTGTTGTGTCTGAAATTTTTTTCTTATATGCTTTTTAATATTTTATAAAAATGTTTTTCATCAAATATGCTTTTATGTATCTTCTCTTTTAGAAACGTTTTTCAAAATTTTCTTTATCAATGCTAATGACTCGATTCCCTATGGTCAACAACACATCACCTGACCTATCAATGACATACGTTTTGATGTCTTCAAAACTGTCATCATTAAAGCCACAAGAGCACGTTTGTATTCCATGAACAACCATCCATAAGGATCAATCTCTGCATTTCTCTATTTTACCCCTACTTCAAAGTCCTATAAATTCACAAGGGCTCTTTACACAAACTCATCTCTTCAAAGCTCTTTTATAGCTTTGCCTAAGAATCTGAGTGTGTTGCTCTCTGAAGGACCATGAAGAAGGAAAGGAAAACAGAAGAAGGAGTTCTGGAACAAGTTGATGAGAAGATCACGTCATCCTGGATGATGTGTGGAATGAGAAGTAAGGAAGAGGTTTCTTCTGAAAACCTGCCTTTCTTTACTTCGACCATGGAAATCTTCCTGCATCAGGAGTATATGATTTACTCACCGGTAGATCCCATAATAGCCAATCTTATGAAGGGAACCACTTCAAATGTGGCCCTAAAGATAAAGGTTGTTACCGGTGGTCGAAATACAGTGTTAAATGATGTACCTCAACCGTTCCAGCCGCAGAAAGGAGATTGAGTGTTGTTTGCATGGTTGGGAAGTGAATACATGCTCAAAGAACACTTCTAAGGATCTGAATCCAAGGAAGAAGTGGTGGCTGAGAAAGGAAACGGTGTTGTTGATAAGGCTATGCCTCAGCCTTCGTAGGAATCGAGAGAGGTAGCGATGATAAATGTATTTTTCAATTTTTCAAAAGAATTTTTTTTCTGTAAATAAAATCTTTGTAAAGAAGTTTTTCTCTATGTAATTTCTTTTTGCTGAATGTAATTCCTTACATTTCATAATGTGTCTCTGTACATATCTGTATGTCTCTGTTTCTGTTATTTATTTCAGAATCTCTTATTTAAGAAGTTATAACTCTAAAGATTAACAATTGGAATTCATTAACTTATGATTCTAATCATTAACAGTTGGTATTAACATTCGTTATATTAACAATTAATAACAATTGGTATATAACAGTTGGTAATCTTCTTTTAATATTTGGTATCAAGAATCTGAGAACTAACAAAAAGAGGAAAAATAATAACAAAACCTTTTTAATCAATGACAAAAGGGTGAGAAATATATATAACTGTCAAAATGCTATAAGTAAAGAAATTCAGAAGATAATAATTGGTAATAATAATTGGTATCAAAGTAGTTTTCAAAAGAGGGAGAAAAATATAACTATCAAGAATGTTGTAAGTCAAGAAACTCAGAAGACAACAAGAATTCAGAAGATAATTAGCAATATCAAAATAAGAAGTTATAACAATGATATAACTAAGGAATAACTTTAAAAACAATAACAATTAATTCTTAACAAGTGGTATCTGAGAAGAATTAAACAATTGGTATAACTAAATAGTTAACAACTGATATTTGGTATCTAAAAGACTAACAACTGGTATCTGAGAAGTTAACAATTGACATCTAAAAGATTTAATGTTTTTCTCAAGGGGAGTAACATAGATAGGGGGAGCAAACTAAATACTTAATCATCTTTCATTTCATTTCCTTTGAACATTTTTGAAGTTATACATATCTTATTTTTCATCATTAAAAAAAGGGAGATTGTTGAGTTTAAGAATTAATTTGAGCATTCAAACTTAACTTAAGACTCAGTATCCTTAGGTTTTAATGATTAACAAATAAGATCATATAAGCAGGTTCTACTGAGAAAGGTATTATTTTGTTGATTGTGTTTCAGGTTGGAGTATTTATCTGAAGTGTCAAAATCAAAAGATGAAGCAATGCAGAATCTGAAGAGAAGAAAAAGAACAACACAAGATCTAAAGAGAAGAAATAGACTCAATCATCTAAAGCATTCTTATCATCTGAAGACTTAAAGACAAAAGAACTCTGTCTAAAGAACGTCTATCATCTGAAGAATTGAAGCTGATCAAAAGTACTCTGTATATCTGAAAGTTGAACGTGTATGAATCAAGAAATGATCTCGTGAAGACATTGTCAAGCATGAAGAACACTCTACCCAATGGACTATACCTATTTTAGCACAAGAGTTAGGCATGCTTTTCTGCCTCGATCAAAAGACTTGCACAAATAAGGAAATCATGCACGGCTGCTGCACCTGCAACAAAAAGGTACTGAGTACGCAGACCTACTGCACCTGCTGCTGCCTAGAATGAATCAGAAGTCTGAACAAGAAAATGACGAGAAAAGATGTTTGAACTAAGGTTATTTAATTCAACATCTCTATCCATCTAAATCTCAGAAGAACAAGAAGAGACAAAGAAGAACAGAGCTTGAATCGTCTGAAGAAGAGAAGAAGCAACTCTTGATAGAAGAAAGAATCTTGCTGAAAGTATTCTAAGGTTGAAGAAGCAAGAAATGCATATGATGAAGCATATGAAATCTAAATGAGATAATACATCAAGCTGAAAGCTCACGAATCATCTGAAAATATGTGAAGAGTTCAATCGTCTGAACACACATACTCTCTGAACATATTATGAGATATGAAGACTCTCAATACTGACTACATGAACAAAGCTCAACTACGAGAAGTCTCAACAAAGGTAAAGATCATTTGTTCAATGGCTAAGCTATCATTCAAATATCTGCAAGGAACTCTGATCAAGAGAGAAAAAGGAGAAAGCAACAGAATGTCAGAAGCTAAGCAAAAAGGAAGCCAACACAATTCGGGTTAATGGACAAATGCAACAGACACATCCTCACATTCACAGAAATGAAAGGGGGACAAAAAAGAAGAAGAAGAGAGAAAGGAAAGAAGACATCTACCTTATTAAGGAAATTCTCTCAAGGTTAAAGAAATTATCAATAGTGTGTCAGAGCTAAGCTATCTGCACACTTATTCTGCTTAAGAAGAAGCAACCGTTTAAAGAGGTTATTTCACAACGGCTACTTGAGCCAAATCACTTCTTCTCAAAGGTAACCAAGGAATCTTCAAACGACTATATTTCATCAGAACATATAAATAGTCACATGAAAGACTTTGAAGAAAAGGCATGGGGTCTGTTGACCAACCATGGTATCCGGGAGTTGATTAGGGGTCTGTTGACCAACCATGGGAACATTGAAGCCCAAGAAAGAAATGGCTGAAGCTTAATTTCATATCTTACTTTCAGAAGGTACTTTGAGATGTTTTTAATTAACTCAGTTTTTAATCAGAATCTAACTCCTTTGTACGTTATTTAAAACCTTCTGAAGTACTGTTAGAAAGTTAGTAAAATCCATCCTTCTTATCTTCCGCGCTTTTCTAATAACTCTGTTTTAAGTATTTCTTATTTATTTGCCTTAATCTATTAATTGTTTAATTCAAGATTTCCAAAATTATTTAAAAGGTCCAAAACACTATTCAACCCCCCCTCTAGTGTTTCTTGTGGTTCTAACAGTAACCACATCGAACTCCTGGCCAAGAGGGAGATGGGGTCCCCAATCACAGAATGAATTATGATTGAAATATTATTTAAGATTTAATCATAGATATCCCTAGATGACGGTCCTTGGTTACATGGTCGAGCACTCATCACAGTCACGTTACAGGGAAAAGACCCCAGGTGTTTGGTAACAACACCGTCACAGTCATGCATTGAATCATAACATTGTTCTAATGATGATAAATTATGTTTAATTGCCTTTATTTATGATGCCCTGGATAAATATGTATCTTTGTGATGGTTCTTGGTTTTCCCCACACCGCGCACACTTGTCACGCTCACTGGGACGTCGGTCTCACCCCACTCCGTGGGAATATATTTCAGATGTGCAGGATACTCCACAGGATAGTGACGAGCAGTAGGAGACTCATGGATGATAATAGCTTAATGTTCAGTCATGTTTGATGTATTTAACGTTTCTTGGAACTATTACTGATATTAATTAGGATGTTCTTATGAATTTATAAAGTTACCTTAATGCATCGAATTGGAGCCTTGATGGCAAACTTGTATTGCCATTCTTTGATTTATGTATGTAATGTTTGGAGCTTTAGTAATTGTTGGGTTGCTCAAGCAATTGTGTTGTATATTGATACGCGAAATGATTTCACAGATTTGGAAATAGTGCTCCCAACAGGCATTATTTCTGAATTTAGAAACTAGGACGTTACAAATGTTCACCAGCCTTGTCGAACGAGTTTGTCCACATCCAACCCACATTTGTTTGCTGAATTCTTTTTTTGGGTCTTCACATATGTTTGCAAGTTAAATAGCTTATATTGTATAGATCCATATTTAAAGGGGTCAATATTTTCTAAGCCAATATAGACCCACTGATTAAATAGGTTGGTATTAACTTATTATTTTACTTCTTTAATTTTTTTCTTTTTTGCCTATATTTTTTTTACTTTAAATTAACCAAAAAATGTTTAAAAAAATACTTTTATGTGGGTAAATGAATTAGTCTACGAATAACCAAACTAAACTCATTTAACTTGTTTGTTTAGTAGCCCAAACTGTGTAGACTAACATTTTTTTTCAAAGATTAAATTAATTGTAAAATATATTTTTAGTCATTGTAAAATATCAACCTTTTTATTTTTCATCCCTCCAATTTTTTCTTTTTTGGATTTTCATTCTTGTAAAATATTAAACCTTTAAAAACAATCCCTAACGCAATATTCAACTGTTAAGTGATAGTGTGACTAATAGAGTTACCCAATCAGCAGTCTTACGTGGCAATATCTTATTCACACATGGAAATACCATTTTCTAACTTGGAATATTAGGTTTTTACCCTCATGTTAGTTGAATTTGGTAAAATGTTAATTTTGAAACCCTAAATGCTCTTATTGTTCACTTTACCTTCACTCACCCTTATTTATATCGTGAGCAAAATTTTGAGTGATGGTAAAGTCAGATTTTAAAGAAAGTATTTAATGTTTAAAATTGTGCTTTACTCCCTATTTTTTCTAGAATATATAATAAATGGAAGAAAAAAGCCGACCATTTCTGATCACTAAAATTGAGAGGAGAATATGCAATTTAACTAATTACACGAGCCACAGAGAAATCCAATCAATAGATTTATCTTCTAATTCATTTTCTAACATTTTAAACAAGAAGTATTAACCCCTAAATATTTCACCCACTAGACAATTCTTGGCTCGCTCCCAATACAATTTAGCTCAAACGTCGTAGGACGTGCACCGCTCGATCTTCTTTGGCTTCCCTCTCTAAACTTGGATTCACGTGAATAAAGTCACATCCTAGTCGGGGTCACGAAGAACTTAGCCGAGTCAAACGACTGAAGGTAGAGTGAACACTGAGAGCATTTAGGGTTTCAGAATTAACATTTTACCAATTCTAACTCACGAAAGTGTAAAAGCAACATAATATTCCAAGTCATAAAATGATATTTCCATGCATAAATAAGTTATTGCCACATAGGATTGTTGAATGGGAAATTTTGTTAGCAACTTCATCACTTAACAGTTGAATATGAAGTTAGAGACTATTTTTAAAGGTTTAATATTTTACATGGATGAAAACCCAAAAATAAATTGAAATTAGATGGACGGAAAACAAAAAGTTAGTATTTTAGAGACACTAAAAACATATTTTACTCTTGTGTGAGTAGTTATTTCATGGTATGATTTATGGCGTGTCATTTGAATTTCCTCCTAATTATCGTGAAAATCTCTTATTTGTTATTTAAAATTCTTTCTTTTATTATACTCACCCATGAATTGTCTAGTAATTTAGAATTACTTAATCCAACCGCATGGTTAAGAGAATAAAGTGTATAATCATAATCTTTTTATTGAAATACCAATAGTTAAAATTTTAACACCTCACTTCCTCACCATTTTAATAGTTAATTTTTTAATAAATAATTATGATCATGTATTTTATCATCAAAATTGAAGATGAGGCACATACAGTTTATTTTTTGTAGCTTCATAGATCACGAGTGGATTAAGAAGATGAGGCGATTGAGATTATATATCTACCAGCTGAGCTGATCTCATCATTTGACAAGGATTGACTTATTCTTAATCTGCAATTTGGGACCGTGAATAGTAATTTTTTGTGAACTTTAATTTAATCAATTTCAAATGTTTCTTCCACGTCAGTGTGAGAATAATCCGAATTATTGTGAATAATGAGAAGGAGCATTATGGCCTCACGAAAATGACTCAGTGAAGATCTCTCACACTCAAACTAAATAGAAAAATAGCAAAATGGCCAACACTAGTACACTAGTCAATAATTAATTAGTTGGCTATTACCTATAATATATATGTGTGTGTGGGGTAAGAGCATAGGTTATAGGTACGTACACTCCATCCAAATTCTCTATTATTAATTTTTTTGTTGCAATACCACAGGTATCCTCCACGGGAGGCAATCCTGTTCGAGCCGGGTAGAACCTTTATGGGCGGCAAAGCTCTCCCTCCGAGTATTTAACACAACTGCATACCTAGGGCTCGAACTCGAGACCACTGGTTAAGCTGGAACAGCCCCTTACCAGCTGATCCACATGCTCAGTGGTTATCTATTATTAATTTGTGATAGAACATATAATATTATGTTTCTATATCATTAATTGCATATGGTCTCTTTAATTGTGATCTTCTATCATCTATTTGTTTCTGAATTGTAATTCTCGTTTAGTGCACATGATAAGAGATAAGATATGATAACTTTATCCTATCATATCATTTATCATGTGTTTGTTGCACCAATAAGATATGATAATTTTATCATGTGACTTATCCTATTATTTCTTTCTAGTGTAATACTTATCCTAAGGGGTCGGGGAGCTGGGTTAGGGAGTGATAGGATAGGATAAGATAGGATAAGATAAAAAAAATTTATTCCTCATTTGTCCTCTCTTTTTCTCTCGCCTCTCTACTCTCTTTTCACTCTCTCTCTCTTGCCCCCCTCTCTCCTCCTCTGTCTCCTCTCCCTCTCTCTCTTGCTCCCCTCTCTCCCCCATCTCTCCTCTCTCTTTCCTCCCTCCCTCTCCTCTCTCTCTCCTCTCTCTTGCTCCCCTCTCTCCTCCCTCACTCCCTCTCCTCTCTCTCCTCCTCTTTCTCTCCTGTTCCCGTCTCGTCCCTCTCTCTGTCCTTTCTCCACCCATTCTCTCCCCCCTCTCTCTCCTCTTTTTGTAATAATTTTGATATTATTTTTAATGATTTTATTTTTTAAAAATAAAAAATTTTATTCATGTATGCTTTATTGAAAAATTAATTTAATTTTATAATAAGGGTAATTTTTTCATATCAATATTTTTTATATCTTATCCTATCATCACCTGTCCATTTCAAACGTATGATAAGATAAAATAATGTTATCCGCCTCTTATCCTGGTGTGCATCAAACATAGGATATGATAAGAGCTTATCATGCTCTTATCCTATCCTGTTGCTATCCAACTCGTCTATCCTATCCTTTTCTACCTTGTCCACCAAACGGGCCCTTAGGGTTTAGGGTAAAATTTAAATTAAAATAATAATCTCAGATATCCTATATATATATATATATATATATATATATATATATATAAAGTAATGAAATCTTAGGGCAATTTTTTCCCGCCCAAAATGAGGTTAAAATTGTAATTGGCCTTTACAATAAATTTGGTATTATTATGGTAATAGAATGTGCCAATCAAATTTTAGATTAGTAATTGTAATTATGGAATCCACTAATTTTCTTTCCTTTTTTGTTTACTCTTCCACTATTAGTCAGAAACCTCCTAAATAATACTCTCTCACCAACAGGGTTGGTTCAAGTGGTATATGCTTGATTCCCCTTAAGCAAGGTCTCAGGTTCGAGTCTTGTGGATGGAAAAAATCCCCGCTGGGAGAGCTAGCCCCACCATGATGTGGAAGTTCCCGGCTCGAACATGATTGCCTCCCGTGAAGGATACCTGTTGTTAAAACCAAAAAAAAAAATAATACTCCCTCCGTCCCTAACTATAAGACCCCTTCCAGAAGAACTGTATGTCCCTTAATATAAGACCCTTTAAAGATTTTTAGATGAATTAGTAATTTTTTTCATATTTGTCCTTCATTAATGTTTAACTTTTTTTATTCCCCCTATATTGATTAGTGTGAATAACTAATGAAGTTTTAGCCTCATGTTAACTAAACCAATAGAAAATGACTTTATGAGTCTTCCACCGTGTAACAATTAATGTTCCTAAAATATAATGACCTTTAAATAGGGGTATATTTGGAATGCTATAAATGTTTTTAAAAGACCAATGCATTAACTAACTTTTCTTAAACAGCGTGAAACGATTGAAAGAGTTTTATAATAAGGGACGGAGGGAGTAAATAAATTTCTCAAATTTATTAATTCTAATATGCATTTATTAGTCTATTACTCTTCCAATGAGCCACGCACCTTTCCAATACCCCATTACTTTAAAACCAATTTATCTAATCTCTCTATGTACTATATGTTTATTACCTTCTTGCGTCTTCTCTCTTCTTGTGTCTTCTTCGTTCTTCCCTCTTCCTCCGCCGCGGTAAGTTCGTCGTTCTTCCCTTCTCGTTGCTGATGCGGCTCCAACATTTCTGAAGGTAAGTTTCTCAACGGTGTTTTGATTTTAAGTTATGCTCTTGAACTATATAACTTGAATCTTCCCTTTTTGTTCAATTTAGGGTTTGTAAATCTGAAAGGTCATATATATATATATATGTATATAAAGTATAATGAAGTCTTAGGGAAATTTTTTCTCGCCCAAAATGAGGTTAAAATTGTAATTGGCCTTTACAATAAATGTGGTATTATTACTGATAACAGAATGTGCCAATCAAATTTTAGATTAGTAATTGTAATTATGGAATCCACTAATTCTCTTTCCTTTTTTGTTTACTCTTCCACTATTATTCAGAAACCTCCTAAACAATAAATAAATTTCTCAAATTTCTTAATTCTAATATGAATCTATTAGTCTATTACTCTTCCCATGAGCCACACACCTTTCCAATACCCCATTACTTTAAAACCAATTGGCATGGTGACCCGTGCGAACGCACGGAAAAATTTTGGTCTTTTGGGTTTATATAAAAGAATCAATTTTATATTTACAATAACAGTTTAAGAAATGAGTACAAATTAGTGAAAGTAAAGTCCATATTTGCAAAAGTAAAAATCTCAAAATTGAAACCAACCAATTTATAGTCATTCAAAATTCCATCATTGCCTACAAAAATACAATGTTGCTTGAAATAAATTAAACATCACAAAAAACCTCTTTATAAACAACATTTTTTTTGTAGAAGAGCAAGTATTTCCATCTTCATCTAGGATTAATATTTTCATACTTTTTCTTGACCTCGCCCTAGAGACTGCAACATATAAGTGCCCATGTGTAAACAATAGTTTTCGAAGAAAAAGGCCAACGTGTGTCAAAGACCGTCCTTGACTTTTATTAATGGTCATTCCAAAACACAGAGATATTGAAAATTGTCTTCTTTCAAATCTTAATGAAAATTGTGGATCAGAAGGAACGTAATTTAAAATTTAAAAATTAAGTGCTTTTAAAACTAGCAAAATATTTTAAAAATTAATTCAATCCATAAGGGAAACATAATTAAAAAAAACACATCCCATCCTCTCTGTTTACAACAGCAGAAAGTTCTATTTAAAAAAATAAAACACAAATTAATCTATGGCTATGCCATTTTGAAGGTATTGTTGATGATACATGTATGCCCAGTAGAACTTGTTGGTAGAAAGGATCTCAGTAACAATCTTCTTGTTTCTTATATTATTGTTCCAAAGACTCTCTAGCCGCCTTCTTGCCTTGGGGTGTAGTAGTATATTTCATATATGTACTGTGATCCCACACCATTTCCCTGTCACAAAGAAAGATCAAACTGTCACTAAGTGCTTAAACCACAGGAAGTGCATCGTCACTTAAGTATCAAGGCCATCACATATTCAAAAGAAAGGATATGTAAATAACTTCTCATGTACGTATTAAGAAAAGGAAACCTCTATATATTTTAAATATGTTTGAGTCTTTGATTTAACCTCAAAAGCATAGGAGAAACAACAAAAACAGTAAAAAGAAATCAGATTTTAGAACTCACTAATATAACATAAATAAAGAGACACATGAAAAAACAGAGACAAAATGGAGGACCTCACCTACCAGTCACGACCACCATCGATGGAGACCACACGATCGTCGCACCACTATGACATTGTTGCTGTACATCCTGCACCCCATTGCACCATACAAATGAAGAGAAAGTAGCTTTTTTCTGAAATAACAAAAAACAGAGAAAAAGTAGCGAAGAGAGAGAGGATATAACCCATTGCTGCAGCTGCATAAAGAAGTTTGTGCTTCCAATGTTCTGGCTAAATTTATAAGCATGTGAAATGGAATTTAGTGGGAAAATTTGAATTTCTGAATAAAAATACATGGGAAATAGAAAAGAAAATAAATATGGGAAACTGCATTTTTTTGGTAACCGGCCATATTATTGAAATCAGAATTGGTAGTAAAAAAGAATAATTAGAACCCACTATCTATGCATTTAAATCCCACTATATGCATTTTTATTTTATATATATATATATATATATTAAATTTATTACTAAAAATAGAAGGTGTCTAAGAAGATTGGCTAAAGAGAGAAAGCATATGAGAGTGCCACATCAGCAAACTTTCTTGTTTTCACTTCATCTTTATTTATACTATAGATATAGATATAGATATAGATATATATAGATAATTGTTTATTTATAAATTAATAAATTTTATGCAATATTATAGATACTTGTTTATTTATTTATAAATTAATAAATTTTATGCAATATTTATTCAACTTTGATGCATATATAGAAAAATGTTATAATTTTTTCAAAAAACCTATCTATAAAATATGAGTTTAATTAGTATGTACTAACAGTGTAAAAGAGTTTTACACTGACATTTAATCATGATTCTTCATTTATATGACTTTTAAAATATTAATTAGTAAAGTCAACAAACTTACCATAAATCAAGGGTTGTGATTAACCGTCAGTGTAAAATTTTTACACTGTTAGTGCACAATTCTTTTTCTCATAAAATATTGTTTAATTTTAGAAAAGAGATATTTTGGGAGTTGGAGCACATGGCGCTCTCTTCCTTGCGGATTTATGGTGGGTTTGGCGTTGGAGGAATAACCATTGCTTGGATAATTCTTCTTGGTCCCTAGATTTGGTGCTTCGCAGAATAGCATCATCTCTCGATGATTTTTTGTGGTTCCTTGGTCCTTAGGGGCGTTCGGCACCAGATGGTTTTCGCTGCCCGGTTTGGAGTCCTCCTCCGCTTGGTATAACGAAGATCAATGTTGATGGGAGTTGTTTGCTGGACAGTTCCAGGATGAGAGTTTGTGGTGTTTTCCGGGGCTTGGATAGCAAGTGGATTCTTGGTTTTTCAGGTTTTGTGGGGCTTGGGGACAACCTTCTTGCTGAGATTCAAGCTGTGTATTGGGGTCTGAAGATGGCCTGGGATAGAGGTTTCAGGAGGATTAGCTTGGAGTCGGACGCTCGAGATGTAATTCAACATCTGAATTTTGGGGGGCCAATTCAGGTGAATTCTTCTCAAGTTTTCCTTGATGGTGTTCGTGAGCTGCTGCGTCGTCCTTGGGAAGTTACTCTTCGTTTTTCTCCTCGTGAGACCAATAAAGCTGCGGATTGGCCTGCTAGGGATGGAGCTCGTACTGCAAGTTCCCCTGTTGTGTTGGATTCGCCTCCTCCTGAGGTGGTGTCTCGTTTGCTGATTGATGATTTAGGATTGTAATTTTTCTCCTTTTCTGTCTTTGTTTTTCATTTCCCACGCATAAAAAAAAGATTTTTGTTTATTTATAAATTAATAAATTTTATGCAATATTATAGATACTTGTTTATTTATTTATAAATTAATAAATTTTATGCAATATTTATTCAACTTTGGTGCATATATAGAAAAACATTATAATTTTTTTAAAAAACCTATCTATAAAATATGAGTTTAATTAGCATGCACTGACAGTGTAAAAGAGTTTTACACTGACATTTAATCATGATTCTTCATTTATATGACTTTTAAAATATTAATTAGTAAAGTCAACAAACTTACCATAAATTAAGGGTTGTGATTAACCGTCAGTGTAAAATTTTTTACACTGCCAGTGCACAATTCTTTTTCTCATAAAATATTGTTTAATTTTTAGAAAAGAGATATTTTTGGAGTGAAAATTCTGAATTATAATTGAAATTTTCCCTCTATAATATGCTCCTATGATTAATTATAGAAAGAGAATAAGTGGGGTGGATGACACACTCTCTCTCTTCATAATATGTTGCACATTAATTAGAATGACAAATTAAATGAAAAAGAATATGTGGGTGAACAAATGATGGCATAAATCTAAATTTTAATTGGCTTTCTTTCTCTCCATAATAGGCTCCACATTTATTATTGCTAATTACATTACTAACCCCATTTAGGTGGGAAATTAAGGGCCTGTTTGGTTTGAGGAAACGTTTTATGTTTTCATTTTCTATTTTCATTTTGTTTCATGTTTTCTGAAATTTTACAAAGGAAAAACTGGAAATGCTGAAAACAAAAAATTTTTGTTCCCAACATTTCCAGTTTTTCCTTTGTAAAATTTCAGAAAACAGGAAACAGAAAATGGAAACAAGAAATGAAAATGCAAACCAAACAGGCCCTAAAATACCCCTAGACTTCATTCCTTGATATGTATATATAGATAGATTTATCTTGTAACATCTCGTAATTTAGAACTTCTATTAATTCATAAGATTAAGATAGGAGATTTGTATGTTAATAATTAAGGAAAGAAAATTTAAGGAGTTAGGAGATAAGACTTAGGCTAAAAAACTAAGTTTCAGTGATCTCGCTCAAGCGAGAATTCTCGCTTGAGGGAATTATGCAGCAAAACTATAGGATTTGTGTTTCTACATAACTCGCTTGAGTTATGCTCGCTCAAGCGAGAATCTGGGGTTCTTGGAAGGTTCTCTGGACAAATTTCGCTCAAGCGAGACAGTTTTCGCTTGAGCGAGAATAGTCCAAAGATGGGGTATTTTCTGGGTCGTTCTCGCTTAAGTGAGACAGTTTCGCTTGAGCGAGAATGTGAAGCAAAGCCATGCAACCGACACGCTCTCTCAAGCGAGAAGAGCTCGCTTGAGCGAGAATCCACTTAAGTCACCAGATTCCTCTTTCAGACTCATAATTTCACTTCTCCTTCTTTTTCTTCCTCAGGCTAGAGAGAGGGACTCTGGGTTCTTAGAGAGAGAAAGCTTGGTTTGAAGCTTGAAAAGGGAAATTGGAGCAAGGAATCATCATGTGATCCTTCCTTACCCACTCTTTTTCCTTTGAGCTTCAAGTATAGGTGAGTACAACTCACACACCTTCACACTGTAATTGCTTTGCCCTGATGCATGAACCCTATCCTTTAATCTCCCTTCTTTATACTTGTAGATGTTGAATTATTGGTGATTGTATGTGATTTCATGTGATTAAGTTCAAGAAGCTAGTATTTAAGTTATATATGTTCTTATTGATATCAAGAACCTTAGATTATGAAACTTACGAAATATAATGATTATCAAATGTTAGTTCATTGAGATTATGCACGTTGAATCATATAAGCCAGTTTCGACCGTGAGTTTAATTCAAACCGGGCTTTGCGCTGTGAGTTAAGAAAATTAAGTAATTATGTGAAAACTTGACTTCGGTCCAGTAATGAGTGGGATTCATCCTCGGGAAAGACGTTTCCTGTAGTCTGAGCTCAGTTCTAACTCCAGTTTAAGTGATAAGATCATGTCTGCTGGACACAACAGTGAGCTGCATCATTAGTGCATTTCTTGTTTGATTATTATGAATATGATCATGTCATTAATGTTGAATGATAGTTTATGTTTTCTTTTCCTACACTGTATATGCTTAGTTGTACTTCACTGAGACATTAGTCTCACCACACGTTCTGTGAACACAATCTAGGTGTGCAGGTACCTCCTGGCAGGAATCAGTGATTTGAGAGCAGGAGCTTTATTCTACTTGGAGTTTAGTTTCATTTTGGGGTTGCATAGATAGTTCATATGTATATGTGTTGACTGATGTTTAGAGGTGTTTATTTTGTAACCTTCGGGCAAGTAATGTACATATTTTATATAGAGTTGAGTTCTTCACAAATTGTATAAGTTATCGTTGGTTTCTTATCGAATGTGAATGTTAGTTAGATTCAAAATGGCGCGATTTAATTTCGAGAATTTTGGATTTAGTTTCCAACGGACTAAATCTTGAATTTTAGGAATTCGAACGTTACATTTTGGTATCAGAGCAGTTCAATCCAATTGAACTGTGGTATTAGGATATTCTTGTAACTTGCTATCATAATGTATGCATTATTATGTGAATTGAGAGACTGATCACCTCGATGTTTGCTTAATGATGTGTAGAGAATTATGGCAGGCAGCAAGAGAGGTCGTCCTAGGGTTAATTCTCCTTCTTCTTCGTCTCGGGATCCACCTGTAGATCCAGTAACAGCGGCTCTACAAGCCTTTACTCAGATGACGGGGGAAGAGATGAATTCTAACCGAATGCAAGCAGAGGTAGCTCGAGAGTAGGCGGCTGTCAATGCAACACTACTTCGGGAGTTGGCCCAAAGAACAACGGGAACACCGCCCCTTCCTACGGTGGATCCGTTTGTTCAAGGGTTAGCGGAATTTCGGAAGCACAACCCTCCTCAATTTAACAGAGTTTATGATCCGTATGTGGCATTTAATTGGATTCGTGACCTCAATAGGATATTTGACGTGATGAAGTGTACTGACGACTCCAAGGTTGGATTTACAGTGTACATGCTGAAGGGTGAGGCCGAGGATTGGTAGAAGACTACTAGTGTTCGGGTTGTTGTGCCAGAGACTCCTGTCACCTGGAGCATTTTTCAGACCGTGTTTTTAGAGAAGTATTTCCCCGCCACTATTCGAAGACAGAAAGAAGCTGAATTTCTACAACTGAAGCAAGGGAGTATGACGATGGGCCAGTACGTGGCCAAGTTTGAGAAGTTGGCTAAGTATTCGAGGTACCCGCAGATGGTCGCTGATGAGGAATGGAGATGCACTCACTTTGAAGGAGGTCTCCGACCCGAATTGTTGGATCGGGTCGGAACACACGAGATTAAGGATTTCCCCACTCTTATTAACAAATGCTACATTGTGAAGAAGAACGCTAAGGGAACTATGCCATCAACGCCAGCTGCAAATAATAAAGGAAAGAGGAAAATGGATGTGACAAACCAAAGTAAGGGCCCGGGGCCTAAGTGGCAAGGCACCTCAACCTTGGCCACACGACCGGCCCAACGCCAAGGGGTATTTACTTGCCCTAAGTGCGGTAAGGAACATTCCGGAGAATGCTTGACAGGGAAGAATGTTTGCTTTTTCTACAAGCATCCCGGTCATATGAAGAATGAATGTCCAAAGAGGAAGGACCTACCAAAACCCCAAACCACTGGAAGAGTCTTCACCCTTAGCGGGGAAGTGGCAGCTTTGCGGATAATCTGATGCGAGGTATGTGCACCCTAGAAGATCATACCTTAATTGTATTGTTTGATTCAGGAGCAACTCATTCTTTCATTTCTCATGATTGTGTGAAACAGTTAAAATTGCATGCTATTTCTTTACCTTATGTTCTCAGTGTTACCACACCCGCCAAGGATGCCATTTCTACTTCACTTGTATGTATTCAGTGCCCCATTGTAATACAAGGGAAGGCCTTCGAGGTTGACCTAATTTGTTTGCCGTTGATGGGTATAGATATTATTCTTGGCATGAATTGGTTATATTCAAATCAAGTCATGCTTGATTGTTTTAATAAGAAAGTTGTTTTTCCACTTTTTCCTCCTCCTTCGAGGGAGAAACCATCAATACTTTTGTCCAGCACCACCCAAGTGTCCGAATGTATTAGTGATGGGAGTGAATGTTTTGTTTTGTTACTCTCCTAAACTCTAGAGTCTAAGGTAGATGTGAGCAGCATAGCTACGGTTAGGGAGTTTCAAGATGTTTTCCCTAATGAGGTAAATACCTTACAACCAGACCGAGAGATAGAGTTTACCATAGACTTTGTACCTGGTACAGGACCCATTTCCAAAGCACCCTATAGGATGTCCCCACTAGAACTTAGTGAACTTAAGACTCAGTTAGAAGATCTTATGGCTAAAGGGTTCATTAGGCCTAGTGTATCACCCTGGGGAGCTCCAGTGCTCTTAGTGAAAAAGAAGAATGGAAGTATGAGGCTGTGTGTAGATTATAGGCAATTGAACAAGGTTACCATTAAGAATAAGTATCCTTTACCCAGAATAGATGACCTCTTGGGCCAGCTTAGGGGAGCCTCAGTTTTCTCTAAGATAGATTTGAGGTCTGGTTATCACCAGATTAAGATAAAGGGTGAGGATATACCTAAGACAACCTTCATGACTAGATATGGGCACTACGAGTATTTGGTGATGCCATTTGGGGTAACCAATGCTCCTGCCGTATTCATGGATTACATGAATCGGATTTTCCGGCCCTACCTGGATCAGTTTGTTGTTGTATTCATTGATGATATTCTGATCTATTCCCATAGCTTAGAAGAGCATGAGCGGCACCTTAGGGTTGTGTTGGGGATTTTGAGAGATAAAAAGTTGTTTGCCAACCCTGAGAAGTGAGAGTTTTGGAGTGATAGGGTTCAATTTCTCGGACATATGATTACTAGTGAAGGTCTGTCTGTTGATCCTAACAAGGTAGCAGCTGTCCTTGAATGGGAAAGGCCTACTACCATTCGGAGATTAGGAGTTTCCTAGGATTGGCTGGCTACTACCGGAGATTCATTAAAGGATTCTCCCAGCTAGCCTTGCCCCTCACAAGGTTGACTCGAAAAGGGCAAGCTTTTGTGTGGGACGAAGATTGTGAGCGGAGCTTTCTGGAGCTCAAAGAAAGTTTAACCACTGCCCTGGTACTAGCGCTTCCGGATTCGTTTAAGACCTTCGAGGTATACAATGATACCTCGGGGAAAGGTTTAGGATGTGTTCTGATGCAGAATAGGAGAGTGGTAGCTTATGCATCTAGGCAGTTGAAGCCTTATGAGGAGAATTATCCTACTCACGATTTGGAGTAAGCAACTGTGGTTTTTTCCCTCAAAATTTGGAGGCATTACCTATTTGGTGTGAGATTTGAGGTCTTTAGCGATCATAAGAGTTTAAAATATCTCTTTGATCAGAAAAAACTCAACATGAGGCAGAGGAGGTGGATGGAATTTCTCAAAGATTATGATTTTGAATTGAAGTAACATCCCGACAAGGCCAATGTAGTGGCCGACGCCCTCAGTAGGAAGTCCCTTCATGTATCCTCTATGATGGTACATGAAATGAGCTTACTAGAAGAGTTTAGAAACTTAAGTTTAGATGGTGCAGTTGGAGAGCATAGTTTCAGACTCTATAGGATTGAGATCACCAGTGAGCTGAGAGCTGTAATCAGGGAGGCTCAGAGTTCGGAATCAGGCCTCCATGGTAGAAAAGAGCCGTTAAGGTTTTCTGAGTCAGATGATGGGATGATTCTCTTCCAAGGGAGAGTTTGTGTCCCTAAGGGGGTAGTCTCAGGCAGCAGATTTTAGAAGAAGCCCACAGGGGTAAGTTTTCTATACATCCTGGCTCTACCAAGATGTATCAGGATTTGAAGAGGATGTTTTGGTGGGGTGGTTTGAAGAGGGATATATCAGAATATGTTTCTAAGTGCTTAGTGTGTCAGCAGGTCAAAATATAACATCAGAAACCATCAGGAACCCGCTTGCCTTTAGAAATTCCTAAGTGGAAGTGGGAGAGTATAGCTATGGACTTTGTGGTGGGATTACCTCGAGTCCAAGCTGGTTTTGATGCCATCTGGGTTGTGGTGGACCGGCTGACCAAGTCAGCCCACTTTTTACCAATTAGAAGTACCTATTTCCTAAGTAAGTTAGCAAGTTTGTATGTCAAGGAGATTGTCAGGCTCCATGGCATTCCCTCTAGCATCATATCAGATAGAGATCCTAGGTTCACTTCTAGGTTTTAGAATGCGCTTCATCAGGCTTTCGGGACTAAACTCAGGTTTAGTACCGCTTACCGCCCTCAGACTGATGGTCAATCTAAAAGGACTATTCAGACCCTAGAAGATATGCTTAGATCTTGTGTATTAGAGGAGTCAGGTAGTTGGGATATGTACCTACCTCTCATTGAGTTTGCCTACAATAACAGTTTTCATAGCAGTATATAGGCATGACACCTTATGAGGCCCTGTATGGTAGGAAGTGCAGATCTCCTTTGTGTTGGTATGAGGTGGGTGAGAGAACCCTGTTAGGTCCAGAGTTGGTACAGGAAACCACAGAAAAGATTAGGGTCATTAGGGAAAAACTTGCAACTGCCCAAAGCCGGCAGAAGAGTTATGTTGACAAGAGAAGAAGGGACCTAGAGTTTGAGGAAGAAGATCATGTATTTCTGAAAAGAACTCCTGTCACAGGCATAGGACGATCCATTAAGACCAAAAAGCTCAATCCTAGATTCATTGGCCCATTTCAGATCCTGCAGATGGTTGGCCCTCTGGCTTACAAGATAGCTTTACCACCTCAGTTGTCCCGGATACATGATGTTTTTCATGTATCTCAGCTAAGAAATTACACCCATGATCCTTCACATGTCATCAGCCCTGAATCAATACAGTTAAGAGAAGATCTCACCATTTCTTCTAGACCCGCACAGATTATCGACATGAGTGTCAAGACTTTGAGAAATAAGACAATTCCATTGGTGAAGGTGTCTTGGGAAGGTCAATCGCCTAAAAAGGCAACTTGGGAAAAAGAAGAGGTTATTCGTGCACAGTTTCCGGAACTTTTCAGTTAAGGTTATTTCAACTCTTGCTTAAATCAATTTTGGGGACATAATTGCTTGAAGGGGGTAGAAATGTAACATCCCGTAATTTAGAACTTCTATTAATTCATAAGATTAAGATAGGGGATTGTATGTTAATAGTTAAGGAAAGAAAGTTTAAGGAGTTGGGAGATAAGACTTAGGTTAAAAAACTAAGTTTCAGTGATCTCGCTCAAGCGAGAATTCTCGCTTGAGCGAATTATGCAGCAAAAATATAGAATTTGTGTTTCTGCATAACTCGCTTGAGCGAGCATAGCTCGCTTAAGCGAGAATCTAGGGTTCTTGGAAGGCTATCTGGACAAATTTCGCTTAAGCGAGATAGTTTTTGCTTGAGCGAAAATAGTCTAGAAAAGGGGTATTTTCTGGGTCATTCTCGCTTAAGCGAGACAATTTTCGCTTGAGTGAGAATGTGAAGGAAATCCATGCAACTGACACGCTCGCTCAAACGAGAAGAGCTCGCTTGAGCGAGAATCCACTTAAGGCATGATGAGTTTCTGGCAAGCGAACCACAAATCCAGCAATATAATAGTAAGAAGAGCATCGTATCCACAGGGAATGGTTAATCTATGTAGATTGTGATCTATTTATCAAGAGAAAGCACGATTTAGAGAGTATATTTGCGGAATTGTAAATAAAAGTAAATATCAATTGGAATTAGAAAGGAAGAGTTAGAGACACTTTACTTGGATTAGGGTTGGACTTCGTATCATCTCACCCTTTGTGCATGTAAAAACTATCTATCATTTTAGGTTTACTCTATAATATCCTAGACAAACTTTATTGCTAAGACCCCGAGTTACCAGCGGCCTCACACACTCAAAGATAATCCATGCGGGCTCTCCCAAGCGACAGATTTACCTTTGGCTTATTTTGCTCTTTTTTAGTCAGTTTGTAAAAGAACTAGTTGATAAACGAGGCTTAATGCTGTAGACGCACCTTCGCTCCAGTACTGTCACTACCATCACTCATCAGGATACACCTATGTTCGGTCCTGGAATCACAATCAACTAACTCTTTTTGCTATCGATTTATCAATACCAAGCCTAATGGTCGGATGCCCTTCATTATGGTACTCACACTACCCATCAATCATTAGTAAACACCCTTTTTTCGGTCAATGGTTAACCGAGTATTCTTATTCAATCAGAGAGTGAGTTTCTTCAGAATCCGCTCCCCCACTCTCAGTCCTAATCAAAACTACTTTAGTTAAGACTAGCCTATAACTCCAGACCCAAGCGTGGGAATTAGGAATTACGTACAGAATAAGATTACCAATATTATAGATAGGGAGCACAGAAATAATAATATAAAATTTACATACACTTGGGGATATAATCAATTACATCCAATCCTAATGGAGAGTTAACTACACGAAGTAGCCATACAAACCACTGAAGATGTTGTCACCATCTTCAATCCTTGTGAAGCGCTCCTCCTCTCCTACTCTAAACTTAGATGTGGTACATAATCATTGAACTATAGACTAGATTACAATGATCGTCCCCCCTTTGAATTGGTGCAAGAGGTTCCTATTTATAGACTAAGGAAAGACAACGCAAATTGGGAAGAGATCTATCTAAAAACGGCAACAGGGACCAAATCAGCGTAACCTGCGCTCCAGGCTGCACTATAGCGCAGGATTGAGCGCAACTTCCAGAGAGTCTGCGCTTCACCCTGCGCTATAGCGCAGGTGAAGCGCAGGTAGCGTCCTGCTGCTCTAACTTTCTCTTTTTAATCTTGATCTCTCCCCGAAAAAGGTTTTGGCATATTTGTCTTCCCTTGTTTCCCTTTATTTGATGATATCCTTGCATTTATTGGGCAATCCTTGATTTATTTAGGAAGCTTGTCTGCAGAATCCTTGATTGATTGACAGTGATCTCCTCATTAATGATCTCAAATCTTCTTTAAATCTTCATTAAATATCTTCAATCAATCTCAAATCTTGCAGATATCTTCCTCATTTGATGCTATCTATCCTTTAAATCAAATCTTTGCAATATCCTGCAAAAATCAGCAATATTTCTATCAAAATAGCATCAAATTCAAATCTCAGATTAATAAATATAATTTATCTAATATTTAATAAAAAGGGATTAAATTGGGGCAAAATTATCATTTTATCCTTGATAAGTGAACTAAAAAGTGCTCTAATTTATCAACTAATTTTCACTTATCAAGGCACCAGATTCCTCTTTCAGACTCATAATTTCACTTCTCCTTCTTTTCCATCCTTAGTCTAGAGAGAGGGACTCTAGGTTCTTAGAGAGATAAAGCTTGGATTGAAGCTTGAAAAGGGAAATTGGAGCAAGGAATCATCACGTGATCCGTCCCTGCCCACTCTTCTTCCTTTGAGCTTCAAGTATATGTGAGTACAACTCACACACCTTCACACTGTAATTGCTTTGCCCTGATGCATGAACCCTATCCTTTAATCTCCCTTCTTTCTACTTGTAGATGTTGAATTATTGGTGATTGTATGTGATTCCATGTGATTAAGTTCAAGAAGCTAGTATTTAATCTATATATATGTTGTTATTGATATCAAGAACCTTAGATTACGAAACTTACGAAATATAATGATTATCAAATGTTAGTTCATTGAGATTATGCACGTTGAATCATATAAGCCGGTTTCGACCGTGAGTTTAATTCAAGCCGGTCTTTGCGATGTGAGTTAAGAAAATTAAGTAATTATGTGAATTAAAACTTGACTTCGATCCAATAATGGGTGGGATTCGTCCCCGGGAAAGACGTTTCCTATAGTCTGAGCTCAGTTTAACTCCAGTTTAAGTGATAAGATCATGCCTGCTGGGCACACCAGTGAGCTGCATCATTAGTGCATTTCTTGTTTGATTATTATGAATATGATCATGTCATTAATGTTTAATGATAGTTTATGTTTTCTTTTCCTACACTGTATATTCTTAGTTGTACTTCAATGAGACACTAGTCTCACCACACGTTCTGTGGACACAATCTAGGTGTGCAGTTACCTCCTGGCAGGAATCAGTGATTTGAGAGCAGGAGCTTTGTTCTAGTTGGAGTATAGTTTCATTTTGGGGTTGTATAGAGAGTTCATATGTATATGTGTTGACTGATGTTTAGAGGTGTTTATTTTGTAACCTTCGGGCAAGTAATGTACATATTTTATATAGAGTTGAGTTCTTCACAAATTGTATAAGTTATCGTTGGTTTCTTATCGATTGTGAATGTTAGTTAGATTCAAAATGGCGCGATTTAATTTCGAGAATTTGGGATTTAGTTTCCAACGGACTAAATCTTGAACTTTAGGAATTAGGACGTTACATATCTAATCTCTTTGTACTCTCTGTTTATTACCTTCTTCTCCCTTCCCGTGTCTTCTTCGTTCTTCCCTCTTCCTTCGCTACGGTAGATTCGTCGTTCTTCCCTTCCCGTTGCTGATGCGACTCCAACATTTCTAAAGGTAAGTTTCTCAACGGTGTTTTGATTTTAAGTTATGCTCTCGAACTCTATAACTTGAATCTTCCCTTTTTGTTCGGTTTAGGGTTTGTAAATCTGAAAGGTCATCAGGATCTGGAGAATATTGGTAGACTGTGGTAAAGGTATCTTCTGTTTAGCGTCTTCTTCGTCCTTTGGTTCATAGTTAATGCGGCTCTCCCAGCGGTGACGGTAGGTTTTAAGACTGTGTTTTGGTTTTAATTTACCCTATTCAATCATATGACCTTAATGCTATGTTTTTGTTCGGTTTAGGGCCTAGCAAATATGAAAGGTTACCAGGATTTGAAGAATTTTCACAGACCATGGTGAAGATAGTAGATGAAATTTCCCTTTTACATCTCCCCTTTAAAAAATTCTAAAATTCAAATCCTTAACTTCCAAAAACCCTAATTTGTCTACTTTTTTTTCAGTCTCTGCGTTCTGGATGGTGCTTTGTATCTTCTGCAGATTAGTGTATCTTCTTAAATCATCTTTAAGAACGGTATGTTATCCCATTCAGTTCTTTGATTTGGTAAACATTATTTCTTAAAATTTGTGTTTTATTAGTTTTTTTAAATCTGTTACGTTCTGAAATATAATTAGGGATGAATTTTTTGATTTTAATTAATATATCACTTGAATTTTGGTGAATTGTTTTGTGAGATAACTTTGTTTTTGTGAAATCTGTTTATTATTTTTTTTTATTCTAAAATATGTTTATGGAATTGATCAAGTTTCATGATGCCTTTGTTCTTTGATTTGGTAATTTTACATTCTTAAAAACTGTTTCTATTCTTTGATTTGGTAATTCTAAATTGTTAAAATCAGTTTATGTTCTTTGATTTGGTATTGTTAAATTTGATCAACGAAAAAATTAAATGCATATTTCATATTATTTGGTTATATATACAATTTAACGGTTTAAATTGTGTTTCGTAATCTGATTAATAAATTAATAAGTTAAGAAAAAGTAATTAAGTAATTCTTGCTTATTTTTGTTTGAATTTCCATATTTTGTTTTTGGCTTGATTAATATTACTGCTTTTAAATTGATTAATTCTTGATATTTTTTGTTTCAACTCTGCTTTAATTACTACAATCATTTTCAAAAACTGTACGTCTTTTCATGATTGACATATATCTTGATTTTGAACCAAAACAAAGTTAATTGATTAAGATTCACCATTTCATGATTTTTTATAGGCATTTTCTATAATTCTTAATGTAAATGTTAGTTGTTGTTTGTCAATAACTTGAAAGACACATATTTTGATATGCAATCTCATTATCATATACTTGATTTTGTTTTATGTCATTTAATGAAAATAGCAAGATTTGGACAATTGATTTTGCTAATTTATTTTCCTATAAGTTCTTTTTAAAAAAGTCCATGAAAATCTATTCAACTAATTGAATTTGATTTTGCCGATCTATTTTCCTAATTTTCATTGATTATGTTGAATTGAGGTTATATTGATATAACTTTTTTAAATTAAAGTGAATTTATTGTAAGAATTTTATATAAAAAATCAAACTAGTTATTATAAATGAAAAGGTATTTTTAAATTAAATTGTGATTTTATTGATAGTTTTTTTTAATTTATATTAAAATGTATTACATAAAAAATATAATTCACCTAAGGATAAAAAATTTATACAAAAGATATTAATATTTAAATTCAAATTATCGGGGTAAATTCTTATAAGATTTAGAAATTAAAATTTTGCATGAAATTAAAACACATTAGTATCTACGTCACAAAAATAAGTATATATATAAGAAGACATAATTTGAGAGTAAAAGTAGACCACATGCGGATGGTAATTCTATATGACAGTGATGGTACTCGACATAAAATTAACTCAAATGAATATCAACATTTTGTATGCAAGATTTATATAAAGAAGCAATGTTTGAGTAAGAGTCTTTATCAATAGACTATCACTAATTATATCTAATAAAATAACACTATTTAAAATAATTGTCTTCTATTATTGTTTCATTTACAATGACGATAAATATAATTTAGGGGTAAAAATTTAAATCATGGGGAAAATATTAATAATTAATTTATGAGATAAAACTTCTTAAAGTATTACATTAATTTTTTAGAAATTAATTAATAAAAATAAGTCAATTTTTTTAATTTGAATTATGTTTTATTAATAGAAATTTCATTTTTCTTATAATGTTTTTTTCACATCACGGGGAAATAAATCTTTACATAAAGTTTATTAGTATATAAAGGTTAATTTAGTAAAAAGTGTATAAAATG
Source organism: Sesbania bispinosa (assembly GCA_026901365.1). Taxonomy (NCBI): domain Eukaryota; kingdom Viridiplantae; phylum Streptophyta; class Magnoliopsida; order Fabales; family Fabaceae; genus Sesbania; species Sesbania bispinosa. Next base: position 41,844 of record QLOH01000269.1, read on the forward strand.
TAAATATAATTTGTTTGAAGATGTGTCTGTTTCGTTTAATAGATAGTAGTTGTATAATTTTTCTCTTTGTGTTTGAGTCACTTTTAGTAAAAAAAAAAGGCAAATAATTTGCCCGATATTGAAAAATTACATAAAATATATTAATATTTGAATTTAAATAAATTTCATATGATGTGGGAATAAAAAATTTGTATGTAAACACATTCATATTTAGATCATAAAAGTAAAATTAAACTATATAAAAATAAAATAATTTAAGATTAAAAATACACCTCACGACGATGAATATTTTAGATGAAAACAATTGTTTATCAATAATTACATCTGATAAAATGACACTATTTAAATTTCATATTAGATTAATTATTTCTATTTTTGTTTCATTTGCATTGACAATAAATAAAATTAATGGATAATCATTTTAATTAATGGACAATCATTTTAAAGAAAGTATTTAATGTTTACAATTGTGCTTTGCTCCCTATTTTTATGCAATATTATAGATATAGATATATAGAGATAATTGTTTATTTATAAATTAATAAATTTTATGCAATATTTATTCAACTTTGATGCATATATAAGAAAATATTATAATTTTTTTAAAAAACCTATCTATAAAATATTGTTTAATTTTAGAAAAGAGATATTTTGGGAGTGAAAATTCTGAATTATAATTCGAATTTTCCCTCCATAATATGCTCCTATGATTAATTATAGAAAGAAAATAAGTGGGGTGGATGACACACACTCTTTCTCTTCATAATATGTTGCACATTAATTAGAATGACAAATTAAATGAAAGAGAATAAGTGGGTGAATAAATGATGGCATAAACCTAAATTTTAATTGGCTTTCTTTCTCTCCATAATAGGCTCCACATTTATAACAATTGCTAATTACATTACTAACCCCATTTAGGCGGGAAATTAAAATACCCCTAGACTTCATTCCTTGATATGTATAAATAGATAGATTTATCTAATCTCTCTCTGTACTCTCTGTTTATTACCTTCTTCTCTCTTCCCGTGTCTTCTTCGTTCTTCCCTCTTCCTTCGCTACCGTAGATTCGTCGTTCTTACCTTCCTGTTGCTGATGCGGCTCCAACATTTCTGAAGGTAAGTTTCTCAACGATGTTTTGATTTTAAGTTATGCTCTTGAACTCTATAACTTGAATCTTCCCTTTTTGTTCGGTTTAGGGTTTATAAATATGAAAGGTCATCAGGATCTGGAGAATATTGGTAGACTGTGGTGAAGGTATCTTCCGTTCAGCGTCTTCTTCGTCCTTTGGTTCATAGTTGTTGCGGCTCTCCCAGCGGTGACGATAGGTTTTAAGATTGTGTTTTGGTTTTAATTTACCCTATTCAATCATATGACCTTAATGTTATGTTTTTGTTTGGTTTAGGGCCTAGCAAATATGAAAGGTTACCAGGATTTGAAGAATTTTCACAGACCATGGTGAAGATAGTAGATGAAATTTCCCTTTTACATCTCCCCTTTAAAAAATTCTAAAGTTCAAATCCTTAACTTCCAAAAACCCTAATTTGTATACTTTTTTTTCAGTCTCTGCATTTTGGATGGTGCTTTGTATCTTCTGCAGAGTAGTGCATCTTCTTAAATCATCTTTAAGAACGGTATGTTATCCCATTCTGTTCTTTGATTTGGTAAACATTATTTCTTAAAATCTGTGTTTTATTAGTTTTTTTTAAAATCTGTTACGTTCTGAGATATAATGGGGGATGGATTTTTTATTTTAATTAATATATCACTTGAATTTTGGTGAATTATTTTGTGAGATAACTTTGTTTTTGTGAAATCTGTTTATTATTATTTTTTATACTAAAATATGTTTCTGAAATTGATCAAGTTTCATGATGATGCCTTTGTTCTTTGATTTGGTAATTTTACATTCTTAAAAATTGTTTCTGTTCTTTGATTTGGTAATTCTAAATTCTTAAAATAAGTTTCTGTTCTTTGATTTGGTATTTTAAATTTGAATAACTAAAAAATTAAATACATATTTCATATTATTTGGTTATATATACAATTTAACGGTTTAAATTGTGCTTCATAATCTGATTAATAAATTAATAAGTTAAGAAAAAGTAATTAAGTGATTCTTGTTTATTTTTGTTTGAATTTCCATATTTTATTTTTGGGTTGATTAATATTACTGTTTTTAAATTGATTAATTCTTGATATTTTTTATTTCAACTCTGCTTTAATTACTACAATAATTTTCAAAAAGTGTACGTCATTTCATGATTCACATATCTCTTGATTTTGAACCAAAACAAAGTTAATTGATTAAGATTCACCATTTCATGATTTTTTATAGGCATTTTCTATACTTCTTAGAGTTTAATTATTATACATTGTCAGTGTAAAGAAATTTTACATAGTCATCCAATAACATTTTGCCACATCAATTAATGAACATGACACCTCATATATCATTAAACTCATTAAATGATGTGTCAACATATCATTGAATGACTGTGTAAAATAACTTTACACTGACAGTGTATAGTTATTAAATCCTAATTCTTAATGTAAATGTTAGTTGTTGTTTGTCAATAACTTGAATGACACATGTTTTAATATGCAATCTCATTATCATATACTTGATTTTGTTTTATGTCATTTAATGAAAATAGCAAGATTTGGACAATTGATTTTGCTAATTTATTTTCCTATTAGTTCTTTTTAAAAGAGTCCATGAAAATCTATTCAATTAATTGAATTTGATTTTGCCGATTTATTTTCCTAATTTTCATTGATTATGTTGAATTGAGGTTATATTGATATTATTTTTTTAAATTAAAGTGAATTTATTGTAAGAATTTATTGTGAATTATATCGAAATCAAACTAATTATTATAAATGAAAAGGTATTTTTAAATTAAATTAGTTTTTTTAATTTATGTTATAATATATTACATAAAAAATATAATTCACCTAAGGATAAAAAATTTATACAAAAGATATTAATATTTAAATTCAAATTATCGGGGTAATTCTTATAAGATTTAGAAATTAAAATTTTGCATGAAACTAAAACACATTTGTATCTACGTCACAAAAATAAATATATAAGAAGACATAATTTGAGAGTAAAAGTACACCACATGGGAATGGTAATTCTATATGACAATAATGACATATAATAACTCAAATGAATATCAACATTTGTATGCAAGATTCATATAAAGAAGCAATGTTTGAGTAAGAGTCTTTGTCACTAGACTATCACTAATTATATCTAATAAAATAACACGATTTAAAATAATTGTCTTCTATTATTGTTTCATTTACAATGACAATAAATATAATTCAGGGGTAAAAATTTAAATCATAGGAAAAATATTAATAATTAATTTATGAGATAAAACTTCTTAAAGTATTACATTAATTTTTTAAAAAATAATTAATAAAAACAAGTCAATTTTTTTAATTTGAATTATGTTTATTAATAGAAATTTCATTTTTCATTTTCTTATAATGTTTTTTTTCACATCACGGGGAAACAAATCTTTACATAAAGTTTATTAATATATAAAGGTTAATTTAGTAGAAAGTGTATAAAATGTAAATATAATTTGTTTGAAGATGTGTCAATTTCGTTTAGTAGATAGTAGTTGTATAATTTTTTTCTTTGTGTTTTAGCCACTTTTTAGGAAAAAAAAGGCAAATAATTTGCCCGATATTGAAAATTTACATAAAATATATTAATATTTGAATTTAAATAAATTTCATATGATGTAGGAATAAAAAATTTATATGTAACCACATTCATATTTAGATCATAAAAGTAAAATTAAACTATATAAAAATAAAATAATTTAAGATTAAAAATACACCTCTCGACGATGAATATTCTAGATGAAAACAATTGTTTATCAATAATTACATATGATAAAATGACACTATTTAAATGGTGGATGTAGTAAGAAATCTATTGAGGATAAATTAATTTATTACAAATTAATATAAGATTGGTAAAGTTATTAAATTGAATAAACAAATAGACAAACAAATATGTTGTGAAAATATATATTAATGACAAATTAATATAGTATTGACATAGGTATTGAATCAGGAAAGGGAAAAAATGAATATGGAAATTACAATTATGCCCCTTTTTTGTTCGGGAAAATTTATTTCTAGGAAAGGTGAGGAAGATTAGGATTTTAGAGAATGAGACGACAAAGTGAAAATTAAATAGGGCATAGTAAACAAATGTAGAACAAAATAGGACAAAATTTAACCCATAAGCGAGTGGAAAGGGTGAGGCAGAGAAGAAAATGAAAAAGGCAATAAATAATCACATTTAAGGAATTTAAACGTTGGATGTAGAAAGAAATCTACTGAGGAAAATTAATTTATTACAATTTAATATAAGATTGGTAAAGTTATTAAATTGAATAAACAAATAGACAAACAAATCTGTTGTGAAAATATATATTAATGACAAATTAATATAGTATTTTTTTGGTTACAACAAATTAATATAGTATTGACAGAGGTATTGAATCAGGAAAGTGGAAAAAATTCAAATGGAAATTGAAATTTTTTTAAAGACAAATTAATTAATATAACATTGACAGAGGCATTAAATCAGGAAAGGGAAAAATTAATATGAAAATTATATTTATGCCCCTTTTTTGTGCGGTAAAATTTATTTCTAGTGCAAACATCAGACTAACTTCCTTTAAATATATAAGATAAGATAAAGATATGTGTGAGTGAGTACAAGTAAATCATTTTGTTCTGTTCAAGTTCCTTAGTTCATTTTTACTTTTCAATGCTTATATAAGGGCACTCAATTACAAGTTACAACTGCAAGGAGGGCAAGAAGAATACCATATTTGATTGATATGGCAGCAGAAGTGACTGGAGAAGATATTGTGAGGTCAATGAGTGATGGAAGGAGGAGTTTTGGGGAGTGGTCCTCAGCAAGCTTGCATGATGCAGTTGGTGGACAGGGTGATGTGTTTCAAAGAAGTGGAAGGGAAATAGATGAAGAGGAGGAGCTGAAGTGGGAAGCTTTGGGGAGGCTTCCAACATATGATAGATTGAGGAAAGGGATTCTGAAGCAAGTTCTAGAAAATGGGAGGGTTAACTATGAAGAGATTGACATCACCAAACTTGGAGTGCAGGAAAAGAAGTATATCCTTGAGAGCATACTGAAGACTGCTGAAGAAGATAATGAGAAATTTCTTCATAGGATGAGGGACAGAATTGATAGGTAGGTGGCCTTTTAAGTATCTTGGGTAGTGTGATCTGATGTTCAGGCCACAGTTTCATATATTGGTTTGATTTGAATTGCTTTGGTTTTAATTTATCTGTTTTCTGCAAGATTCTATTAACTGGTTTTTTCATATGTTATTTGTTTATTATTCAAGGGTTGGAATTGAGATTCCCAAGATTGAAGTCAGGTTTGAGCATTTATCAGTTGAAGGGGATGCATATATTGGAACTAGGGCCTTACCAACACTACTTAATACTACCCTGAATGTAGTAGAGGTATCTTAAACTAACAGGAGGTTATTTTTGCAAGTCCTTTGTTTCTATAACTAAGAAAAGGCATCTCATATCTGTTTAGTAGATTGAATTGGAATTATAATTCAGAATTTTATGTTTAATTCCCTTAGTATTTGAATTTAATAAAAAACTTAATATTTAAATTTGAAATAAATAAGAATTGATATACACTATTATAATTCTAAACTAAATTAGAATTCCATTGTTTTAATACTTGATCAAAATTATACAAAATAAGTAAGTTGTTGGGGAATCCTGATCTCAGTTATTACTGTTTTCTTTGCAAAGTTCATCACAGCATTACCTGCACCCCCATTTGTAAATAATAGATGAAACAGTGAAATGAACTAAATACATTTTCTACACCCCCATTATACATTTTCTTCGGACTTGAATATAAGCAAAAATAACTAAATTCACACTTATTAAGAAAGTTGGTTAAACTCATTAAATTTTCTTGGTATAATGTAAAAAGTACTTGCATTGCCTAAATTACCCTGCATTCAATTTTATTGAAAATTGTTTCAAGTGGACATACTCTCTTTCTATTGGCACATGATTCATTAAATAAAGTGATTGGAAAGTAAAATCAAAGGCCATTTTGGGTTTATATCATTAAATAAGCTAAAAATAGTTGAGATTTGCTTATATTTTAGTCCACCAAATGTGAGTTTTTTTTGCTTATATTCAAGTCCGGAGGGAGTAGATGAATGCACAATGATACTATATGCTTGCTGTTTGTGGCAAATAGGGACTTCTTGGATATATCAAGCTTTTGCCATTTAAGAAAAGGGTTGTCAAGATTCTGAAAGATGTCAGTGGAATTGTGAAACCATCAAGGTATTTAATTGGTGATTCCATGTGGAAGTAGGATACTTCATAATTTATTGGGGCAACTCCTAGTTATTTTCTCTGTGGTAACTAAATTTTATATTCTCTCTCTCTCTCTCTTCAGAATGACTTTGCTTTTGGGACCTCCAGGATCAGGAAAAACTACACTCCTCCAGGCACTTGCTGGAAAAATGGACAAGGATCTAAGGGTTAGTCATCCTCTCCTTCCATTTAGGAATGATACACTTATCATATAAAAGAAGCAACCATTTTTAAATACTGTCTCAAGCTGCGCAAATGAATTTCTGAAACTGTTCAGGAAATGCATATATCATTTTAGAGATTATTTTACTGCCATTTAATTATGTATTACAACAATGATATATAGACACCCATCTAACACCCCTTATTTCTCTTTATCTCTCTTCTGTCACATCACATCACTTATCTATCTTCTATTCCTATCTCTCTCTAGGTGTCTACACCCAAGGGGATGTCCATGAAACATTTCCTTATGTATTAACATATCATTAAATAAGTTAAACTTCTTAAAATCATGCTTAGTAATGGATTATACCCTTTACCTCTGGCCTAGGGCAAGTAACAAAATCCAAACTAATAATATACCAAAAAAGAAAAACAAACTAATTAAAACATAAATTTCATTATTTAACTCTGCATCATAAATTTCTCAACAGGTATCAGGAAGAGTCACATACTGTGGTCATGAATTGTCAGAGTTTTTTCCTCAAAGAACATGTGCTTATATTAGTCAGCATGATCTTCACCATGGAGAAATGACAGTGAGAGAGACACTGGACTTCTCTGGACGCTGCTTGGGAGTTGGAGCAAGGTATGATCTGCTGGCAGAATTGTCAAGAAGAGAACTAGTAGCAGATATCAAACCAGATCCTGAAATTGATGCTTTCATGAAAGCCACAGCAGTGGAAGGTCAAGAAACAAGTCTTGTTACAGATTATATTCTCAAGGTTTGTTCATTGGTGATTCCATTTCTTTTAATATTTTTTCCCTATGTAGTCAATAAGCCAACTTGCTTCATCTAATTTATTGAGATAATGCAATATACAGATTCTTGGATTGGAAATATGTGCTGATATTTTGGTGGGAGATGAAATGAGAAGGGGCATATCTGGTGGACAAAAGAAGCGTTCAACTACTGGTAAAGTGTTATGTTATGTTATGTGGTATTTTTATTGTAGAGTATCAATACTTGCAGAGACTTTATCTTTGCAAATCCTTCTTCACATGCACATACTCCAAGGCAAGCCATTGAATAACACATTGGTTCTATTGTGACTTTCTCTCAATGGTCCAGATGAGCCTGCCATGGAGTTTGAGAGAAAAAGTGCCTGTCTAGGATCAATTTTGAATTTTCTTTAGGGTGTGTTTGTGAGTTTAGAGAGAAGGGAAAGGAAAGGATTGGAGGGAGAATGGAGGGGGAGAAGAGGAGGGAAAGACTTTGTAAAATACTCAAACTCACAAACATAAAGGGCGGAAGAGCTTCCAATAAACCCTTCCCTTCCCTCTCTTCCCCTCCAAAATTCAACTCACAAACATACCCTTACAGAATCATTCATTTTGTCAGCTCTAATAAACAGTAACTTATGTAAACTGAATGGTGCAGGTGAGATGTTGGTAGGACCTGCAAAAGCCTTCTTCATGGATGAAATTTCAACTGGTTTGGATAGTTCCACTACCTTCCAAATCATCAGGTTTATGAGACAGATGGTCCATATCATGGATGTTACTATGATTATCTCTCTTCTGCAACCTGCACCAGAAACATATGACCTTTTTGATCACATAATATTACTTTCTGATGGTAAGATTGTCTATCAAGGTCCCCGTGAGAGTGTTCTAGATTTTTTTGAAAGTGTAGGCTTCAAATGCCCAGAAAGGAAAGGAGTTGCAAACTTTTTACAGGAGGTAACTTCCAGAAAGGACCAAGAACAATACTGGTTCAGAAGGGACATACCTTACCAATATATTAGTGTGCCTGAGTTTGTAGCACACTTCAACAATTACTGCATTGGCCAACAACTTCATGAAGAGATTCAAGTTCCATTTGATTCTAATAAAACTCACCCTGCTGCATTGGTCAAGGAAAAGTATGGAATCTCCAAATGGGAACTCTTTAAGGCATGCTTTTCAAGAGAGTGGCTATTGATGAAGCGCAACTATTTTGTATATGTATTTAAGATTTTTCAGATTATGATCACATCTATAATTACCATGACAGTATTTTTTAGAACAGAAATGAAGCATGGTCATGTTGAAGATGGAGGGAAAATATTATGGTGCACTATTTTTCAGTCTCATCAATGTAATGTTCAATGGAGTGGCAGAGCTTGCAATGACTATTGATAGACTCCCTGTTTTCTTCAAGCAAAGAGATTTCCTGTTTTATCCATCATGGGCTTTTGCATTGCCCATCTGGGTCCTTAGAATTCCTCTCTCTCTATTGGAGTCAGGAATATGGATCATCCTCACCTATTATACTATTGGCTTTGCTCCTTCAGCTAGTAGGTATGAGTATGAGTATGAGTATGACTGTGAGAATGCAATCTGTTGATAGTTAATTTTTCAGTAACATACAAATGAATTAATTGCTATACTCTTCTAGTTTTATTGACTTGAAAATTTTGTTCAATGATGTATCTAAAAAACTGTTGTAGGTTTTTTCGTCAATTATTGGCATTCTTCTGTGTGCATCAAATGGCTCTATCCCTTTTCCGCTTCATTGCTGCAATTGGAAGAACAAAAGTTGTGGCAAACACACTTGGTATCTTCACAATTTTAGTTGTTTTTGTCCTAAGTGGATTTACTATTTCAAGAGGTAAGTAGCAGTTTCTCTTTATACCATCTATACTATACTCTAAAAGAAATATTTTAATATTAAATAATTTTTTGTTTTTCATATGAAATTGTTTCTTTTAAACTGATCACTGCAACCTCTCTTTCCATTTACAGATGATATTGAGCCATGGATGATATGGTGCTATTATGCTTCACCTATGATGTATGGACAGACTGCAATAGCCATCAATGAGTTCCTAGACAAAAGATGGAGTGTTGTAAGATCTAATAGTTGTGGAGAGAATTACTGTATTTCAACCTTATAACACCACATCATTATTAGCTTATTGCTGATTTTTCACTTTTCACAGCCTAATAATGACCCAAGAATTCCTGAGCCCACAGTTGGGAAGGCTTTTCTTAAGGCCAGAGGCATATTTACAGAAGACTATTGGTACTGGATATCTGTTGGTGCCCTTATAGGATTTTCTCTTCTTTTCAACATTTGTTTCGTTCTTGCTCTAACTTATTTAAATCGTAAGTTTCCATCCTAATCTTTCTTTTCCCTGCATGCCTGCATTAAGACTTTGTTTCTTAAATTCTTCTAAATTCTTTCTAATAGAAGAAAAAAACTAAAAGAGAGTAGTATAAAGGAAGATTAGAAAGAGACCTATTAAAAAACCACATCAAGAAAGCAAAGCCACCAATTCTTATGCATAGCAGAAGACAGTGGCCATTTGAAAATTCATTATCTAAAAACACCCTCTGATACTGCTTTAAAATTGAATTGCAGCATTTGTAAGTTCAAAATCTATTATAGCGGAAGAGGAAGACAGTAGGGAAAGCATGACTGCATCTTCCTCAGGGAAAAAAACTGGCAACAACAAATTCAGAGAAGAATTCAGCTTCAAATGCTAAATGGTTTGAAGGTAATATTTATATTTTCTCTGCAAATAAATGGAATAAGCACCTACCCTTAATGGGATCATAAACAATATAACATTTATTTTTTATACAAAATACTTTATAGCCTCTAGTCAGAAGAAATGGCACTTCTATCCTAAATAAAGTTTACCTTAATCAGAATTTGTAGCTTATATCTACCTATGTTTCCAGTCTACCTTTGATATGACCTCTGCATTTTTGTATTACTAACGTGCAATTTACCACAGGCTCAATTGGAAATAAACAAAAAGATAATTTCAATTCTTACAGGTATTGATCTGGAAGTAAGAAACACCACACATAGCCCAATTACAAAAGCTGCAGAGTTTTCAAAGTCCAAGAAGGGAATGGTGTTGCCCTTTCGGCCTCTGTCACTTGCTTTTGAAAATGTGAATTATTACATCGATATGCCAAATGTAAATTCCAATTCCCCCCTCTTTACCATTTTAATCATATCCCATTATTTCTCTCTTCAGATACAACATATGTGTGTGCATGTGTATGACTTGTGTGTAATCAATGTATTCCTATTATTATATAAAGACATATAAAAAAAATTTAAACAAATTAAGTTTAAATGGTAACAATTTTGTGTAAGAACATTATCTAACTTCAACAGTAAATTTTAAATTATTTTGGAAGTATGTTATGGTATCACAATTCCCAAATGTTCAAAATGTCACTCTAGTGATTTATTATCAGGAAATGAAGAAACAAGGAATTGAAGAGAATAGACTCCAACTACTAAAAGATATAAGTGGTGCTTTCAGGCCTGGAGTTTTAACAGCATTAGTTGGTGTAAGTGGTGCTGGAAAAACCACCTTGATGGATGTGCTTGCAGGAAGGAAAACTGGTGGTTATATTGAGGGAAGCATCAACATATCCGGTTATCCAAAGAACCAATCAACTTTTGCTCGGATGAGTGGTTATTGTGAACAAAATGATATCCATTCTCCAAATGTTACAGTCTATGAATCCCTTCTGTTTTCTGCTTGGTTGCGTCTCAGTAAGGAGGTTGATAAAGAAACACGAAAGGTATGTTTTCCTTTAACCAATTATCATGTTAAGCTCTCTTTCACAGGCTATTTTGTCTGTCTATTTGAGAAACGTATCCACCTCCTTAGTCAGAAACTTGACAATATTATATGGCACTAGTGCACCTTTTTCTTCAAGGACAAGTGTGGTGAGGGAGATCAAGGGTTCAAATATCAGAAATGTGCATGCATATGTTAATCATCCAATATAAAAAAGAAAATAATTTATACTCACAAGCCAGGGGCCTTTATGTTGCAACTTTCAGAGTTGAAAGTTATAAGACAATTCATCCAAGTTTGGCATCATTAAGGTTATTTTAAATGAGCTTAACGAGCTATTAATTAATTGTTTCCAAGCTCTATACATGTTTCTAGCTTACGGTTGAAGCTAACATAAAGAGAAATTGAGAATTTTTTTGTCAGCACAACTGGTATAAGTCAGTGTAGTCTAGTATATAACCAAAAAATTTATTACTGTTCTATTTTGTACTAATCGATGGTAATAAACAGTTTATCATTCTAGCAATGCAGTTGTTCATTTTGATAAAGAAGATTTAGTAAGAGAAAGGAAATGCATGGCAGGATGATAAGGAATCCTCCTTTAATCAATAATAATAATAATAAAGAGACGACAACAAACAAAAATGGAGAAAAACTAATGAAGCAAAACATCAACCAAGAGAACACTCCAAAAGAAACATTCTTAGTAGTCTACAATTCCTTACCTTACAGATGTTTATTGAGGAAGTTATAGAGCTGGTCGAGCTACATTCAGTGAGGAATTTTACAGTAGGCCTTCCAGGAATAGATGGCTTATCAACTGAGCAAAGAAAGAGGCTTACCATCGCTGTAGAGCTGGTTGCAAATCCTTCAATTATCTTTATGGATGAGCCAACAACTGGTCTTGATGCTAGAGCTGCAGCAGTTGTTATGCGTACTGTTAGAAATACAGTAGATACAGGGAGAACTGTTGTATGCACAATTCATCAACCAAGCATTGATATATTTGAACATTTTGATGAGGTAAATATGAATATCAATATTTTGCAGATGAAACTGTTATTTGTTATACTGGTTTTGAAGGCACCATACTCACCCTTGAACTACATCTTGACTTCAGCTGCTTTTGATGAAGAGAGGTGGACAAGTGATATATGGTGGTCCTCTTGGTCGAAATTCTGAGAAGCTTATAGAGTACTTAGAGGTAAATCTGTACCCTGATAATGTATAAATTCTTGAATTAGTAAGATGTTAATAATCTTCTTACTGATTGCATATAACCTTTTTTCAGGCAATTACAGAAATTCCTAAAATTAAAGATGGATATAATCCAGCCACATGGATGCTGGAGATCACTTCTCCCTTAGTTGAATCTCAGCTTGATATAGACTTTGCTGAGTTATACACAAAGTCAGACCTTTACCAGTAAGTGGCATTCATAGTCATGGTTATATTCCCAGAGATTCCAGCTTCCTTTTGCTCATATTTGTCTGAAATTTCTCATGATGTTTTACTTTTCCACACTATGATATGTCTTTTCAGAAAGAACCAGGAACTTATAAAGGAGCTATGCACACCAGTACCTGGAACAAAGGACCTTTACTTTCCATCAAAATACTCCCAATCCTTTGTTACTCAATGCAAAGCTTGCTTCTGGAAACAGTACTGCTCCTATTGGAGGAATCCACAGTATAATGCTGTCAGATTATTCATCACTATAATTATTGGCATCATTTCTGGACTAATTTATTGGAATAAAGGAGAAAAGATGTAAGTACAAAATTTATTTGCCAGTATTACACTTCACCAGTACCGATTAACTTCCACATTGTTTCTAACTCCAACAAACAATGACATGTTCCTATACCAGTTACTCTTAGAAAGAATTCTTGCTTTCCTAATCTATGAAGGATGCAATTAACAACTTATTTGACGAATTTATTTTAATACATATGGTTTCATAATTGTATGTTTCACATGAGATGAGAACAAAATATCATGTTTGCAGGCAAAAGGAACAAGACCTGTTGAATCTCCTTGGAGCTATGTATTTATCTGTTATTCTCCTTGGAGCCTCCAATACTAGCAGTGTGCAACCTGTTGTTGCAATAGAGAGAACAGTTCTCTACCGTGAAAGAGCTGCTGGAATGTACTCAGAACTGCCCTATGCAATTGGTCAGGTAAAACCTGACTGCCCTTTCACTTCAAACAAAGCAAAAAAAAAGCATTTAACAAAAATAACTGAGCAAAGTTAACACAATTCATGAACAAAAACAACTGTTTTGCAGGTAGCAATTGAAGTAATTTATGTTGCAATCCAAAGTCTAGCTTATTCCATTATCCTCTACTGGATGATTGGGTTGCCATCACAAGTTGATAATTTCTTGTGGTTCTACTACTTCATGTTCATGTCCTTCATGTACTTCACACTGTATGGAATGATGACTGTAGCTCTGACACCAAACCACCAAATTGCTGCAATTGTTATGTCTTTCTTCATCAGTTTCTGGAACCTGTTCTCTGGTTTTCTTATCCCAAGAACGGTATGTGTAACACATATTGAATTGAAGGAGAAAATTTGTTGAAAAATATTTAACATTCTTTCAAATTTTGCAGCAAATTCCAATATGGTGGAGGTGGTACTATTGGGCATCCCCTGTGGCATGGACTATATATGGATTGGTGACATCACAGGTGGGTGACAAGAACAGTCCAATAGAAGTTCCTGGGTTTAAGCCAATGACAATAAAAGAGTACCTTGAGAAACGGTTGGGCTTTCAACATGACTTCCTTGGGGTTGTTGCTTTGACTCACATTGCTTTCAGCCTCCTCTTCCTTTTTGTATTTGCTTATGGCATCAGGTTCCTAAACTTCCAGAAAAGATAATTAATAAATTATCATACTTGAAATTGAAAGGAATGAATATGAAAACTGAAAACTACAGTATTGGGTAAAATTACCTATAAAACAAATCTGTAAAACTTATACCCTATAATGATATACTGTTCAAAATCTTTTATGTGACTTCTCTCAATTTCCTTTGGTTTATTGGTGTTCTGCTGTAATATACGATCTGATGATGACCAATACGTGAAAATTCGGTTATTTATATACCCATCCCCAATTATTGTACAGCAAACAGTGAGTATAGTGATAGTACCACTATTTGTGGTGGGGCAAAAAAACCTTGTTCTTCCCCTTTTTTTTCTTCTAATCATAAACAGCGGTACAATCACTATAACCACCGTTTGTGGTACAAAAACAATTATTGTTATATACCATGATTAATTCATGAGTTTAATTAGTATACACTGACAGTGTAAAAGAGTTTTACACTGACATTTAATCATGATTCTTCATTTATATGACTTTTAAAATATTAATCAGTAAAGTCAACAAACTCACCATAAATCAAGGGTTGTGATTAACCGTCAGTTTAAAATTTTTTACACTGTCAGTGCACAATCATTTTTCTCTCAATTCATTACTTATAGAATGAATTACAATGTCCAAAACCGTGATTATTCACAGTAATAGTAGATTGTGACCCGGGTGGACTTTACTTATTATTGAAAGGATTTGACCTAATTATCATGCGTGCATATCCTCTTCTGCAACAATTCTCTCCAGCCATTATGGCCATGAGATCCATCTAATGGTTAGAAATTAAAAGCCCAAAATGATTAAAAGCCCAAAAATGAATATCAAATTGACTGTTGCGCGCTCGCGGGAATTTTAACATACAAAAAAGGCACGCTTTACTTTCAAGAACCTCTCTTTATCTCTCAGGCAAAGAACCAATGGAGTTTTAGATTGAAAAAAAAAAAACTCTTCAGACAATATTAAAGTTGGAGAGCAGAAGAGGTAAGAATAAATTTGTTAATAGTTGTAAGAACTAATTGTCCCTTTCTGGTTGTTTCTTATATATACAAAATGGGTATCATTAACGAGTGAGTATTATTAACGAGTGACCTAAGGACATTGGTTTATGAATAAATATGACTAAACTAGCACAGTAGCACATTGATCCCTCACTCTTGGGGGACCATTCAGTTTCATCCTTGACTTTTCTAAAACAACACTTTAGGCTTTGATTTTATTAAAAACATGCACTATAGTCCTTACTTTATTAAAAAATACATTTTAGTCCTTCGCTTTATTAAAAAACATGCTCTTTAGATACTAAGGTGCATGTTTTTAATAAAGTCTGGGACTAAAGTGCTATTTTAAAAAGTCAGGGATGAAATTGCATGGTCCCCCAAGAGTCTGGGACTGGTGTGCTAGTTTAGTCGAATAAATATATAGTAAGTTATTTATTTTATTTTACTGATATTCTTCATATATGAAAAATGAGTATTGTTAACAAGTGGTCCAAGGACACCGGTTAATGAATTA
The DNA here is from genome assembly GCA_026901365.1 of Sesbania bispinosa. Taxonomy (NCBI): domain Eukaryota; kingdom Viridiplantae; phylum Streptophyta; class Magnoliopsida; order Fabales; family Fabaceae; genus Sesbania; species Sesbania bispinosa. Next base: position 57,410 of record QLOH01000269.1, read on the forward strand.
ATATATTGTAAAATTTTATTTTCTTTTATCGGTTTGATCTCTATATATGAATAATGAGTAATGTTAGAATTGATTAATGAATCAATATATAAATATTTATTAAAAATCATGCTACTAAATGTGTTAATTAAAGTTTATATATTTTGAGAAATGCAGGATTATTTATAAAAGATGGAAGAAGATTGGAAGCCAAAGGAGGGTATGGAGTTTGATAGCTTTGAAGATGCTTGGAAGTTCTGGATTGATTATGGTGGAAGAGTTGAATTCAGAGTGAGGAAAGAATACACACACACACAAAAAAAGATGGCTCAATTTCTTCTTGTAGGTTTGTTTGTTGCAAATAAGGCAAGCGAGTGCCAGACAAATGGGATTATAAGACAAAAAAATCCAAGGGTCGAGACCAGATCAGATTGTAAAGCAAGGATGGGACTTAAGTCTATGTGGGGAAAAATGAGAGTGCATGATTTTGTGGAGGAACATAACCATATTTTACATCTGCAAGAAACAACCCATATGTTGTCATCTCAACGGAAAATTTCAGATGTTCAGTGTCAACAAATTGATCTAGCAGATGATGTTGGCCTACAACAAAGGAAGTCATTTGATTTGATGAGCAAACAAGTGGAAGGTCGAGCTAACTTGGGATATACCCGACTTGATCAAAAAAACTATCTCCATAAAAGAAGGCAGAGAAGTTTGGTACATGGGGAAGCTGGTTATGTATTGCAATACTTTCAGAGGAAGTTGGTTGAAAATCCCACTTTCTACCATGCCTTTCAAATAGATGTTGAAGATCAAATTACCAATGTGTTTTGGGCAGATGCAGGGATGCTCATTGATTATGGGTATTTTGGTGATGTGGTTTCTCTTGATTCAACATATTGCACAAATAGTTCACATAGACCATTGGCTGTGTTCTCAGGATTTAACCACCATAGAAGAGTAGTAATCTTTGGGGCCACGTTATTGTATGATGAAACAATAGAATCATACAAGTGGTTGTTTGAGACTTTTTAATAAAGACACATAAGCAAAAAAAGCCTCAAACGGTTTTTACTGATCAAGACCAGACAATGGCAAAAGCACTACTTGAGGTTATACCTGAAACTTACCATGGCCTGTGTACATGGCACTTGATGCAAAATGGCATCAAACACTTGGAATAATGAATTGAAAAAAGGTATAATGAATTGAAATGTGAATATGAAGCACGACAAAAAATTCCAAGACTTAAGAATCCTTATTCTGATTTCTTGCAACAAGTGTCTGAGGTTTATACTCCCACTATTTTTGATATATTCCAACATGAGTATGAGTTGTTTGAAGCATGTTCTGTGAAGAGCATGGATGTAAAAGCACCACCAATTGATTATGTTATTTCCATGGTAAGGGATTTGGGAGAGTGGAGAGTATCTGATAAGTGAAAATTAGTTGATAATTTAGAGTACTTTTCAGTTCACTTATCAAGGATAAAATGCTAATTTTGCCCCAATTTAATCTCTTTTTATTTAATATTAGATAAATTGTATTTATTAATCCTAGATTTGAATTTGATGTTATTTTGATAGAAATATTGTTGATTTTTGCAGGATATTGCAAAGATTTAATTTGAAGGATAGATAGCATCGAATGAGGAAGATATCTGCAAGATTTGAGATTAATTGAAGATATTTAATAAAGATTTAAAGAAGATTTGAAATCATTAATGAGGAGATTAGTGCCAATCAATCAAGGATTCTGCTGACAAGCTTCCCAAATAAATCAAGGATTGCTCAATAAATGCAAAGAAATCATCAAATAAAGGGAAACAAGGAAGGACAATCATGTGAAAACCAGTCTCGGGGAGAAATCAAGATTTAAAAGAGAAAGTTGGAGCAGCAGGACGCTAGCTGCGCTTCACCTGCGCTGACTCTCTGGAAGTTGCGCTCACACCTGCACTATAGCACAGCCTGGAGCGCAGGTTACGCTGATTTTGTCCAAGTTGCCGTTTTTAGATGGATCTCTTCCCAATTTGCGTTGTCTTTCCTTAGTCTATAAATAGGAACCTCTTGCAACCTTTTCAGAGGTCTTCGGTGCACGATCATTGTAATCCAGTCTATATTTCAGTGATTATGTACCAAAGCTAAGTTTAGAGTAAGAGAGGAGGAGCGCTTCACGAGGATTGAAGATGGTGACAACATCTTCAGTGGTTTGTATGGCTACTTCATGTAGTTAACTCTCCAGTAGGATTGGATGTAATTGATTTTATCCCTGAGTGTATATAAATTCTATATTATTATTTCTGAGCTCCCTATCTAAATAGTGGTATTTCTTATTCTGTGTTTATTCCTAATTCTCACGCTTGCGTCTGGAGTTATAGGTTAGTCTTAACTAAAGTAGTTATTACTAGGAGTGAGGATGGGGGAGCCTAGACGTAGGAAACCCAAACGCTGATTGAATAAGAATACTCGGTTACTACTTTGCTTCGAAAAGGGGTGTTTGCTAATGAGCGAGGGATAGTGTGAGTACTCTAAGTGAAGGGGCATCCGACCATTAAGCTTGGTAATCGATAACAAAGAGTTAGGGGGTCAGGATCCGAACATAGGCGTGTCCTAATGAGTATAAGGTAGTGACAGTACTGGAGCGAAGACGCATCTACAACCCTAGGCCTCGTTTATCAACTAATTCTTTACAAACTGAATAAAAGAGAGAGAAATAAGCCGAGGGTAAGTCTGTCGCCTGGGAGAGCCTGCATAGTTTATCCTTGATTGTTTAAGGCCGCTGGCGAGGGGCCTTAGCAATAAAGTTTGTCTACAGTAATATAGAGTAAACCTAAAATAATAGATAGTCTTTATATGCACAATGGGTGTGATGAGATGAAATCCAATCCTAATCCAAGTAAAGTGTCTCTAACTCTACCTTTCTAATTCCAATTAATTATTTACTCTCTTTACAATTCTGCAATCATACTCTCTAAACTGTGCTTTCTCTTGATAAGTAGATCACAATCTACATAAATTAATCGTTCCCTGTGGATACGATACTTTTACTTACTATTATTATACTGCTGGAGTTTTGGTTCGCTTGCCAGAAACCCATCAAGTATTTTTGGCGCCGTTGTCGGGGAACGATTTTCAATTTGTGTAGAACTTGGAGGTCTACTTATCAAGTATATCTATCTTAGGATTTCTTTTATTATTCTTATTATTTTAGGAAATTTTAGGAAAGTTATACCTTATTTTTATTTTTAATTATCATACTTTATTATTTTCTTTTTATAAAAAAATAAATAATAAATAATATTTTCATTTTTTTTAATTTTTAAATTAATTAATTAATTATTTTAAAAAATAAATAAATAAATAAATATTTATTTTGTTCCTCTTTCCTAAGCTAACATTTGTTTGAGCTTCTTGAATATTGTTTTTGTGAAAGACAGGTGTCTCAAGAGCAATTGAGAGAAGTGACCAAATAGAGAGATAACAGGGCAAGGAGACAAATTCAAGACTCTCCATAATTTAGGAAATTTGTATTAATTTTAGGACATTTATAGTTTTTCTATTTTTTTTTAATTTTTCTTCCACACTTACCTTTTTTTAGTTTCTTGTTTATGTTTTTTAGAGGCCAGGTGTCCCCCAATCAATTGAAGCAGAAATAGGAAGGACATCAAGGAAGAACAAAAGTAGAAACAAGGAAAGGAGATAAGGGAGAAGTCATGAAGAAAACAAAATTTTTTTTATTTTAATTATTCTTAAAAAAAATATTATTATTTTTTATTATTTAAAAAATAAAAAATATTTCTTTTTATTATTATTATTATTATTATTATTATTATTTTAAATAAATAAAAATAAATAAATAAATATTTATTATAAAAAAAATTATATATTATTTTTTGTTAGTTTGTTTTTCTCTTTGTTAGATCATTTTGATTATTTCTCTTGAGAAAAACAGGTAACAAAAAAAAGGGCAGAGCTCAAGGAGACAATTTCAACACTCTTTGCTCACCCAAGAAGAAGAGGGGACAAATTTCAAGGAGACGGTCTCAACACTCTCTTTTCAACCACCTCAAGTGAAGTAAATGTCACATGGCTTATGAATGGCAAAATCAACCAAGGAGAACCCTTGGAGATTATGTTAGGTGGCAAGAACCAAGTTACTCCTCTCATGCACCGATTCAAGGTAACTCCTCTAATTACAACAATTATTCTAACAATTTTTCACAAGATTGGGGAAGTTACCAGAACCAGAATTTTGGGAGGCACCAAGATGATGTTTCATTCCGTATGCAACCTTCTTCTCAACAACAGCAAAGTTACTCTTCCCATCAACAAAGAGACTCACAATTTTATGAGTTTTTGGAAGAATTCAATCAAAGCACTACGCAATTCCAGAAAGAGAACGAAGAGCGAAGACGAAGTACTGACGCTTTGTTAAAATAGATGGCAGAACAAAGGGAGTCTAAACTTTGTAAGAGTATTGAAGAAATTCATCAAGGCAATATACAATTTCAGAAGGAGAGAGAAAAAGCAAGAAGAAAAAATGATGCTTTGATAGCACGACTAGCCGAACAAAGGGAGTCAAGACTTCAGAAGGAAAGAGAAGAAGCAAGAAGAAACATTGACACCATGTTGGAACTGCTCAACAAGAAGAGAGAGTCTCCTGATTCCACAATTGAAGAGATAGCAGAAACAATAGCCAACCAACAGTCAGAACAGAGCTCAACAAACGCTCAATCCAACCCCATAGAATTTTGTCCCACCATAATTGTTAAGTTAACAGGGGAGAAAATCAATGACAATCTGGCTGTTGAAGAAGAAGAAAAAAAAGAAAAAGAAGAAGAGGAAACTGAAGAAACACAAGAGAGAAGTTGAAGAAGAAACGAAAGAAGAAGAAGGTGCAGCAGAAGAAGAGGAAGAAAAAGGAGAGGATGAAACAGCAAAGATGGTGCTTAAAGAAGAAATTGACTGTGAAAGGGAGGTAGAGAATACAACATATGAGGGTGTACATGATAAAAAAAGAGAAAAAGAGTGAACAGAGAGATGGTGAATCAAAGCTCGAGGAAGGAAGGGAAGTGACTTCAAGAACAAAGACCATGCCTTACCCAACCAGTTCTTTAAAGGAAGATCAAGAAAGGCATGGTGCAAGCGATCAACCTTCCAGACCTCACAAAAGAAAGGCCTGCAATCACACTGACCAGGACAAGGCAAAGAGAAGAAAAGTCAAGCTAGAATTAAATTCGGAGCCTAGAGCCAGATTGAAAATCAAGTGGTCAGGTGTGTTTCATGTCAAAGAACCCCCTGAAGCAAAGAGATTGAGAGAATTCATTTGTGAAACATTCAAGCTTCAGGAGAAGAAGATTCATGCACATCAAAGCAAGAAAGTAAAGAAAAGGTGGGGAGGTTTAAGGGCCAAAGAAAGGAAGGGTGCAGCTCACAAGCTCAGAATATTTCAGTTTCAGCCACCTTGAGGGAACAAGCGTCGAGCTATCAGATGTTAAACAAGCGCTTTCTGGGAGGCAACCCACAGATTTGTAAAGTTTTCAATTATTTTCAGTTTTGTTTTATTTTCTTGTTTGTTAATTAGGATTTTGTTATTTTTAAAATTTAGAAAATTTTCAAAATTGATTGGAATAAGTTTGTGGAAAATCAAAATTTTTAAAAAAATAGGAAGTAGCAGAAAACGTGACTGAAAATTGCAAAATTGCATTCTGTTTTCTGCGCTTCAACCTGCGTTGTAGCGCAGATATGCAATTTTAGTCACTGTATTTTGCGCTTCATTTGCGCTGTAGCGCAGGGTGAAGCGCAGGATACGAAATTTTAAAAAATCTTTTATTTTCTCATGTACTACTTCCTAAGCTCTTATTTTCACTCTTTCCACCTACAAACTTCCATCAATTTTGAAACTTTCAGTTATGTTTTCCTTAATTTTTACCAATTGAAATCTTCATTTACTCTATTTCTATGATTTGCACTTTAGGGTAGCAACCTTAGGATTGTGAATATTATTGATTATTGCTATCTTGAATGTAATTTTGGCTGTGTGGAACATGAAGAACAATTTGCTTGATTGAAATACTCTTTGTTTTGTGAGTTATTAAATTTGAAAATGTTATGCTCTGTTTCTTTAAAAAAAATTAAACTTTCACTTTCCATGGATTGATTGAATGCTTGCAAAACAATTGAGTATGTTCTGTTTTTAGAAAAGCATTACCAAGTGCAGTGGAATTTTGTTGTGAAGAGAATAATTATTTATGCATGTTATTGGCAGGCTTCAATGTTCTTCATGAATTGCACAGACTGCTGCAAAGTATAAAGACTAGTTGACCCCAAACCAATCAGGAGTATTAGACCCATACCCAAGCATGCTGCTTGAAGATTCCAGATATTCTTGCAGTGGCCTGAGGACAGGCCTATTTTCCCAGGAGGGGGATGGAGCAGCAGCAGGACAAGGACTTACAGGATACAGAGGATGAAGATTGATACTGGTGTTTTCTCTCTTTTAGTTTTTCTTTTATTTTCTATTATTTTATAGATATTTTCTAGTTAATTAGGATTTTTGTTTCGTATTTTCAATTTTTCTTAAATTTTTAGAATTTTTAAAATTTTAGGACTTTAGGAAATTAGGAATCAAGGTAACTCTTTCAAATTCTCTGTTAATAAGTAGTTTAACTAACCAATCTAGGAAAGATGATAGGGTCTTGAGATTAATTCCATAATCAATTAGGATTAGGGTACTTCTCAAGAGAACCTATCAAGATAGTTAATTAAAACCAATAAGTGTTTTATCAAGGAATTTTAGCCATAACCGGTGAGATGAGAGCCTAAACACTTAAATTGAGAGCTTTTCACCACCGCTGCTTGTCAATTGTTATTGCTTGAGTTTCTGAATTTTGTCTTGCTAGTAGAAGATATGGAAGTGACAAAGGCATATTTTGTGATTATAATATTTTGCTCAGTGCCAAATAGCCAACCTTGATTAAATGTTTCCATTTATTGATTGCCCATTTGAGCTTGAATATTTCCTTTGATGCACCCCAACAATGATTAATGATCATACCATATCCCTTAACACTTGAGATAGAGAGCAAGGTGCACCACAACAAAATGGGACAAGAGGTTGGTCACAAGATACTCAAGAGAAGGCACAAGAAATCACAAAGGAAGGATCCTCCCCCATAAAAATATTTCTATGTTATGTTTTTGTACTAAAAAAATTCTGCACAAAAGTGTGGAACTGAATAAGTTGGGGGGAGATTTTCTTCAAGACAATGAGGCCAAGCTGAAATAGGGTGACCATTCAAGAATGACCAGGTGAATTGAGAGAAGTCTCAAGCACAATCACAAGATGCTCTCTGAAACATCCTAAATTTTATTAGGATAAATATTAATTAAATTAAATAAATAATTAGAGAAAATAATTAATAGAGTAGAAGAAATAAATAAATAAATAATATTAATGAAATTAAAATATTTAATGAGTAAGAGTTATTTAATAATAAGAGAATTAGAATATTTATTGATGAGAGTTATTTAATAAGAGATAATAAATAAATAATAATATTAGTAAGATTAACATATTTTATGAACAAGGATATTTAATAAATAATAAAAATAATAAATAGAATAAGTGGGTTGAGAGTGGGCCTGGCCCAATTAAGTATTTATTTAAGGAGGGGTTCTCAGTTCACCCTAATTCTTATTCGTCACATCGTCAGAGAGCGAAACACCAAGGAGGGGAGAAACCAAGTCTCAAGAGGAGGTTGCTGAGGAGTAATCATTGAGAATCAAGAATTGTTGCAGTTCGATCTTCACTCCAAGGTAACAGGGGGAAAATGGTGTTCCTTGTATGTGCATGTAGGAAGTTGTTGGGTAGTGGTGGGCAACCATAAGACCCATCTAAGGATCTAAATTCGGTGAATATATGTATCCGTTGAGAAAGGATGTTGATAACTGTTAATGGATGATTAATTGATGATTCTTGATGAATTCTTGGGTGAAATCTAAGAGAGTATTGATAATGATGAAAAAGGGGTTAATATAGGGTTTGATGATTTTGGGACTTTGGTGATTAATTACGAATTATGTGAAATAATTGTTGTTTTAATGAGTTTTGATGTATATAAGTGTATAAAAATGATGCTTTGTTGATAAGGATTGATTAGAGGATGAATATAAGGGTTTAAAAGGGGCAAAAACGCTGTTATGTCGCGTTTTACGTAACTTGCGCTGCAACTTGCGCTACAGCGCAAGTTGAAGCGTGACTTCCTGGAATCTGCGCTGCAGGTTGCGCTACAGCGCAGGTTGGAGCGCAGCTTTTGACAGCTTTCTCTCCTGAGAAAGAATGCGTCGGTTAAGGGTGCAAATGAACTCGGAATACTATCATATAATATATCAAACTGAAGCCCAGGATCTTAACTTTCTAATAGAAGTGGAATCATATTAATTGGACATCTAAAACTCTAGATATTTCCAAATTAGTGAACCAAGGTCATTAAGCTTAAAGCTTGAAGACTCCGAAATTGAGTAACGTTCTCCGGTAATCGATTACAGCTGTGTGGTAATCGATTGCCAGGTTATATTGTGTATGAGAATGTTGTTTATATGATGATTGATGATGATTAATGATAAATGTTGTGATGATAATATATAATGTTGTTGATGATGACATATGATGTTGTTGATTAATGTTGTGATGATAATATATGATGTTGTTGATTAAAATTGTGGTACTCAAATGCATGAGCCTAGATAGAGGCGATTGTATTTGAGGAGTTGTTGTACTCGGGATACATGAGCCTAGAGAGAGGCGAGTGTACTCGGGGAGTTGATGTACTCGGTTACATGAGCCTAGAGAGAGGCGAGTGTAATTCGGGGAGTTGTTGTACTCGGGATACATGAGCCTAGAGAGAGGCGAGTGTACTCGGGGAGTTGATGTACTCGGTTACATGAGCCTAGAGAGAGGCGAGTGTAATTCGGGGAGTGAACTGAGTTGTGCGGGCCCATAGAGGGGGTATAACTCAGGGGATCAAGATGGGACGTTCGATGCACGGGCCCATAGAGGGGGTGCAACGTAGGAGTGATTGTACTGGCCCATAGAAGGGGTGCAACCTAGGGTCGAATGTCGTTGTGCGGGCCCATAGAGGGGGCACAACCTATCGGATTGTGTGTGGTGACTCCGGTAGACTATCTTGGTACTAACTAGAGTGATTGACGAGGTGCACCCATTGTGCGGAGTTCCAAGTCATGATCTTTGGGTAGATGATGAGACGAGTGTTGGTGCATGTGATAATTGGAATACTCAACGATGGAATTGAGTTATTTGATAATGTTAATGATTTGTGGTGTATGTATTGATGAGTGATTTATATGATGATATTTGAGTTATATTATGATGATGATGGTTTGGTGAATACATGATGGATGTATTATGTGTTATAATGATGGTATGGAATACATATGTTGATATAGATGTTTAGCTATACGTTGAGTTTTGGATGATTGATATCTGATGGTTTATCTGATGTATTGGTGGTATGATATATGATGATGTTGTTTATATGTGTGGTGAGGATAGGGTAACCTCCTATGTGTATATATGAGTTAGAGCTCTTTCCTCACTGTTACTGTTGTTGTTTCAGGTGATGGTGATGACATCTTTGGTGTCGAGTTTTGATTAAGGGAGTGTTGCTCTGGTACATGTGACATCAGGGCGTATCGCTGGGTGTTAATTTATGCTTCTTACTTAGGAGGATTTTGATAAACCTTTTTGGATGCCTTGCACGACAAGTAGGATGTTTAGTATTAGTATTTTTATTTCTTGAAGTTTCCGCTGCATGAGTATTGATTACATTTGAATTTTATTTCCTTTTAATTAAGTTGTTTTAAAACTAATGAGGCTTTAATAAGAAATTTTGTGAACCTTTTTACCCACTATAATCTTATTATTTTCGAAAGTTTTCGCTACGTATTTATATAATAATTGGGTTAGAAGGGTGTCACACTCTCTATTCAAAGTGTTCCTTGAATATCCAGAAAAACCATGATTTCTTGATAGCCCAGCCTCATTACAACCTAATAAAGACCTTTTGATCCATATTAACTGCTTGTAGGTTCAGATCTTGGAAACGACTATCAATTCTAGTTATTCAACAGTGGTGAAAATGATTGATGGAAACACTTACCCGTGAGAATGAGAGATTTCCTTGGTTTATCACTTAATGCTTTAATTGCTATTATTGAGAAAGTTTAATCGATGTTTGTATTTCTATTCTGAATGATGTGTGGTAATATCTCGTGATCCTTAGTTTTTCTTATGATTGGAAAGTGACTTCTACTTAGGAAAGAGTTTGAGGAATAGTTCCTTGAATTTGTTTTTAATTATTAGGAATACACTTGGGATTAGAATTAATTTTTGTGCAAAGAGGTCTCATGCTTGAGGACAAGCAAGAAGTTAAGTTGGGGGGAATTTGATAAGTGAAAATTAGTTGATAATTTAGAGTACTTTTGAGTTCACTTATCAAGGATAAAATGATAATTTTGCCCCAATTTAATCCCTTTTTATTTAATATTAGATAAATTGTAGGCTTAAATATGTTTTTGGTCCCTCTAAAATATATGCGTTTTCATTTTAGTCCCCCTAAAAGTTTTTTTATCTTTTAGTCACCCTAAAATTTTTCCTTTTCAAAATGGTCCTCGCTGTTAGAAAAGTTAATGGTGTGCTGATGTGTCAGTTAACATCTATGCTGACTTGTCTTTCTCACTCATACATGGCATCCACTGTGTCAAAATTACTATTTTTACAATTTTTATTTTTTAAATGGTTTTAAAAAAATGCATAACAATTAAAATTAAAAAAAACTCTCTTGAAGAGCGTTGAGGTTCTGTTGTTCGAGACTCCCTCTCCAGAAAATCCTCCTTCTTCCTTCTTCAACTATTTCTGCCATTGTTGTCTTCTCCTGAGCTTCACTATTACAGGTATTTATTTCTTCATATAAAGCGAGTGCAGAGTTTGTTGATGAAAGTTTTGGATTTGTTCTTTTTGAGTAACTGACGGTGAGAACTGCAAGGTTCCGTTATTGTTGTTGTTTGCATAACTTTAAGGAATAACTGAACTGGTTGTTGATTGAGTGACTTTTGGGCTTTCCAGTTGTGGAAATTGGAGGAAAGAGGCATCATGAGGAATGTTGTTTATTGAATTAAATCAAGCTCAGGTTTGTGTGGGTGGTAGGATGATGCATAAGGGTGAGAAATATTGTTTCGCCTTGGGGATTCAAGATCTTGCATGAAGGAAACTTGATCCTCATACCAACAAGGTGATCATATTCCACTTTCTGCAGTGTGGTCATTCGCTTCTTGAACACTCTACATAAATCACACCCTTCTTCCTGCAACAGTTATTTTAAATTAATTACATTAAATGAAGAAATAAATACCTGCAACAATGAAGCTCAGGAGAAGATAACAATGGTAGAAATGGTTAAAGAAGGAAGAAGAAGGATTTTCTGGAGAGGGAGTCTCGAACAACAGAACCTCAATGCTATTCAAGAGAGATTTTTTAATTTTAATTGTTATGCATTTATTTTTTAAAACCATTTAAAATAATAAAAATTGATAAAAATAATAATTTTGACATAGTGGATGCCATGTATGAGTGAGAAAGACAAGTCAGCATAGATGTTAACTGACACATCAGCACACCGTTAACTTTTCTAACGGCGAGGACCATTTTGAAAAGGAAAAATTTTAGGGGGACTAAAAGATAAAAAAAAATTAGGGGGACTAAAATGAAAACGCGTGTATTTTAGAGGGACCAAAAACATATTTAAGTCTAAATTGTATTTATTAATCCTAGATTTGAATTTGATGCTATTTTGATAGAAATATTGTTGATTTTTGCAGGATATTGCAAAGATTTAATTTGAAGGATAGATAACATCAAATGAGGAAGATATCTGCAAGATTTGAGATTGATTGAAGATATTTAATGAAGATTTAAAGAAGATTTGAAATCATTAATGAGGAGATCAGTTCCAATCAATCAAGGATTCTGCAGACAAACTTCCCAAATAAATCAAGGATTGCTCAATAAATGCAAGGAAATCATCAAATAAAGGGAAACAAGGAAGGACAATCATGCGAAAACCAGTCTCGCGGAGAGATCAAGATTTAAAAGAGAAAGTTGGAGCAGCAGGACGCTAGCTACGCTTCACCCTGCGCTATAGACTCTCTGGAAGTTGCGCTCACACTTGCGCTATAGCGCAACCTGGAGCGCAGGTTACACTGATTTTGTCCAAGTTGCCATTTTTAGATGGATCTCTTCCCAATTTGCGTTGTCTTTCCTTAGTCTATAAATAGGAACCTCTTGCAACCTTTTCAGAGGTCTTCGGTGCACAATTAATCATTGTAATCCCGTCTATATTTCAGTGATTATGTACCAAAGCTAAGTTTAGAGTAGGAGAGGAGGAGCGCTTCACGAGGATTAAAGATGGTGACACCATCTTCAGTGGTTTGTATGGCTACTTCATGTAGTTAACTCTCCAGTAGGATTGGATGTAATTGATTTTATCCCTGAGTGTATATAAATTCTATATTATTATTTCTGAGCTCCCTATCTATAATAGTGGTATTTCTTATTCTATGTTTATTCCTAATTCTCACGCTTGCGTCTGGAGTTATAGGTTAGTTTTAACTAAAGTAGTTATTACAAGAAGTGAGGATGGGGGAGCCTAGACATAGGAAACCCAAACTCTGATTGAATAAGAATACTCAGTTACTACTTTGCTCCGAAAAGGGGTGTTTGCTAATGAGTGAAGGGTAGTGTGAGTACTCTAAGTGAAGGGGCATCCGACCATTAGGCTTAGTAATCAATAGCAAAGAGTTAGGGGATTATGAATCCAGGATCCGAACATAGGCGTGTCCTAATGAGTATAAGGCAGTGACAGTACTGGAGCGAAGGCGCGTCTACAGCACTAGGCCTCGTTTATCAACTAATTCTTTACAAACTGAATAAGAGAGAGCGAAATAAGCCGAGGGTAAGTCTGTCGCCTGGAAGAGCCCGCATAGTTTATCCTTGAGTGTTTAAGGCCGCTGGCGAGGGGCCTTAGCAATAAAGTTTGTCTACAGTATTATAGAGAACCTAAAATAATAGATAGTCTTTATATGCACAATGGGTGTGATGAGATGAAATCCAATCCTAATCCAAGTAAAGTGTCTCTAACTCTACCTTTCTAATTCCAATTAATTATTTACTCTCTTTACAATTCTGCAATCATACTCTCTAAACTGTTATTTCTCTTGATAAGTAGAACACAATCTACATAAATTAACCGTTCCCTGTGGATATGATACTTTTACTTACTATTATACTGTTGGAGTTTTGGTTCGCTTGCCAGAAACCCATCAGTATCCTTTGATATGGATAAGAAGTCAATTTGTTGCTCTTGTTATAAATTTGAGACATTTGGCATACTTTGTTGTCACTGTTTAAGAGTCTTTATTCACATGGATGTCAAAGTAGTGCCTGAGCAATATCTATTGAAGAGGTGGACAAAATTAGCAAGAAGTGGGACTTTGCCTAGTCTTGGAGTAGAAAATGCTCAATTGTCCACAACAAAGCGTTTTGAAGAGGTTTGTCCTCGACTTATTAGGACAGTTGTTGAAGCATGTAGGCATCACGAAACATTCATGTTCCTCCGTAAAATCACTGATGAATTGGACAAACATATATTGGAGTTTCAAAATAAACAAGTAAGCAGTGATGAAGTTAATGAGTTCTTTATCAAAGTATCAAGCACCAATAATGATTCAGCTCAAGTAAAAGGGTTCAAGAAAAGAGAAGGCAAAAAGGGTTCAAAACGTATGAAGAGTTGGGTAGAACGCCAACTTAGCAAAAGAAAGAAAAGTGGTGACTCAAGTGCTTTACAAAGTCAAGATTCTCCTACTACTCAACAACAAATGAGAAATAGCGACCCAAGTGTTTCACATAATCAACAACCTACTATGGTAAGTCAAAATTATATTAGCTTAATTAACTACTACTACTACTCACTCATTTTCTTCTACCATGTAGAACATGGAACATATTTCCAATCAAAATCTCATGCTAAGTCAAGTACAATATGAAGTGCCCAATACAAGTGCGCCTATATGGCTCAATGATGCACAGAATCAACAAACCAAGGTAAGTTAATAACAAATTAAATTTGTGAATGAAGTGGAAAAATAGTTGGTGATTAAATGCTTTTCCCTTTTGTGTAGGAAAACAATGACACTTCAAGTCAATTTAGTATCAATAGTTTTACTAGTTTATTGATGGTAAGTATCTACAACTACAAAACCATTACTTCCAAGTGAGGTGATTTCTTTTCAAATCTATTTTTACAATGTTAATTTTGGCCTTTCAAAATGTAGGGACAATTTGATGAGGATATCACAATTTGATCAAACCCTGAAGATGTGAAGCAAGAGCTAGACAATTGCTTTTTGGAATTTTTATTAGGCATCTGCATATTCAGATTTGGTTACGGTTTGATTTCGGCTGCATGTATATTTTGATTACAGTAAATTTCAGTAGTTATATTTTGATTCCAGCTGCATATTTCAGTTTGATTACAGTAGTTGTTTTATAACCAACTATGACAAGTAAGCTCTATTTCAGTAGTTATATTTCAGTTTGATTGTAGTAGCTTTAAAGAGTAAAATAGCTATATTTCATTTTGTGATGGAAACTAGGACAAAGCTTTAAATGGATAACAAGATATGTAAATTTGAATTGAAAAGAAATCTGTCATTCTCATTGCAAATATCATCTTCAAGTACATATGTTTTGATGGTAGTACAACACTAACTATAGCTAAAAATTCTGAGATTACAAGATGATAACCACCTAAAATATTCTACAGAGTATAGTAGCTGTCTAATAATCAGCTAAGATTACAAACAGAACTTCCAATGATCAAATTAACATGGACTTCTAAAAGAGTCATTCCTTGAACAGATGGCTTTATCTTTGTGTCTTTCTTCTTCTTCAAACAAGCTAGCCTTTTAGCCATACAATCAGTCCTGGTGTTAAAGAATAGTTGTATAAGGTCAGCATCTGGTACTTTCATTTGTCTTTGAACTTAAAAGGCCCAACAAGACAACATCCCTGCCATGCACAAATAAAACAAAACAGTTCAATCTATTGTCCAATCCATTGATCCTTCTCAAACAAAATTTTCAGATGAGAAGGATCCAAATGTTTGCATTCTACTCAGCAACATAACTTAACATTTTAAGAGAAATGGAAGAATCTTGCAAATTGAAAGACAAAGTGTATGGCACAGAGAACAAGTTGTCTCATTAAATTTACAATGACAAATTAACATTTCCAATGATCAAATTAACATTTACAATGTCAAATTATGAACCAATGTACTATATAGCCTTATGTAAGTTCAATTCACTGTGTCACAAATGCTTCAATTCATTAAGCCCATAGCATCTAATCTAAATATATATAATTCCCACATCTAAGCTTATGTGATGGGAGGAAGAAGAAACTTAAAACCAATAATCCAATCACAAATAAGAAAACTTATATGTACCAAAGACGAATTTGATCTTTGTGTCTTTGAAGCTTTCACAAGTTGAGATTTTGCTTGTATTGTTGCTTCATGGGATTGCTCAATGTTGGACCCAATATCATCTATAAAATGAAAATTCTTGACATCAACTAACATAAACCAGTCTAGACTCTAGGCAAGTAAAAACTAGATCTGAGACAAAGATGTGTAATTTGCATAAGCAAAAATTAAAGGGGAAAAAAGAAAAGCTACCAATCATTGCTCCTTGCTCATGAACAAGCACAACAAGATCTTTGAAAATCTCATTTACTTCACCAATTTGCTGCTGGATTTCTTGAATTCCCTGCTCTCTTTCCTTAATGATAGCCTCATTGAAGGAAATTTCATTATCTAAGAATAGCACATCCTGTTTGTGGCTTGAACAATGGAAGAGAGCTAAGGAACTAAAATAAATTTACAAAGTGTATGGCACAGAGAACAAATTGTCTCATTGAATTTACAATGTCAAATTAACATTTCCAATGATCAAATTAACATGGCACAGAGAACAACAGTCTCATTAAATTTACAATGTCAAAATAGGATTTAGCCAGACACAAGCATTAGTCACATATAACAAGTTGTTTATAATTGACAACACATTGACAGTCTTCTTTAACATATGTGCATTATTCTGCAGCAAATGGACAGGATATGAGCTATAACAAGCAGTAAAATTGTGTCTTCAAACAATCCTCTAATCACCCCATAAACTAACTAATGGTAGGAATTCCTCCATTGCAATCGCTATGACCTGTGTTCCGCCGTTGCTGCAATCGAACCACCGCGCACTGTGTTCCACTATCGCTGCGACCCGTGTTCCCCGGAGCTGTGTTCCACCGTCGACGCTTCCGCTCTAGAGCGCCCAAGGTGCTGTTGCAGCTTTGTTGTGGGTTAGGTGCTGCTGCAGCTTTGTTGTGGGTTAGGGGCGCCTAAGAGGAGTGTTTTTCTCCATCGTTAGATGAATCCAAGGGTCCTAATAATTATAATTATGATTTTAAATTATTTTTTATTTGGGCTTTATATTCATATAATTATGATAAATCTGGACCGTTACAATTTAATTGAATGGTGCAGATTATAGCTGGAGATGGCGAGAGAGAATTGCTACGGGAGAGGATCCGGACGCAATTATCATCTATACTATTAAAATTCAATAGCTTTAATATTAATTTTTCACTATTCATTGGATTATTTTTCAATATTTTATTCATTAAAGTATTATTAGTGTTAAAAATATTATTTTGAGTATTATTATTATTATTATTTACTATTTTCAACAAAGTAAAAGTAATTTTCTTATAAAAAGTCGTGTCATTTTTTATAAAATGTTGAGTTAAATATGTTTTTAGTCGACCCTGAAAATATGAAATTTGATTTTGGCCTCTCATTTACTTTTTTATCGGTTTTGGTTCTCCATTTTTAAGAATTCACATGAAATTTCTTGCGATTTTTTCTCTAGAAAATTCATGTGTAATAAAACTCCAAAAAAATTATAAACTTCTTACATAAAATTGTTATTATATAATTTCTTCTCTTTGCTGTAGAAAAATCTATACTATTACAATTCAATAGCTATAATATTAATTTTTTACTATTCATTGGATTATTTTTCAAAATATCATTCATTAAAAGTGTTATTAGTGTTAATAATATTATTTTAAGTATTATTATTATTTATTTACTATAAAGTAAAAGTAAATTTCTTATAAAAAGTCGTGCCATTTTTTATAAAATGTTGAGTTAAATTGTTTTTGATCCCAGAAAATATTAAATTTGGTTTTAGTCCATCATTTATTCTTTTATCGATTTTGGTCCTCCATTTTTAAAAATCACATGTTTTTAGTACTTCATATTAATTGTACTCTGTTAAGTCACTCTCGCAACTCTACTACGACTTTTACCGGGTAAAAATCCACATGAAATTTCTTGCGATTTTTTCTCTAAAAAATTCATGTGTGGTAAATTTTCAAAAAAATTACAAACTTTTTACATAAAATTTTTATTGTAAAATTTCTTTGCTTTGTTGTAGAAAAATCTACAGAAAATTTTCCGCAAATTTTAGGATCTGAACAAACTTTTCTTTGAATTTACTATTTTAAATAAAGTAAAAATAAACTTCTTATAAAAAGTTGTGCCCTTTTTCATAAAATGTTGGGTTAAATATGTTTTTGGTCTCTGAAAATATGATGAAATTTGGTTTTGGCCCCTCATTTATTTTTTCATAGGTTTTGGTCATCCATTTTTAAAAACCACATGTTTTTAGTCCTTCATATTAATTGTACTATGTTAGGTCACTCTCGAAACTCTACTACGACTTTTCCCGGGTAAAAATTCATAGGAAAATTCTTGCAATTTTTTCTCTAGAAAATTCATGTGTTGTAAATTTCAAAAAAAAATTCAAACTTTTTATATAAAACTGTTGCTATCCAATTTCTTTGCTTTGTTGTATGAAAAGCTATAGTAAATTTTCCGCAAATTTTAGGATCTAAACAAAATTTTCTTTGAATTTACTATTATTATTATTATTATTATTTACTATTTTCAATAAAGTAGAAGTAAACTTCTTATAAAAAGTCATGCCATTTTTTATAAAATATTGGGTTAAATATGTTTTTGTTACCTGAAAATATGATGAAATTTGGTTTTGGTGCCCCATTTATTTTTTCATAGGTTTTGATCATCCATTTTTAAAAATCACATGTTTTTAGTCCTTCAAATTAATTGTACTCTGTTAAGTCACTCTCGTAACTCTACTACGACTTTTCCCGGGTAAACATTCACAGGAAATTTCTTGCGATTTTTCTCTAGAAAATTCATGGGTTGTAAATTTTCAAAAAAATTACAAACTTTTTACATAAAATTGTTGCTATAAAATTTCTTTGCTTTGTTGTACAAAAATCTATAGTTAATTTTCCGCAAATTTTAGGATCTTAACAAAATTTTCTTTGAATTTTGTGTACCACATACAAACTTACTACTCATGTGTGTCAATATCTACAAATTAAACAATTTTAATGTAATTAATATATTAGGAAAATACATAATAAATTTCATGTAAATCAACACATTTTATTATATTATCACATTCAAACTTTAGTATCAATCTCAACAAATATATATGTACTCATGCGTATTATTATCTACCAATTAAAATTTTTTAATGTAAATAATATATTAGTCCCTGTCGTTAACTCTGTTAAATATAAGGGTAACAGTGGGGACTAATTTCAATGATTTGAAAATATTAGAGATAAAAAACAACGAAAAAAATCAGGGACCAAAACCAAATTCGGGTCAAAGTTTAGGTACCAAAAACATATTTAATCCCTTTTTTTGTCCCTAAACATTCTAAACCCTCAATCTGTGGTTACTGACCGTTAGTGAGATCTGTTAACCTTATGAGTTGGCTAAGTTACATGTCAGTATCAATAGTAAGCCTCAAATAGTTTTTTTTTGCTAAGCAAAGTGATATGAATTAAAGCCTCAAATAGTTGACTCATCTAATTAATATATTTTAGACATGCTGGGTGGATAGGTAAAGTTCTTGTCATAGACATGCTCCAACTGCTACCTAAGGGGAGAGGCTTTATTGTTTTGTATTCATGAATTATAACTCTTGCTTTTATGTCATAAAATTGCTATTCCATGGTATTATTATATTGAATGTGTTAATCATCCTCTAAAATCTAAATATGAACCAACCTATTATCTTTCTCTTATGTCATGCTTCTTTATGCTATTGATCATGACAATATGACATGTAATGTGTAAATAATTTAGAAGTTGCATAAATGGAATTTGGGGATATCCCTAAAAGACTATTATAGACATGGGGATAGTTTTCAGCCTGGTTTGAATGGCAGTTAGCGAATTAATGTATGGTAATTTGTTCCGGCCCATTATATAATATTGACCACTTTTAATAACAATTAAAAAGAATTAAAGAGAACGATGTCTTTTAACAACTAATGATCATAATGCATTGTTGCAATTATACTATAGAATGGAATCATTAGTAGTTTAGTATCGATAATCTCAAACATATCCGTCTTCACTAGCTAACTAATGATATCATATGGAATTAGCTGTGTATATTTTAAATTATAAATATTGAATACAATATTTTAAATTTAGACACCTTTTATGAGCATTACTCAATATATTTAAAATTGACAAATTTTAAGATTTATAAATCTAATTGTGGTGATGCTTTTCGATTTCTATCATTGTCAAAAATTAATGTTTGTTTTTTTCTTAATGCTTTATTAGAACAGTATTTTCACACACATTTCCTGCAAATATTTTTTTAACATTTTTTAAAATTTCTTTTAATCTATTGAAAAACTAATATTTTAAAATCCAAATATTTATTTTTTTGGTAATTAAAATCTAAACATTTATGATTCAATCTTTCACCTATATTGTCCTATTCCAATTTTTTAATTCAAAAATTCAAATCCTATCATTATCATTTAATTATATATATGTATATATATATATATTGTTAATTATATATAATTGTCAATTAATAATTATAATAATAAAAAGTCTAATTTAAAATTTTGAATATAATATGTGATTTGTATCTATAAAGATAAGATAATTTAAATAATTTATTTTTATGAATTAATTTAATTTTAAGTATTATATATTTAAATATTACAATAGTCTAATTAATAGTCACCTTGCCTCACTCCTAAGAGGAGCCAAATGGGCGCCGGTAAAAGCTATGACCATCAATATATATATTTTGAATGAAATGTTCTAAATATAAAAATGTAAAACATATTTTACTACATATATAATAATATTTAAGAAAATAAATTGATATAATGTAAACTATGATGACAAACATGCACCTACACTAGTTCAATACAAGGGTTTAACCGATATATAGCAATGGATTACACTGTTTTTTAAATAGCCTATAGCGTGTTTGTAACATAAATTTTAGGAATTATATAATTTTGGAAAATTAATATCAAGGACAAATTAAAGAGAATTTTTTAATGTTAAGGATATAAAAATTGTAAATAATTACACCACACATAATTTATTTTCAAGAAAAATATTATTTATTTAACAAACCAAAATAGTTTTCAACACAAAAAAGTTGTGAAAAAATATTATTCAGTAATGAATGATTATTTATTTTCACAGAATAGTTTGTACGTTTATTATTTATTATTTATTAGTGAATAATTATTAGTTTCGAGTGATTTTATTTCTGTTAACATGCTAAACAGTCGTAAATAAAATTCACTTTTATATAATAGAAGAACTTTCTTTGGAGTATCCTTCAAAAAAAAAAACTTTCTTTGGAGTAAATAATAATATATTATATTCCCTCATTTCTTAAAGTGTTAGAAAATGAGGGCATTTTGGTTTTTGCCCCGTTTATTATAAAAAAATATTAAAAAATGAGTTTAATATATATATAGTGTGATGAGTGTAAAGAAATTAAATCATGTATCATATTTATATACATGAATAACATAAAATATAATGGATTTAATTTATATACATTATTAATGTAAAAAGTTTTACAACAGTTATTTAATAGTGTGTCGCCACATTATTTAATGAATATGACACATTATATGTTATTAAATTCAATACATGATGTGAGAACATATTATACCATTTAGCAGTGTATATTTATTAAACTCAAATATAATTCAAAATAGGATCCGTGTATTTAGAACATCATCAGAATCAACCATATGTTTGATATACTAATATTTTAAATATATTAAGGTACCCGTAAATTCCTAACACAGATTACAATTGTGCTTATGGTGAGAAATTTACTCCAAGTGCTATTACTTGACACCTCACAAAGAATAAACACAAAATAAGCAACATATTACAAAAACATGGTTATTCAAACATACTGAAATGATTAATCACTTTTTAAGGATCGATACAAGAAATTCTAATCTCACAAGTCAAACTGGTGTACAAGTATTAGTAGATTGCATATATTATAATTTAGCTCAATCCAATTACCAAAAAAAAAAATAATTTAGCTCAATCAGAATGTGATGAATGATTTTTAGATTTGGAAGCATCTTTCTCTTTCTTCTTTCCCTTCTTCTTCCCATGCATGTCTTCCTTGTGGTGGCTTTGATGCTCAGTGAAGAAATCTGAGATATCCATGTGCACACCTGGATCATTGGCCTGGTAACTACCACCAAGCATGATTGAGTTGTTGATGGCTTGGAAGTTGCTATTGACATAGGTGCTCAGTGCCTCAGGGTCACCATGAACAGGGTTCTCTGATTTTTCATCCAATTCACTTCTCAATGTAGCTCCATTGTTGGTTCCTACAAGGGTGATCATGCTCAAACCATGTTCCTCCTCATTCTCCAAATGGTGGGTTGAGCCTGGTTTATGAAAATCTGTGACACGGTGAGTGATGGCAGAGACCATGTCCCTAATCTCTCTATCTAGTTGCTTATGCTTCTCACCTTCACCATGACTTGGCTTCTTCACTGGTGAAGGCATTTTCTTTAAGGTGAATGAATGAAGACTTTCACTTGATTTTTGTAAGTGTGGTATTTGGATCTGATTTGAGTTCAATATGAATGTGGGTGATTTTATATGAGGGGATGTGGGGATTAAAGTGAATGGAATGACTTGAATGGCAATAAAAGGATATTTAATTTACTTTATTCTAATAAGCATAAAAAGTTGAAGGATGATTACTTGACATAGGGTTAACATATTATGCTTGTATGACATGCACTTATGATTGTTGCTGACATTTTATCATTGTGAAGGGAAAGAATAGTATTTTCAAGGGGGGGAGGTTGTTGTCTCAGTCTCACATGGCAGAACCCATTGTCACCTGAAGGCAATGTTGATTTTTCATTTCTATTTTACTCTGGAATTTGGAATTTAGAAACTAAACCCTAATGGTATGGTTTGATACTCTGACTCACTCAATCAATTGAGTTTACCAACAAAGTCAGCCACGATGGACAAATAGTTGAGTACTTTAAACATTTTAATAGGGGTCTGATCTCTGCTAATGTGTATGGAAAAAATTTGTTGAGAGAGACAAAGTCCACTTCGGTGATTTCTTCACCTCTAAAAGGATTAATCTCTAACTATTCGTCTGGGCATATATTTGGTTAAAAAAAAAGTTGAGTCTATGAGTCAACATTGTCAATTCATGATATGATCTATTATTTATTATTTAAAACATAAAAGTTGGTTACAAAAAGTCTTTCTAGAAAATAATGAGACTTTGCCTTGATTAAAAATTCCGCGGTCCTATCATACAATGATACAATAAATAAATTTAAATTAATAGGCTCTAAATCAGTTACGAGATTGATATATCTTGTCGATAAGGAATTATATAGTTATGAACTAAAATTACTCAATGGGGCACTTTGCTTTAAATTTCTGGAAATAGTAACAATAATGATAAATGAGAGTGTTTGAAGATGAGGAATGGAGTCAGGGAGTAAATTAGTAAATCGGTCCCTGATTTTTTTTAGGGTCATGCAATTTAATCTCTGAGAAATAGAAAACTCTAATATAGTCCCTGACTTTTTACTTTTTTTTCACTATAGTTCAACTGTGTTTTCCGTTAATTTTTTAACGACGGGTCATGATTAGTGAAACTTTGTCATGATGTTTGCCATTGGGGTACAAAAATAACGTCATTGAGGTCGAGATCTTCCAATGAAAAAAGGAGAGAAGAAAGAAAAACTGAGAATATGGAAGCACACGATTGTTGGAGTTGAAGCCTTTCAAGCTATAAATGTAATAAAACCATATCATTTTTGTGCCACGGTAGACACTTTAGTGACAAATAGTATAACAGAGTGTCACTAAACATGACACGTAAAAAAAATTAACGGTAAACATACAGTTGGACTATAGTGAAAGAAAAAGTAAAATGTCAGGGACTATATTAGGGTTTTCTATTTCTCAAGGACTTTATTGCATGACCCTAAAAAAATCAGGGACTGATTTGCTAGTTTACTCGGAGTCAGGTCTAAGAAAGAGTTTGAAACTAAATAAGAATAGCACCCCTATGCCCAGGAATGGGCACTTGTTCATTCCTGTTTTTAGTTTTCACTTTTCAATATTATATTTTCAGGGTAGCAAGCTATCCAAATTTTCAATGTTAAGCTAGTGTGGGTGCAATCCTATTATTGAGGAAAAATTGGAGCATTTCTAATAAAAAAAATGCAACATATAAGAACTGACAAAATATAAATTCTCAAGTACCACTGATAGAATCTACAAGGAAATGCATTGAAATCGTCGAAAGAAGATGACAGTTGCTCAAGTACAAAGATGCATTACTCTTGCAAACAAGGGACAGAATCCCGATTGAACAGTATACATATGTATTTTGCCAAATAAAACTGCCACAATTGCAAGTCAGCGCAGCATAAAATAAACATTTGATAAGTACAAACCTTTTACTTTCTTGTGTATGAAACAAACACCCCTCATATGAAGCAGCGTTAAAAATCATTTTTAACTAAAGAAAAGGGAAATCAAAAGGGCAAGAGCAATTCTTCTGAATATTTCTGGCGTCTACCATGAAATACTAATTGATCAATAGGGCTCTATCTGCTGTTGAAAATTGGTTTTAAATAAAGTGTGACAAACTCCCTCAGACCCTCAGCTCCATCAGCGAATCTGGGAAGGCGAGCAGAGCAAACCAGAAGCATCTGCCCCTACCACTGCAAGATCACAAACAGTACATAGCTGCCCCTCTTGACTTGGCACAAAACGAGAAGTACAATATGGGCAAGAGACATCCTTCTGTCCACGATAGATCGGCACATAGGTTGCACCACAAACCACAAATGGGTTTCGGAAATCATAGTTCAACTGTGTGGCATCAGTCATATTCTTTTCTGCAGCTGCGATCACTTGCCTTGCTGTCTTAGCTTGGTTTTCAACGGTAGGATTTGTCTCAAGTAGCCTCCTGGCAAAGGTAGAAGCTGTGGCAAGGTTCTTAGCCTTGAAGCAGACAACCATTGCATTGTGCAGAGCTAACCTCAAATGAGGTGTTTGAAGGTTGCAGTGAGTGAAATATGCTGCAAGCTCCTGTTGTCGTGCAGGATTGTCCTTAATTTCCCTCCTCTTTAGCTCCATCTGCAGAGCCAAAACATACTCTTTGACTATGATAACCAATTCTTTCACATCATCCACTTCTCTCCTTGACTCAACGACAATCAAAGGAATTGTATGGAGAATATTAACAAATGTCCGAAGAGCCTCAGTGAATTTTCCAGCAGTAGTTAACTTATAACCAGCTTTAAGTTTTTCATCCAATTGAGACAATTTGAAAGGAACAACTGGTGAGCCTCTTACATTTGCAGCAGACGATTCAGTCCAACCTCTTTCAACTGCAAGTGATATTATTGGTGCAGATGAAAATGCACGCAGATAGGAATGGCTGCCAGTATTAAGATCAAGAAACATGGATTTCAAGGGGGCAAAGTTTCTTATCCCAAGTTGCCGGTTCAGTAACCGCATTGCAGTATCAAAATTACCAGCAGCTGCATGATCAGCTGCAAGAGATGATTTCTGAATCCATATCTGGCTAACTGGCATGCCAGGTACTGGAGGCACAAAAACTGAAGATCGTGTACTGATAGATGCTTTTGGGGTATCAGCTTCAGGGGGCAGCTCTAAATCCTCCATCTCCCATCCACCCTCTTCATCATTTTCTTCAGCCACTTCTCCATCATCCAAAGCCAAAGTTGCAGCAATATCTCCATTTTGTAATCCATCCACATCAACTATGTCAAGCTCTTCACCCCAATCACCATCAGCAACCTCATACTCTTCATCAACAGCACCATGACCTGAATTGTCAAACGCACCATCAAATATACCTCGCATGACCCTAAGAAGGGGCCAATCAGTACCACACAACACGGGTGATGGTGGTATCAAGAGAGATGGTACTTTTCCCTCAGGCAAAGATGGAACATTATCCCCCAGTTCAGCAGCAAGCCGTTCAGCAACATCATGTAGCCCATGGACTGATGCAGTGATGTAAGCAAGAGGCAAATGCCCCACATTTTCCAAGATCTTAATACGTTCTCTAACATCACCCATATACAAGGCATTGTGAAACTGGCCCATCACATCATTCTTAACTTCAGCAATTTTCAACATCTTTGAAAGCTTCTCCATGTTACCAGTGACAAGATAAAGGAAAGACAACCTCTCAAAATTTTTTGTCCTCTGGTATGCATACTCTACTATACCAGCATTTCCTTGTCGAAGAGCCTCAACCCCTAATCGATACCAGTGATCTTTTTCATCAATTGCTGTAGCTGACGCAACTGCAATCTGAATGTTACCACTCTCCAAAGCCAAATTGAATCGAATTCTCTCATCTTCACAAAGTGGAGGGCAACCTCAGGGAATCCCTTCTGCTGTAGATAAGCAATCACAGCCTGCCCACAAAGCTGTGAGTTCCTTATCATGTTCATGACATGGTCATATCTTTTCTTCAACAGGGAAAGCTTAAAAATATATTCAGTTGCATCAATAGTTATAGCTCTGCTTTTCCCATCCCGATCTAAGCAGAAAAGTATGTTCCCAGAAACCTTTGTGATATAAATTGGAACATCCAGTGTTTTTATTATCCCACTATCTCCATTGGGAAGGCAATATTTGATGTGATTTAATGTTGTGTAAATAAAAACGCCATTGTCATCCCAGCCTCCACTTTTTACACGGATTGTTTCATGGAGTGTACATTGGTGCACCAGTTTCTTGCTAGCAATTATAATAGCATGTTTGCTGAGCAAAGCAACATTTTCCATGTCATTCGACCATACAACATATTTGATGAAAGGGGTCTGAAGTTCGCCTATGACAAGCCTTTGCTGAAGATCAAATATAACAACTCTATCTTCTGACCTACAAAGCAAGTTGCCAGTTCCTGCATAGAATATAGCATCAGTGGCAATTGGGAGCACACTCTTTTTAACAAGGTCATTCTTCAAATTTTTGACAAGGACTTGATTGTTGCTTTTGTCAAGCACAGCAAACCTATTCCTAGCAACAAAGACTGCTGATCCTCCATGACCTTTTTTTGTGTCTTGCACATCACCCCTACCATAACTATCCTTGGATATGGAATACAACTCATAAGATCCGCCATCTACATCTGAACACAGTAGAAATGCATTTTCAGATGGGCTATAGGAGAGTGTCTTTGGACTTTGATTCAGGCTTACAGAACCAGGTCTTCGAATTGGAAGTATTTGTGTCTCTTTTTGTGTTGAGAATTCATAGGAACGCAAGAACCGGTCTTTTGTGTAGAACAAACAATCTCCACTAACTGCAAAAGCAGGCCTTTCTCTCTCTAGCTTGAAAACAATCATGCCACTGTCATGACCAGCTGCCAACAGATTCATTTCAGGATGTGCTGCAAGAATCCAAAACCGATCATGCTCTCGGCGGAATGTTTGAATTCCAGTTCTCTTTGTTGCATCCCATACTCGAATACTTTTATCTTCAGAATTTGACACGATAATATCCTGTTTCGCATGGAACATAACACATGAAACATTATTCATGTGCCCTCTCAAAGTGTCCACTTCCCATGCCTTGGTGTCTGAAATTAGAGAATATAGTTAATTTTTATAGGATAGGGAAGGTCACTTCAAATACTATAAGAAGTAATTTTTTATATTTGCAAACCAAATCCTACAAAACTTAATGGATGCAAGAACTGGCTTGGATTTCACACCAACAAACACATATAAGTTCCTCCAAAACATTGTATTGATATGATAATTAGAAATAGAATAGCAATAAGAAAATATGTAACTGCATTCAGCTCCACAGTAAAATTTAGAAATAGAGAGCCAAAAATGTCCCCAGTTATTTCTTATTCAGGAAATTATAAAGTAAATAAATAGATTTAATATTTTACCATTCATCCTCCAAATTTCACTTGCCGGTCATCAGCTCCTGAGACAATGAGAGGCAGGGTAGGATGAAACGAAGCCCAATTGACTCCACGGTCATGACCTTCCAACACATACTTAACAACGGCATCAACACCACCAAAAAGATCACTATTCATCTGACTCAACCGCAGTATGTCATCTGCAGGCGATGCATTTTTCCTCTTGAGCGATCCAATATCCCAGACACGAACAGTCTGATCCAGGGAAGCTGACACAACAAGATCCTCTTTCGGATGGAACAAAGCACACATGACATAATGATTGTGGCCAGTCAAAACAGATATACAAGTACGTGACTGCCAGTTCCAGATGCGAATCGTCTGATCATCACTGGCACTCACGATCCAAGGGTTCTCATGATGGAACTGCACAGTACGAATATAATCAAGGTGTCCAAGAAGAGTAAACAAACACCTATGCATCTTGTAGTTCCAAACCTTAATCTTGTAATCATCCCCTGTCCACAAGGGGAAAAAAAAGTTTATTGAGCTACAAACTGTTCATCCACTCTCAAAACATGAGTAAACCCCTTGAGAAATTTGGCAACTTGATTCAAAAAAGCCACTCTAATATGCCAACATTTGAGGATTCTAAGGACTAGGATGGAATTTTAACATTGTCAAGGACTACTGTATCCGATGCCAAATTATGCAAGGTCGAATTTAGGAGTTCACTATCAAATCAATTTATTTTCTCAGTATATATATAAAAATCAAACTTTCATGTAGCACTGATTGGTTTAATTTAAATAAAACACATGAATATGCATTGCGAAATCAGAGATCGGTAAAGGAATGAATTGGAAGAGAAAGGTAGCTGAAAATGGAAAGGAAAGAAAGAGGGTAAGTACCTCCAGAGACAAAGAGAGGCTGTGTGTCGTGGAAATGAACACCTCTGACAGGACCATCGTGCTCGTCGAATCTGTCGATGAGGGTACCCATTCTGTAATCCCATAGTTGGATCACACCACTGTGAAGACTCGCAAGGATCCATGGCCTCTTCCTGTGGAAACTAAGACCCTTCACCCTATTACTCTTGGTCTCGAACTTCGTCAACATCTTCTTCTTCCTCTTCTTTCTTTTTCTTCACTCACAACTGAACTGCTTAGAAATATCAAATCATAGCAAATAGAGAAAGAAAATGAAGAGTCGATGAGATTTTTGAAGAAGTGGAATTGGAATAAGAGATGGGAGATGAAAATAGAGAAAGAGCACCTCAGATCAGATCTGATTAGAGTGAGGACATCGACACGAAGAAGAAGCAGATCCAAAATGGCGAGAGGGTTTTGTTTAAACTTTACTTTAGGTGTGTGTGTTGTGTGGGGGTTACTGTAGTGTGTAAAGGGGAGGAGTTACATTTGGAGGTGGCACGCCGAGATGAAATAGCCCGGTTCCCTGTGTTTGATTTGTGGCTTTTTGACTGTATTGGTGAAAAAAAAAATTAATTACCTAAATAATGTGCAAAGAAATAAATTTAAACAAATGTGCCACGGTGGAATAAGGATGCGCTAACTGGGTTGGCGCTTCATGAGACACCAACTCAGTTAGCGCATCATGTATTGGCCATTTAACACATGAAGCGCTAACTCAGTTAGCGTACGCTAACTCAGTTAGCGCATCTTGAAGCGCTGACTGAGTTAGCGCATCATGTGTTAATTTGGCCAATACATGATGCGCTAACTGAGTATCTCGTGAAGCGCCAAATTATTTGAAATCAATATTGCAACAAAATAATTTTAAATAAAAAAAATCTTGCCAGAAAATAATTTAATATAATTATATGTTATTTATTTAAATGATGGTATTTAATACAAGTTAATTATTTGGGGGGAACGGAGAGAGAATACAATGTCGTCGACGGTTCCTAGCATCCCGAGGTGGGTTTCTTCTTGGTTCTATGTCGTCTTGTTCACCTTCCACTATGTTTCCAGATGCACTGGCTTCTTGGGCAAATGCTTCATTTAAGTTAAAACCTTGGCCTAGTGGGTCATGCTGTGTGGAAGTGTCGGCTTGGTATGTGAACCCACCATATGCTGGTGACATCATTGGAGCATGTTGTCATTGATCAATCCAATGATTGGGTGTTGACTGTGATCCACCTGGTTGGGAATACACTGGTGGAGTAACATTTGCCGGTGTGGGCATATAACAGTCCTCCATTGAGAAATGTGGGGGATTATTATAGCTTGGAGAAGGCATATGTGGAGGCGAAGGGTTAGACGGAAAATAATAAGAAGAGACCGGTTGAAAAGGATCTACGGGATGCACATAATACATCCCTGGCTCAGGTTGTGGCGCCGGTGGAATTGTGAGTTGTTCATGTAGAACTCGTCTACGACGACGATGAAGTGCCTTTCCTTCTATCCGTCCTGCAGGGTTGTCAGTGGTAAGTTGTGATTCTTGACCAGCCTGAGATGGTTGTGGAGCAGATACTGCAGGTTTAGTTATTCTGTCCACTGAACGACAAATCTGTAGGCAATGACTAATTTCTGAACGCATGTTTGCAAATGAGAAAGTACTCTCCCCTTCCGATGTCACGGTAAAATACATGCGCTCCAAGGTATCAATCTGGGGCAAGAACCAGAATAAAAATATGAAAACTATGTTGTATATGTGTCATGATATTATTAGAATGAACTGAGAAAATTAATAAAACATTACCATGTTGCCATCCTTTGCATTTTTTCGACTAATCCAACGTCTGGTGTGCTTGTGGTACCACACCATATACTCTGAATTGGATGGGAATTGGTATTTTCCCTCAATGTCCTCATTTGTCCAATTGTAATCTAGTCGCCGGTCCCATTGTGACACATATATGACATGTTTGACACGCCAATTCTCAGCAGTCATTCCTTTTAAACTGACATCATGCAGATGATCGGGTTGTGATGGAGGGCGTGGGATATGTTGCACCATAGCAAACTGACGCATACAACGATCTGGATGATGCCACTCAACAATGTTGAAGCAGATGAGTGGCACAACGCATCGCCATACATTACGTCCCTCATAACAATATGCCGGGAGCGCGTTGAAGATTTCCTGACTGTATGGAAACCAGTGAATCTGCACACATTGCACAATAAGTTAGTAAATATTAGTTTCATAGTATTTGAATAATATTTAGACGCAAATATGTTAGTAAATATTATTTTCACAATACTTACGTCTGAACTCTCCATCCTATCAAAAAAGTTTCGATATTCTTTGAGTGTTCTTTGTTGAGCGGTAAAAGTTGTTCCGCCTGACCACCTTTCACCAAGTGGCATCTGAGGATTTGGTCTGGGATGTTCAGGGGCGATAGATGGGAAATACATCCAGGCCCACAATTGTACGAGAACACATGCTCCACCAATCTCCTTACGATTGGGTTAAATATGTTTTGATCTATAGATAAATATGTTTTGATCTTCCATTTTTTATAAATTACATGCTTTTATTCGTTATTAACTGTACTTAAGTCACTTTTACAACTTCATTATGACTTTTTAGGGTGAAAATTTACATAAAAATTTCTTGCGATTTTTCTCTAGAAAATTCATGTGTAGTAAATTTCAAAAAAATACAAATTTTTTACATAAAAATGCTGCTATAAAATTTCTTTGCTTTGTTATAAAAAAAATCTATAGTAAAATTCTCGCAAGTTTTAGAATCTGAACAAAATTTCCTTTGAATTTTGAAATCTGTAGGAAAATTCATAGAAAAATCTATAAGAAATATTATTACGTCATCACTTAGTGGAATATAACTAACAATGAGGACTAAAATCATGTGATTTTAAAAATAGAGGACCAAAACCAATGAAAAAATAAACGAGGGACCAAATCCAAATTTCATTATATTTGAGAGACTAAAAACATATTTAACCCTTATTTATTTATACACATCCCAATAGTTTCTACAATATTTGATCAAATTAACTTGATGTTGATGAATTTGAGATTATTTATTTTAATTTAAAGTTGAGTATAATATTTTTTGATGAAATGTTTTATGAAAATAATAATTTTAGAATAATTTGTGTTTGATAATTATATTATAAAAATACAATTTTGAAAACTATTTTTATTTAAATGATAAAACAAGTTACTTTTAAAGTATAAAATCAGTTATATTTTATGAGTTGTACAGTGACAATCACTTCTTTTTAAGGGAAAAGTGTTTGTTTATTTGATGGTTAGAGGGTGCAAAAATGCTTTTGAAGGAAACAAATTAACATTATTTTTGTTTATATATGTTTATATAATTACTGTTCTGGTATAGAACTCGAACCTGGGTCTGAGTCTGCAGGAGAGAAGTCGGATCCGAATCCGGGTTGCGGAGGCTTGAATCCGAGTTGAGCCCGGGGGGTACCTGCAAAGGGACTCTGACGCCCAAGTCAGATATGTAAAACAGTCAAAGGGATTGACTGAGTGAGATTGCGTACCTGATGATCTGTCAGTCATCTCTATATATAGGGGTTTTCCCAGTATAAATATAGTAAGTGGGCCTTTGTATAAAAGGAGTAAGTATGCAGGTGTAATCATATAATTATAGATGTCATAATCATATTTCATATATAATGAGATATTGCAGATATGATTGCAGATATGGTTATATTTTGTGAGGATATTATTATATATTTAAGGATATGATAATAATATAGCGTGCGGGCCATATCAGCTGTTGGGCCTTAGGTTTAGACCGTAACAGAAGCCCCCCAGCTCTTGTCAACTTTATAAGTTGATTTTGAGCTTAAAGGTACATGACTTGTTCGAGACGGCACTTGAGATTCGAGACGACTTGGTGGCGTATGCAACGTTGATCGTCTTTTTGTGTCATGGTCCGAGACGAAGCGTTAACCTTGTCTTTTTGGTTCGGGATGGAATTCTGGCGTCTCGAACCGGCGCTCGGGGCCATTTGGAATGATTCTCGTGGGATGAGATATTAATGCTTCTTTGGTGGTGCGACGGTTCGAGATGCGTTTACCATTAGATATCCAGGTTCGGGTTGAACTATGATTACCTCCCCTGTGCCGGGACGGGTCCCTGTCTGACATACCGTTGCGACGTTTCGCTTTTTCTGAAATGTTTCAGGTTCTTGCGACGCTTCGAATACCAGGTGACGTGTCGCTTTAGTATTGGGTCGCGACGGTTCGACTTCCTGGGCCAAAGCGGTAATGGGCCTTTTCGGCCTTATAAATAGGGGGTGAAGAAGTTCATTTTCAACTTCGCTTTGTCTGTCAATTTTGTTTTTCTCTGTGTTCTGCCATCTCGAATCTTGATCCGGCTTCCACAATACTAAATCGAATTCAGTATCCGACTATCAGGTATTTCTCTTCTCTCTTTCTCTTCTTTTATCGCAAATGAGTGATTCTTTGGAGGTGTTATCTGGGAGACCCGAGTCGTGGGTATCATGGAGTCGATCGTCTTATGGGGATAATGAGAGTTTAAGTCCTGAAGTAATTTCAGTATTAAGACGAAGAAATATGACCTTCGGGGGGGAAGTTCGAGTCGAAAATGATAACAGATTAGTAAAATCCGAGACGGATTCATATGATAGCATCTTTGATGAGTCGAGTACTAGTCGTCCCGGTTCTGATGAGGGTAGTTGCTACACAATTACCTCTGCAGGTGTTGAGATGGCTGAGCCCCGTGAGGATTACTTCGTGCCCCTGTGGGCTGATAGGTATCAGTGGGTAGATCCAGAGGTTCTTGGTACCTGTTCTGTATATAGACCCGGATGTCCGGAGCACTTCCAGGAACGTTTATTCGATTTGGAGGTGTTTGGTTCAGCCGAGATGAAGGATTTGTATAATGTGGTGCTCCCTCCCCGAGGAGGTCGAGTATGCCATCTTTCTGAGACCAATACACCTTTTTTATACACTTACGATTTTTATCATTCAAAAGTGAAATTGAGGCTTCCGTTCACTGAATTTCAAGAGCGGATGCTACAGTTTTTGCGGTGTGCGCCTTCGCAACTGCACCCCAACTCGTGGGCCTTCATCAGGTGCTTCGAGTTGATTTTGACCGAGTTCGGCTTCACGCCTTCTGTAAAGTTTTTTTTTATTTCATAGTGTTAAGGAAGCACCCTCCAGGGAAAAAGAAAGAGACTCTGAAAAGTTGGATCTCTTTTAGGGGGTATAAAGATCGAAAGTTAATAACTTCGTTCTGTGAGTCGGCTAAGAGGGGAAGCATTACTTTTAAACAAGAGTTCTTCCAAATACAGGCGGTCAAAGGGGTGAAGCCGTTTTGGGAGGACCGATCTTCCCATGAGCTGCGTTTTAGCATCTATTGGGACAACCGACACTATGACTTGAAGCTGTCCGCATTTGAGTTTTCTGAGTCGGATTTGTCCCCTCAAGACTTGGTAGTGAGGGATTTGCTGAAGGAGTCAGTTGAGGAATGTGGGTTGTTTTCCTCTAAGAAAATATTGGATGGTCCGACTCGTAATGTTGGATCTAGAATTGGTGAGATTTATTTTAAGTATTTGCGAGTTGTTCTCTTTCTTCGTATCTCAGCTAATCATTTGGTTTTATTTTTGCAGCTTCGATGGCCTCTGCAGCGTTGAGACAACTAAGGGCTCTACAAAATGCCCAAGTTAACAACGATGAGGTCCGGGTTGACATGGACTTTACCCGGACTGACGGTGGTGATGGCATAGGGGGTCAACCTGTTATTAATGCAGATGCCGTCCGGACTGGGCCTAGTGGCGGTGAGAAGGAGGAGCCTCAGGTGCAGAGGAAGAAAAGCACTAAGAAAAAAGGTAAGAGGGCCAGGGTGGACGAGTCCTCAGAAGAGTCCGGTTTGAACCTGTATGGTTCAGACGTTGATCTGGACACTCCTGAGCTGGATCATATCCTATACAACCCTTTCTTGAAGTCGGTTCATGAGAGTGTGTCGCAGCTTGAGGGTTTGATGGATATCGAGCGTCAATGCCTTCAACACGCTTCTTACATGAGGCATTTGAGGTTGGATGTCATCCCGGCTTCTGAGCGGATGGCGGCTGACTTGGAATCCCGGTCGGCTGAGAGGGATAAGGCCTTGGAGGATTTGAAGATTGCTCAAGAGGCTGTCAGCGCTGAGAAGAAGGAGAAAATAAAATACAAGGGTTGGTACAAGTCTGTGAAAGGTAAGAACAAGACCCTGGAGGCTGAGGTGGATAGGTTGAAGGCCGACTTAGATAGGCTGCAGTTGGCTCCACCTGCGTCTGGGATGACCGATGAGGCTGTTGCTGAACTCCTCAAGGGGAACTTGAAGAGGGCTCAAGCCAAATTTAATGAAGAAAAGGCTAGCCTTATGAAGCTCTCTCAGGAGATCAGCAATGCGTCGTTCGGGAATGTTGTGGCGCAGTTGGGGGTGCTCAATCCCGGCTTGAAGGTTGAATGGACGTCATCTGAGTATGAGGTCTTTAAGCGGAAGATTTGTCGAGTCGACATGGAGAAGAATATCTATGTTGATGCCGTTTCTGGGGAGGAAGTCGGCCCGTACACTGGGTGACCTCTTGTAATTTTCTTTCGTTTGTAATGAACGTTTTTCTGTAATGATTTGGTTAAGACGAATTTGTTGTGTTCCATATGTGTTTTGGCATGTTTTGTTTTGCGCCCTCAACCAAGTCGTCTCGAATCGTTTTATTATTTTGCGCTTTTATGATGATTGTGTTTGTAACGCGCTCTTCTCGAACCAATTCGTTATATTCATAACTTGGTTAAATTTTTGCGCTTTTAACGTTGACACGCTTGTAACGCACTCATCTCGAACCAATTCGTTATATTCATAACTTGGTTAAATTTTGCGCTTTTAACGTTGATACGCTTGTAACGCACTCGTCTCGAACCTTTTAAGTGTCCGATTTAGTAGAAGATAAATGAGGAATAGTAGAAAGCAGGTTGCTCGTCGCAACTGCATTTTATTAAAATTGGGTCGGGATACTCTTCGTACCCGACTTTATTACTATGGGGCCGAAATGCTCTTTGCATCCAGTTTAAACAAACAATAGGAAAATAACTTAGGAATAATAGGTCTTGAGCTTGTCTGCATTCCAGAATCTGGGTACAGCCTTCTTCTCAAGGGTTTCTATCTTATATGCTCCATTCTCGGTCGCCGCGACGACTCTATAGGGACCTTCCCAGTTTGCTGCCAATTTTCCCTGGGCTGCATTCTTGTTGCCAATGTCGGCTCTGCGCAGGACGAGGTCTCCGGGCTGGAAGCTTCTGGCCATTACCTTTGTGTTGCGTCGTGTTGTGAGACACTCATTCAAGGTTAATTCCCGGACATGAGCTATGGCCCGGGTCTCGTCCAAAAAGTCAAGTTCTTCCAAAATTGCCTTGTCATTTGATTCTTTGGTGAAGTTCTGTACCCTCCAACTCGGCTCCCCAATCTCAACCGGGATGAGAGCTTCAGTTCCGAAAGTGAGCCGGAAAGGCGTTTCATTGGTGGAAGACTGGGGGGTGGTGCGGTATGCCCAGAGTACATGGTCGAGTTGTTCCACCCAATTGCCTTTGGCGTTTTCCAATCTGCGTTTAAGGGCCTTGAGGATTACCTTATTCGCGGACTCGGCTTGACCATTGGTTTGTGGGTGTTCCACTGAAGTGAAGTGATGCTTGATCTTCAGGTCTGACAGCAGTTCTCTGAACTTTTTATCAGTGAATTGTGTCCCGTTGTCCGTGATCACAGAGTGAGGGATCCCGAACCTTGAGACGATATTCTTGTAAAAGAATTTTTGTACCTTGGCTGAGGTGATTGTTGCAAGGGGTTCTGCTTCTATCCACTTGGTGAAACAATCCACTGCTACTACTAGAAATTTGACCTGTCCTGGAGCTGGGGGAAAGGGACGAGTATGTCAATTCCCCACTGATGAAAAGGCCAGGGGGTCGTCATGGTTGTCAACTCAGATGAAGGTTGGTGGTGGATGGAAGCATTCTTTTGACAAGTTTCACACTTTTTAGCATAGTCCATGGAGTCTTGGGTTAGAGTCGGCCAATAGTAGCCGGCTCTCAGGGCCTTTCTTGCGAGTGTTCTACCTCCTTGGTGATTTCCACAACTGCCTTCATGTAACTCAGCCAACACATACTTGGCTTCTTTGTCATCAACACATTTGAGGAGAGGGGTAGAGAACCCCTTTTTGTATATTATGTCTTGGATGACTGTGAAGTGGGAGGCTAGTCGTCTCAGTTTTCTCGCTTCCTTTTCCACTGTAGGGAGTGTGCCCATCAGGATATAAGTCTTGATGGGTGTCATCCATGAGCTGGTTTTCTCTATCTGTAGCAGGGATGGTTCTGATATTCGCGGGGTCGAGATGACTTCCTGGAGGACAGACTTGTTGTTCCCAAGTTTCTTGGTGCTTGCAAGTCTGGAAAGGATATCAGCTCTGGTATTATCGACTCTGGGGACGTGTTGGAAGATAATTTCTTCGAACCCGTCGCTCGATACATTGACCTTCTCCAGATACCTTTGCAGTAGTGGTTCTTTTGCTTGATATTCCCTTTTAATTTGGGATACCATCAACAGGGAGTCACTGCACACGAGGACCTTTCTAGCCCCTACTTCCTTTGCCATCAGGAGGCCGGCAATGCATGCCTCATACTCGGCCTGGTTGTTTGAGGTTTGGAACTCAAACTTCAGAGATTTCTCGATGCAGACCCCGTCAGGTTCGTCCAGGACTATCCCGGCTCCGACACCCTTTTTGTTGGAAGAGCCGTCAACGAAGACGGTCCATTCAGCAGTAGGTGAATCTTCAGGGGGGTGTCATCTCAGCAATGAAATCAGCTAGGATTTTACTCTTGAGGGCAGTGCGTCCCTCAAAGTGTATATCGAATTCTGATAACTCCAAGGCCCAAGCAGTC
Organism: Sesbania bispinosa; assembly: GCA_026901365.1. Lineage (NCBI taxonomy): Eukaryota > Viridiplantae > Streptophyta > Magnoliopsida > Fabales > Fabaceae > Sesbania > Sesbania bispinosa. The sequence continues at coordinate 94,793 of QLOH01000269.1, forward strand.
ATACGCCCCGAGAGGTCCGGCTTGTGAAGGACGAGTCTGAGGGGTAAGTCGGTTCTGACTGTGACTCTGTGCCCTTGGAAATAGTGTCTCAACCTCCTGGTAGTGATCAATACAGCTAAGGCGGCTTTCTCTAGCTTCTGGTATCTCAACTCGGCTCCCTGGAGGGCTTTACTGATGAAGTAAATGGGGAGTTGGGTGCGCCCATCTTCTTTAACCAAGACTAAACTTATGGCTTGGTTGGTTACAGAGATCTAGAGATACAGATGTTCTCCTTGGGTTGGCTTCACTAGGATCGGTGGGTTTGCCAGTGTCTGTTTTAGCTGCTGGAAAGCGGCCTCACATTCGTCTGTCCTAGTGAAGGATTTTCCTTTGCGAAGGAGCTGAAAAAAGGGGAGGGAGGTTGTAGCCGATTTGGGGATGAATCGGCTGAGAGTTGTGATCCTTCCATTAAGTTGTTGCATTTCCTTGATGCAGGTTGGGCTTTTCATGTCCAACACGGCTTTGCACTTGTCCGGGTTTGCTTCCACTCCTCTGCTGGTGAGGAGAAAACCCAGAAAATGGCCTGAAGGGACTCCAAAAGAGCACTTAAGAGGGTTAAGTCTCATGTTGTGCTTCCTGAGGCGGTCAAAGACTAGCTCCAAGTCGGCTATGTGGTCGTTTCCTTCAGTCGTCTTTGCTATGATGTCATTTATGTAAACTTCCACTACACCCCCCATTACATCACCAAAGACTCTTGTCATCATTCTCTGGTATGTGGCTCCGGCATTCTTCAGACCAAATGACATCATGGTGTAACAGTAGATTCCTTTGTCAATGATGAAGGTCGTCTTCTCTTCGTCGTCCCGGTCCATGGGAATCTGGTTGTAACCTAAGTAGGCATCCATGAAGGAGAGCCAGCGGTATCCTGATGAGTTGTCAACCAACTGGTCGATGTTGGGAAGTGGGAAAGGGTCTTTGGGGCAGGCTTTATTCAAGTCTGTGTAATCCACACACATTCTCCACTTTCCGTTTGATTTCTTCACCAAGACGACATTGGATAGCCATGTGACATACTTGCATTCTCTGATGAATTTGGCTTTGAGGAGTTCTTCTACCTGCTGGTTAGCAGCCTGTTGTCTTTCGAGGCCAATTTTCCTTTTCTTCTGGGCGACCGACTTGGTGCTGGGGTCGACAGAGAGTTTATGAGAGCAGAAGTCGGGATCGATACCCGGCATGTCAGCCGAAGTCCATGCAAACAAGTCTGAGTTTCTTGAGAGTAGGGATTTCAATCTGTCTTCCATGGTGGGATCCATATCACAGCCGATTTTGGTCGTCTGTTCTGCTGAAACTCCAATTTGTAATGGTTTAGTTTTTGCAGCTGGCTCAATTCTTTCCCGTCTCTTGGTATCCGTCTCAGCTCTAGGGTTGAGATCGATCATGTGGACTTGGCCTCTGGGGACTGTCTTCTCTAGTTGAGATGTGGGTGCAGTGGTGAGGGCAGCGTTGTAGCACTTTCTTGCTTCAAATTTGTCTCCTTGAACCGTGATCACCTTCCCGTCTCGGCCGGGGAACTTCATCACCAGGTGTTTGGTGGAGATAATCGTTCCTAGAGCGTTCAAGGAGGGGCGGCCGAGAATGGCGTTGTATAAGCTGGGGCAGTCAACTATGAGGAACTTTGCTGAGACGGCTTTGTTATCGACCTCAGAGCCGACCCTGAGTGTGGTTTGGAGGAATCCTTTAGGCTGAATTCTCTCTCCTGAGAAGCCTACTAGATCACCTGAGTAGGGGAGTAGTGATTCTGGCGGCAAGAGTAGTTGGGTGTAGGTCCTGTAGAAAAGAATGTCGGCTGAGCTGCCTTGGTCAACAAACACGCGTCCGACATCTCCATCTCCTATTAGGGAACGTATCACGAAGGGATCATCGTGATCAACCACGTCATCAAAGAAATCCTCATCTGAGAAGGTGATGACCGGGTTTGGGGGTCTTTGGGCTACTGTCTTCAACTCGGCCCCTTCGACATTGTAGACTTCGCGCAGGTGCCTTTTTCTAGAGTTGTTCGACAATCCTCCTCCAGCGAATCCTTCTGAAATCATGTTTATCCTCACCCTTGGTGTGGTGCTGGAGCTGGGTTTGTCTTCTTTGCTGTCATCTTTCTTGGGGGATGCAGAACGCTTCTGCTTCTTGTCTTTTCCCCCATCAGGGCTGGATGATCTCTTCCGTTCGTCATTTTTCTTGTATCCTCCTTGGGATCGATTCTTCTTCACATATCGGCCGAGTCGGCCATCCCGGATAAGCTGCTCAATGAGGTCTCGCAACTGGATGCATTCTCCAGTGTTGTGCCCATATCCTTCATGGAAAGAACAATAATTAGTTTTGTCCTTTTGAGCTGAGGCCTTGAGGGGTGGGGGCTTGGTATATCTGCGAACTCGGTGTGCATCACTTCTTTCAGGATCTTTCCAGGGTTTGTGTTCAGGGATGAATAGTTATTGTATCGGCCTTTTGGGTGCCGACGTTGGTCCTGGTGGTGTCCTTTGTCTTTCCCTTTCTGCCGGTCTTGATAAGAATCTCGGGTTGATCCTTGGTCCTTGTCCTGCTTGGCGGCAACGGCCAAATGAGCCTCTCGTCCCACATACTTGTGTGATCGTTGTCGAAACTGTTCCATGGATCGGACTGGTTCTTCTGATAGGGAAACGGCCAGGGGGGAACCCGGTGAAAGAGCCGACACAGCGCACACAAGTTGAACGTTCTCGGCCAGGTCTGGGATCAAAGCACATTCCTTGTAGAATCGGGCTAAGAAGCTTCTAAGCGGCTCGTCTTTGGTCTGCTTGACTTTTGCTAGTGTGAACTGATCTCTGGGGATCTCAGTGGAGATTGTGAATCGTCCCAGGAAGGTATGTTGCATATCGTCCCAGGTGTCAATGGAACCCAAGGGGAGAGTTTTAAACCATGCTAAAGCTTCTCCCTTCAACGTTCTGGGGAAGGAACGGCAGATGATAGCCTCGGGGGCTCCAATGAAGAGCATCTCATTGGTGAAGGCATCTATATGTTTGACCGGGTCTGTTGTGCCATTAAAGGATTCAATGGGGAGTGCCCTTCTGTACTGCTCAGGTATTTCGACCCGGACCAATCTCTCAGAGAAAGGGTGTTTGAAGGGAGCTGGTTGGCCTGCAACCCTTTGCTGCTGGACTTCCTGGTGGTCTCTGTCTGATGCGGGACGAGATTGGATGGTGGGTTGAGGGTTTATACTGCGCTCCAAGTGTCTGAGACGCTCCTCAATATGGTTCACGACCGGATCTTCGGCCGCCTTCATGCGTTGATCCCGGAGTTCTCTGATTTGGGCTTCAAGGTGTCGAACCACCTCGTCTCGGGGATCAGGTTGATTGTTTTCTCCGTGGTGTTCGACTTCGACTAGAGGATGTGAAGTTCCTTCTTGCTTAGCTAAGCCGTCTTCGGCTCCGAGATCCTTTACCCAGCCTTCGGGTGTTGGCTGAGGACGGGACCGGGTTAGCTGACGACGGGTGGTGACTATCATGCTGGATAGGGGGAGGCCCTCCTTCTAGCGCCAAATGTTCTGGTATAGAACTCGAACCTGGGTCTGAGTTTGCAGGAGAGAAGTTGGATCCGAATCCGGGTTGCGGAGGCTTGAATCCGAGTTGAGCCCGGGGGTACCTGCAAAGGGACCCCGACGCCCAAGTCAGATATGTAAAACAGTCAAAGGGATTGACTGAGTGAGATTGCGTACCTAATGATCTGTCAGTCATCTCTATATATAGGGGTTTTCCCTGTATAAATATAGTAAGTGGACCTTTGTATAAAAGGAGTAAGTATGCAAGTGTAATCATATAATTATAGATGTCATAATCATATTTCATATATAATGAGATATTGCAGATATAATTGCAGATATGGTTATATTTTGTGTGGATATTATTATATATTTAAGGATATGATAATAATATAGCGTGCGGGCCATATCAGCTGTTCAAGTTCTATTTTTATTTAAATGATAAAACAAGTTACTTTTAAAGTATAAAATCAGTTATATTTTATGAGTTGTACAGTGACAATCACTTCTTTTTAAGGGAAAAGTGTTTGTTTATTTTATGGTTAGAGGGTGCAAAAATGCTTTTGAAGGAAACAAATTAACATTATTTTTTGTTTATATATGTTTATATAATTACTATATAAACGTGAATTTAAACTAACGTCACACTTATAACATGATTTTGATAAAAAAAATTAACACATACTATAATGCATAATAGCAAGTATTATTTGGATAAAGTTTACTTCCTTTAAAAAAATATTTATTATGACCAAAAGTATTTTTACTAGTAAAATATTCTCACTTTTTCAATTGAAAATAATTACTTTTGTCCCGTGTTAGTTAATTATGTAAAATCAATACAACATTAATTAAAAATAATTATAACTTAATTTAAAAATTATTTAAACATCATCCAAATCTAACTATAAAACCTTACAAATAATCATTTAATTAAATTAAAATACAACATAATGAGGCCATTGTATAAAATAAAAAATGTAATAATTAAACATTAAGTAAATGTTACAATAATACGTATGTAAATATGTGTGTGTATGTAAGATATTTTAATTATTTAATTAATTAATTAATTAATGTGTGCGTGTATGAGTAAGGGCGTGTTGGGTATTATAATACCCACACTCGCACCCATTCTCGCAATTTTTGGTAGATAATTACCCATACATATATCTATTAAGAGGGTATTTATTCTATCTATTATGAGTAACTTTGTAAGTATCCATTAGGTCAATTACCAATTATCGTCCCTAATTAGAAGATCATACCTTAATCCAACTAAGATTAGGGTAATTAAAATTGGTGTGATGAATTATAAGATTAGAGGATATACTAAAAATAAAGAATTTCACTCTTGTTTGTGTCAAAGTTAAATCCCAACCAAATGTAACATCCCAAATTTTATTAAATAAAATAAAATTAATAAAATAAGAGAAATAAATAAATAATAGTATTAGTAATATTAGTATTTTTATTAATAATGTCATGTCTGATTAAAATAGGAAGAGTGGGTTGAGGGTGGGCCCAGCCCAGTTAAGCATTTAAGTAAGGAGGGGTTACCAATTCACCCTAATCCCTATTTTTCAAATCGTCAGAGAGCGAAACCATAAGGAGGGGAGAAACGACATCTCAAGAGGAGGTAGCTGTAAGGTCCAAGAATCCCCTCAAAGTGGTTTTAATCATGACAACCAAATCAAATGCAACTTAGCATAATTCTGATTCCAAAAGAACTGACCATTTCATTTGAGAATGTGTCCAGATGCAACAGGTTTCATCTTGCAGAAGGACAAATATGAGAAGCTTCATCTTAATGGTTAACAGAAGCAATAAGATGAAAGAATGACAAATCTGTGAAGGAAAACTTGAAATAAAGATGAGTAAGTTGAAAGCAACTTATTTAAGCATGCAGAAGCTATCAAGCACTTCTCACAGTTTCCAGAAGCAAGAAGAAGCATCTCAAAGACTTCAAATGAAATTACTTTAGAAGGGAGATTCATTTTAGAGGAAATTCTAAGAAGAAAGCAAAAACAGAATTTCACTCTTAAGATATATCAACTGCAGAACATGAAACATATCACAGAAGCATAAGAATTATCTGCAGTTGATCAGAAGCATTTCTGCAGAAGGAATTTGCAAGTCTAGATTCTGCAGAAGCAGCAAAGCAAACCAGAAAGTCTAAAATGATCTCCTGCTGATTTAGCTGAGGAACACAAGTTTAAATACACTTGAAATAATCCTGAAATCATCCTCAGTACATTCACAGAAGCATTGGTGAAGAAATGAGCCAGTTTTGCTATCTGCAGAAGCAAGTTCTGCAGAAGCATGAAGGCCAGTCAACTGGACAGCTGTACCTGTCAGCTTTTGCAGCTGTACCTGAAAGGGACTTGTCAATACATCACAGCTGGATCATTTTAACCTCATTCCAACGGCTACAAGGCTCCTCACCTATAAAAGGAGGTGCTCTCTTCACATTGAGACACACCTCTCATTCCAGAAGCATAAAATATTATCTGTTGTCTCACTGCCAGCTTCTGGAAACCTTTTCTCTCTCCTCGAATTCTTCCTAATCTGATTATACAAGTTGTTGAGGGGGAGTTTTGCTCACTAGGAAAGTCTGCTGCTACTCTGATTATAATCTAGTGAGCTATTTGCTCTTTACCTTGCTGTTTTTGTGCTTCTGAAAGGTCAAAGAGATTGGTCTGTTGTAAAATCTCTTGTGGCACATTAGGTAAAGTTATTAGAGAGGTTGTAAAGGCTCTGGTGTGAGCCTGTGTGTGTGTTTGGTGTCTGCAGAAGGAAGTTCTGCAGATTTCTGGACCTGTGCTTCTGCAGAAAGTCCTGTAGTAAGTCAGGGTCTGTTTCTGTGAGTTTGGTGATTCTGGAGAAAGCCTGAAGAGGATGTGGAAAAAGAATACTAGTGGTAGTATGTACCCAAAGGTTGTAACTGATTTGTTAGTGAGAAAAATCCTACAGAAGGTAGGGATTGGACGTAGCCTCAGGTTGGAAGAGGTGAACCAGTATAAAAACCTTTGTGTTTTCTTCTTTCCCTTACTCTCTTAACTTCTGCATGTGCACAAAAAGTTTTCAAAACTAATAATACCTAAGTAAGTGGCAACTAAATTGATTCCACCAAAGGAATCCTATTTTCAGCATAATAAGCATTAATACTTACAATTCTATTTGTGGAGATCCATCCTCTAATAAACAGCCAAGAACTTATCTTGAGCAAAATTTTATTAGAAGATAAAATTGCAGAATTTTAAAAGAATCACAATTCAACCCCCCTTCTTGTGATTCAACCATATACTTCAGTAGCTGTAGAGTGATCATCAAGAAAGAGTCAATCTTTGTTGTTCGACCTTCACCTTCAAGGTACGATGGGGGAAAGGGTGTTGCTTGTATGTGTATGTGGGAGTGCTTGAGTAGTGAGGGCAACCATAAGACCCTCTAAGATTTTAAATTCGAATTTGATATGTGCATTACGTGTTGTGTGATGAAAATCTGTTGCTTGATGCTTAAATGTGTTAATTTTGATGAATCTTGATTGAATTGAAGGAGGGTAGCGAGAATAGCGAAAAAGGGTAAATAAGGGTTTAACGATTGGGGATTATAATGGAATAACTGTGAAAAATTGTTGTAAAGATTGGTGTTCTTGTTGATTTTGTTCGGTATAAACGTGTATGATTGACATAAAAACAATGAGTATTGATTAGAGGTTGAATAAAAGGGTTTAAAATGGGTAAAAATCGCAAGAACTGTCATTTGGTGTCGCGGGTAATCGATTACAGAAGTCTGTAATCGATTACAGGTTTTCTGGGCAGCGTGGAGTGAATTTGGCTTGCTGGTAATCGATTACAGGGGGCCTGTAATCGATTACCAGAGAGTTAACATGCTGGTAATCGATTACAAATGTGTGGTAATCGATTGCTAGAGAGGTGAGTGGCTGGTAATCGATTACAGAAGGCTTGTAATCGATTACCAGAGTGAATTTTGTGTCCCAGAGTCGCTGATAATCGATTACAGCTGTGTGGTAATCGATTACCAGGTCCAACTGTGTATGAGAGTGTTGTTTATGTGATGATTATGACTCTTTTGTCTGTTGACGTTGTTTATACAAATCGTTTGTGGAATTGAGAGATTTAATTAGATGTTTAAAGTGCATTGATTGTGGTATGAATATGATGATATGAATATCTCATGTGATGCTAGATGTTTATGATATTGTGATGTATGATGATGATGTAATGAGCATATGAGGTGTGTTATGTATGATGATAATGCATTGAGCATATGAGGTATGAGATGTATGATGATGATGATGCATTGAGCATATGAGGTGTGGTAACTGAGATGCACGGGCCCATTGAGGGGGTGCAACTCAGGAAGTGAACTACACGGGCCCATAGAGGGGGTGCAGAGACGATGATGGACATTCGATGCACGAGCCCATTGAGGGGGTGCAACCTAGGGGTGAATATTCTTGCACGGGCCCATTGAGGGGGTGCAACCTAGGGTCGAATGTTGTTGCGCGGGCCCATAGAGGGGGTGCAATCTATCGGCCAAAGAGGGCATTAACGGTAGAGCCATCATTGGTAACAACTAGGGAGATTGATGAGGTGCGCCCATTGTGTGGAGTTCCTAGTCATGATCCTTGGGATGAGTTTTGGTGTACATGATCATAGAGTGAACCTACATTGTATTTTATGATGGAAATGGAATGTGATATGATGATATGAGCATTATATGTTGAGTGTAGAGAATGTGTTTTCTTGATGATTTGCGAAGCGTGACTTATAAACTTGTGATGAGATAATATATTTGATAATAAGAGTGTGAGATAATGTGATTATGATATGATTTGATGATGATTATAACTATGTGTGGGTGAGGATAGGGTAGCCTTCTGCGTGCATGTATAAGTTGGTGTTCTTTTCCTCACTGTGTTATTTGTGGTTGATTTACAGGTAGTGAAGATGGCACGTCAGGTGCCGAGTATTGAGTTGAAGGGGTGTCGCTCTGATACTTGTGACATCAGGGCTTAGTAATAGGGGTTTTATTTTTTTGTTATTAAGAGGAGATTATGAAAATTATTTTAAGTGCCTTAAATGGCCAATAAGGATATTTTGATGTTAACATTGAGATTTTGAGGTTTTAATTATTCTGAAAACCGTTGACTTTAATTTTATTTTAATTGAGCCGATTTTGAATCAATTGAAGTTTTGTTAAAAAGAGACGTGAACCTTTTTACCCGATGTGGTCCGTAACTTTTCCTATATATTTCAATTTGATGAATGTATAAGAGATTGGGGTAGAAGGGTGTCACACCAAACGTGTTATTGGTCAACAAGGATACCCTTGAGAGCATCGCCAATTGTATAGTTGGCAAAATCTCAAGAAGGGGGTTGAATTAAGAAGATTCTATGCTTTCCTGAAAAAGTTTAGTAAGGATATGGTTAGAAGCAACAGCTTCTACGTATGTTAAGCTCTTGTATATGAACTTGTTTGTAAAATGCTTTTAATAAGTAAATAGAAAAACCCAGTTGATACTTTTCAGAGTATAAACCTTTGCATCTGAGTTGGTTTTAATAAAAAGCTTCAACTTAAAAGTTCAGAACCAGTTTTGCAGCGTGTCTTTCATTTAACTAAATAAACAGAGAAAAGGTCAGAAGAGAGATACACAACAGAGTTTATGCTAGTTCTCCCTCAACAAATAGGGCTACATCCAGTCCTCACCATGGTGAGATTTTCCACTAACTTTTCTCAAGTTACAAGTATTATCCTTCAAGAGCCTCTTCAGGCGTATAAGTAATCTTATTAAATCTTAACAGAGCCTCTCCACACTTTTAAGTAGTTATATAATAGCCTCTCCAAGCTTCTCCACTCAACAACGCAGTCAAGAAACACTTTCTTACTTGGTGGAGGAGTTACAAACATATTACAAAAAAGATGAAGAGTTTGTGCTTGAGTTAACTAACACACAAAGTGTGGATTAACAATAGGTTGCTAAAGCAAGGTTACAGATGAAAAATTCCACGAATAAAACTCAAAGAGTTGATAGACAGTAATGAATAGTATGTTAGAAGCAATGTAAATGATGATAGTGCATACAAAACTCTTTTTGTAGTTTTTGGGCTCTTTTAGCTTGACGTTCTATGTGGTTTCTGAGTTCTTCAATCCTTATTTATAGGTTGGGATGTGAATATGACCGTTTATAGTCATTGGGAATGTCCAATGGCTTTTCAGCTTTTGTGTCAGGAAGTTTGTCCACATCAGCATAAGTGACTTGCTTCTGACTTAAGTCCTTTGCTTCTGCTTATGAGATTCTGCTTTTGACTTTTGCTTTCTGCCCCTGAGATTCTGCTTCTGACTTTTGCTTCTGGTTTTTTGTCATGTTAGTGTGTTTGTTTCTGAGTTTTCCAACCAAGCAGTTTGCTTCTGACTTATGCTTTTGCTTCTGAGTCCGAGCTTCTTGCATCTGCTTCCTTCATATTGCTTCTTAGTTTTCTTGAAAGCCTTGCATCTTTGAGGAAGTGAGCTTTTTTCTTTAAATCTTTCTGCAACTAACTCATTTTTTAAATTATACACACTTAAGCAAATTCATCAAATAACAAAGAGACTTAGAATGATACTTAACTTTTTACTTGCTTGAAGAGTTGTCATCATTAAAATCTTAAGTGTTAAAGGGTTTGTCTTAACAAATTGCTCACACGATAAGGACTTATGCTGAATGGCGCCTCAATTCGTTAGGGGAATGTATCATGAGAAGGACTCTATGATAACAATACCTAGGATTTCTACTTTGGAATTATCCTTGGCCCAACTAATCAATTAATATTCGATATGTGTCTACCTCTACCCAGCTAGCTCTAATTCCCTCTAATACTACCCTAAAATAACAAAAATGGCTACAAATCCTAAAATTGACTACCCATGTCTCAAGACCTAAGATTTTGATGGGTTATCTTAAGTTACTGGAATTTTTTATCTTGACTCCATAGCATACAATAATGAAAGACACAACAAATTAAGCTGGGTGTAGAAGTTACTGGTGCTATTTACTCTCATTGATTTACATGTATACTTGTTGCCCATGTAACACAAATCCTTTCTCGACCCAACACCATTGTTGTATGATAAAACCATCATGTCTGCCACTTTATCCTTAGAAATTTGGGCCAATTTACTAGCATTTCAGCTTGTTTGTATAGTTTCATGTTTTTCCATTACTTTTGTAAAATCAGTAAACTTTGACAAAACAAAAGTGGGAAATTATTCAAAAAAGAGTAGAAAATACTAAGGAAAACGAAGTCTATACTAAGTAAACAATCGGGACGTAGTGTCTAACACATGATGACTTGGTAACACCGAGCCTACCATACAACTTTGCATTCACCGCTTTGTTACCACTCTTGTCTCCCAAAGGATCCATTATGGGTATTGTCTATGGCATGTCCTTTGACTCCAACTCCTCACAATAATCATTCTGCCTGTGGCCATATTTATAAAACAAATAAGATGTAGTCATTCATATTCTAAATGGTGATCATGCCTTAAGACAATTAGTATTTAGCTAGATCAATCTCCACACAAATTCTTGCAAATCTTCTCCTATAATGAATAGATGTTAGTTGATCCACTTTTAACATTATGCTTAATTTCTTCCCCACATGCTATAGGAAGAATGGATGAGAAAGCTCAATAAGCAAATTAGGTGTACAAATCCAAATTGCCACATTCCTTATCTAATGATTTAATACAAGGAAGAAATATTTCCACCTTTAAATAACTACACAATGATCAACAATCGTCCATGGTCCTTCAAACGATGCAAACTTGTAATCTTCTTTCAAAGAAAAACAAAATAGAAAATAGTTTATTGCTATATCGATCACTTTATCTCTCTGACATGAGCCCAACACTATTTGAGTCTCACTCCATTATATGGATACTTACTTTAACTCCATGGACCTCTATAGACTTATACCACTCTAGCTCCTCAAATTCTTCTCGAGAGACATCAATACGAGGACAACGATTGAAAGAGCCATCTTCACCCTTCTCTAAAATACATTCTCATCGTTATGCTTATACCATTTTATCCTGTAGATGTTTCTTATAAGTTCCTCATCTTCATGTGTGTTTGGTTTAGCGTTGAAACTAACCAAACTCAAGTTTGGACTTCCCAACACAACTATTTCTAGCGTTGGAAACGTCATTTTACCACGTTTTATCATGCTCGTTCTTCAAATACCTTTTCTTCACTAATCATATAATCATACTAGTCGAAAGTCATAAGACACTCCTTATTGGTAGGAGTAGCGTATTAGTAAAATCCACCATGAACTTCCTCACCGGTCTTCATTGATTTTGTGTTCGGTCTTTATTGATTTTGTGTTCGCTACTATCAATCATCTACTTCTTATGAATTTTTAGGTAATAAAGTAAGCATTTAAACATTAATAATATTAATGTAAATTTAATTTAATTTAGTATAAAAAATGAGTTTAATATATATAAACTATCAGTGTAAATAAATTTTACATTAACATCCAATGATGTGTTGTCACATCATATATTAAGTGTGCGTTTGGATTAGCGTTTGCAAACTTGAGTTTGAATGAACGTGGATTTAGTGAACGTGATTTATGATAAACTTGAGTATAAGTAAACGTAATTTCATGTTTGGATATTTTGCTGCAAACATGAGTTTTAGAAAGTGAATATTAAGGAAACTCAAATTTCACACGCAGAAGCTACAAAAAACCTGCATCTTGCAAATTCAAGTTTCAGAATCCAAACGTGCGTTTCATGTGGGAAGCCAAACAAGATGCATATTTTGCAAACTTATGTTTACGGTCCAAAACGTGAGTTTAACATTGTGAAACACCAATCCAAACATACTCTAAATTTAATAACACATGAGGTGTCACATTCATTAAATGATGTGGTGGCACAACATTGAATGTTTGTGTAAAATCTCTTTACCGACAGTGTATACTAATTAAATCCATAAAAAATATAGAGTATGTGTCACACTTTTAGCAAAATAAATGTAAAAGAAAGTTTAACATGACAAATTAAAAAAAGAAAAAAGAAAATGAGAGTTTCGGCAAAACAAAAATTTCACAACACGTCTTTGAAAAACTATCACTGCTGTCTGCCTGTCTCTGCCTCTCAGCTTTGGAAGAAAACGCATCGCAAATTGCGTTGCACTGCACCTAATCCAATTCGGCTGAAGAAGGATCCACCATTGCCCCTTCGTTGACCCCAAAAAACAAATCAATTTCAAATCATCAAACTCTCTCTCTCTCTTTTGCATTTGTTTCGGTGCACACACTCTTGATCGGATTGCTAACTCTATTGCACCAACAAAAATGGCAACGCATTGGAACAACAACGGGCCTCGAAGTTGAAGCTGGCAACAATGGCGGCACCGAGGAACCTCATAGTGGAGACGGCGGCGGGGAGGTTGATGAGGGACGAGGAGAACGCGGTCGAGGAGGACTCGCCGTCGGGGAAGAAGGGGAAGCCGGACAGATTGCCGGTGAATAGCTGGGAATTCGCCGCCGCCGTTGGCGTTTTCTTTGTCTTCTCTGCTGGCTTGTTCTGTATTTACTTGACCATGCCCGCAGCACAATATGCCAAGATCAAGCTACCGCGCTCCCTTTCCGATCTTCGCCTCCTCAAGTAACCGTTTTTGTCTTTCATGTTGGTTTTGGTTGTTTGTAATTGAGATTTCTCAATTGACTCTTACATGGATTTAATTTGTTGATAAGCAATGCATTATGGTGTATATAATAAAGATTAGCCGAAACAATTAGTATAGGTATAGTAAAAGTGATCAAACTCAAATTTAAATCTCTATGTATGTATGTTTGAATTAGGAGAGTGTGTGCTTGGTATGTGAAAACATTTCTTGATTTCACTATTATTACAAAACTACCACCTTTTGTTTTTCTTTGAAATTAGGAAACAAAATAAAAATAAGATGATGACTTTGTAATTATTAATGAAAACAGAAAATATATTTTGCACAAACCAAACACACCCTAAATCTTCTAATAAAGATGTTATGGAGAGATTGTTCAGGTTAAATTATTGTATGAGTAAAAATTAATCAAATCCAAACTCTCAGTTAGTAGTTGAATGCATGCTATGTTTTTGCTTTGTTGGGATTTGACAGGGGAGCTATTTATTTTGCATAAACCGAGGTACAGATTGAAGATGATGTAACTGTCTATATTTGACTGTACCACCCCATGTCACATTCTTTGTTGCTTAGATGCATTGAAATACTATAGTAACTCGTATATAAGATTTTTCCATGTTTGGGGCTGTTCTTTCCTTGGCATCTGCAGATTATGAATGAAGTTTACTTGTATTCTTTTTAATTTTTATTATAAATGCTTGTCACTGCATTTGACTAGTGTTATGGAGCTTACTAAAAATGCATGCTTTATGGAAAGTAGTTGAGTGTATAAGGATGTCTTGGGGTGAAAAGTGAAAACACAGTAGTGTGGAGTGTGGACGTTTATGAGTGTCTTCGCATCTAATGCTTCTAGAGTCATAATAAATCAGTGAAGAACATGCATTTTGACTCAAGTAAGAAAGGTTGTTAAGATTCGAGTTGTAAGCTATAGCTTGATGATGTGAGTCTCTATTTAGTTACCATCTGATTTTTTTTTTTCCTTTTGTAATTAGCATGGCATGCCTTTTCTCAATAGCACGTTTCTCCTCTTATTTTTTCTGCAGAGATGGTCTTTCTGTATATGCAAGAAATCATCCTGCACAATTCATTCTTGGTTACTGCTCCACCTACATCTTCATGCAGACTTTTATGATTCCAGGAACAATTTTCATGTCTTTGTTAGCTGGAGCTCTTTTTGGAGTTGCTCAAGGAATTCTATTAGTTGTTTTCAATGCCACTGCTGGAGCATCATCTTGCTTCTTTTTGTCTAAGTTAATTGGACGCCCTTTAGTTTCTTGGTTATGGCCTGAAAAGTTAAGGTTTTTCCAAGCAGAGGTTTGTTTTTTATTCTTAAAAGTTTATCTGACAATTGGCTTACAGCGTCAAATGTTTTAAACCTGATTTCTATTTATTAAATCAGATAGCAAAGCGCAGGGATAAGCTGCTGAATTACATGCTTTTTCTGAGGATAACCCCAACATTGCCAAATCTTTTCATCAATTTGGCATCACCGATCGTTGATGTACCATTTCATATCTTCTTTTTGGCAACATTGTTTGGTCTTATGCCAACCTCTTATATTATTGTCAGAGTAAGCTTTGTGCCCATGGTGCTGTTATTATACAATATGCTCATTCTTTCCCTCTTTTTTCTGAATTTTGAACTTTATTGTTTGCTAGTCCAAGTATTCATATTTTATGCGATAATTATCATTTCGTGTTTTTATCTTATATTGGTCAATTTCTTACAGCTGCTTGTTGGCTCTACATAAGAAAATTTTCAGAGATTGAACTGTATGATATCCCACCTCCAGTGCCACACAACTTAAAAGATAAAACTATTATTCTTTATTATCTACTTTAATGTGTGAGAGTGATGAAGAGATGGCTACTGGGAGTTAGGGAAGGGCTTATCTTAACAAAATAAAAAAGCATTTTTAAAAAGACCTAAACAAATAGAAATAAACTGTATCATTGTGTTCCATATTGTATACAACCTCCTGACTAAGTAACTAACAATAATTCATTATGTGGTGGGTCCCTTCTCCCCAGAGTTAGTGCAGGATCTCTAAACCCCACCAACAACTCCCCCTAACTCCATGGCTTGAGTTAGGGAGAAGGAATCAGGGAATGAAAGATGGGGATGGGTGGAATTTCCTCTTCCATAACTGTCATATTAGTTTTCTTCTCACTGAATCTGCTATCCTTGATGCTTGTGGGGGAAGCCACTCTGCTTTTACTCCGCAACAATAGCAGCAATGGTCTCCCACTCACTTGCGAGGCGCAGCAATCTGCAGGAGAACCCCCGGCCTTCCAATGTTCTCTTTGCATACACAAGAACAACCAAAACCTTTTCCCATTAGGTGGGATCGTTTACATGGATCAAATGACGCCATAAAATCCTATCAATCCTATCTGCTCTATTTCTATGCAAATAACCAGAAAATGCCCCACACCCTCCTTACAAATCACCAGCATCTAATTTCAAAGAAGTGGCATCCAAGATTTCCCTTCACAGAATGGCTTCTCTTGTCAAATCCAATTAATTGTATGCCTTCCCAAACTGGCAACATATCCAACAAGTCTAACAACAACACTCCACTAATGGTCTTTGATTGATGGAACTGGATTAATTTGTACTGTCCTCCCAGTTCAGTGTTCTTTGGTTCTTGACCTCTTTTTTGGCCCATCAGTTTGTATAGCTGCACCAAACCTGAGCTAAGCAGTTCCTGGTCCAACCAACTGGTCTGGTCTGGTTTGGTCTGGTTTTCAAGCTCTGCTGGTGACTATCCTATATGAACATGCTTATCTGGCACTGGTACTATTTATCCTTCATTGCATTTATCTGGTTAACACAAGTGTCCTCCTCTTACTTAAAGATGAATGAAGAAAGAGGGAGGGGAAGTACTTGTTAATGTTGCTACGACATTTATTGGTTGGTAATCAACTTAAGTGGACTATACTTGCTCTTTTTCGTGTGGGTTACCAACCATTCGTGATCCTCCCAATCACGATACCCACAATCAATAAGATATGAATGCATTATTCTCAAATTGTAGTGAGAGCTCTGACAAGGATGTAGTGGTTTAGATGGCAGAGAAGAATATTAATAAAGTTTTAAGCTATGGATGCATACTTGAGGATGATTTTTGTGTCACTCACAGACACAATGACCAATGTACACCTATTTTGTCATATATTTTCACTCACTATCTTCACTTTCAGCTTCAAGGTTTCAAGGAACCTCCATGCTTGTGGATGTGACACTTTCCAAATCACTTCTAATGGGAACATGGAATTGATTACTGATTTCATGAGAAATAGTGTTTTTCACTTTTTACTAAGGTTTAGGGTTTAGGGTTTAGGGTTTAGAGTACATGTAGGGATTCATAATCATAAGGTTATCTAACAGAAAAAGCAAGATACAACAACTTAGATGAAAAATAAGGCCCTGTTTGTTTTCTATTATAAAACTTTGAAAACAGGAAACAATAAAAACAAGGTGAGATTTATGTAATTAAAACTGAAAACAGGAAATGTTTTCATAAACCAAACTAGCCCTAAATATAACAAGGATGCCCTGTCTCGGCATAACAGAAATGGCAACTCCCTTGAAAGAGTTATGAGCAGAACACCATGGAGAAGCCATAAACATGCTCTTGTCCAAATACAATTTGAAGTGCAAAGAGGCAGCCTTATAGATGTGAGTATTCTGCTACAGTGAAATGAACTGAATTAACTACACTGGCGGAATTTATCCCCTTTTCTTGCACCTAAACCTTCATAACTAACCATCTAAAGCTACTGCTCAGTAACACAGCTTGGAAAAAGGGTGTTTATATGAACAGTAATTAAACACTGATTTGATTAAACTTTAGGAGCCCATGATGGTATTGTCTGGTAACCTTGTTGATGAATGATAGAAAAAATGTCTTTTCAGGCAACTTTTGTTAGAGAAGGGCAAGGCATTCTTAGTATTTCCAAATTTGTTGAGGAGCTCCCCATCAGGGATTCCAGATTTTCCCAGTACTGTTTTCAGAAAACTGCTTTTAATTCTAAACCCTTGTTTTCAGGGATTCAGCTGGAATGTTTAATTGACGCAATGAGAACTGCTAAACTTTGTTATCTAGTACTCAATATTTTAGCTAATAAATAACAAGAAAAGATTTGTCTCATATGTATATGTTTCTGTGATCGTGTTGGCTGTGGCTGATGTTAATCGTACAGCTTGCTGGTTTTGCTTTTGTGGCTAAATATTCTGCTTTGTCCAAACTTAAGGTAGCTGCTCTTCGGCATTTGTTTCATCATACCCCTAACATCTTCATTGTTATTTAACCAGGCTGGCCTTGCTCTTGGGGATCTGAAGTCATTGAAGGATCTATATGATTTTAAGACATTACTAGTGCTCTTCCTGATTGGTTTTGTTTCCATATTACCAACACTTCTGAAGAGGAAGCGAATCTATGAATGAAAGTTGAGCTGGCACAGCTTGCTTTATCCTCTCCCAAAGGCAAATATCACATGATAAGGGATGTATATTGAAAACAGTTCCATGTGCTCCGTTTATTTTCCTTTAACGGAGCATCTAAAATTATTCATGATGTTATGTAGCCCTGTTTTTGAGGCTTTATACACCCGTGGCTTACACCATATAGGAATTGACTTTGTTTGTATTAATTTTGTCAATCCAAAGAGAGGTAGTAGACAGACACTTTCATTATATTCAACTTCTGATATTTCCCACTTGAAACTCTAGCATTTATTCATTTATACTTATTTTGTACTTATACTATAGTCATGAATTGAGAAGGGTCTATGGAGAGAGGTGGTGAGAGACTATTAGGGAGTGGGAATAGGCCGAGTCGAGCTAGGCTTTCCAAGGTCTGAGCCTGACTTACACCTTAAATCCATGGCCTGAGTCTGACCTGTTTAACTGACATAGGCTTTATTTTATGGTCTGAGTCTGACCTATTTAAAGTCTAACATGGCCTGAAAGTCTGTTTTATAGTAAGGTACTTGAATATATCATAAGCATATATACGAATAAACTTATAGGCTCAAGTTTTTAACATACTTAAATGTTTATACAAGCTAATAAGTATATAATTATAAGGAAAAGTAATAAAAAATCTTTATAATAATAATAATAGCAATATAAAAAATATTAGTATTTTATTTATATTTAGTTAAATAGACCGGCCTGATAGGCTCAAAAGGCTTTTTCGATGGCTGAAGTCTGGCCTGTTTTGTTGTATAGGCTTTTGAAAAAGCCATAGTCTGATCTATTTAATAAACTGGTCTGGCCTGGGACTGATGTTGGCCGGGTAGTAGGCCCCTGACGAGCGGTCTAGCCTGTTCCCATCCCTAGAGACTATGTACAGTGTGTCTTTTTTATGTCGAAATCACGTTCAATGATACAAACGACACTCATGGTGTGTTTGGTTTACACCAGAACCACGTTTCAAACGTGGATCCGGGCAGAAGCTACTCTCAATAGCATTTTTCTGGATCCACGTTTCAAACGTGGTTTTGGGGTAAACTAACATTCGCGTGATGATAAATAATTGTTGGTAAATACATTTGGCAATTACCCAGATCTGGACAAGTAGACGCAGGGCATTAACAATCTGGGATTAATAACAAAATCGATTTTAGGCTGCATTTAATTCTTTAATTTGTTCTAAACATTTCATACTATTCTTGCATTATCCATTTAAATTTTAATTTATAATTAAATAAATTTCATTCTATGTAAACTGCACTAAAAGTAATCACATATTGAATTAAATTCATTCTAAAGTGCAATTGTTTGATATTTGTGTTTTTTTAAAAAAGGTTTTTTAATTTACTCCTAGGTACGTGGATCCATGTCAACACTACTCTTAATAGTATTTGTCTGAATCCACGTTTGAAACGTGATTTTAATAAAACCAAACACATACTTAATAGTTTTTAAAATGTTTGTTTAAAACTTAAAATAATGTTTGTTTAAAACTTAAAATAATCAAAATTTGATAAAAGAAATTTGGGTGAAAAGAGTGAAATAAGTCCTTTTTTTCTCTATTCAATCAGTAAAATATTCACAAAATAGATCGGTATGTTTCTTTACTTCGTTTCACTCTAGTCCATTTTGCTCCAAAGAAAGCTATAATATGAGAGAAATAGGGAAATAAAGTATATTACTACTTAATTCTCGTATTCTATGCCATAATCGTGAATTATTTAATTTATTTTACCAGACTTTAATGATGGCAAAAATTAAAAAAATCCTTTATTTGTATTTTTTTAGTTGAGTTATATAGTTGATAATATACCATCACAATACAAACCAAATTGCCTTCCTTTGGAGATAAATTTTCATTGTACTACTCACAGTCTGTATAATTATTATTTAAGGTTAAATATATTTTTAGTCCCTAAAATATAGTTGAGATTTTATTTTAGTCCATGTAATTTAAAACATGTGATTTTGGTCCTTCAAAAATTGAAAATACATCAATTTAGTCTTTATCGATAAAAATTTATAGCTAATCCGTAGCAAAATCTATTGTAAAATTAAGTAATAAGGACTAAAATGATGTATTTTTAATTTTTGAGATACCAAAAATCCAAAACCACCAGTTTTAAATTACAGGTACTAAAACCAAATGTCGACTATATTTTAGGGACTAAAAACATATTTAACCCTATTATCTATTAGACATACCATGGAACAAGTTCTATGCTCACTTTGAGTCTTCTTCAACCTTGCTCATGATTGATGTGAATGGTTGAGCTATTCTATTTTATTAATAATTCTGATGCATAACCAAGAGTCCAGTTTATGCCATAGTGCACCTTAGATAAGCCATTTGTCTATGCAGTGATATCTCAAATCAGCAGGCAGGCAGGCAGCTATGAAATGGTGTATTCTTTTGAAAAAAAGAAGTAAATAACGTAACCAATAAATATGATGCAACCAATTCCACAGTTAATTTCAACCATGGATTCCAAAATTCAATCATTGATTCCAGAATCAATTCTGCTCAACTGTAAACCAAATAGGCACACAATTCACAACTAAACTATGATTAGAAAATGTAATGTATTGTAGATTGTAGATAAAAAGCGTTTAGATACAAGGCAGTAAATGCAACAATTGGAACTATCTATTCTTATCTGTTCCAAAGCATGCAAATCTTTGTTCATACTTGGTAGCAATTGAAATAACTGATTATATCTTCATTATGGAATTTATGTATGCTTCTGGAATAACTGATTTCAGACGCATAAGAAAAGAATTACTGCAATCCCCAACTGAAAACACCTGAGGTGATACTGTGGCAATAAGAACAAAATTTTCACCATTTCCCACATCTATCTTGAACACCTCATGGAAAACATCCAGAAAAAGATGTACCAAATTGTCATAGAAAGACTTACTTGGAGGAATAACATTAATAGCAAGAATTCCAAATTCAGAGAGAACTGATTTAGCAGCAAGAAGAACATTCTTTCTAACAAATTCCAAGGGTGGAGAACTTATACCATTTCTTATATCGCTTGAATCTAAATCAACCATAACAACATCAAATTTATGGTTAACCTCACCATCCACCGAGTGGCTAAAACCATTAAGCTCACAATCAGCAAAAGAACTCTCATTGTGCGGTTTTCCATGGTATGCAAGTTTCTTCATAGATTTAATGGCGTCTCCAACAATAACATGGATAAATTCACTGTCTTCCAATCCAAAATAGTTCTTTGCCACCCTCAAAACCTCCCGATCACTATCCACACCCATGACCTCAAAACCCAATTGAGTTGTCAGAAAAGTTAGCAAAGCCCCACCTCCAATCCCAAGGCATAAAGCTTTTGGTCTAAACCCATTTTTAATTCGTCCCTCTATATATTCACTGATCAATGAAAGACTAGCCACCATAGGCGCCAAGTAAGGGTGAACCAAAACCCGAAGATCAGGCATAAACTTAGCATCTCCAATACATACACTATTTGAACTACCATCTGTCTCTGGAACAATGCAAACCTCTGTTTGAATCAAATTAGGCATCCTCTTGAATCTCAATCGCCTTCGAAATTCTGTTATAAGACAACCCTGATGCATATGACTCTCACTTTCAATTTTGACATCTTCAACCAACATTTCACCAACATGACAACCAACACATTCATGTATTACTACACTAGAAACTAAGTTATCTTCATAACTCAAAATGGGTATCTCAGGGATGCCATTTTTGAACAAAGATCTGGGGGATAAAGCTAGGAGAAGAGGTTTTGACCACACATCGAATCCTTGCAGATGCAATGAACATTTTAATGGACGATGATAAATATGTGGTGAAGAATTGTCTTCCTTGAATTGCTTTCCTATCAAAATCAAACGGGATATTCCTGGAGAACTGAAAAGAAGTTGGAGATGACCTGATTCGGTAGAGAAGATCCAATCAGCTTCACGGCCTTCAGGAACTAACATAGCACCAACTTGGGGTGAGTCAGTGGGTTGGACTGGTGAGTCAAGTACCGCAACTCGGAGCAGTGAATCTGAATAAGTTGGATTGGGTATAGTGAAGGAGATAAAGCGAGAAGGGATTAAACTTTCAAAGGTTGCTGCATCAAGGGCCATCACTATAAACTCATCCAAGGCAATTGCTTTTTACTCTATTTTGTTCTTGAATATGCCATTTTCCATCCCTACAGAAAAACCCATTTCTTTAAAATTGTTACTCTTACACTACTATACCTAAACTTGCACCTTTTTTATTCTTGGAGTCAGCAAAACCATCACACCTATAAATATGAGTAAATCCCCAGAAAAAAATGAGGTGGGGGGCAAAAGAACTTAAGAGCATACAGAATTAAGTACATAATAGAAAGCAAATGAGCAGCAAGCAAATATGGTTATGCTTGTAGGTTAACTGGCAAACTGGGAAAACAAAATCAGCTCAGAAAAAAAAAAGAAATGCAAAATATTTCAGTGATAGACACATTAACAACTAAACAGAAATTGTGGGAAAATAAGAAGGGAGAAACTGTTGGTAACCAGAATACGAAAGATGATCCTAGAGGACAGGTGGTAAACCAATGGTCTCATAGGCCAAAGGTTTGTAAGGTATACACAAGACAAGAAGGCCCAAGAAAGTGGTTAAGGTGGCAGGTCCTAGTGACTAGTAGAACTTAGTTACTGTGTAGCATGCAGAAGGCATAGTGGAATGAGAGGGATTATTACGGGGAGGATAGTTAGATGATGAAGTCATAACTACAAGGTGAAATTATATTTATTCCTGACAACCCAATGGACACTTCCACAGATGCTTCTTGTGACAATATTAAATTATCATGTTTCACTTTTCAGGGGCTCTTGACAGCTAAAGCTATGAGGTTGAAAGGATGGCTTTTGGGAGTTCCCATCTTGCTGCAAGTAGATAGTGGAGCTAGTCACAATTTTATTTCAGGAAGGTTGGTCAAGGCTTTGGGATTAACAGTTTAAGAAAGTAACACCTTGGGTGTATGTTTGGGTGATGGCCACATATTTCATCCCAAAGATGCTATATTGATTCAAGTGTATGGGCAGCAGATGCTTACGTTTTTTATATGGCAGGTGTTTGATCTTATCTTGGGTATCTTGTGGTTGGAGACACTGGGAGAAGTTTGAATTCATTGGAATTGGAGCAAATACCAAGCATACTGCCACTTACTCTAAGTCTATACAATGAAATAGTGAATTATCATAGAAGTAAAATCACAAACATGCAGAGGACTAAACACACTACTGCTTATCAACTCTAAGAAAGAATTAACAAAGAATAATGTCGGCATTTCATCAAACAGCTTGTTAGCACATCAATCGAATTTCCACACCCCGTTAAAAATGACCTTTACAAGCTCACATCAAGTAATTCAAACACTTAATCCAACGGATCATCAACAAGATTAAATTTCTCAAACCAAACTTAGAACATGCTGCATAGCTGACACCTTTGAACTAACTAGATTGTTAGCACCATGACATTCCAGGATAGTAGAATCAGTTACCGGCCCTTAACATTCACATCTTCACATAGTTGTCCCTAAACAAGCACAAGCATGAATCACCAAACAGAATCAACCACCAATCTAAATACATAAGCATGAATGCATTTACACCCCTATGAATAATCCCACATCAAAGTCTATCAAATAAGAGAATATCCATAGCTAAGGGAGCTCAATATAAAACAGAGCACCAAGCAAATAAATTCAGTAACGAGACTATCAAGCACTATGGTCATCTCATTTTTAATCATATATGGGATGATGAATATGTGTTTTTTCAAACTGAATTTGCACTTTCGGATAAAAAGAAAGTTCATAGTCTATGAGGAACAAAAAGATGCCAAGCAAGCAAGAAATTAAAAAAAATCCCTTTATTCAGATTTCAGATCAAACCCATCAAACCAAATCATGAATACAAGAACAAAACAGGGATTTAGAAGAGAAACAATCATGCAGAGACCCAAAACGTAGCGCAACCACTTGAAATAGCAATAGTGAGCCAGAAACAAAGTCTCATATAAGAGAGAAAATATATGACAACATCCACTTACAGCAAGAGGGACATACCTGAACCAAATTTGGCCATTGAACAAATTCCATTATTCACCCGATAGAATTTAAAATTAAAAAAAAATAAAAAAACTGAGCCATTTGTCTACGTTCGGTAAGAATACCCGTGGATGGAAGAAGAGAAAACGGTAACTGGTCACTACTCATAAGTCTCGATCAAGCAAAAGGGGTGTAAAAAGCAAGTCACACAAAGTAATTGGATCCAAGGTGATTTGGGCCATGCTTTTGTAAAAAGGTTATCTTTTGTACATTTTTCTTTTTTCCTTTTGCATCGTAGTGAAATTTCCAGATTTTTAATTTCCTTTTTTTATTTATATATATTTTATTTTCTCTTTACTATTATTTTTATTTTTTAGAAAAATAAAAATTGTTTTTTAATTTTTTTTATAATTTTTCTCTCATTATTAGCTTAAACAAATTACAATAAACTTGTTTCATTTTATCATATAATCAACGTTAATTATTATTTCAATAACTTACACATATTTTTAAAACATTGCTTTGAAAAATATGTTTCTGTTCTTGACTAGGCAAAGGGATGACTCATCCTGACTGGGAAACTGTCCATCTTGGTTAGGATGCCCTTATTCTGATACACTAGTTTCATCAAACACACTCTTAAATTTAAAAAAATTAAAATCTTTAAACATCTTTTACTTTATTATGAAATATCTTATTTTTTTAAGTAGAAAAAACCTGGCCAAACAAAATATTGGTTTTTTATCGCCTCTAATTTTTTCTTTATTATTTTCTATTTTTTCTCTGTATCTTTATTCTTTAGATAACTATGTTCCAATCTTGATTGTGTTTGGTAAAACATTTTCAGCTAGATGAAAGCTGAAATTACTGTCTAAAATTAGAGTAAACTGCCACATCAATCCCTAACTTTTTAAGCGTCATGCAGATTGGTCATTGAGTTATTGAATTAGCTTCGGTATAAAATGATTTGCAAGAAATGGTAAATAGAAAAGGAAGGAGAAGAAAGGAAAATAAATTATTGAATGTGCATACTACTTTGTGATTAGAGAATTGTAATCTCGTTGTGTACATCGTACAATAAGTGTCAGTCCAGGCTAAATATATACAAGAGGGAAAAGTTGGCAAAGACTTAACAGAAATAACAGAAAATGGAATAACTAACTAACAAAATCTGACTCATCTAATAACTGACTAATTTTATCATTAGAATCCAATACCCCCCCCCAAGCTGAAGAGTAGATGTTTAACACTCCCAGCTTGGTGATAAGGTAATAGAAAGGTTGAGGATCTAAAGGCTTAGTGAGTATGTCAGCATGTTGTTCTTTGCTGAAAATGGGTAGGAGATGGAACAATTTGGCTTGCAAATTTTCCCGGACAAAATGACAATAAATTTCTCGATGCTTTGTATGTTCATGAAAAACAACATTACCAACAATGTGTCTAGCTGAATTACTGTCACTGTACAAAAGGGCAGGTTTGATGTAAGGTAAAAAAAAAAGATCAACCAGAAGATAGGTGAGCCACTTGATTTCACACGCTGTAGTTCCTGAGGCTTGATATTCAACTTCAGAGGATGACCTTGAGATGGTTGTTTGCTTCTTGGATTTCCATGAAACTAAAAAGTTCCTAAGATATATGCAATATCCAATGATTGATTTGCGGGTGTCAATGCCAGTCTAAATCACTAAATTCCTTGAGTTGAAGAGAATAGTTGGTAGGATAAAATAGTCCTTGACTAGGAGAACCCTTCAAGTACCTAAGAACACGAATGCAGACCTTGAAGTGAAGATTAGTGGGGGAAGACATGAACTGACTCAATTGTTGGATTTCATAACTAATGTCTGGTTTGGTAGTGGTGAGATAAAGAAGCTTGCCAACAAGCTTCCTACATTTAGCAGGATCATGGTATGGAGAGTTGTCTTGTTGACTGAGTTTGGTGCTCTTTGTCATGGGAGTGGGTGTTGGATTGGCTACAAGGAGACCAAAATCAGAAAGTAAGTCAAGAATATATTTCCTTTGAGACAAAACCAAACTTGTATGAGATCTGGCCACTTCCAAGCCTAGGAAGTATTTAAGGTGGCCAAGGTCTTTGAAATGAAAGGCATTGTCAAGGTGTTGTTTAACAGAAGTTATTTCTTGGTGATCCAGTACCAGAGAGAATAATATCATCTACATAAATCAAAAGAATGGTTAATCCTTGAGAAGAATGCTTAATAAAAAGAGAGTGATCATGGGGTGATTGATGATAGTGAAGATTTAAAAGGAAGGAAGAAAGTTTTGGCAAACCATTGCCTGCTTGCTTGCTTAAGACCATAAGATAACGATCAAAACAATGCAATCCTTGTGGAATATCCATATACACTTCCTCCATTAAGTCACCATGGAGGAAGGCATTGTCAATGTCAAGTTGGTGAAGACACCGATTTTGTGATGAAGCAACAACAAGAAAAAGTCTGACAATGGTGAGCTTTGCAACTAGAGCAAAGTTGTCAAAGAAATCCAAGCCTTCTGTTTGAGCATAACCTTTGGCAACTAGTCGAGCTTTGTATCTTTGTAAGGTGCCATCAGAATTGTATTTGATCTTATAGACCCAATTGGAACCAATGGTGGTTTTTCCAGAGGGTAATTGAGTTAAAGACCAAGTTCCATTCTTGTTAAGAGCTGCTAACTCAGCTTGCATTGCCTGTGTCCAGGCGGGGGACTTGATAGCTTGGTTGTAAGTTTTGGGCTCATATTTTGTGCTTATGGATAGAGTAAAATTCAAATGATGAGGATTTAAAACTGATAAGATAAGACAGAATACAAATGATACATGAGAATTTATCATCAATGGTAGATACTTTATGGACAAGATTGCAATTATAGTCAGCCAGATATGTGGGGGCTGTTTATGTCTGGTAGACCTTCGAAGTAAAGTGAGATCATGGTTGGATTGATTATCAACACTGTCGTGATCCTCATGCATACTAACATTATAGGGTTGTGCAGTAAATTTGTGTGTAACAATAGAAGGAATATCAGGATCCAAGAATGAAAAAATTAAAGGAATCATCATCATGTGGATGATGCACATCAGATTGTAAGGATGTATTCTGAACAAAATGAAAAAACAAATTCATAAAATATAGTATTCGTGGAAATGGAAATTTCTCTAGTAAAGATATCAAATATATCCCTTTTTTCCTTGTTTGAAACCAAGAAAGACACACTTCCTAGACTTAGGATCTAGTTTGGTTCTATCATTATTTAAGGTGGTAGCAAAGCACAAGCTACCAAAAACCTTAAAGTCCAAGTAAGTAGGTGTTTTTCATGGAGAATTTCAAAGGGGGACTTACCTTTGAGAACATGAGTAGGTAACCTATTAATCAAATGTATAGCATCAAGAACAACATAAGACCAATATACTTTAGGCATTTTGGATTGAAGTATAAGGGACCTAGCAACATTAAGTATACATTTATGTTTTCTTTCAACCACAAGAAGGGGGGTTGAATAATGTTTTATAATTCTATGCACTTAAGCATTCTGGTAGAACCACAGGAAACACTAGAAGTAGGGATGGCAAAACGGGCTGTCCAGGCCCGACCCTCGATTAGCCCTTCAAAAAATGGGACGGGCTGGGCTGGCCCTAAATGAAAAATGGACGAAAAATGTCAGCTCAGCCCATATTTGAGAGGGCTGACAGGGCCAAAGGGCCAGCCCTTATAATGAACTAACAAAGTGATTTTTTTTTTGGTCGAATTGGGATGGGATAAACGGGTTGGCCCACGAAAAAAATTATAAAAATTAGAATAAAATAGTAA
This sequence comes from Sesbania bispinosa, assembly GCA_026901365.1. Taxonomy (NCBI): domain Eukaryota; kingdom Viridiplantae; phylum Streptophyta; class Magnoliopsida; order Fabales; family Fabaceae; genus Sesbania; species Sesbania bispinosa. Next base: position 122,411 of record QLOH01000269.1, read on the forward strand.
ACGTGACAAAAAACAAAGTAAATTGAAACTGCTAATCCATCCATCCATAAATATTAAGAACATAAATAACACCATCCATCCATAACCAGTCTAGAAAATTAACAAAACACAATTCAAAGTTAATTTAACAAACACCAATGAAACTTCTAGTCCACAAACACAAAGTACAAAAAGCCAAAGAAAATATAAAGCTGTTATGGAGGAGGTTGTTGTGCTTAGAAACTACTTGATGAAGGAGGGATACAGATATATATATATATACAGAATCTCAGGTAAGTGGTAGCAGTGTATACAAAAACCACTATCCCCTTTTAAAAAAAAATCAGCCCGAAGGGCTAGCCCGGCCCGAATACTCCTCCAGCCCGTTTTTTAAATGGCCAGAACGGGCTGGGTTAAAAGGGCCAGTGGGTTGAAAGTCTCAACCCAGCCCTATAAATTTGACAGGTAGGGTCGTTTTGCCATTCCTAACTAGAAGGGGGTTGAATAGTGTTTTATAATTCTTTGCAGATTTTATGAAAACCTTTTTAACAAGCAAGCAGTTTGAGAAAAGATTTGAGCAACCTTTTGAAACCGGTATCTTCAGCAACTTGCTGATGCAACTCAGTAGGTTGAATAAAATAGTTTTGAAATATTTTCGCATGATAAAGAGATTGTTTTTCTGCGTGGATGTATAAAATCACTTTTATGAACCCTCCTTGGTTAGTTAAAACTGAATGTAAAGAGATAAGGGTTGAGAGAACTTAGCCACAGAAATTTATCTTGGTTCACCCACTAACTCAGTGAGCTACGTCCAGTCCCAGGGCAAACACACCGTTGGATTTCCACTATCTAAACAGATACAAGTATTGTTTGCATACCTAGCCTCTTCAGGCTCTAATCACCCAAGTATTCTTTGAACACATAACCTCTCCAGGATAAAGACCCAAGTATTCTTTGAACACAACCTCTTCAGGTTAAACCAGTAGAAACTGTCTGAAAGAAAATGCTCAAACTCTTAAACTACACAAGTTTAGAGCTTGAACTGGGAAAGATGTACAAATAAATGAGTAAGACTCAGGATATGAAATTGTTGTACAAAGAAGAAATAATGAAACAGATTAGTATGAATTTAAGCAGCGTTTCAACAAGTTGATTTCTCTGTGTTCTCTTCTCTCTCTCTTGTTTCTGCATGGAGTCTGGTATATATAGAGCAAGAAACTTCAGCCCGTTGAGCTCCACTTGATTTCCTGTTGAGAGATAGCATTTAATGCAAATGCTCCCGTTGTGACACATAGCATGAAACCTCTGCAGAAGCAGGTAGTAGAGTCAGCAGCACAGGCTTAACTTTTTCTAAGCAGCTTGTACTTCACAACAGACTTTGCCTTTTTGGTGAGAAAAATTTGAAATATGCCAAAAAGCAAGCCTTCTGACTTTCCAGAAGAATGAGAAGCACAAGTAACTGAGACAGCTATGGTTGACTTGAGTCTTCAAAGAGAATAAGCAGAGAATACTATATTGAAGACGTACAGGCTTCAGTACGACGTCTCACAACTTCAGGAGGTTCTTCGCCTTCAGCAGGTTGTGATCTCTCAGCAGGTTCCTTTACTTCGGAAGGTTCCACCATTTCAGAGGGTTGGATTTCTTCAGCTGATACCTTCTGAAATACTGAAAACTACCTTCAGCAGAAACTGTTCTTCTTCATAAGAACGATAACCAAATTTGTTATTTATTAAAACTTGGGATTATGAGATTTAAAACATTATTAGCCTTTTAATAACATTTTGAGACTCAACACATTCAAGAAATAAAGATCCTCCATTGTTGTTTATCCCCGTTCATCTATCTCCTCCATTGTTGTTTCTCCATCTCCACCAAATAAAGAATCTCCACCATCTTCTCCACAAAACCAATCCACAACCAGAGAGCTAATAAGAGAAACTAAACATACTCAGCATGAAACATGGTCGTTTTTTTCACCTAGCAATCCAACATGTCAATTAACGTGACATATCAGTTCCCACTTAACAAAGTTACTGTATTTAGACCAAATTGTATGACAGTGAACAATGTGAGGGATTAGCCGAGTATTTCAATAAATTAGGAACCAATTTGCTCGATGCTAAAAAAGTTAGAGACTTATGTGGGGGTTTACTCCTGAAATTATTTCATCATTGTTTGATAAGATTGCTTTCATAGGTAGCTACTAATTTTTTACTAGTTTTTTTTAGAAGCACTTGAGGTAATATATTCTTTTTGAAAAAAAAACTCTAATTTTTGGTTATTAGCTTAAAGTTATTATAATATTTTCTCCCAACAACTTTCACTCATCATTATTTAATAATTAATGATGTTTTTATATGTTATTTTTTCATTTTTAACTTGTTTTACCAAACACTTTCGATCAAATCAATTTTTTTAGTTTTCAACTAATTTTTCAGTTAATTTTACCAAAACATCTTAAAGAAGTACTTGTTTGGTTCCCTGTTGGGAACCATTAGAATAAATTATGTGGAATCTATTTTAAATCACTTCCGTTTAATATGCTTTTATAAATCATGCATTATTCATTTCTTGTCATTTATTCTATAAATATATCAAAATCAATTCCATTAAACTATAAACTAAACATACCCAAAGTAATCTTAACAATACATAGTGCATTTCCACGATAAAATACACCATTTATTTTAATAAAGATATTTTACAATGATTTTTTAACTCGTGTAATATTAGAAGGATAATAAATTAAAAGTGAAAAATTTTTATTAAAAAAATTGTAAAATTTATTAAATTTAAAATACATTATGCATTAAATATTATAATAATTATAATTTCAAATAAAGACTTTTCACTTATAATTTATTCTACATGTTAGAAAAATTGATTTTAAAAATCAAATAAAAAAAAAAAGAATCATAGTCAATGTTCCATAAAGTCCCATAGCCGAGAGCTTCCACTCTGTTAGTGAAACCGAACGGTGGTGGATGTGGTCGCGACGGCGCGTGGATAGTGAGTTAGACTCTGGATTCCGGCGACACACAGAGAGAAACCATTAACCTTCCAACCGGCTTCATGGCAGTGTTCGAAAATCAAATGACAGTGTGATGGATCCCCCACCCCAATTTTCTTGCTTTCCTCCTTCCCAGTTGCCTCCTCAACAAAACCCTAACCCTAATCTTTTATTAGATTCAATCCCAAATTGTGTCCAAAACCCTAACCCTAACCCTAACCCTAACCCTACCTTGAGCCACTACCTGGACTCTTTCTCCGTCCCCAAGAAGAGAAGGCGCGGCAGGTCACAGCGCAACCCGGCGTCGTTTCGTGTTCCTCTCATCCTTAATGGTCCCCTCAACAACAACGATCTTGCCTCTTACGCCACTTCTTCTTCTTCAGTCAGAAACTCTACGCAATCTTCTGCAACAGACACTTCCGATGAGATCATTGTGATAAATAAAGAAGCCAAATCGGAGGCATTGATCGCACTCAGCGCCGGTTTTCCGGCGGATTCACTGACAGAGGAGGAGATCGAAGCCGGGGTTCTCCCTGTTATCGGAGGGATTGAACAGGTGAATTACACTCTCATTAGGAACCACATTATTGCTAAATGGCGTGAAAATGTGTCCAATTGGGTCACTAAGAAAATGTTCACTGATTATATACCTCAACATTACCACACCCTTTTAGACTCTGCTTATAATTATCTGGTCTCACGTGGTTATATCAATTTTGGTGTTGCTCCCCCTATTAAGGAAAAAACCCCCACTGAACCCAGTAAGCCTGGTGTTATTGTTATCGGCGCCGGCCTTGCTGGATTGGCTGCTGCACGGCAGCTGATGCGGTTCGGGTTTAAAGTGACAGTGTTAGAAGGAAGAAAACGCCCCGGAGGACGGGTTTATACCAAGAAAATGGAGGGAGGGAATAGAGTATGTGCAGCTGCTGAGTTAGGTGGGAGTGTTTTGACAGGTACCTTGGGGAATCCTCTTGGGATTGTGGCTAGGCAGTTAGGTGATCTGCTTCATAAGGTGAGAGATAAGTGCCCTCTTTATAGTGTGGATGGAAAGCCGGTTGACCCTGATATGGATGTAAAGGTGGAATCTGCTTTTAATCGTTTATTAGACAAGGCAAGCAGGCTTAGGCAGTTAATGGGGGAGGTCTCTGTTGATGTGTCCCTTGGTGCAGCGCTGGAGACATTCAGGCAAGTGCATAAGGATGCAGTGAATGATGAGGAGATGAACTTGTTTAATTGGCATCTTGCAAATTTGGAATATGCTAATGCGGGTTTACTATCAAATCTTTCACTTGCATTTTGGGACCAAGATGATCCGTATGATATGGGAGGAGATCATTGCTTTTTGCCTGGTGGAAATGGAAAGCTGGTTCAAGCATTGGCTGAGAATGTGCCTATTTTATATGAGAAAACTGTACATACGATTAGGTACAGTAGCGATGGAGTGCAGGTTATTGCAGGAAGTCAGGTATTTGAGGGTGATATGGCATTGTGCACTGTTCCACTAGGTGTGTTAAAGAAAGGGTCTATCAAATTTATACCAGAGTTGCCTCAAAGAAAGCTTGATGGAATAAAAAGATTGGGTTTTGGTCTACTGAATAAGGTTGCTATGCTTTTTCCTCATGTGTTCTGGGAGATGGATCTTGACACATTTGGGCATCTTTCTGATGATCCAAGTCGTCGTGGGGAATTTTTCTTGTTTTACAGTTATGCAACAGTTGCTGGCGGTCCCCTTTTGATTGCTTTGGTAGCAGGGGAAGCTGCACATAAATTTGAGAGCATGCCCCCTACAGATGCAGTCACACGGGTTCTTCAAATTCTCAAGGGTAATCTTTATGTGAAAGCTACAACCTTGATAATTCTTTCCCACCTTAAAATCAGCCAATAAATTACAAGATAAGAATGTACCCATAAAATAAATTAATAAAATTACAAGGTTATTGTAACTCTATATCAAGTAGTCTGCATGTTTTCCCATATTCTCTCATATCATACGTGTCTTGGGATATAAGTTTTGTTAATAGTATATGTAAATTAAATTGTATCATTTTTCTTGCATGGAATATCTGTGAATGCTGCTTTTATTAGAGAGGGACAAGCTTACTCAGTAACCTGCTTATTATTCTTCATGAACTTACAAACAAATCACAATCAGTTTCAGATTCTCATCCATCACTGGCATTAGAAATAAGGGTTTTATGTTAAGTTGCAATGCTGTAGTACTTCAGTTAATATGAAACAACTAATATTCAGCACTGGTTCTTTAATACTACTGAGAAAATGCATATTTTTTAATATTTCATCAGATATTTCTTAATGTTATCTTTTCAGCAGCAATATTTCTGAATTGTCATTAAAAAGATTCTGAACAAGTTTTTACTAATGAATTTCAGTCTAATCAAACTAGTCATAAATTTTTTAGTATTGTTTACTATTTTATTTAGGAAACATGTATGAAACAAAATGCTTTATCTGTGTGCAGGTATCTATGAACCAAAAGGAATCAATGTTCCTGAACCTATCCAAACTGTCTGTACTAGATGGGGTAGTGATCCCTTTTGTTTTGGTTCGTACTCTAATGTTGCAGTTGGAGCTTCAGGTGATGATTATGATATTTTAGCCGAAAGTGTGGGAGATGGTAGACTTTTCTTTGCTGGGGAGGCAACCACTAGGCGCTATCCTGCTACTATGCATGGGGCTTTTTTAAGTGGTCTAAGAGAAGCTGCAAATATGGCCCACTATGCCAACATTCGATCACTGAAGATGAAGGTTGATAAGACCCCTTCAAATGCTCATTCTTGTGCGTCCCTTCTTGCAGATTTGTTCAGAGAACCTGATATAGAATTTGGTAGCTTTTCTGTCATTTTTGCTCGGAAGAATGCAGACCCCAAGTCACCAGCAATCTTGAGGGTAACATTTAGTGAGCCTAGAAAGAGGTGTCACGAAGTTGCGAAACAAGATCAACAACACTCGAACAAATTACTTTTTCAGCAGCTTCAATCACATTTTAATCAGCAGCAGCAGCTTCATGTTTACACTTTACTGTCCAGACAACAGGTTCTTGACCTAAGAGAAGTAAGAGGGGGCGATGAAATGAGATTGAATTACCTTTGTGAAAAGCTAGGAGTGAAGCTGGTGGGAAGAAAAGGATTGGGGTTGAATGCCGACTCTGTCATTACTTCCATTAAAGCTGAGAGGGAAAATCGCAAACCCGTTTCAACATCTGTGGCTCTTAAACCAGGTGGGGATATACATGAACTTTTCTTGTTTCTTTGCTTCTCTTTTTTCTGTTCTTTGTACTCTGTTTATGCATAGTTGCTAGAGCAATTTAAATAATATTTTACATGGTCTATAAAAGGGGTGTCAAAGCTAAAAGGGCGCATTCTGAAGCGAAAGTTAATCAGGTTTGAGCTGAATTTCTTGATATTCTTAAGTTATATTATCTGGTCATTTCAAATATCATTATTCTATTTGATATGAAATTGTAACTTAATTATATTGATTAACTCAGAAAGGCAAAAGTAGTGAAGAAAAGCAATGGGGCTCATGCCAGCACAAATGTGGGAAGTGCCACTAAAGTATCAGAAGAGATTCAGATAATAGATCAAGTGCTTCCTGATGTGCTCGTCTCAGGTAATGGTTCTGTAAGGGATTTTTTTTTCATACCGAGTATCCCCTTTCATAATGCATATTCTTCTGATGTAATTGTATTATAATTTATTTTAAGTCCTTGTATTTTTCTAAGGTACCTAAGTTCCCATAGTAGGCTTTTGTTGTGAAAGGCTATTATATTGATGACTTTTAAAATTTGGATCTTTAGTTTGACATGTTTAAGATGAGAGACGGATGCTGTTTTTGGGAAAGAGTTTGTAGATACTTTATTTTGTACAATTAGTGGGTATATGTATGGTCGGAAGAACACTTATCTGAATGTTAAGTGAATCCAGAATTGTTGTTATTTTACTGTTGTCTTTAAATTGCTTTTCTTAGCCTATGTTCTCATAAAATATTATGAGACTTTTCCATTTGCAGGGTAAAGGCCTTATGTCATCAATCAGAATACATGCCGTCTCCCTTTTCCTATTTACTCTGCTGGTTTGCTATATCATTAAAAGATTAGTCTGAAAATGAGAAGGTTGGATGGGTACAGCATCCTTGTGCCTCTCACCTGCTCCATCTACAAATTTGAAAAAAAGTTAGGAGTTAGTGAAAGCTTTCTAGAAACATGGGTAGTGGATAACATGGTCTATTTTTCTTTAAGTCTTAACTTAAGGGGCAATATATGGAAGAATTAGCAGATTATTTGTAGTTAAAGCTGACCCAACCTGTCCACATCCCACCAGATAGCTGCTTCATACTAATCTTTTGAGTTTTTACCATATCTGTTATTGAATTACTTCTCCTATTATTTTATTGTACTTTGCTTTTTGTAGTTATGCAGTTTGTCCGTATGAAATACTAACTTCCAAAATATTTCTAGGGAGCAATCAAAATGACTTGTCGAATCCATAAATGGATGGCCTTTCTTCACCTAGGAGGTAAGACACCTAATAAATCTTGAGATGCCATTCAACTTGTTCTCCCTGAGTGCTTCTGTCCGATCATAAGGTGTTATTCTTTGTATCCTCAGTAGGATATTTATAATGTCTTTTATTTTTTTGTTAAAAGAATGGTAATTTATAAGAATACATTTGAAGGTTGTTGTAAATAATATCTTGTAAATGAATAGATCATCATCTTACATCTACATCCAAGATCTTGATGACAATGTCAGGGGATGTTGGCGAAATGATGCACAGGTATCTCATTGACATCCTTTGACAATAAAGGCACCATCTGTTTACCAAAGTTTTATACATCAACCTTGAGGTAGCTGTCTTTGGTTTTGGTATCTATTTGTGGCATTTGGCTCTGGCTGGACCATCCTCAGTGTATTTGTTCAATAGATTGAAGATGGTCTTTACTTTGCAAACACCTTGGGTGCTGCTGGTACTTTGATGCGGCAAACTGGCATTATTATATCTCTTAGAACTCAACACCGAACAGAATGTTGAGAATGCCACTTTCCTGATATGCCTGGTATAGCTGACCATCCTCAGTGCATTTGTTCGTTAGGCTCATGACTCCTGCAAATTGAGACTGGCCATTGTCCCTTGGCCTTTTGTTTCAGTGCAACCTTTTCTGGCAGCAAAGGGGAAAAAAATACAGTTTGTACAGGATGTTGTGCTCTCATATGTGCTTATTGTATGATTTATGAGGACATGAAACAGCAAGCTGTAACATATATTATAAAATCTTTTTTTTTTGGTCAAAATATACTATAAGATCTAGAAACCATGTTCCTTAAAAAATTTCTCAAGTGCTGTACTCGAGCGCATTTTTATTTTTCCTAGTGAAGATGCTCAAATGTTGGGTGGGTTCCACTTGGGTTTCATGAGATCGAGTTTTGATTTTATGCATAATTTTTTTTTTTTTTTTTGGAAACTGGTATTCATTCAAATAAAAGCCAAACGGCAGTTACAGGGTTGAGGCCCAAACCGGCCCAAAAACTTAAGGCAGTATCCCCATATCAGTGATTTGGAATTCCCCATGGTTTTCCCAAGCCTTTATCAGAATGCTCTTCACTGCTCCTCTATTCAGGGGCTTTTGGGATAGAATCTTTCCTACCAGAGACCTTTTAGCAAACAGGGTGCTTTGAAGGGGGTCACTTTCTAGTTCAATAGTAAACTCGTCATCAGGACTTTCTGTTATCATGCATTAGGAGATGATTATCTTCGACAGACATCTTGGAGTGCCAACAGCTAATGAGTATTTTGGTTTAGGAAGATACAGTAAAAAGGGAAGGAAAGAAAGGAGAGGCACTAATGGTGACTGGAAAATAAGGCTAAAGGAATAACTTAAGACCATACACTAGTGATAGAACACACCGAAACAAAACAGATAAGAGAAACATAAGACATTACTCATGAGACCGGGACAATAAAGAAGGGGGTACACAGAGAAGAAAAAAAATTAGACATTTTCCATGTGACCAAACAAAACAAAGGGAAGACACAGAGGGGAGACTAAACAGTGGAGAAGCTTTGAAGAACCTAAGACAACTAAACAGGACAATAGAGAGGCAGGATAAGGTTAGAAAGGAGGAAGAAAGGGTTCTTCCCTAGGAAGAAAGGTAGACTCCGACTAATTAGAGAGAAAAACTCTAGCCTTAATTAATTTAAGTATATAAACTCATATATAAAGGTAGACTCCGACTAATTAGAGAGAAAAACTCTAGCCTTAATTAATTTAAGTATATAAACTCATATAGACAAGGCTGACCCAACCCCAAGACTAGTAAGGCCATCGTTTTAGGCCCGCAAAAAATACTTTTTATTTTAAGCCCAAAAAATTTATTTATTATTAATATTTTAAAAAATAAACAATTATTATTTAGTAAATAATATTAAATTATTAGAAGTATTTTTTTTTTGAAAAAAGGCCTCATTTTATTAAGGCTCTCTCTTCTTATAAATAATAATTATTAATAAATCCTAAACATTATTCTCATTACCTATTTTATGTCTTTTTTTTAGATTTTTTTCTCCGGTATGTGTTATATTGTTATTGATTCTAAATTACTTTTATTCATTTAAAAACGTCCTGTGATAAAATTCATTTAGGCCCAAAGAAACGTTGGGGTGGCCCTGCATATAGATACCTATAACCAAATCATACCTCTAAATATTTAGTAATCAAAGCAAATAAAATCATTTAAACCTTAAAATTATAAAATAAATATAATGATTTAATTGAATGTATTAGATACTCGTATCTATGCAACATAGGCAGCAACATTTTTGTTCTGCTTATACATATGGTCACACGCATGGAAGCTAATGTGAGACTCGAAACAAATTGGTAGTGTTGCCTCCAAATTCAGCACTTTTTCAAAAAAGAATTATCAAGATTGCTGCCACACAAATTTGTTCCAGTGCAGAAACACATGAATGCAGGTGGATTTTTTTCCTTAGTTGGCGCACATGTGGATGGCAACGAAGAGAACTCCTGTGAAGACATGTAATATCCTGCAGAGCTTCATTCAGTGCATGTGATTCTGAATTCAGCTTTGAACCCGTGGGATGCTGTATGAAAGACACCATCAACACCTGTCACTGCCTCATCAAAGCTACCTTCATTCAATAGATCAGCTTTCAAAAACTTCAGTCTCTCTTGGGCTCCATTTAGTTCAGTGAGAAAACCAACCTTTTTCCAAATCCTTTGATAAGAATTAAGAAGGGAGTTAAACAATATTAACATAATTAATGGACTAATTAATGAATCAAATTATACGAATCTTATAAGAATTAATTAAACAAATAATTAAAAGGCTCTTCATCATAATCAATACTAGGGTTTCTCATAAATGTTTTGATTGTGTGACTGTTTTGTAGTAAGGTCTTCAACAAGTAAGCTGCTATGAAGCCAGTGCCCCCAGTCACACAGAATTCAAGCATATCTCTATCTTTTGTTTCTGAGTTCTTATTGGTCTTATCATGTTTATTGGTCTTATCATGTTAATTGGTGTTATGTAGAACAACTCAAGAGTCAAGAGTGGTCAAAACAGGATTGTCACGTGAAATGCGTATCCCAATGAATCGTGTGTTTTTTTTGGTACATATAATTTTAGGGTGAGGGGATGACGTCCTGATCCAAGGTAGGGAAGGCCTCCGGGCTCAAAGAGCATTTACAGAGGTACTTATATTTACCTCACTCTAAGGGGACAAATGAGGGCTCGAACCTGCGACCTATCAGATACGAGACCCTATCTTGCTCCACTCGACCAACCCTGGGTTTAATCATGTGTTTCTTTGGATTGCACAGTAACATTTTACAATGAAATAATCCCCATCTCATAATTCCTGGAATACTGGATCCTATGTGATTAATGCCACACGGTATCATGATTGTTCAAAGTTCACTTGACAACATTACAGATTATTTTATTTTATAATCACTGATCAGAGACAAGTAGATACTACACAACATTATACACAGGCTGAAACTTTGTATCAAGTGTTAGCCAAGCTACAGCCTATTCTCATCATCTGTTCGGAAATTATCATCATGGTTGCTAGTTCCTTCAAGCCACTCCTCCAGTTTAGCTTCTTTACTAGCTTTGAAGTAATCATATTTTTCTGATACTGACAATAACTTATTCCCAATATTACTAGTGTCACTCTGCTCAGGTTGAGATTCATCTTCAACCTGGCTTGACTGGGGCAGCTTGTCAGATTCCATTCCTAGTGAAGATGTAGTAGTGCTTGCAGATGTGACTGACAAAGGCACGTTAGGGTACAGCCGTGGCTTCTCAATCTTAGAAACTATTGATCCCTCAGAATCAAGTTGTGGCAACTTGAGACTGCTACCCTTCTGTTTTGAAAACTTAAAAACACTTGAAAAATAGTTACCCCTTTTTTCACTGCCCTCCTGCGCATAAACTTCAGAATTACCCCAAACACTAGTTCTATCTGTCTGAAAACTTGATGTCGATTGATGGATTAAACCTCTTTTTGGTTGCTTTGTTGTCATAGTCACCAGAGATTTTTTAATGTCTCCAATCATCTCATCAGCTATGGGGAATCCACATTCTTTCATTGATCTCACCATTGTGACAGAGTCCTCCAAATCTTCTGTTTGCAGAGTTGTTTCATGAGACTTCTCAATAATATTTTTCTTAAGTTTGATTACATTCGGCACTGCATTTTGAGTGTGCTGCTGGATATAGAAAAGACCAACAGATGGTTCATTAGCCACATATTTAATCATATCTGCCAAGCAGTCACTTATCTCCACAAAACCATCAACAGTGGAGAATCCATGCATCTTCCCAAAGACAAATATTGTTCATCACTGACATTGTTCAGGAAAGAAACAAAATCAGATAAATTATAAGAGGGGAAAACAAAGTAGAGTAAAATGTCCAATCAGCAAAAGCTGATGCAATAGTCAAATTTACACAATCACTAGATTGATGCACTTCATTCATAGTCTGTCCTAAATCCTAGAGTACTGCAGCATATTATTAGCTTCAATAAAATGGATCACTCACACTGTACTTGCCTGCATATCTCTACTTGTGATATGCTGCATCAGACAATACATGTGTAATATATTTTTTAAAGCATGTTAACATTAATCCTTGCACTTTGACTTACATCTATGGTAGGAATGGAATTTAAAACTGAAAGGACATCGCATTTTGGTAAAATAATGCAATAATAGGATTCAAAATAAAGGTTATAAATTGTGGGTGAGGTTGTATTGCTATTATAGAAATTGTGAACAATTGCAAAAAAAGGTTGCAGCTTAGTTGTGGTTGCAAAGACTTCCAAAACTACAATATTGCAGCAGCAATTGTGATTCACAACTGCAATTTAAAACCCTGTCTAAGACAGTAGTCAACTTCATTTAAAATTGACTTAAAAATTTTTATTTCCAAACTTAACCAAATATGATGTTCATAAAAACTCTAGCTCCCCTCTAGTGATATATTGCTGAAAAGTTTCAAATTGAAATTCTTTAAACCTATCCACCAATTGAAACATTCCAAGAATTGCAGTGTCATTTATTAGTTATAACTAAGAAAATGATGGAGAGCTGTGTTGCATGGATACAGGTATGAGCACCAGGATTGATACAGGTCAACAAAATTTGTAGAACTAAGATATAGGAAAGGGAGGATACACCATTTAGAAATTTAAAAGCATAAACAATGAAGTATTAAAATCATAATATAGATACAATTTTCATAATGTTCTAACTCAAGTAAGCAAAATTTTTAAAGTGAAGTTGCAGTTTCTTTCATTTAGTAACAAACCAAAAAACTTAGCAACAAATTTGGTGTTGTGCATGGACAGATTTGTACTTGAGTGGTAATTGGGTATTTGGTAAGTAATCGTGTTGCCCAATCAGTACCAGTACTGAATAAGTACCCATTATGGGTATGGCAACTATTTAGGAGTACCATGCATCATAGATAGAGAGACCAAGCCTATGCCTGGTAATGGGATGGGAATGAAACAAAATGGAAATATGACATCTATGTATAAGGCAAAGAAAATGAAATGATGAGCTTTAATTAAATGATGAAGAATCTTATCCCAAAGCAATAAAATTAACCTCCGAGTTCTAAAACTTCGAGTTTTTTACTGTAAAGACCAAACTATGGCAAACAAACATATCCCCACGAAAATATACTCTTGTTTTTCTTGTTAAAACTTTTTGATAGAAAATAATAAATCTTGCAGATTTGGGGGTCACACCTAGTTTCCCATCTCATCAAACACCAAACACCCTATATTATGAGTCCCAAGTGACAGGACACAAAGAACACATAATTACAAGTCTGAAATCTCTGAACTATTAACATACCTTGCAAATGTCTGGGATAAGAGCTTTATGAGGTATTCTCATATGTATAAGACCATTAAATTTGATCCTATTTATTCCTACAGAAAAATGAAACCATTGGAAGAGCATTAGACTCCCAAGATGAAATTGACAAGCAAAAGTCAAATTAAAAAGTGAAAAGTACACTTTAACCTTGCAATATAAACCTATCACAATCAACCCCCTAAAGTATTTTTTTGTCAACATTAAATCCCCCTTCATGTTTGGTTAATGTTGAAAGCTAATATTTTCAATTAAATCAAACGGCCATTTCCATTCCTCCTCTTCCTTCATAACACCTCTGTGATACAACGCTAGATTCAATAGTTGATTAGTCATGGATTCTCCAAGAGCAAGGGTAATTGACTAATTGCCTAACTAAGCTTACCCACCTTGTAGGAAACAATGGGCTGCATAGGAGCTAATTTTGTTTGAGCAACGATTAAGTTTTTATGCTGGATGATGACAGAGAAACCATATGCAGGAGCTGATGAAATATATCTGTGGTGAAGAGGCTAGAAGAAGCTCTAGATGACAAGAAGGTAAACAGATTGTGCAAAGATTGTCTCTCTGATGTTTCCTCCCGAACCCTCTTCCAATTTTTTCCTTTCAATTCCCCTTCTTTGTTTATGACTGCTTGTTTTGATGGTTAGGTTCATGTGCTGTTGTTTGATGACCAAACTGGAGTGGTGCATGGCATGGGGTTGGAGGTAGAACACTAACACTAGTTATTAATATTCATCTCCTTCGCTATAACAAAACACAACCACCCAAGACACTCACTTACCCAAGAAGTAAATACAGCCCAACACACCCATATGGAACCATGACAGCAATCAAGCTTATCTTAACACATAAAACAATCACCCCAATGTTTGATCTGAAAGGTTCAGTTCAGTTCTGTTATTCAGCAATTCGACATGACTTAATGTGAGGCTGATCATTATATATTCTTCCAACACTTTTCATCTGGTCGATGCATTTATTTGGTTGTTTATGTGAATGACATCATTATCACAGGCAATGATCAAGCTGGCATCTATAACTAAAGTTGTTTAAACACAAATCAAATACAGCAGCTACTGTTTCAATAGATAAAATAACTTGTATAACTAAAAGAACTAATGGAATTTCAGCTACCAATTCAACACAATAAACGCACAAATTTATTTCTACTGTTCCATATTTATTGGAAGGGAATCGGTGTGGCAGCACCGTAATTTGGTTATGGTGAAATCGGTTTAGCAGCATTGTATTTTGAAAAAAACTATGTAGTTGTGAACATTGACCACCCTAATATCGACCCTATATGCGTAAAAAGAGGGATTTTTGGTCATTTGATATTGAAATAACTGCAAAAGAAGAAGAAGATACCTGCATTGAGCACAAGATCGGATCATGAAGCCATGTATTGTATTGTGTTTTGTTCTCTGAGTTTGAGTCTGAGTCTGACCTTTCTCATCAGAGCTTCATCGGCGGCGAGAGCCTTCCATTTAGCGTTGAATTGAAAATTGGGCGTTGGAGGTGGGCCATTCATTGCTTTTCAAACATAAATCATTATTAATGAAAAAGAAAACGTGGAGATAGTCCCTTGGTTATTTTTTTTTTAAAAATTCTTCTTTCTAATCAGATTTAATATTTAAAATATTATATAAGACAAAATTTTTGCATGTGGGTCTCATCTCATGTATTTCTACGAGTAAACCACCACTTTAGTCCTGAAAGTGTGTCCATCAATCAATTTAGTCCCTGATTGGAAGAAACTCCATAAAAAGTCCTTGAAAGTGTTCTCCGTCGATCATTTTCGTCCTTATGTTACTGTGTGTGAGTTAACAGTAACAGAGACGCTGATGTGTATAGTTAACTGCCAACATGGCTTGCTGATGTGGCTCTGTGTCAGATAAAAACTTTCAGGGACTAAACTGAAGTAGTTTCTAAAAAAAAATCTCAGCAAAAAATTATAAAAATAATTACTAGTTAAAAAAATAATACTTTAAATTGTGATAAAATATATAATAAATTATGAATTTATTAAAATTTTACTTATCTTTTTATCAATAGTTATAATTTTATATTTTATTCTTTAAAATACAAGCCTTATTTTAGATAAGTTAAATTTAAAAGAAGATAAATTGGGATGAAAAAAAAGAGAATATATCATTTTTCATTTTTCAAGTTATAAAAAAAAATTAACTTAATCAATGTCTCCATGAGAATTTTTTAACAAAAACCTAGGACAAATTTTTTTAATTAAATTAGTTGTGAACAAGATAGTGTTGATAACAGGTTTTCCAAACCAAGCAAATCAAGGAAATAAAAAAACTCAAGCTAGGGCGGCGATAGCAGCAGTTTCAGTGATTATCCAACGTAAATTCATTTGGAAAGATGGGTGGCCATGGTTCTAGAAGGATTGTTGATGAAAATGAGTGGTTTGATAATAAGCAAAATGAATTAGAATTGATGTTAGCAGTAGTAGGTACCAAAATGTAGTTGTGGGAAAACGTGCATCATGACATATTGTCAATTGTAATATAAATATTGCTTGAGAACTAAGAAGCATAGCTTGCATCAATGATTTTGGAAGTCGTCAATGATAGTAGTATACATAATCAAATGAAGTGAGAAATTCTTTTCCTCGTTGGTTGAAGTCTAAGATCATTAGAAAATGTACTGTCTATTTGCATCTGATTTGTTCCTATAGTAGTATACATAATCAAGTGAAGTGAGAAATTCTTTTCCTTGTTGGTTGAAGTCTAAGATCATTAGAAAATGTACTGTGTATTTGCATCTGATTTGTTCCTCTGTAACAAAATGAGCAATAAAATACGAAAGAGAAAAGCATGACTTTTTTGTTGGTTGTCATGTGATTATGTCTGGGTTAGTTGAATAATTTCTGCATTGCCAGTAACCTTATACAATTAATATTAACACAATACAAAAATGAAGACTTGATGGCGTTGATTTAGTTAAAAAAAATTTATAACTTGAAAAATGATATATTTTCTCTTTTTTTTTTATCTCAATTTATCTTCTTTTAAATTTAACTTATCTAAAATAAGGTTAATATTTTAAAGAATAAAATATAAAGTTATAACTACTGATAAAAAGATAAGTAAAATTTTAATAAATTCATAATTTATTATATATTTTATCACAATTTAAAGTATTTTTTTTTTAATTTTTTGCTGAGATTTTTTTTTTGTTGAGAAACTACTTCAGTTTAGTCCCTGAAAGTTTCTATGTTTGACACAGAGTCACATCAGCAAGCCAGGCTGGCAGTTAACTGTACACATCAACGTCTCTGTTACTGTTAACTCACGCACAGTAACAGAAGGACGAAAATGACCGACGGAGAACACTTTCAGGGACTTTTTCTGGAGTTTCTTCCAATCAAGGACTAAATTGACTGGTGGACACACTTTCAGGGACTAAAGTGGTGGTTTACTCGTATTTCTACCTTAATCTTTGCTTTTTTTCCTCTAAAAAGCAAGATTATATGATCACTGATAAGTGATAAGTTACTTTCATATTTTTTAAATATTCAATTTTTTTTTAGAAAAAAATTAGTTAAATGAATTCAAATGACAAATATCAACGGGATTGGTTCACGTGATACATATTTGATTCCCCTTAAATAAGGTCTTAGGTCGGAGCCTTGTGAATGGAAAAAAATCCTTGCTAGGAGAGTTAGCCCCATCAGGATGTAGATATTCCCGACTCGAGCAGGATTGCTTCCCGTGAAAGATACATGTGGTTCATAATAATAGCAACAATGATGGGCTATAATGAAAGTGAATTAATGATTATAGATGCACTTCATTTGTAATATTAGAGATTTAAATTCTGAAGTTATCTTTAGAAAAAAATTCATCTAATCACCATCCTAATAATATCCTAACTATTCTCATCTTTCTTTTTTTTTTTATAAAATTTTATTTTCCCAAAAGTAACATTTAACTTCAAAACCCTAATCCTTATTCTATAGTTTTACCATATGAATGAAAAGCACATGAAGGTTTTTAAATTTTTTTTTTGACAGAAAGAACAACAAGTTTAATTTAAGCATGCTTAAAATTATTTTTTTACTTGATTCTTGAAAGATTATTTTAATTAGTCCTTAATTAACATAACCTAACGTGTGGATTAATTTAACCAATGTTACCATATTTCAAGGATTAATTTATAAATTCCTTTCTTTTAGAGACTAAAATAACATTTTAGTAAAAAAAAAGCAATCTTTCAAGGATTAATTTATAAATTCCTTTCTTTTAGAGACTAAAATAACATTTTAGTCAAAAAAGCAATCTGCTTAAGCGGTAATAGCACAACTCATTTCCCTTCTCTTTGTTCTTAATGATATTAAACTTTTAGTGTAATCAACAAAGCAAAAATTGTATTTATCAAATTTTATTTGATAACCCCAAGTTTTACACATTAAACCTTGTTTGTATATAATTAATTGGTCCTAATTATATTTTAGATAATCGAGTTCAAATTGGACTTATTTGCATTTTCTTAGCATAATTGGAATTTCGCATTATCACTGTATTTTGGCTATATCATGAGTTATAAACATCTTAAAATTACAAACTTTACTTTCTAGGAAAACTGAGATAGAACTCTACAACTTTCATGAAGCAATCAAGAGCTTATTTGGATATCTATTGGATTGAATTAGGTTCGAAAGGTGGGGCATATTTGTTGAAAATGAACTGGGAAGTTATGACCAGAACTTACGGGAAGTTATGCATATAATGCTGACAACCCTTCAATGGCGAGGCAATTAGAGAACATGCTGCTATTACTACCAGAATTTTGCAGCATTTTTTTTAGAAAGAAGGGACTAGAAATTTGGACCTGATTGGACAAAATAGGTACCAAATGGAGTCCTATTAGAAAGAAAACCCCCTAATACTATGGACTAATATATAGTTCATGACAGCTAGACTGTCTTCCTTTGGAGGGAGATATGACCCTGTGGCTGTAAAAAGCTAACAAAGCTAATAAGGAAAATAAGCATTGAAAACGTTTTTACTCCTAAAAATCAATGTCGAATAGAAGGGGGCAAACAGGAATAAGAACATCTAAATATCACTCTCCGTAATTAAGCAAATTATTTTCAGTAACCTCCCCTGTGCAGAAATTGAACCAATACTTGTACTCGATTTCACCACTTATAAAACATAGTAGAAGTGGTTAGATCATTTAACAGATTAATTATTTAAATAAGAAAAAGTAAATCTGAAGATAGAACTACTAGGTTTTAAAGACCAATCCTGGCATGAATACTGCTCCAACTTTTAGCTGCTTGTCTAAATATGGAGTTAGTTTCTGAATTTTACTAAAAAAGGGGGAAAAAAACAATATTCATCAAAGATTAGACTGCTACAATTGTCTTGAGTCAACTGAAGACTATCTTATAAGTGGAATACATTTATTCCAAGCTTCAAGGCAACAATAATATGAGAAATGAGAAATCAAGTTCAGAAGTACATACAGAAATCTGATCTTTGTAGGAAACGAAAATAAGCATCTAAAGTTCTTAAGAATAGTTCTTTTAATCCATGATAGGAGTTCTTGGTAAACTGTCATTTTAGAGATTATGAGGTTGGGGTGATATCACATACCACACATTCTACGCTACCTATTAGTCATACTTCTGCTACAATTCCTTTTCACTTTTGTTCCCTTTTACAAGACTAATTAAGCAACAAAAGGGATCACATCTCAGCAACCAATTTTTCCTCAACAGCTCTGGATTCAGAAAGGGTTCCCTGAGTCCACTTCTTCAGCATCTCTAATGCAGCCTTGGGCTGGTCCATTGGAACCATATGACCCGCATCATGGACCTGTTTTGGTTACACATGATATTTAACTGAATAAACATTTTGCATTGACCATGAGCAAAGCAAGAAAGGAATTTGGTAGATAAATGGAGTGTCTATTTGTGGACAATATTGAATTTGACTGTTAATGCAGCACAAGCCATGGCAAAAAAGTATGCAATTTAGCCCCACACAATATAAACATTCAGTAGAGTTAACATTATGTCCTAAGTCATTTGCATAAAAAGCACTAGTATGCCTTTGTCACCCTTAATGATTTGGGTATAATGTTGAAATTGGGATAAATAACACTGCTCAATACTGTGAGGGTATACTGTACATTTTAAAAGTTGAGGTATTTTGCAGGAAGAGTAATATGTTAGAGGTAGTCTTCACTGCGTAAACACATGTTTGTGTGTGTGTGCATGGGGAGAGAGAGAAACAGAGACCTTAAGGAAACTTAGAGGTCCATAGCTCTTCAATAATCCAGCTTCCGATCCATCAACAACAAAAGGAACATCAGGTGAAGCTACAAATGCTTTCTGACCAGACCATTCCATGGCATGAACCCATCTTGAATTACCTACTCATTGAAATCATGCCACCATCAATTCATTCTTTGAAAATATTACATTTCTCAACAAACAAATCTTAAATATATTAAGAACAAATACATACCAAGCCAGTTGCAGATGAGATCATATTCCCCAGCATAAACAAGCAAATTGATTCCATCCTCCAGAAGGACAGGAATACCAACTTCAAGATTCCTCATCCAATCAACCAGCATAGCCATATAAACTTCAGTGCTACAAGAAACAAAATGAATTTTCCCAACCCCTAGTGAATCCCGAACAGATTTTTGGTTCAGGAACTTCTCCATGTTTGAAAAATCATAACAAAGGCTCCCCTCACACTTCTTTCTGATATCATAGTACTGCAGCAGAAGTATTTAACTGGTGGTAAAAATTATGAATACACCCATATATAACTTCAAGATTGAAATCTTCAGAAATATTAAGATATGAGTTTCTTCTGACCTATATTAGCAGCACAAAAGGATTTCTTAACATTTGTTATAAAACTTCTCAATTAAAATATCCTCAGCTAAGAAAGAGTTTAAGGAGGTGTTTGGGTTTGGAAAATGGTCGATTGTCTGCAAGCATACTTGTGTGGGGAGGGGAGTTCTTAACCAATTTAACTGTGTTTCAAAACTTGATAAACTGATTCCTTAGACCTCTCAACAAGGTATACGGTATTTCAGTATCTCTTTTTCAAAAGAAAAAAAAATCCTAAGTGGTATTTCTTTCCTATTTTTCAAATACTTCCTATGGTGCCCAATAAATTTTGGCAAAATAATTCTGAAAAGCAAGAACTAAATGAAAATCCTTTCTCTGCTCCTCACTGAACAACTAAACTTCATAGATTGAATGATTCTTTCGCAAGGTATCAAAACTTATATGAACAAGTGGGATAGATGATGTTGATCCCTATTAAATTTTTAGACCTGGGCCTAACTTAATCCCAAAAGCTAGCTTGTAAGGTGAGGACTGCCCAAGGCTCATATACTTTTATTTGGCCTTATCTCTAGGCAATGTGGGACTCTAACACACCTCCTCACGCCCAAGGTTGGACATATGGAGCGTGGACATCTATACAGGTGGCAGCCCAATGACAATGGATCATTTAGGATAGGCTTTGATACCATATTAGATTTTTAGACCTGGGCCTAACTCAACCCCAAAAGCTAGCTTGTAAGGTGAGGACTGCCCAAGGCTCATATACTTGACCTTATCTCTAGGCATTGTGGGACTCTAACAATCCCCACTGGCCTCATTCAATTACAGCACAAGGTAGCAAGAAAGCGGTATTTTAATCATGTCTCATATTCAATAAGCTTTCAGATAATGAGATAAGCCATATGTTGCAACATAAAGTACTACAGAGATGTCAACCACAGAACAGGAAGAATTTGTTTACCCACATTTGCATTTCCAGCATGCAACATGATGTCACTGAATATGACATTACAAACTACATATGCAGTCAAACAAGCAATCTTTCCGTCAGTGCCTGAAAGGAGAAATAGATATTAAGGAGAAAGGTAACAGAAGCCAACCAGAAGAAAGTTCCAAACAAGAGAGAGCACTAGTTCTGAGTGAAAATCAAACAGTGATTCTTGACCATTTATTTCCTGTGTAAATGATCAGGACGACAAAAAAATCACATAAAAGGTTGCAGGATCACTTGAAATCAACAAACAATTGCATGGTCTACCCTCTACACATACCCATACCACCTAAGATGAAACTCTACCATCTTTTCTACAATAGGTTTTCTCTCTAATGCTTTCATTCCTAATCCAATCTCGTGTCTTATGTGGCCATTCATCCATAGTAACATTTTCATCTCTGTAACACTAAGCTTATTTTCTTATTGGCTCTTTACCTTCCAACATTCAATCATATACAACATTGGAAGTTTTATAGTTGTGCAATGGAATTTTCCTTTATGATTGAGTTGTACATTTCTGTCACAAATTATACAAATAACATTTCTCCATTTCATCCACCTTGCTTGAATCTCATGGTTTACATCTTCCTCTATATCTCCATCACTTTGCATTATGGACCCAAGAGCCAAGACATTTAAACCTTGAGACTTGTGGCATGGTTTGTTCTCCAAGTTTCACCTCTAAGCTAGAATTTGTGTGCTTCCTGTTGGGATTAGAAGTCCAGTGACTAGTACTAGTAAAATAGGGATTAGTTCTTTGTCTTTATATCACATCATAACACAAAAAATATTATTTAATGCTGTCATCATATCTTTTCTTCCTTCCCTAACTAAATCTCTATAATTTCAACAATTTTAAAAGTTTAGATTGCCTACTAACAAGTATCATCAAATACAAATTAAGGGCAAGTAGACATATGAGTGGAAGGTTGATTGGCCAGCCAAATTCAATTGGGACTTTCTAGAAATAAAATGAATATTGTGTCCATTATTTAAACTCAAGTTTAACCCCAAAAGTAATATTGGAAATGAGCCGGAGGGTTGAACTCAAGCTTCAACAATCAATTAAACAAAATCAAATATCGGAATGTTTGACTCTGTTCAATCCATTATAGCCCCCATTCCAAACATACAAACATGACAAGAAATACAGTATTCTCTGAGAGGAAAAAATGCCAAATGTATATTACCACATAGCTTTATTGCCAATTCACAGGCTGGAACCAACACTATGTTAAGGCGGTTACGTGTAGCCTTTGTAATTATGCCCATATCCAGTGCATAATCTGGGTAAGCTTTATACTGAATTTCAGGATTAGTAAGTCCATTACCAATGGCCAATCCCTGTTCAAACAATTAAAATAAGATACGCAAGTATTCTTACCCTTCAATACAATTCTGTCACTTAGTTAGAACAGTTCACTATGTAATGTAACAAACCTTCAGGTTTATATGAATTCCTTCATTAGCTTGGTTCCCCTGGCGGATACGAGCTCCCAAAGCAGGAATATAGTGCCCAGCATATGATTCACCTGTAATAAAGAAGTCATTCTTTGCATATTGGGGATGCTCTGCAAAGAAGGCCTGAGGGGGAAAAAATAAATGTTAAGATGGTATTTTAGTCTTTTTAAATTATTTTAACTATGCCTCTACACATGTACCACTCTTACTACCATGTACTGTGATATAAATATACAAACCTGAACCCACATTTGGCCACAACCATGACCTTCAAAAATTCTTTCTTTAACTTCGTATCCAGACCCTTTTCTTCAATTTCTATTTTCTCTTTCTTTCTAAAATTTGTTTCTTTTGTGTTAGCTAGGATGACATAAGGTCAGTTTTCCGCATTTGAGCAGCTCTCATCTGGATTACATTGCTCAGATTCTTCCAGAGTTCAAGGTTTGCAGACTATATCACAGAGTGTATGGATGGGCTATGTTTTCACCATTTTGAGCACCAGATGGACAATGCGGATCGTGAGATAGCCTATCTTCACTGGAGTCTCGAAGGTTGTGAGATCAAAGGGCTCGCCGTTGATGATTAGGATTCTAATGCCAAAGGGGGGAGAGTTATGATGGTTAGGATTGTATTAGTATGGGAGAGATTTGATCGCAGTGGAAGTGGACTGTAACCCCAGGCGGACTTTACCTGCAAGGTCAGGGGTTCGAATCCTGGAGTCGCCACTCTTGGGAGAGCTTTACCTAACCACCACCCCGGCCCACAGCTATGCCTGTGGGGATTCCCGGTCAAATGTAATTGTCTTATGTATTGAGCTAAACTAGCTATGAGCCCATGAGGTCTTTTAGTGAGCTTTTATAATGTGTGACCTACTAAAAAGTTTTTAGTTTTGATTTTGAATAGAATTGGGGATTTCCTCTTTGAGAGAGCTTTTTGTGCCTCTTAAGGGTTCTTGGGTCATTGGCTTTGATCTTATCAAGGGCTTCCATACTCTTGTGGCGATCTTCATTGGGCTTATCATTCTCTTGGAGATTGTGGCGCTTTCTTCATCTTCTTTATTCCATCTTTTTTTTTCTTTTATTTGAGTTTTGTTCTTGATTCCAAATTAAAGTTGATCATTGTTTTGTGCGTCTTCAACCCTAGAAAGATCCGTTTTTGGATTCATGGCAATATGGATCTCATCAGAACCATTGCCTGAGCTCTCTCTCTCTCTCTGGGAGGAGAGATAGAGAGTGAGGGCAATAAAACAGTCTGAAGGCAGTGTAGCTTTCCTTTCCCTCCAAAGCCACTCTTTGGTTAAATAAGAATTTGGGAAGGGGGAGAAGAGTGTGTGGTATCATCTGAATATAAAGGAAACAGAGCAAAACCTTGAGGGTGCTTGTGCAGGTGTCAACTTGGAAGTGAGTGTTTGAAAGTTCGATTTTGTGTGTGCCTTGGGTGTTTGATGCTCGTGGTTTTGGGAATGAGGGAGTAAAGTGTGAGTGAACTTGATGTGAAGTGTGTTGGGTGCTGTCAAAGAGGGAAGAATAATGATGGAGTTGGGCTACTTTCAAGCCAAGACCTTTAGTTTTTATTTTCCTAAGACCCAAAAGGTGACAATGACCTTCTTTGGTTGAAAACAAACTCCATGGCTTTCCAAGCACCCTTTTGCTAACATGAAGTTCAAAGAAATTCTAACCAAATTTAAAAAAGAAATTTTAACATAAAGAAATTCAGAACTACAAGTTCCATTACAAAAATAATAAATGTTAGGTAATAAATGAACATTGCACTAAAATTCTATAATTTATATTTAGATTTCAGAGAAAACATAAGTACCTGCAAAAAGTCGTACAGGTCATTGCTAACACCCTCTTCATTATGACGAATGTCACGCAAATCAGTACTATAGCTAAAGCCAGTTCCAGTTGGTTGGTCAACATACAAAAGGTTTGATACCTACAAGATTACGAACAAATTTTAATTCACATAGATAATTCTCAAAGGAAAAGTGCAATATACAAAGCAGTTGTCAAGGTTATAACAACTAGGATATCAAGTTTATTTCTATCCTCATAAAGACACTCACAAATTTGAGGAAGATGTGAAGCAAGATAAACAGCAAGTGGTTGCTTGCTTCTACTCAGATTAGTTTGTAGCTAAATTTACATGTTAGTACTAGACAGATGAAAAACCTTCAAAACAACTAGTCATTAAAGACAGAGATCCCACTATGAGCATTGACATGACAGCAAGTAACAACATACACATAAGTGACTTCAACAAGAAACTTGATTAAGTTTGAATGAGAGATTACATCATTTCTTATTAACATAATTACTTTATAAAGATTCACTATTATGACAAGTAACGGGTAGATTAGCTTTAATATTTAAAACAATTATTTCCAGGGAAAGGGGGGATTGTGTCTGTCTATATGTTCTTCATAACTTGACATCCTATAAGCCAAAAAGTTAATAGTATGAACCTGCTAATTACCTGAACAGCCCCACTCCCTATTCAGTTATCACTTTCTGCCCCATTTTCATCATGGGCAAGGCTAAGTTACTTTCAGAGACTACTTCAACATGGCAAAAAGTAATTCAGATGCCAATCACTGCCTGGACAGCAACTCATGAGTTTATTTCTCAGGGATGTCTCGTTTCAGCCACTGGTTTCTTTGGAATGTCCAAAAGAAATTGAACTGGGTGAGATACTGTTATCAGGTTTTGGGAGTATGTTTAGGTGGAAATGTTCCTTAGAGGGTTGTGCCTGCCTCCATAGTCTCTCTAGTCTCCATAATTCCTCCTT
Source organism: Sesbania bispinosa (assembly GCA_026901365.1). Classification (NCBI taxonomy): domain Eukaryota; kingdom Viridiplantae; phylum Streptophyta; class Magnoliopsida; order Fabales; family Fabaceae; genus Sesbania; species Sesbania bispinosa. Next base: position 147,917 of record QLOH01000269.1, read on the forward strand.
TAAAAGTTTTATTGCATTTGGAGTCCTCACGTAAACTACAATTTTTGTCAAACCTTTATGGTTGAGCTAAATTGAAGCTTTAAAATTATAATTCCTTTTGCTTTTACTCAAACCTGCTCATTTATCTAGCAATCCAAATATGAGAGTTGGGACATGAGATTCTTCTGATATGTTTTTAACTAAACAGTCTTTCACTTTCCTACTCCTCCTAATTCATCAAATATTTCAAAGTTCCCCCTAATGTCAAGTCTTTTGTTCGCACAATAGTGCAAATTTGTAGGCTTCACACCATTCGTTGTCCTAATATGTGTTGTGCGCAATCTAAGTTCAGAAACAGTAGACCACTTAACTTTGAATTATATTTATATTGCAGAAGTTTTTGTATGGAACAATCATTTTATGGTTTTGGTGAGCATAGGTTTGGCCCTATTCTTGGGAGTAGGTTGTGATGATTTGATGTGTCATGTATGGAACAATCTTTTTGGGGTCTTAGTGAAAACAAGGAAGCCAAAAATTGTTACTAGTGTGCAGTTTATGCAATCTTTTGTCCACTTGCTTGGTGTAGAAGACACACATTTTAAAGCACATCGCTTTGCTTTTAAAATGCTTTGGAATGGTAAATTTGTATGGTTTCTTTGTTGTATTCTGCTCATATTTTTTTCAAGGGTGTTGCCGTTTGTGATGTGCAAGGATGTACATTACCATTTCAAGGGTGTTTCTTTTTCTACAAAAATGATTCATACAGTCAGCATAAATAGTCAAGGAACATATTAAATTAAAGTAACAAAATGTGCCGATGCTATGTATCGTGAATTCAGTTTAGATTCCTAAACTTGATTGTAAGATATGGAGCAAAATGGTATGTTGCTCATTCAAAAAGCAATATGCACTCAGGAAAAGTAGATACGATATTGCTTACATTACATGCATACACACATCACAAATAAGGGCATTCCAGCCACTGTAATTTGTAGCACATAAAAACAAAAACAAAAACAGAAACAAAATATGAAATTACGATACCTTGTCCCAACCATACTCATTCCACACAAGAGATAAGTTATCAGTAATTTTGAAAGGGCCATTTTCATAAAACAAAGCCAATTCACTGCTACACCCAGGTCCCCCAGTCAACCAAATCACAACAGGATCCTCCTTGCTGTTGCGTGATTCAAAGAAAAAGTAGAACATCCTGCCGCATCATCCAAACATTAGAAACAAATAACAAAAATATACTAACCATCCAATTCTACACTACTTTATAAAATTGAAGTGTACGAAACTATAAAATCATAATATCTTATGCAATGAAATATTAAATTGACAAATATTTATAACTTACCAAATTGATATAATCATAACTGTCCAATAGTTGAAAACTTCTACAGTATATCAAAGAAAATATATATAAACCGTTGATTTTAATCTATGGATGTAATTTTATGTTCTTATTTCTCATAATAAAAAGAAATGATACACAGAGACATATGAACAAAAAAATAAAAGTAATCCACTCTGAGATAAAAAAAAAAAATAGAGAATAAGAACATCACCTTGCGGCATGGGAATGCTCAATAGGGTAATAGCCAGCATAGTGACCCAAGTCCTCAACCGAAACTTCAGAATCAGAGTCTACTAAGTTGGGGAACCTGAGGCGCTTCTCAACGATCTTGCGAGGCTGGACGGAAGAAGAATTGGCAGCGCCAACGATGTTGAGATCGACCTCGGGGAACAAGTTGAGGTCTCTGATGAGTTTCTTAGCGTGGAGAGTTAGGCGAAGATCATCCGCGGGGACAGAAGTTGACGGCGAGAAGAAGAAGAGAAGATTGCAGAGGAAGATTAACATTGAAATGGAAGAATGCGCCATTTTTTGGGAGGTAGACTAGAGTGTGAAGTGAAGATATGGCACAGTGCTGCTGTCTGTTACTTTGCTATATATGTTGAACAATCTGGGTGGAAGTCATCGGTCGTTGTAGCATCAACCACCATAATAAATGTCAGAGAAAATGAGCTAATCATGAAAAAACACATAAAAGATCTAAAATAAAAATATCGAGTAATCTAAAAAATCCTCCATTGTACCAAAAAAAAAAGTAATCTACAAAATCTGCCCCTCACTTTTTTCCATGTAATTTAGCCTCTTAGAAGTTTGTTGTTTTTTTTATAGTTAGAGTCCAACTATATCTTCCCTTATGATGTGTCACGTTTAGTGACACTATATCAAATTATTTACGTCATCAGGACACAAAACTAACGTCATCGGAGTTGAGACCTTCCAATGAAAGAAGAAAAAAAAAAGAAAACTATAAATAGTGTGAAATAGGGTCAGATTAGTTAAATTTTACTTATATTTTAGTACACCATAAGTGAATTTTTTTTTTCTTATTTTTAAATCCGGAGGGAGTATTGTGTATGGAAAGTCAAGTTCTTAGTAACATTATGGAGAACTGTTAACGGTATCCAACATAGAAAAGTTTAATTCTAAGTTAATTATTCACTAATATTCCTTAAGAATCAGTTGAAATCGACCTTACTTAAATCCAATGCTTTAAGTAATATATATATATATATATATATATATATATATATGGGGAATGCTAACGTACTCCTACATAATTTGTAGAAAGAGTATATTAGCAAACTCCACCTTTTTATTTTGACAAAAATATCCACATCTTTCTTTTTTAAAAGTATCTAAATTTATGGACATAAATATAATTTAAAATTTAAATATATTTTTAAACTTTTATTTCTCTCTTTTCTTTCTTCTATCTCCAATTAATATTTCTTTATCTTGTTTCTTCTCTCTCCAATTAATTTTTATTTCTCATTTCTCTCTCATCTCTCCATTCATTCAACCTTGTCTCTCTTCCTCCCTCTTTATATATATATATATATGCCCATCTAAAAAATGAGGTTAAATAATTTCTACATCTATCAATAAGTAGTAAATTTAACACGGAAGTTAGTTTCTTTCTCCGAGTTTAATTTCTCAAATATGACAATCAACATTTAATCTAGAAAATTTGGATGACAATCACATTTGAGAAATTACACTAAAAGAAAATGAATTAGAGCAAGTTTTACCATCTTTTAAGTTATTTACATTTTAAATGTGTTGCTTATAATGAGATCTAGAAATTATATAACCTTGTTTTTCTAGATGAGCACTTAAAGCATTGAATTTGGTAAAATAGATATCAACTAGTTCTCAAGAAATATCGGTAAATAACCAATTTAAAAATAAACATTTCTACATTTATATTTAATTATAAAGAACATAATACCACGAGTGAAAATTTAATTTGTTCAATATGAAACATTATTAGAAAAAATGACTATTTATGAAGGGAAAAAATGATCATGAACTAATTAGATCTAACATAAATATAGATTGGATACAATCAACACGAGTGATGACTTTCTATTCTTCATAATGTTACTAACAATTTGTCTTTTCATACACAACCATCTTATGAACTAAAGTGAATGATTCTCAATATTACATGGACTAATTGAATCACCTAGTGAACGTTGTCAACCATTTTGGACTAAAATGAATGACAAAGATAAATGTCAAGAGATTAACAGATACATTTTGAAATCTCAGTGACTAAAATGCACAACACTGATAAAGTCAAGGACTGTGAGGATTTACTCAAATGCCACCTGATAAGTCAATTCAGTGACAGATGGAGACCAGGATTTACATCTCAAAACATCTAATGAGTAATGACTCTCGATGCGTTAACGGATAACAAGCTCAACCAAGGGCCTATTATTGGTGCCATTTCAAATACATTAGACAATAATAAACATGCACCAGAAATATTAGCAATATATTACACTACAATATATTATAAATCCATGTTATTATTGACATAAGCATTGGCTGAGCCAAACTAGTTTATACATGGTGTAAATAACGGTTTGGAACCCATACATTTTCAAATGTACATTCCCTACTACTGCAGGTTATTTGGTCCTGAATGGAGCTGAAGGGTCCTGCTTGGAACAACTTGAAGAACACCTGGTTGCTCTGCAAATTACAATATCAAGCACCATCAGCTACCAATATGTGGAGCATCAATCAGCAAAAATAGCAAATCATGCACAGCACAACAAAACACATATTTAATTAGAAAATTGCTAATGTAACAATAATCTTATGATAGAGCGAAAAACAAATAGGTATATTTACAACAATACAGTTAAACCGTAAAGAACAGCCCGTGTGAGAACTGACAAAGTGGCCAGCAATTTTGAACCCTCAGACCACAACAAAGAAATCTTGAGAGGCCAATATATGGTGACTATGGATCTAAAACAGAGGCCAAGACAACTGGAAGATCAACAACTGACTAATGATACACACTCTACATACATATTACTAGTACATAATTAGAACACTTGTTCCCACCACATTCACTTCCCCATCCATTTACTAATGTCCTTAATTTAAATAAGAGCACTCAATCAATGGTTTCTTATTCTACTTGCCTTGATCTTCCCTAGATATAACAATAATGCCAATAAAGCCCGAATCCAGAACTATGAAATGAAACACATTGTAAGTTCTTGCAGGAGTCATCATAATCTTCAGATTGCTATGATTGCAAAGCAACAACTTCCAGAGTATGAGTGGGAGAAATCTGGAAAGTACATTTGGTGCAAACAGATATGCAACTCAGCAAGTGAGAAGGTGTCTCATGAGTTAGTGAACTCATAAGAAGCAAGAGCATCATGAAAACCTCAGGAACTTGATTGAGGTTAGCAATGTTGTTGAATTTCTATCAGCTCATAGTTTGGGAACCTTTTCACAAGATATCAGATCATAAAAGAACATCCTGAGTGTATCCCCAAAATCTGAGAACACTGCTAATTGGGATATGAGTAAATATATCATATGAATACAAAAGGTACCGAAATTGCTATGTCATTGATATTAAAAGCTTGTGTGACCAAGGTTGTCCGGAAAGAAAAACGAGAAAACAGAGAAGTAAGGCAACATGCAGGTAATTTATAATAAAAAAGCTGAATAGAGAGCATTTAGGTGAAAAAAACTGATTTTGCATAAAAATTAAGCAAAATCATAGATCCATAAGGCCATAACAGTTGCTCTTTTATCTTGTTTATTGGAGTTGGGTTAAATCAGTGCTGTTAATGGAAGTAAACTAAGTGATACCTGTATAAGCATTTCACAAATTAAGTCACTCACAACTCACAGGTGCTCTAACAAGTCCAACACCCAAGTCAAAAGGATTAAAAGGGGAAAAACTTCTCTAACATCAACAGAAATCTTATCACAATAATCATACTTCAAACTGCTGCAAATCAAACCCTAAAATCAAAATATGGGACAATCATCCAAAATAAGATATTGGCTAGGTGCAAACATAAACAACTCCACAAAAGAATCATATTAGATCAGGAAATTACAAAAATACAGAAAATCATTTACCAGAAGGGTGTATCAAATATAAAAACAACACCCACGAACCATATCACTTAAAAAATGACAAATAAAAATAAAAAATTGAAAGAAAAAAAAAACTTACTCGAAATTTGATCAACTTGCTCAGGAGTAAGCTTAGCAGAGAAGCCACTAGCTGCAGACTTGTAACTATACAACAAAGCCTCCTTCGCAGCCTCTTCACTGCAAAATCACCAACCAATCACACAATTACCAAAAGAGAGAGAGAGAGAGAGAGAAAATTGAACATTTTCAAATAGAGGAGTAATACCCAGAAATAATTTTCAGGTAATTTTATGGGGAAACAAAGAGGAAGCGGAGAGAATCACGCACCTGCCAAGGACCGCAGTGAGGGTTCGGATGTGGTAAGCCTCAGGCTCCTCGCTTTCGGGCTTCTCTGTGTAAATGATGTGAACCGCAGGAGTAGCAGAAGAAGAAGAAGAATCGAGGGGTTTGGTGGCAGCGGAATCCGACATGGCGATGCAAATCAAAGGAACAAGTGCGAAGAAAACAAGGAACAAGGTTTGAGATTGAGAGGGTTTGAGGTTTCTGATGCCCATTATGCCCATGCTTGATTTCGTTTTTGCTTTTTATACAAGAAAACGAATCTCCTTAATTGAATTTTCAAAGATAAGACGGTGAGAAATTTGTATTCATTAATTATTTTCTATAAATATGAATATATTTTAATTACTATTTAAAAAATATAAATATAAAGTTTTATATAGTGAACTATAAAATAATATTAATTTATAATATAAAAAGATGCATATGAAAACACGCCAATATTCCAAATTCGAAGTTAGAAACTATGGGAATACTGTTGGACACTTTGGTTTAAGGAAGAAGCGGTTGTATGAGTGCATAACATTAGCAACGCGTTGTTTTGGAGTATCCGTTTGTCTGTTCCACGTGGCAATGGCTTTGCACGAGTGTCATTTACGGAAGTAAGGTTAGAGAGCTGTACAAGTTAACCTCGCCATTTTGATAAAATAGACGGGGCTAAGAAAGCTTGATATTAATTCGGGTTTATTTTTTAAAAATTAAACTCTACAATTTAATAGTCAGGTTCGGGCTAGCCCGATGAGCTTGATCCATTTTGCAACCTTTATTGAAAGATAGGTCAACTTCAAGTTGATCTTCCAAAGAAGAAAATCTCAAAAATAGTCTTGAAAGTGTGCTCCGTCTTTCAAGTTAGTCCTTCTGTTAACTGCCATGACTGAGCCATAATGGAGATACTTAGTTGCCACGTTAACTACGACGTGATATACTGATGTGGAGGTCTACGTGGAATGGAGATCCTCTCTAATTACTGGAAAATCCAGTAGGAGAGAGTGACTCATACATGTATGTGGGGCCCAGAACAGGGATGAGACTTTCTCTCTCTTACCGGAATTTTTTAGGACTAGAGAGGTAGTGAACTCGTCTATGTGGCACGAATTATAATTGTCGGGAATAAACTCTTCATTTTCGTCCCCCACATTAGAAAACATGTTTCATTTCGTCCCTCTTTTAAATAATGTGAGCAGGTCTTTACATGGACGACTAAATTGAAATATGAAAGCAATGTGAACCCCAACCTCACATTTTGACATTGATAAAGAAGCTTCTACAATTGGAAGGGGAATTTTTTTTCTAGTTTAGGGTTCTAGCATACGAATAGATGGGGATGATGGGTGGTGGAGGTCAGAATCATAGTTTTGAAAACTGAACCGAACCGGCCGGTCCGATCGGAAAACCGTGAACCGGTCCCGTGTCCGGTCCAAATAAACTAGTGAACCGTTTTGCAAAAAACCGGTAAAACCGGTCAAAACCGGTTGAACCGGTCTTTCATAAAAAAAAATTCTATTTTTTTTATTTTATTTAATTTAAAATACTTTTAAGAAAAATAAAAACATATGTTTGAGAATTACACATAGATATTTATTATTTTATCAATTATTTTTATTTTTTGTTTTATAAACCTTATAATAAGATTGTTTAAATAAGTTTATAACTTCACATATCTTAATTTCTATAATTTTGTGTTATTTTATTAATTAAAATATTATATAATATTTAAAATATATATTAATTAATACCGGTTCGACCACGTTCAACCCCGGTTGAACCATTAAACCGTGAACCAGTGCCTTCACCGGTTCAATTACCGGTTCAGTTTTTAAAACATTGGTCAGAATACTCATCAATGAGGACACCGGAAACCATTAAGTGGAAGTAGCCAGTGTGTTTCTGGGGCTTCAACTAAAAATGACATGAATGTGAAGGGGAATGATGGGCGCTTCTGCTATTATGGAGAGAAAACTGTGTTCTCAAGCTAGCTTGCTGCTTCTCCTTCCTCTTTATGTCTTCCTCAAGTTAGCAACGCTAGAAAGGAAGAAAAAACAGTGAAAATAGAGGGAAATGTGTTTTTTATGTGAATGTCGAAAATTAAGTGTCCCCCCCCAATAGTTTAAAAACCCATTCCACGTAGACCTCCATATCAGCATGTTATGTTGGCAGTTAATGTGCCAACTAAGCATCTCTATTATGCTCTTAAGTTACGACAAGGACTAACTTGAAAGACGAAGCACACTTTTAAGGACTATTTTTACACTTCCTTCTTGGAAACTAACTTGAAATAGACCCTATCTTTCATGGACTAATTTAACATTTTAGTCGACTAAAAATGTTGGTTTGACGAGATTCCCTGGCTTGAATGCATTGGCACCCCACCCGAGGATAGGTTAGACTTGGGAAAATGAGAAATGAAAAAAAGGAAAATAAAGGAGTAAAAGTGAAAGATATAATAATTAATGTAATGAGACGGAGTACCCTTCTTTGTCCATGCGAGTCTTGGTCAACGACCCTCTTGCTTATACAAACCTCGTTTTCGTGTTGTTGGCACCTCCTATCACTGTTTTGGTGGCCTATAATGTAACGTCCTAATTTTTATTTCAGAAACAATGCTTGTTGGAAGCACTATTTCCAAAATCTAAAAATTATTTCGCTCATTTCAATATCGAAATCTAAATAGATAACAACTTATATAATCCAACAAAATAAATAAGCTGTATATCCACTGGAATTAAAGGATACTACTTAATATACACTTATAAACATGATCTTACATCCAAAATGTAAAGACTTAGGATATAGCAATACATGCCCGTGAGGTAACAAATCAATCTAGAGTATACATGTATTACTCTATCCTACTCAAATAAATTCAAGTATTTATATACAAGAGTACTATGTACATAAACATACACAAGATAAAACACTCCAAAGCAAAGTCATGAAACATCTATGACCCTTAGTAAGGTCCCTGCACATCTGAAATATGAATTTCCCACAACGTGGGGTGAGACTAAAGTCCCAGTGAGGTAATACAGTGCCACATAGCAATTATCAACACAATACAGTCATAATAGAGAATTTACATAAGGACTGAATCAAATCTTACCATGATAATTCAATAATCAGCACAATCATCATAATAATCTAATTTTTGTACCATGGATTTAACCTTTTCCTTAGCTAGACTGAGCTCAGGCTAACAGGAACCGTCGTCCCCTGAAGGCCGGTAGACCTTACCTAAACCTTTTCCAAGGCCATAAAGACCCAAACCTTTGCCAAGGGCCAAAAGACCCCAATCATATTCTCATGCACAATCCACACCTCAATTAATTCATGTTAGCATATACAATTCCTCCATGAGTGAAATTTCTAGGTTAATCAACTTTTACCATTTCTAATCTCAATCATAGCAATTATTAAGGAAATTCTAAACATTCACATGTAATAACATCAAATTCATACTCTAATCATCGATAATCATACAAAAGAAAGGGAAGAAGAAAGTGGGGTTCATACAAGAGGAATTCCACATAGAAGTGAGCGTGTGATTACACTCACCTTGAAACAATTGGTGGAATTGAGAAGGGAAGAGTGTTGGGGAGACAATCAACTGAAGGAACCTTGATTTTGAGGACCTAAGTGCTTCCTTGATCTTCAATTGACCTTCCTCTCTCTAAAACCTCTCCATCTCTCTCTAAGTTTATAAAAAGGAAAGAAGGAAAATAAGAACGAATTGAACCTTAAACTGAACGTATAGGAGCTGTAAGTGGATTTTCGCTCAAGCGAAACATTTTCGCTTGAGCGAATGATACTTTGCATGCAAAAATACGAATTTTCGCTTAAGCGAATTAAATTCGCTTGAGCGAAAATGACCCAAGAAAAGTACCTCTGGACAATTTTCGCTTGAGCGAGAACTTACTCGCTTAAGCGAATTTTACTGCAAACTGAACCTAAAAATCTTTCTGCATAATTCGCTCAAGCGAAAACCGAAAATCTGGTTTTTAAACCAAGTTTTAATTCCTCATTTCTTAGACTTCCTTCACTTGATTACTAATACATAAACCTCTATAATTCATTTAATGGATTAATAGAAACCTAATTTTGTGGGATGTTACAATCTACCCCCTTCAAGCAATTTTGACCTCAAAATTGACTTAAACCAAGTATGCAACCAACCTTTTACCTTAGTTGAAGAGTTTTGGAAATTGATGGCGAACTTCTTCTTCTTTCTCCCAAGTTGCTTCCTCAGGTGTTTGGCCCTCCCAAATTACCTTTACCAGTGGAATGGTCTTGTTCCTCAGGGTTTTGACGCTTCGGTTAACAATCTGCGCAGGCCTTGTGGGGATCGTCAAATCCTCTCTCAATTGTACTGATTCTGAGCTTATGATGTGAGAAGGATCCTGGACATATTTTCTGAGTTGGGAAACATGGAATACATTATGAATATTGGATAAATGAGGTGGAAGAGCTATCTGGTATGCAAGGGGACCAATCCTTTGCAAGATTTGAAAAGGACCAACGAAACGAGGATTGAGTTTCTTAACCTTAATAGCCCTACCAATACTTGTGATGGGAGTAACCTTTAAAAACACATGATCACCTCCTCAAACTCTAGGTCTCTCCTTCTCCTGTCAGCATAACTCTTCTGCCGGCTTTGGGCAGTAATCAGTTTTTCCCTAATCCTCTTTATCTTATCAGTGGTCTCCTTTACCAACTCCGGACCTAAAAGACTCTTTTCACCTACCTCACACCAACACAGGGGTGACCTGCATCTCCTACCATAAAGTGCCTCATAGGGAGCCATACCTATGCTGCCGTGAAAACTATTGTTGTAAGCAAATTTTATCACTGGAATATACCTATCCCAATTACCCTTCTCCTCTAAAACACATGACCTAAGCATATCCTCTAGGGTCTGGATGGTTCTCTCAGACTGACCATGGTAAGCGGTGCTAAACTTAAGTTTAGTACCGAAGGCCTGGTGTAAAGCGTTCCAAAACCTAGAGGTGAACCTGGGATCCCTGTCTGACACTATACTAGAGGGAACACCATGAAGCCTCACAATCTCCCTAATGTACAGGTCTGCTAACTTGGTCAAAGGATAGGGATCCCTGATAGGCAGAAAATGAGCTGACTTGGTCAGCCGGTCTACTATGACCCATATGGAATCAAAACTTGCTGGGACCCTAGGTAGTCCCATGACAAAATCCATAGCTATGGCCTCCCATTTCCATTCCGGCATTTCTAAGGGTTTGAGGGTACCTGAGGGTTTCTGGTGTTCTATTTTGACCTGCTGGCATACAAGGCACCTAGAGACAAACTCAGTTATCTCCCTTTTCATTCCGTCCCACCAAAACATGCTTTTCAAGTCTTGGTACATCTTGGTAATACCTGGATGTACCGTGAACTTGCTCCTATGGGCTTCCTTTAGAATTTCCTCTTTTAGGCTACCCCCCTTAGGGACGCAGACTCTCCCTTGGAAGAGAATCATCCCCTCTCCCGACTCAGAAAATCTTGGCTGCCCCTTTCGGGACTGGAGCTCTAAGTCTGAGGCTTGTGCCTCCTTAATCCTACCCCTCAGCTCATTGGTTATCTCAAGCCTAAAGAGCCTCATACTACCTCCCTCTAAACTCACCTCAAGCTTCAAATTCCTAAATTCTTCTATTAATTCCAACTCATGCACCATCATGGATGACACATGCAGGGACTTCCTACTCAAGGCGTCGGCTACTACATTAGCCTTGCCCGGGTGGTATCTAAGCTCAAAGTCATAGTCCTTTAGAAACTCCATCATCTCTTCTTGTCTCATATTGAGTTCCTTTTAATCAAAGAGATATTTCAAACTCTTGTGATCACTAAAAACTTCAAACCTCACTCCATACAAGTAGTGTCTCCACACCTTAAGGGCAAAAACCACTGCAGTCAATTCTAAATCATGAGTGGGGTAGTTTTCCTCATGGGGTCTAAGTTGTCTAGAGGCATAAGCTACCACTCTCCCATCCTGCATTAAGACACAACCCAAACCCTTACCTGACGCATCATTATACACCACAAAAGGTTTGGTCAGATCCGGTAACACCAGTATCGGAGTGGTGGTCAGTCTCTCCTTGAGTTCTACGAAACTCTTCTCACACTTTTTATCCAACAAAAGGCATGTCCCTTTCGGGTCAGTCGGGTGAGAGGTAAAGCCAATTGGGAAAATTTACTGATGAACCTCCGATAATAACCGGCTAAACCTAAAAAGCTCCTCACCTCTGTGACTGACGTGGGTCTTTTCCAGCCAATCACAACTTCTATCTTACTGGGGTCTACTGACACACCCTCCCTGGATATAATGTGTCATAAGAAGTGAACTCTATCCAACCAGAACTCACACTTCTCAGGATTAGCGAAAAGCCTCTTCTCCCTCAACACTCCTAAAACTACTCTAAGGTGTTGTTCATGCTCCTCTAAGGTATGAGAGTAGATAAGAATGTCATCGATGAACACAACGACAAACTTGTCCAAAAAGGGCCTGAAAATCCGGTTCATATAGTCCATGAACACAGCTGGAGCATTGGTTAAGCCGAATGGCATCACCAAGTACTCATAATGCCCATACCTAGTTCTGAAGGCAGTTTTAGGAATGTCTTCACTCTTAATCTTAATCTGGTGATACCCTGACCTTAAATCTATCTTTGAGAACACCGACGCTCCTCTAAGTTAGTCCAGAAGGTCATCTATCCTAGGCAAAGGGTATTTGTTTTTAATTATGACCTTATTCAGTTGCCTATAATCTACACACAATCTCATGCTACCATTCTTCTTCTTAACAAGGAGCACCGGTGCCCCCCAAGGAGATACACTGGGTCTAATGAACTGCTTCTCTATCAGCTCTTCTAATTGTTTCTTGAGTTCACTCATTTCTAAAGGTGACATTCTATAAGGAGCCTTAGAAATAGGCCCTGTGCCCGGCACAAGGTCTATGGAAAACTCAATCTCTCGATCCGAAGGTAAAGTGGTAATCTCATTAGGGAAAACATCCTGATACTCCCTAACCGTGGCTATATTATTTAGGTCAGGCTTGGACTTTACAGTAGAGGAAAGTAACAATATAAAACAACAACTCCCATGAATCAAGCATTCAGAAATTTGACTGGTACTATACAATAAGTATGATGGTTTCTCCCTCGGAGGAAGAGGAAGAATCGGAAAAACAACTTCCCTTTTACAACAATCCAACATAACCTGATTACTTGATAACCAATTCATACCCAGAATGACATCAATACCAGTCATTGGCAAACAAATCAAATTGACCTCAAAGGTTCTCTCCTGAATAACAATAAGACACTCAAGACATGCAGAAGAGGTGGAAATTGCCTCCTTAACCGGAGTAAGAACATTCAAGTGAAAGGGTAGTGGGGTGACATGTAATTTCAATCTTTTTACACAATCATAAGAAATAAAGGAATGGGTTGCCCCAAAGTCATACAATACCATTAAGGGAGTTTCATTTAGAGTGCACGTACCTCGCATCAGATTGTCGGCCTTAGACGCCTTTTCCCCGCTGAGGGTAAAGACCCTTCCTGTAACTTGTGGTTTAAGGGTGTCTTGCTTCCTACGTGGGCATTCCTTAGACATGTGTCCTTCCTCACGGCAGTAGTAACACCTCTGTTGACCCGCCAAACACTCACCTCAGTGGCCCTTGCCACACTTAGGGCAAATAGGAGGAACTGGAGTAGAGAGAATAGCTAGTTGCTTTCCTTTGCCTCCATGAGATTGGTAACGAAAGTTCCTTTCCGCTGGTGTGTCATCTCTCTTCCTCTTGCCTTCCACCCAAGGCCTAGTTGTAGCCTTAGGTGTCTCCTCCACCAAACTCTGCTCAATGACAAGACACTTAGTCACCAAAGTCGAAAAATCCCGTAGTTGAAATGTTGCAACAATCTTGCGAATCTCAGGTTTGAGGCCCGCCTCCAAATGGGAACATTTCCAGCCTTCATTGGGATGAGCCTGCAGGAGGTATGATACTTGGATAGCTCTTCAAACTTGGTCACGTATTGGCCCACCGTCAAGTTCCCTTGCTTCAACTGGAGAAACTCAAGTTCCTTTTGCTTCCTAGCTGGTTCTGGAAAATACTTCTCAAGGAACACATGTTGAAAGGTGTCCCAAGGAAGTAAAGCTCCAGGGGTAATCAAAGCGGTCTTCACACTCTTCCACCAATTTTCAGCCTCTCCTTGAAGCATATAGTAGCCAATCTCACCTTGAAATCATCAGTGCAAGCCATAACTTCAAAAATTTTGTTCATAGCATTAAGCCATGAATCAGCTGCAACAGGATCATAAGCTCCCAAGAATGCAGGTGGATGATGTTTGCGGAATTCAGCAAGTCCTTGGAGGAATGGATCCGCAGGTGCCCCTTGTGGAAAAGTGCCATTGGATTGTCTTTCTAAAGCTTGAAGTATTGCATTATTTGAAGTTGTTTGATTTCCCACAATTTGCGTAAGCAGTCGAAGGGTTGCCGCCACAGAATTCTGAGATTCCTCCCGCTCGGAGAGGGTGAGTTAGCACGAGGACGCCCTCTCCTGCCACCAGCCATGTCCTATACACATTATTAGGAAATTTCTAGGTGATCAGTCTATCAATTTCATAATAATACATAATGGACAATTACTAGTTTAAGGAGTGATACACATAACCACAGTCCAATTGGATTGAACTGCTCTGATACCAAAATTGTAACGTCCTAATTTTATTTCAGAAACAATGTCTGTTGGAAGCACTATTTCCAAAATCTAAAAATTATTTCGCTCATTTCAATATTGAAATCTAAATAGATAACAACTTATATAATCCAAAAAATAAATAAGTTGTATATCCACTGGAATTAAAGGATACTACTTAATATCACATATGAACATGATCTTACATCCAAAATGTAAAAGACTTAGGATATAGCAATACATGCCCGTGAGGTAACAAAATCAATCTAAGAGTATACATGTATTACTCTATCCTACTCAAAATACATTCAAGTATTTATATACAAGAGTACTATGTACATAAACATATACAAGATAAAACACTCCAAAGCAAAGTCATGAAACCCCTATTGACTCTGATGACCCTAAGTAGGTCCCTGCACATCTGAAATATGAATTCCCACAACGTGGGGTGAGACTAAAGTTCCAGTGAGATAATAAAGTGCCACATAGCAATTATCAACACAATACAGGTCATAATAGAGAATTTAACATAAGGACTGAATCAAACTTAACCATGATAAATTCAATAATCAGCACAATCATCATAATAATCTAATTTATGTACCATGGATTTAACCTTTTCCTTAGGCTAGACTGAGCTCAGGCTAACAGGAACCATCGTCCCTGAAGGCCGGTAGACCTTACCTAAACCTTTTCCAAGGCCATAAAGACCCAAACCTTGCCAAGGGCCAAAAGACCCCAATCATATTCTCATGCATAATTCACACCTCAATTAATTCATGTCAACATATACAATTCCTCCATGAGTGAAATTTCTAGGTTAATCAACTTTTACCATTTCCAATCTCAATCATAGCAATTATTAAGGGAATTCTAAACATTCACATGTAATAACATCAAATTCATACTTTAATCATCAATAATCATACAAAAGAAAAGGAAAGAAGGAAGTGGGGTTCATACAAGAGGAATTCCACATAGAAGTGAGTGTGTGATTACACTCACCTTGAACAATTGGTGGAATTGAGAAGGGAGAGTGTTGGGGAGACAATCAACTTGAAGGAACCTTGATTTTGAGGACCTAAGTGCTTCCTTGATCTTCAATTGACCTTCCTCTCTCTAAAACCTCTCCATCTCTCTCTAAGTTTATAAAAGGAAAGAAGGAAAATGAGAAACGAATTGAACCTTAAACTGAACGTATAGGAGCTGTAAGTGGATTTTCGCTCAAGCGAAACATTTTCGCTTGAGCAAATGATACTTTGCATGCAAAAATACGAATTTTCGCTCAAGCGAATTAAATTCGCTTGAGCGAAAATGACCCAAGAAAAGTACCTCTCTGGACGATTTTCGCTTGAGCGACAACTTACCCGCTTAAGCGAATTTTACAGCAAACTGAACCTAAAATCTTTCTGCATAATTCGCTCAAGCGAATTCATTTCGCTTGAGCGAAAACCGAAAATCTGGTTTTTAAACCAAGTTTTAACTCCTCATTTCTTAGACTTCATTCACTTGATTACTAATACATAACCTCTATAATTCATTTAATGGATTAATAGAAATCTAATTTTGTGGGATGTTACATATAACATCTTCCATTTTATTGTTTATCGGGATCATTATGAAAAACTTAGCCCCAAGGTTCTTATCATCCCTCCCAATTATAAAATTAACTTATCCCCTCCCCGGCAATAAAAAGATCTCCCAAAGTTCTCACTCCTTAAAATATCAACAAGGATAAAAGGCTGGCTGGAGGGAGAGCTAAGCCAAATGTGGTGGTTAGAGTAGATGACGTGTCAATGTTGAAGAAATTATAAGAGAACACTGCAAGATGTGGGTTGAGATTTCCTCCAATAAAGGATTGATACCATGCATAATAGAAACATAGGAGACAATCATTTCCAGTGAATGGATGGAAGTTAATAGCACCTTACATGAGTCTTATTTACATTCAAAAAGAATATTGAGTATAAAATAGGAGACAATCCTTTCCGGTGAATGGATGGAAGTTAATAGCACTTGTTGAAGTTATAGTGTTTTGGATATAGAAAGTAAGAAGATAGGAGAAGAATAATTATAATTGATTAATTCATGATGGATAGATTAATTGATACTTGATTACAAAGACTATACACTGACACTTATTTATACTGACCAATATACTAGTAATTAGGAAACAAATCATAATAATTATCTAAAAAATATGGAAACTAATCTTAGGAGATATTATAAGATAAAACTTAATCTTAATGGATATTATTATTAAATATATTATTCTAATATTCTAACACTCCCCCTCAAGCTAAAACTTACTAAGCTTTAAACTTGTTACAAATATCCCATATTAAAAATAATAACAAATCACGGGCCTAGATAGATTGCACTGGAAAAGTCGTGGGGCCAGGTAGAGTACAATGGGAAAGTCGTGGGGCCAGGTAGATCGCGCTAAAAGCCACGGGCCAGGTGGATTGCCTGGGAAAGCCATAAGGCCAGGTAGATAGCTCTAGGTAGTTGCAAGATACATCTATAAGCTCTGAAAAGTCATGGGTCTCAAACAACAAGCAGGTTAGAGAAAACAACCATCAGAGGAGAGAGTAACAAGCCAAATGGGTAGGACCATCAAGTATGAATACCAGAAACGTCGAAACAAGATCAGATCTAATAGATCACGGCAGGAGATGAAGACAGAGCACACTGGTAAATGCACGTGGATGATTTAAAAGCACGTCGGAAAGACACGGCGAGAAGGTTGGAAATAAAGAAGGGTATGAATATAGAGTGAGAGAGACGACAAATAAAAGTTCCAAACTTTGGAACCCAGGCAACGGAATAGGACCGATACAGGTCACAGTGGATGGTACCGCTCTAATACCATGTTGAAGTTACAGGGTTTTAGATATAGAAAGGAAGAAGATATGAGAAGAATAATTCATAATAGATAACTGATAATAAATTAACTGATGATGGATAGATTGATTGATGATAGATACTTGATTACAAAAGACTATACACTGACACTTTTATATTGACCAATATAGACTAATAATTAGGAAACAAATCATAATAATTATCTAGAAATATGGAAACTAATCTTAGGAGATATTATAAGATAAAATTTAATCGTAACGGATATACCTTACATGAGTCTTATTTACATTAAAAAAAAAAGAATATTGTGTACAACTTGTAATATAGAGAGAATATTGTGTACAACTTGTAATAAAGTGTTTACAATATGCCACAATTGTATAGCTGACAGCCATATACAAATAAATGGAGAACAACTACCATTCAAGAAAAAATCCAGATGATCACAATAGAGAAAAGACAAGACAGATACAATTAAAAAAAAATGTTGGATGGATAGAAACATAGGGGTAACAACTAACAAGATGACTTAGGAAATAGAGGGAAATTACATAAATGATCTAGAAGTCCCAAGCAAAAGTCGCTTTGAACAGCATGGACAGTACACAGTACTGCTTTTCTTGGGCTGAAATCCAACTTTTTATTAGACAAATGGAAATAGGAAAAGTCCAACTCTAAAACTCTGATACTGTGTTAAAATGAAGTGAAAACTAAGAGACACATTCTCTTTATATTCTCATGAACATGAGGGACTGTGAATAAAAAAGGGTCATAATATATAAATAAAAATTTTCCAAGAACATGAATTGTTTCTACTAGCCGAAGCACTAACAAAATACATCGATTATTTGCTTATTTATTAGATAAAAGAATTTTTCAAGAGAGAAAAAACGATTACAAAGCCTTAGGATGAAATAAAAAGTTTATTACAAGTGAACACCATTATTTGTAGTACTTTTTAACAGAGTTAGCCCAAAATAAATATCAAGACAAGATAATCAGAAAGAGGTGGCAAAAAATTTACTTTGACCTGATGTAAACAAGAGATGAGTTTCATAATGGATTTCCTATCATGAAATCCACAAGCTGTCATGGCATGCAGTTGAATGAACCGTCATGATATCCACAAGCTGTACATGCTATGCAGTTGGACCATGTCCATATTCTTCAGGGACATCTTGTAGAGTTCCCTGATCTTTCCACCATCTCCAAATCTGCTAGATGTTGAGATGGTTGACAGAGCGATTTGTTTGCACTTGATGAAAGCATCGTGGCCAACATTTTCTTCAAAAGCATCTGTAACTGACTCCAATATTTTGCGTAATTCAGGATAGTTAGTACTGAAAGTGTCAGCATTTGTATCTGAAACATGGCGTCCTCAAGCATATGAGCCAAAGCTGACTCCAGCATCTGAAACAATTTGGAAGAACATCAGCAAATGACAGGAATATACACTGGAAGTCTAGAATCAACTGATGGGTCTATCAAAATCCAAAATTTTAAAATATAAAACTATTTAGCGTAAGGTCTTCATTAATAGTTTATAAATTATAACTTTCTACTAAATTCTTTGGGATAGCGTAGAGAAGATATTTTATTGCAATAATTGTTCTGAAAAATACAAGTCATAAATTCAAAGAATGTCCACCATTTTATGTATTCTCTGGCTCTGGATATACAAAAGGTGAAGTCTATTGAATACAGTACTTCAGAAAATATATGCAGCTGACATATCACAATATAGCACATCTATTATATCACCTTAACCCAACACCTTGGACGCAATTTAACCAATTTCAATTAGGTTGTAAATCTAAGCTGGAAATACAGAAGCCAATTTCTAGAATTCTACAATCTTTTTATTGCGGGGGGGGGGCTAAGTTATTTTATAGTTGTGTTGACAAGCAGATCAATGAATCCTGCCAAAATATGTTACTTTTCAAGGAATCCTTATTAACACATAGACTAGACAGTAGATATCATAGAACCACAAGAAAAGAGTAATGGTTAATTAAGTAATTTCAATAAAAATTTCAACAAAATATCGAGTAACAATCAAAATCAAATTACTGTGTAAAATAAGTGCAGGAAAATACCACATTGGAGTGTAAATGGTTTGAAAGGCTTAATGAAAGAGCTGATCTCTCCATGAGAATAGTCAAATACATGTTAGGATGTGTTTAGGCCCATAGAATTCCATGGCTTTTTGCCAGTTCCTCTCTGCCAGAGATGCATACTGCTTGACTCGTTGTGCCATGCTATTTTCACCTTTCGACAAAATGCTTTTCTTATTGCTAGAATTCATAAATTTCAAACAACAGTCTCTCTGATAGCAAGCCAACTGGAAGTAAGCATATGCAGCCTCCTGTGTGCGTAGCTCACCCAGAGACTCATACACAGATAATGCTTCCCTAATGGCCTCATTAGCTGAAATTTCATGCTTTCTCAAATCTTTCCTGGCTTTTCTGTCATGGGGATTGATGTGACTTACATGTGTATTTTCCAGTGATCTATTTTCAAAACTTCTGCTGTACTATTTTCTCTTGCCAAAAGCATGCCAAGCCGCAGATAAGTATGAGCAAACTGTGTATGCACCTCATTCCTCAAGCTGCTTGTGACAGAATCATCATCCTCTTTGATGGCATTTAGTTCTAACTTGCCGCCCCATAATATCTAAGGGATTCTTTATATTCCAGTTTTGCAGTTTCCAATGCATGATTGTACGCAATATGGAAGATATTATGTAATTTAAGATTATCAAGTTTAGATACCATCTCCTCAGCCAAAGCCCGTCTGCCATGGCCCAAATTACAGTTTATCAATATTATGTTGGTGTGATCTGAAACTTCTCTGAATGCATCTATAGCATCTGTAAAGCAGTTCAGCTTTATTCAACTCTTTATTTTCAATTCTGATTCGGCCCAATTCATTGCAAACCCACCCTTTCTTTTTAATCACAGATTGTAACTCAGACAAACCAGATGGAAGTTTAAGCAATGCTTTTCTAGCTTCTTCATAGCATTTTAAAGCAGCTAATAGATTGCGCTCTACATCTCCAACTGGAGGTTCGTCTAGGTACTCAAATATCCCACCATTTTTACTTTACCTGTTTCCTGTGAATTAAATTCAGTTTGAGAGACAACACTGGAACACAAATTGTCCATCTCTGAAGAGTTCATGCCAGCCAATGATTCAACTTGGGTTCTACCATTTCTAGAGTATCTGCCAGGTCTCCTCATAATTACAGTGCTCAGGATATTCACAGTCAGAATCTTTTCTATTATCCTTGTTATGAATAAATTCGTCTCCTGGGTCTTTTGGAGGCATGTGATTGGCAGTTTTAGCAGACAATCGTTTACTATGCTTTCTACCATAAGTCATGAAGCTCACATCTGCACCACTGCTGCTTGCACTGTTCCCACTGCTAGCTCTGTCGCTCTGGCAACTGCAATTTACCAAGGAACATGAACTGCAGTTCTGATTCAACTGCACCAGCTTCTTCTTCAGCCTTTTTACTTCCTTCACAACCTCAGATGATATTCTCAATTCTCTGGCTGCAGGTTTCTTATATCCTGTATTGAGATTTCTTTACCCTTTATCCTATGGAACTCAATATAAACATCTCCAACTAATGCCCATGCCTTGGCCCAGAAAAGGTAAGTAGAAGACTTCCACTCAATATAGCCATTTACAGTCTTCTTTTACATCATCCAGCCATGTAGTATTTTCATTCATATCAACGTGTTTTCTCTGTAAGGATGAAGGACTAGCCATTGAAGAAATAAATTTTGTGTCTTCAAGATGTGGAGGCATTGATCCATAAACAGAACATGATAACTGTATAACCTTTAAAGCTTGATGCAGTTGGCCATCCTCTTTATAAGCTTCTGCTAGCGCCAAATAAGATTCTCCAAGCAAAAGAACAAGCTTCCACAACTTATGATCCAACTTGGATGTTGGAAGCCATTCTCGAATGTCACATACTTCAATACAGTCAGCATCCCCACAAGCACAAACAGAGACATTAAAAGATGAAGATGGGCTATCATGATTTTTATTGAGTTGATCCATCACCTCTGGTTCAGTGCTCTGAAGCTGTCGCATCCATCTCAGAGACTTAATGGCCTGTGAAACATGATGTACAGCAGCTAACTTGGATGAGATTGGATCAGCAACTGTCTGAACCACAGCTGTGGAAACTGGACATACTTCACGCACCAAAGAGCTAGCATCAGAAGACAAGCACGGAACATCCCCTCCTTGGTTGCTCAATTCTGTGTTGCTGACTGCTACAAGTTCCCCAGATGCAGGCTTGTGTGCTTCAGAAACCATCTTTGCAGGACCTTCTGATTCTAAGTGCTCAATTATTTTTTCATGTTCACCTGATTTGTCATCGGCATGCAGATAAAATATTTCACGGGAAACTGATTCATAATTACTGTTTTCAGCATCCCAGGATGACTCTTTGGCTTCAGTAACAGCTAGTTCACATTCTACAGCTAGAGATTCAGAAGTTAAATTCAACTCATCATCATAATTTAAAATCAGCCTCGCAAATTGTTCATGAGCAATTGCTCGTACTGCCTGTTTAGCAAAATATTTATCAGAAAAGCAGTCATCTCAACAGAAGATAATTGGAGAGCCAACACAAATGATTCCTAAAGCATACCAGATGGTCAGATTCATCAAGAAACTCCAAACACTTTCTAAAGAACCTCACACACCTAGCCCTATTTTTAGCAGCCTGCAGCAAAATAAACAATAGTTAGTAACTAGTCATTAGAAACCACTCAAAGCAAGATTAGCCCCAGACAGGTTTAATTCTTCCCCACCATTGACAGTGAAAGCCTGTGAGCAATTCGATAGAGGAGAGTTCCCAGGGAATATACTGCATCACTTCTACCTCTACTGATTAATGATGGCAAGGAGCTTGAAGCATCATCACTGCTGTTAGATGAGAAGAGTTTTCGGAATAACAGAAAGATCAAAAGTTGTATATCATCTTCACCAGCACCTTTATAAGCTGCAAAACACAAGTCAGAATTGGTTAGCACTACTAAGGATGATAAATTTGTTTAAAAGGAAATTAACATAATAAACCTAACAGCAATAAATATTTTAAGTGTATTAAAAATAATAGTACCCAATAAGCTCCAGGATCCTGTTTGCAATTATCCTGAAGAACCTCAAAAACAGACAGGCCATTTTGTTGGACAACATATGGATGAAATGCGGGTTGTCCCATCATCCGATATCCCTTTGAGGAGAAAATATCATCCGGTTTTTTAAAAGTTCATATCCCTGAACAACACCATTGTGATGATTAACATATGGCCAACTCCGGCGCATTGCCATGACATTGTCAAGCAAGCTTCAAGCCAAGTCAAAGGCGTGACCTAAAATATTAACAAAATATTAACAATTTGTCAAACGTAAAATAGGCGACAGATTTTAGAAGAATGCTCCTCACCTGTCGGGTGACATCCCATAAATGCAAGCTCACAGCAACATACTTTTCATTACTGAATAAAAGTAGGTCACTTCCCCAGGAGCATGCGGAAGGAAATTATGAAACTGCCAGAACAAAACCCTCAGAAAGCTGTCATTACCAACTTTTCTCTGTTTTTCAGACTCTTGCATTGATGATCTGGGTTTTTTCCCCAACTTGTGACACCTTATTGACTGGACTATGGTTCTTATTTCTCCTATTCTTCTTGCTTCCCCAAAAGAAGCTGTCCTGCTCAACCTGTGAGTAATCAGAATGGCAATTGTATCCTTCAGCTTGAACAACATCATCATTCTGTACCACAATATGGGGTTGTCTTTCCTCCAGGAAGAACGGAAGAATTTGATTGCTCTTCTGATGGAACACGGTGAGTTGGTGGACAATCACAGGCCCTCCATTCTAACTGAATGCATAGCAAAATTCAAAATAAAGATTGATCTGCGCATTTTTGATTGATTGTTATGCCTCCTAATCAACTTTTCTCCCTCTTCAATATCAGGCCCTGCATTTCATAAATATTTTGTCACTTATAAATAACCAAACAACAAATACACATTAAATACAAATGAATGTAATTTCTAAATCTAAAGTTAATCAGCACCTAATCTGGGTTTGTACAACAAATGGCATGTGACTATAACTAATAGCATGTGATTAATTCTAACAGAAAGAGTATTGAATCTAGCAAATGCTGATAACCGAATGCAACAATCTTAACTAAAACATTAATAAAAAGATAAAGCCCTATTTAATTTCTGAATGACTTCTAAGAAAAAACCATCTTTGAAGTATCATATACACTTACTAGAATACATGATCATTTAAAACCAGAATATGCTTCTATTCAGTTTGTCCATACATTTTCTTTCTTGTTGAAGCATATAAGCCCATTATCTTCAACTATTAATCTCTCTTCTGATAAAAAAGCAGAATTCAATTCCTTATTGCTTTGAAAAAACAATAGCTAGGAGAATTCAAGTTTCCAAAGTAAGAAATTATCATGGACCTAAAAGACAATTGTCAACCGCAATTACAGGCCAAAGCTTTAATTTAGTTAGAAGCTAGGCATGCAACAAAATGGAGTCAACAGTAGGACAAATACACACCCAGTGTTTAAACAAGAGTATGACCAATGCGATGAACAGCAACTGATAGTCGAGCCTTTTGAATAAGGCATTTTAAATATCTGCTTCAAAATGTCTGCCGGAGCAATTACGTCTATCTCATCTCCATAATCAACCAAGCCAGACACTGCAAGGGCTCACATTTTCTAGTAAAATTTGATTGCAACAGCAGTGCCTTCCCAAGGAAAATCTGTCACACAACAAGTTGAGATGTAAAACAATAAAAAGCAACAGCAAGTACAAAATGTATGAAGCAATGATTGAGAAAAATGGAAACCAGAGTAGGTATATGTTAGAACTAATGTAAATATGGTTATTATAGCTGTACAGTACCATGTAATCTAGTAATTAGGGCATTGGTAATCTAAAGTCAATCATTGTTTTGTGCGTATCCAACCCTAGAAAGATTCGTTCTATGATTCATAGCACTATAGATCTCATTACCTATCATAAAGCATATGGTTTTCATTGATTTAGAAAAGACATATGATAGGGTTTCTAGAAAGGTTCTATGGAAAACTCAAGCAACGAAAGGAGTTTGAATTGCTTATATTCAAGCAATCAAAAATATGTACAATGGTGTCACAACTACAATGAGAACACAAGGTTGAGATCTAGAAGATTTCCCTATAACTATATGTTTGTATCAAGGGTCAACTTTGAGTCTTAATCTTGTTATCTTGGTTCTAGACGTTGCTAACTGAACATATCTAAAAGACAGTCCTATGGTGCATACTTTTTGTGAATGATATAGTTGTAGTAGGAGAGTCAAGAGAAGAAATAAATGGTACATGAGAGACATTGAGACAAGCCTTGAAAACGCATGGTTTCCGCTTAGAAAAAAATAAAACATAGCATATGGAATGCAAGTTTAGCAAAAGGCATATGAAATTATAGCTTAGAGGTGAAAATTGGCATACATAACATACCACAAGTCTCACGGTTTTAGTACCTTAGGTCCATCATACAAATGATGGGGAGACAGAGGGAGATGTAAACCATAGGATCCAAGCAGGGTGGATAAAATGGAGGAATTCTACTGATATGATTTGTGATAGAAAAAGTATCACTAAGCTTAAAAGAAAATTTATCACACAGCTATAAGATCTGCATTGTTGTATGAGGCTGAATGTTGGGCAGTAAAGAGCAAACCAAAAAGTAAAATCAGTGTTGTAGAGATAAAATGTTGCGATGGATGAGTGGTTTCGTAAGACAGGTTAGGATTGGGAATGTAATTATTAGAAAGAAAGTTGGGGTAGCTTCCCATTATAGAAAAGTGGTAGAGTCTCGTCTTTGATTCAGGCATGTGTGGAGCAAACCTATAAAAGAACCGATAAGAAAGGTATACCAGATAGAGGATATTCTAACTATTACAGGCAGGAGACTGAGGAAAACTATAGGTCAAACCATAAGATAATTTAGATTTAAATGGTCTATCATTGGACTTGATTCATGACAAGACATTATGGAGTTTTTGATCTATATAGCCGACCCCGCCTAGTGGAAAAAAAGCTTTGATTCTTGTTGCCATTGTTGTACATTTATGAGAAACAACCATGTAACATGAGTACAATCAATCAATAAAAGAGAAAAACCACTTGGTGCCACTGATATTAGAAATGAACGCAAGTCCACACATATTAGAATGAATAAGATCAAATAGTTCAATATTTTTATTTAAATGAATAAAAATCATTAAAATTGCACCATGGAAACTACCATACATAAACCCAAGAAATCCCTGCAAACCGCTTTACATCTATAGGAGAAGGCCATAGCCACATAGTTTCCACTTTTTATTTTGGATCTATAGGCTAAAGTCATACCCTTAGCAGATATGTCATGGCGTAGACATTCCAACTTCAGCTATGATCTTGGAGGATAGTGTTAAATGTCCCAAACGTCTCTTCATCATAGCTAAATATCATTATACCATCAAAGAAAACAAACATGAACGTCCATAAAAACAGCCTTAACATTTCACTCATGAGAAATGTTGATAGAGCATTAGTTAAGACAAAAGGCATAAGCAAAACATGAACACAAAATGCGGTTTTTGAAATGTCTTTTTTCTCTTATTATAATTTGGTGGTATCCAGATTTAAATTCCAATTTGGGGGGAAGTCACACCTCACAATTCATCCACAACACACCAAATAAAAGTTGAGCATTCCATACAACAAACTAAAAATGAGATACTAAATTACACATGTATTGTTGCTTTGAAGAACATTAAAACACTCCGACCAAATAAAAAGAACATTAAAACACACACATACGAAGAAGAATATCTTGAAGCATAGAACTTCCACTTATAATACATAATTAAGTCCAATGCTGAAGAATATTTACCTCCTCCGGTTGTCTTGGACTGCACAGCACCAACAGGAAGAACTTTTTCTGGGAAATTCGCAAGAAGCGGTGGCGTATTCAGATCAGTCTCAGTTGGCAGCATCCGGTACCGATAACGCGGAGCATTCACTCTGAAAAAAAAAAATCAACCAAATCCATCACCCCAAAAAACGACACAACTTAATTCTCAAACCATAATTTCAATGAGACAATAAACAATAATAGAAACGCATTTTCAAACCCCCGGAATTCAAATATAAAAACAGCAACAATAAACAAGCGAAAAGGAGAAGGGTTATTGAGAGAGAGGGTTTACGTTTGCGGGGTTGGGAGAAGAGGGGAATGGAAAGCATGGAAGGATTTATCGGTGGGACAGGGATTGAGCCGCAGAGGAACCCAACGGGTTTGGGAGTGGCGATTTCCAATGTTCCCACGCAGAGAAGCTCGCGAGAATTTTCAGAGTTGGACGATGGCGATAACTTCGCCATGGAAATTCGCTATCTATATACGAAAGCTACCAGCAACAACAAAAACCCTTGGGACTTCGAAGATGGCAGCACTCTGCAGTGCGTTGTGTGTTGTTTTTCTGAGGACTGTTGTTCTTGTTTTCAACTGCGAGGTACGTTCTTTGATCTCTGTGTGGAGTGGAGTGGAGTTTCTTTCTCTTTTCTCCTTCTGGTTTCTTCATTCATTAATAACCATGCGATTCCCATTATTAAAAAATTAAAAAAAAAAGTTGAATTTTTTTGTACTACTACTAGTAATTTAACATATTTTACTCAAAATAAATAATGATTATTGGGATATTAGTTAGTCTATTATTTTAAATTGATATTAAAAACTTACGAAAAATATAGATAAATTTAGAAAAATCATTGTCATCAATAGCGAATTTGTATTGTAGAATTTTTAAAAGAAAAAAGATGATGAAAAAATGAGGTCACTGTAAATGAATTTGTGATATTGTTTTTGCATAAAATGGTTAGAAAGATTCAAATTCCTAAATATAATTTTTATGTAAGTTACGAATATGCACTATTTTGTATTGCCCAAAATATTATATATAAACTCATTAATAACACTGAAGTGACAAAATTAATAAGTATAAGTGAAAAGTGCCGCTAAATGCAAAATTAATTTTAATTAACGTGGCAATAAATAAATAAAATAAATATAGTTTTGGAATGTGAAAATATTATTTCATTTAAGGTAAAAAATGATTTAAAAAGAAGAATCACTTGTAAGAAATTAAAAAATGACATATTTTCAATTTATCTTAAAAAAAGAGTATTAAAAGCCTAACATGCCAAGCTACTATATTTTTTAAGTCGTTTGGGTAGACTAGGTTGGTTGTACACCATGTATGAAATAAGAATTTTAAATCTCTTTCTTGACTTTATTCATTATAAAACAAACACCTAATCACCTATGGTAAATTGTCTTCGTTTAGAACTTCACTTTAATGGAGCACCATAATTAAATGAAATCAAGATCATCGTTAGATTAAATTAACACTCAATTAAAACTTTGGTTCCAATAAATTTAACATTGATGTGTGCATTTATTTTATATTATTTTTAAAAGGAATAAAAATGCATGCTATCAATAATTAATATGCATGATTATGTATAATTAAAAAGCTATTTTACCTAAAAATAATATGCAATAAATACACACATCAACACCAAATTCATTAGCTATATTAACCTAATACCATTACATAAACTTAATTGTAGATACATCAATATTCCTTAACAACACGATTAGCAAACATTTTTTCAAAACTAATTCATGATCCAGCAATCCTGAACCGTGAACCCTAATTATTAAACATTAATTCCAAATTTGCATCAAAATTACAAATGGTGTGTTCTCAATTTATATTTTTTTCTGATAACAGTGATTATAATTTTTCATTGAACATATTTTTTTTTTTGTTACATTTTTCATTGAACATAGATAGTACCCAAAAAATCATACAATTACTCAACTCATATATAACATAAATTTAGGAGTTATTTGTATATATTTTAAGAAATATTTTTAATAAAAAATGATATTTTAAAAAATTAATAATAAATAGTTTATTAAAGACTGTTCTAAAGATATGATACATTCATAAATATTTAATAACTTTTTATTCAATGCTTTTGATTATTTTAAAATTTATTAACTAAATGTAAAATTATTATTTGAATAGATACTTTCTTAAGAAAATATTAAATGAATTTTACCTTTTTTAAAGTAATAAATACTTTTTTATTTTTTTCTTAATTAATACAGACACTTTTTAACCTTCTCTTTGTAATAATTATTTATTTTCTTAAAAAATTCTCACAGATATTGCTTTAATGTTTGTTTCCTGAAGTTAAATAATTTTAAGAAAAAGATAAAAAAATAATAAAATTGTGTTTTAAAACTATTAGACTAACTAAAGAAAAATAGCAAAAAAAAAAACAAAATAATGAATTCAAAGGATCTACCAATTATTCTTTTTGTCAAGAGGATGTGAAAATTCCCAAAACAAAAATGGGACTACAGGATTGTATGCATGTAATTGCAATTGCATTATTCTATCTCTCACCCAACACATTCTACATTTCAAACATAATTGATAAAGAGACAATACGGTATATAATTATTAAAGCTTAAAAGCATAAAATTCGAATGTTTCAAAATTTGTAATAAAATTAATTATGTTGAGAGTTCAATTTTATATTATAAAATTA
Source organism: Sesbania bispinosa (assembly GCA_026901365.1). Classification (NCBI taxonomy): domain Eukaryota; kingdom Viridiplantae; phylum Streptophyta; class Magnoliopsida; order Fabales; family Fabaceae; genus Sesbania; species Sesbania bispinosa. Next base: position 177,009 of record QLOH01000269.1, read on the forward strand.
TATATGTGAATACAACCCAGCTTAATTATTATTAATTTAATATATTCAACATTGATTCAATATTTTTTACAGCACATGCATGTTCTAAATCTAATCGTCATGTTTATATATATCACTATATTAATTTCAAGAATAGGATAAAGGATGTTAAACCATATGCGAGAACAAATTTTCACTCTTTAAATAATGTTACTTAAATAAAAATTCATAAGCTAAATAAACTAGCTAGGACTTTAATTCGTTACGTGATAAATAATTTATCTAATTAATGTATCCACCAATACAATATATTTCATCTTAGTTATAGAACATGAGTTACGTGATATAGTCTACATCATGATCATAATTAAGGGATTTGTGTAAGATCTCCATCCTAGCTACTCCCCTACTGATTAAAATCATGAAAAAGCTAAAATGTTTATACAATTTTCTCCGGTCTAATTGGCTCTCATTTAGTTGCTTAAGTGAGTACAAAACTTGGTTAGTTTATTTTCCTTATGCACAAATCTTTTAATTAAATGGTATTAAATAATTAAGTTCATTCTGCGTAAAACCATGATAAAAAAGATTATGGCTTATGACAAAAAAAAATGGATTATGTCCAACTTAAGCTATTAGGATTGTTTTAATTAACCTTACACATGGGTATACCTAAAAAATTAAAATTACACAATCACGTTTATATATATAACCCAAAAAAGAAGTTTGGTTTGTTCTTGTCATCCTCCTTTTAAGTTCCATGCCTCGACACGTTCATTTTGAATATTTGACCATGGTAAACGCTAAAATATCCTTAATTATTTGAATATGTTATCAATTTTGTCTGGATCGTTTCTCCCTTTTGAGTTTACATGACATACATGTTTAGGAACCAAATCAATCAATAAGGAGGGTAAGAGCTAATAGTTATGCAAAAAATGTAGCGTTTTAAATCATGGCATACCAAAATTTCTTCAATTTTTATTATTTGCGTTTCAATCAAGAGCCTTCTCTTCTGCTTCCGTTTTCCTGCGGTCTACTACAATTGCACCAACATTCCCAGTTGGTATAATGACATTGTCGACATAAGCTGTTTATAGGGTGATTTAAAATTTTACTATCATTGTCTGAGGCCTTTCATTAATTCTAGAAAAATGTACATGTAATAGGGAAATTAAAAACCTTATAATATTGAAAATATGACAGTAGAAAAAGGAAATCTACTTAACTGATAAAGAGAAATTAAAGGTGATCCATGTCTACCATGTTCAAATTTTAACAAAGAGCGAAAACCATGTTGCGAGGAAAAAGCCAAATAATGGGCATGAGAAACCATATGAAGAGATACAAACCTTTTTTAAAAAGATTTCACCTTAATTCTCAAACTTGACATATTTTGCATGCAGCTTTGTTTTAGTGGATTCTCTCATCTCTCAGACACAGAAGCTAATTCGTCTCCATATTTCATTATTTTTTATTCCAAAAAAAATGATTTTTTCTTCGATTTTCCTCTCATATCCCCGAAGTCTCTTTTGGTTTTTGCACTTAGCTCTCTCCTCTCGTCCCCCCAATGAAAGAATGCAATGAAATCAACAGTTGAAACCCACCCAACAATAGTAAATGTCAAATCGACTTTGAACATAGAAGGAACTTAACTGAACAAAATGAAGAAGTAGGCATGATGGAGCACATCTTCCCAACCAATACACTAACGACATTTTCCCTATCCATCGTTCTTTCTTCCTGACATTGCCATTCACATCACGATACTGACCTCTTCTTTTGTTGCTCTGGATCATAAGCTCTCCCTCCACCCGCACTCTTTCCCAACATTCAAATCTCTCTCGTTGTGATTTTTTATCAACTCCAACTCATGCAACCTCTCATTCATGTCGTGGGTGTTATCCTTAGCGATGTAGAAAAGCCTGTTAAAGCCATTAGCGGTGGTGATAAATATGTTGAAGGTGTGAACTTTCATAGTTCTCATAGATGACACATTCAAGGATATCATCAAGACTAATTTTGAAAAGCTCTGTCACATAAGTGTTGGGGTTAATGGTGCACATAGTGAAGAATTGTGGGTTGTGCAAGAAGACGGTGATGAAGGAAAAAAATCACAACATGGGAGAAGAAAGAAGCAAAATATAATGGAGAGGAGATTTATGGAATTTAAAAATTGAATTACGGAATAAAATATTGGGAGAGAGTAGAAGAGAAAAAAGAGGGAGTTAGAAAAGAGTGGAGAATTAAAAAAAAGTAACTCACCTAGAAAAGACTTCTTGTAGATCAAAATGATGGAGATGACCTACTCCACGGCACTGCTACAATAGCCCTTTGATGTGATAAATCATGCAATTGATGGCTGTTAGTGAATTGAAAGAGGAGAAAGGCTAGCCTAGGGTTTGAATTGAAAAACAGTGAGATGAAAATGTTTCCAAAGAGAAAAAAACGGGAAGGAGAAAGAAATAGCAAGAATTTGAACTGGATTTTGGTTGCTATTTTTTTACAGAGGTACAAAGTGCTTAAAAATTTAAAATTTTTAATGGAGATTCAAGGACACCTTATCTTAGTAAAGGCTACAAGACCACTGACTTGCACTCTGGCAAAATGTCACCCGTGGAATCAAAAGGAGAGACTTAAGTCTCTCATGAGTGTAGACCCAAGGCAATGCTCAACTGGGCCAACTAAACTAAGAAGGCCCAAACGGCCCGAGGAGCTCCAAAAAAATGTGCCTCTAAGTGAACAGTGAACAAAAATATCCCAAATTGTAATAGAATAGATTTATAAAAACATGGGCATGATTACAAATGGCTTAACTATATTAGTTAAGAAATAGAAAAATAATAAAAATATATTGAAAATGATAATATTTATTTTAGATGTAATATTAATTAAATGTTATATTTTTAATATTTTTTTAATAATTATAATTTCTCTTATAATATTTCATACAGATAATTTTTTAAGGGTTAAATATGTTTTTAGTCCCTAAAGTATCACCCATTTTTGGATTTGATCCTAAATGTTTAAATTCTCTGAGTTTAGTCCCCGAACTTCTGAAATACATTAATTTCCGTCCCTCCGTTAAGTCTCCGTTAAGTCTGTTAAGTAAAGTGCTTACTTGGCTAACGTTTTGCCTAGTCAGCAGCTTACCTAATATACACATCAGATACATTATACTACCTCCGGTCTCAAATATAAGCAAAAAAAATTCACTTGTGTTGGTCTAAAATATAAGCAAATTTCAACTAACTTTGCCTTATTTAATGACCTTGGACTAAAATATCCTTTACTTAAATTCAAATTGTTCTATCCAATGACCCTATTGAATGAACCATGTAGAGATAGTGTTTCCACTTGGAACAAGTTTCAATAAAATTGGAGTCTCCTATGAAGGGAAATTTAGAGAATACAATTCATTTTTAGATGACATCAAGAAAATTTAATGAAGTTAACTAACATTTCTTAATTAGCGTGAGTTAGTTTTTTTTTGCTTATATTTGAGACCGGAGGGAGTATTCTTTTTTACATTAATTTTATGGATTTCATTAAATAAAAAACAAATAAAAATGTAAAATTGACCGATTAAAAAATGTAAAACCATTAACCCTAGCTTACTTGTTACGTTCTTTTGCTGCTGCAGAATAGAGACTCATAGGGCTCCTTGGTGAAATCGTTGAAGAAGTGAAGAGGTCGTTCATTCACGTGTTGGTTTCCGTTGCTACGAGAATCGGAACTCTAGGTGGTTGGGTATCATTGCGGTGGTAACATCAACAGGTAAGTAATTTCGTGTCTTACTGTTTGGGTTTAACTATGATATATTGAAGTAAACTCCGTGTTACTATATGATTACAGGGATGGGATTTTCTGTTTGTTTTTACCATGGGGGAAGGTTTGTAAGTGACACTAAAATGCACTACGAGGGTGGGGAGGCTCATGTTATCCATGGGCAGGAAGTGGACAAGTGGTCATACTTTGAAGCTATTGGGTTGTTAAAGGAGGATTTAGGTGTGAAAGGGAAAGTAAAATTGTGGTGGAAGAAGGTAGGGTCTAGGCTTGATAAGAGCTTAAGGGCATTTATTGATGATGAGGATTCTGTTGAGTTGTCTACTTATGCTGAAACCCACCAATGTGAAGTGGAGGTATATGTGGAACACCTGGAAGGGGGAGAGGGATCTGTGAGTCTAGTTCCAGGAATTGTGCAGGGCACAACTGGAAATGCGAATGATAGAGGTGTGAGAATTGATGGTTGCAGTTTGAATGAGATCAATGGAGTTGGTGAAGAGTTGGAAAATGATGTTATTAGTGATGAGTCAGTAAGTGATTTTCATTTTGATGACAGTGAAGAGGAAAGGGTTCCAGGGATGGATGATGGTTTTGACAAGGCTGAGGTTGGGGATGCTGAGGTTGCACTTAACTTCAAGATTGAAAACATGCTCAAGTCAGTTGGTGAGGTTAGCAGCCCAGTAGAGAATGTAGTAGAAATTGCCAAGAAAAAAAAAGGTGGTAGGAGGAGAGGAAATGTAAAGATGGTGAAGGATCATCTCAGGCACATCAAGAAGCTGACATGGCTGGGATTGTAGTAGTAAACACATTTAATCCACCAAACGTCTCTGAAATGCATGTCATGGATGAAGATTACATGAGTGAGGAGTTAGAGAGTGATGTATATGATAGTGACCTAGAGGATAACAACAGGCCTAAGTTCCATAAGTTCAAGCAGGAAGACATGTGCAAAAATTTCAAGTTCAAGTTAGGTATGGAGTTCAGTTCCCTAAAGCAATTCAAGGAGGCCATACATTATGTTAAAAACAACCTCGTTGCATTAATTAAAAGTGGAAATTGTATTAGCCAATTAAGCACTTTACTTGACTAGGCAAAACATTAGCCAAGTAAGCACTTTACTTAACAGACTTAACGGAGACTTAACGGAGGGACGAAAGTTAATGTATTTCAGAAGTTCGGGGACTAAACTCAAAGAATTTAAACATTAGGGACCAAATCCAAAAATGAGTGATACTTTAGGGACTAAAAACATATTTAACCCTTTTTTTAAAGAGTATATGTAAGTGATTATAATTTAAATGTATAAAATAAATTAAAATAAAATTTATTAATTTTAATTGTGAAAATAAAAAACAATTAAATATTTTTATATTGAGAAATTTTATTAAATAATTCATTCTTAATAATATTTTAGTTAAGTTACATTCTCCACTTTTAAGAGATATCAATATCTATATCATATAATTTAGTTCATTTTTTTAATCAAAATATCCTTTTATTAATCATTGTATTTTTATCTAGCAAACAATCTAGAAAACCATGAAGGACACTCCTCTTTCTTATGTTCATATCGTGCACATGAGAAGCAAACCTTATACAAACCCCCGTACTCTACCTGATACACCCTATCGTGAATTTGAAACTTTGGAATCAAAGTCTTCCTCAAATTTGACTTCAATATAGACTCTTGCGAACTTGGCACGTTTTGTGGTAGAAGGATCCAAAACTCCCTCTTTAGACTTTAGAGTATTTGAATCCATCTTTATGGTCCTTCCCAAGGTGTCCCCAATTTTCCATAAAATGAATCTCTCATAAAACTCGATTGGAAGACCATGGATATGTACCCACACAACAACCTTCTTTAATTGATCCTCATTTGGTAGGAAATCTGGACGCCACCTTTGAATCACCAAATAGTAACCTTCTATCATCCATGGCCCCCCTTCAAAAATGTGGTAATAATCCTCCGAGCTTGAGAATTGCACTAACAAGTATTCGTTTTCCATATCCATCAATTCCATTTCACCCAACGACTTCCACATTTTCTCCAGGCGAGCTTGAAGGAATTTTAAGCTCACATTTTCCCATAGGAGCTTCACAATGACTGCTTCCATTGTTTGCACACTTGTCTATATTTCTCCTTTGAGATCTTCACTTCAGCGCATATAGGGTCAAAAGTTCTAGACCCCATTGCTTTGTCTTCCAAAACTTCATCAAAGTCCTTGTCATCTTTCGATTCTTCGCTAGGTTCTCATACTTTTGACTTTCCCCCTCAGGGATGTTTAAGTCTGTTATTTCAGGATTCTGTAGGAGTTTCCTTCTCTAAAAGACTCTAGTTTAGCTTGGAGTTGTTTCCCCTCCACTGTACCGAAAAAAAAACAAAAAAAAAAATATTTAGAACGACTAACTCTGACACCATATCTAATATCACCATATATTTTACCAGAATGGTACTTAACTACCATCAAATTCAAATCCATTTACAATTTGTTTTTCTTTTGTAATTTTTATTAGTTTTACAAAATTAAAAATCTCATAAGCCCAATTCAAACAATAAATTTTAGGAAAGCACTTTAAGTTTTATTTATTTTACAAAAACTTTGAATATAATTTAGCCCCAAAATTTTTTTATCATAGTTAAAAAAATAAAATTTCTCATGACTCTGACTCATCATCCAATAAGGTGAAAATTAATAAAATATCGGGGAGAAAATTTAGAAGTAGAAAAAAAAACATTTCCATTCTTAAAAATGACACAAATTCCAATTAATATTTTTCCAATTACTAGTAAAAAATGACCTTTGCTATTGTGAATGAAAATTAACTGCAAAATCGATACAGGATTAGGATCGGCCATTGTTTTACGATTTTAAAACAAATAGAAAATTAAAACCAAATCTAACATCAATGGCTGGTATATATTCATCATTTTTTGTTTAAAAAAGTTCCACATACATTATCATTTTCGTAAAAAAAAAGCTAGAAGGAAATTCTCCCTAAAATTATTTCATTTTTAACTTTAAATGCAAGTAGCTAAAGGAAAAAAAATGGATTTAGAAAGAAATAAAAATGTCATGATTAGGAATGACATTGTCAGTTGGTGGCTCATGAGCAGAATTATCAGCTTGAACAATGTTTCCATCCCTTAAGCCATTGATGACATTGTCATCGTCTTACTCTAATCCACTCTTATTTTCTTCTAATGAAGGGTTTTCAGAGAACAATTCATTAAAAATATCAAGAGGCAACAAATATTTCACATTCTCTGACTTTAGAGAAATGTCATTCACGTTAGCAAAGAAAGTGGTACACGAAAATCTAATTCGTTTGGTTTACAGTTGAGTAGAATTGATTCTAGAAATGAATGGTTGAGATGGATGATGCACGCTTTACGAAACACTTTGGACGGAAGTGATTTAAAATCAATTATGCAGAATTGATTCTGGATGGTTTAGAATTTAAACCAAACGGGTACTAAGAGATTTGAGACCATAAGAACACACACACGCACACACCAAGAAAAAGATGTAGCAATTGTGACTTCAATGTACTTGTCCGTATGCACATATGTATATATACCATGTCTTTAAAAGCTCACCATAAATTACTAAAAATTTATTATTGTGAATAAATTATTAATTTTTGAGTGATCTGTTAAATGGATAATATTATATTTAAAAAATAATAAAACTTTTTTTATAAGCAAAATAATTAAATTAAAAGGAGTATAAGGGGTACTCCAACCCATTACACATGACAAAGTCAATTTAAGAGCACCAAATGCAATCCTATGTAGAGAAATCAAACCACCTAAACCCACCAAAAAGCTGGTCCACCAAAAACAATAAAATAATGCTTAAACCAAATAAAATCAAGTAAAGGCAACTGAAACAACATCTCCCACGTTTAAGGTACAAAAAACAATATATATAAGATGCACCAATGATCAAAAAATGAGATACTGAGCTGCGAATGGAGGTGAAACCTGGAAAACGGAAAAGTGACAACAACACTGAGCAAAACCAGATCAGCGGGTTAAGCCGAGAAGATTAAATGCACTTAGTCAAATAGAAATAAGATCAATCTTCACGTAGATTAAGACAAGCAGTAGCAGAGGAGAACCAAGATGAAAACGAATAGGCGAAAGACTTATCCTTGGCCTTAATCCACTTCCAACTCCGTATTTTAATTAACTCCAACAAATCAGTAACTCCTAACACCTTCTCTGAAAAAATGGCATTATTTCTAGCAAGCCACAGAGACCAAATTGTGGCCAACCAAACCACAGCCCACCTTAACCTATTCTTACCAGAGCACCTCAAAAGACCAACAAAATGAGTGAAATTTTCATGACAGGAGTTGTGAATAACAGTGGATACACCAATCCAGTCAAAAACAGACATCCAAGTAATATAGGCATATTGGCATTCAAAAAATAAGTGAGAAGCAGTCTCCAAATCCTGACCACACCATACGCAACCTCCATCTGAAGTATCAAGGATATTTCGCTTAATCAAATTATGTTTAGATGGTATCCTATTTAGCAATGCTTTCAAAGCAAAACCTGAGACTTTGGATGGTACAAATTTGGACCAGAGAAACTTGTGAAGAGGAAAATCTGCAAAAATTTTCTCATTCACCACTGCTTGATATGCTGATTTCACATTGTATATACCATCACTAGAATCCTTCCAACTCCAACTATCACTATGCTCATGATCAACATACAAGTTGTGTGATCAACTATCACTATGCTCACTAGACCCCATTCCCATCAAAAGCAAATACGGGTTGTGTGAGGTTGTTAATTGGAGGCCCAATAGGAGAGTCTACTATCCCATGATCAACATACAAGTCCATGCCTCCCTTAGAATCAACATGCAGCACAGTAACCCAATCTGCACGCAAGACCGTGCTTCCTTTAGGCCCACTACTTGAAACAACATCACCACCATCATGTACATGTAAGTCCGCGCATCCCTCTGGCCCACTACTAAAATCAACACTACCACCAAGCATTGGAGAATCCGCACTATTTGATGCTCCCAACAGCATGTGAGACGCTACAAAATGAGGCCTAACAAGAGGTTCATCAACTCCACAAGCTTTATCATGAGGCCCAACTTGTTCACATGTAACACCCAAATCATTCAACACTTGATTGCAATTCGTGATCCATTTAGCCGCATTAGATCACCCACAGATTGTGGAGCGTCTAATGTAACTGAACCCCGCAAATCACATCCCTCAATCAATTCCGTTGCATGATACTCGCAGTCCTCTTCAATAGGGAATTGATTCACCACATCATTACGTAATTCTTCCACATTTCAAATTCAAATTCTACATCTTCTTTATTTGCTAACTTATCATAAGCATCCCACCCGTCGCTACTTGAAACGCTTGACTTAGAATCACTGGAATCAGAACAAATTTTTGAGTCGAAGTGATTTCAAAACTGGGCCTTCCAAGGATCAACGAAAGGATCTTCAAGAACACTAACAGAAAATAACACTCCTTTAGTTTTAATCCTGAGAACCCTTTTAATGGTTTTCAATGAACTTGTTTGAATCATTACACGTGCAACATCTAGACGTGACTTACAATTAGTAACATTATCAATGCAGACATGTCTCCCAAAATGAGTAGCAATGAGTCGAAAGAAAGACTCTGTCCATGCATGCAATGGAATACCATGACACTGCAACCAAACGTATCTTTCTCGAGCCACATCTTCACAGGACCAAGGTTGGATATCAGTAAACCATCGTGAGAACAAATCCCCCAACTCCTCTACTAGCTCCTTGAAATCTTCCTCTGCACACGGTTGGATAAGTACCATATCTCCACCCATTGGGGTCACCTTGTTTCTGTTCCATCCTTGATCCTTCGCATTCATGATTCCATCACGTTCCATCACCAAGGACCCCACATCATTCCTAGCCTTTCTTCCAAACCTGAATATGTTAACATGTAATTTATATGTACCAATACAGATTTTCCTTAGTCTATCTTCCATGGCCTCATAATCTCCATTATCCTTGAATCTAACAAAACCAAAACGTTTTCCCCTTTTATCTCGTTTTTGTGGAACATAAACATCAAGAACACCGCCTCCCCACTTAGTAAACACCTTCCAAAGATCCTCTTGCCCATACGTTTCTGGAAAATTAATGAAAAAATAAGCCACGTACTCATCAAAAGGAAACCTTCTAATTAATCTCTTCCTTCTTTGATCTCCCTTGTAATCTGATGATGTCCTCGTGTCCTCTTGAACCGTTTCCAAATTCGATCGCCGTGCTTTCCCCCTTCGTGGTCTCACCAAAGTCCATCCACCATCCCTCTCTCGCTCACCATCATTTTTGTCTCTAAAATAAAAAAACTTTTAAATTATAATAATTTAATTAATATACATTTCCATTATTAAAAAATACATTGACATACAATAATATTTGTCATGTAATTATTTATTATGTTTTCTTTTATTGCTAGAATGTTAAAAAATATTATTTAATATTGTGTTAAAGTATTAATAAATGTTACTATAAAACTCCTTTTGATAACATATTAAATAATTTCATATTAAGAGTTTGGGTTGTTGGTGGTCCGCGTTTGAAAACTTTGGATTTTACTTTCAGTCTACGGTCTAAAATAGAATGTGTCACATAGCGAAACATGATATACATACAATATTATGATATAAGAGATTATTATCCCACTCCAATTCGAGTCTCTCCAAGGATAATTAATTAAGTAAAAAGAAAAAAAATCTTGCTTGCTCTTCAGTTATTTAAGCAGTTGTCTTTTTTTAATTGTATTATTATAACCAAGGTAAAACATAGGAATAATATGTTCTCTTGATCCAATAGATTAATAATTCATTCTTTTCAAGTAATTGTATATTATCATAATATACTTTTCTAATAATATGAAAGGTAAAATATGTTTTTAGTCCCGGTAAAATTAGCAACTTTTGCTTTTAGTCCCTATAACTTTTTTTGTTAAAGCGTCCTCTTAATTTTTTTTGCAATTAGTCTCTCCCTTCAAAAGTGTGCCAGATGCTGATGTAACACATTTTCTCTCTCATAAGTGTCAACTTTTGTATTTCTGACGGTCCTGAACCGCCAGAAATTATGCTTAAACCGCCACAAACTTCCCCCACCATTCCTTCCACCCTCTTCTCCCTCACCCCCTGTAACTCACCCCACACCTATTCTCCCCTGCTCCTCAAGGCTTTCCTCCACCTGCTTCCACTCTTCCAACCCCAGCCACTCCCCCGCCAGAAATCTTGCTTGCTCTTCAGTTATTTAAGCAGTTCTTCATAATCATAGAACCAGTGGCATGGACCACATGTACCTGGGCTATGAGAGGAGATTCAAGCCACAGGAAAACAAAATCATATGACACCTATCCAGTGAAAACAATAATTAACAAAATAAAAAGAAATTTTTTTACAAGGTCAAGAAAGATGTAAAATAGAACACAAATTTTAGATCTAAGACCTGGAAACCCCGCACTCAACAATAATTTTAATTTCCAATACAAAATCCCAAATAAAGGTCCAGAAACACAAAACCCGAGCTTAGAGATCTCAAACACAAACCAAGCAAAAAGAGGGAAGGGGAGGGATAGAGAGAAGATATTAACATAGCCCCCTCCATGCTGCCACAAAAAAAAATGAAGGAAGATCCACACGGCAAAAACATGAAACTCAGAAGAAAAGAAAACAAAAGAAAAATGAACGTTGCTGGTTTCAAAAGTTCTGGTTCCGGTGGAGGAGTAGCGGGGGTTGCAGGGGTGGAGTAGCAGGGGGAGGGGAAGATGGTGGGGGAGTGGCTGGGGTTGGAAGAGTGGAAGAAGGTGGGGAAGAGCCTTGAGGAGCAGGGGAGAATGGGTGTGGGGTGAGTTATAGGACCACCAGAATTACAAAAGTTGACACTTATGAGAGAAAAAAAGTGCTACATCAGTACTTGACACACGCCTTTTGAAGGGAGGGACTAATTGCAAATTTTTTTTTTTGAGAGGACGCTTTAACAAAAAAAATTTACAGGGACTAAAACAAAAGTCGCTAATTTTACAGGGGCCAAAAACATATTTTACCCCAATATGAAAATACGTATTTTTTTAATGACATGCTCAAACAACTTTGAAAAGTGAGAAGTAGATTTCATGTATAGAAGTTAATTAATAGCTAAAATATAATGGATCATATCACAATGTTAGAAATTTGTTTCAAAATGATTTCTTTGAACGTTATGTGTCTTCCCATGACTTTTTGTAGAAAAAAATGACTCGGTTTCTTATAGTTTTGTCTACATTCAGAAGAAAGCATCAAGTGAAATGGGAAAATGAAAGTTGAAGTAATAATGGCAAAGACAGAAGGAGAAAAATGATGGTACAATGATACTTTACTTCCAAACCATTCTATCTTGTGTTATGTAAAATTAGAGAGATAAAAAAGAGTGATATAACTTGCTAAGTTTCTATAGCCTATAGAAGTGACTTCTTTTTGCCTCCTTAAATAAAACATTAGTAATAATCGTTTCTTGATGAATGTAAGTGGTTATGTTTCTGCTATTGTTCACTTCTTTGTGAACTATGAATGCGTGCTAAAATAAGAGACAATGAAAATCAAGCAAATTAAATCATACAAACAGGAACAGAGAAATGGTAGGGTGTGATCCATGAATGAAAAAGTATGGGTTGCTGAGCAATGAATAGTTAAACCATCCATGACCATGGGTTATGAATCTTTGGTTGAGATGAGCTCATTCATTCATCTATAACATCTATAACAATATAGAGTTTGTTTAGTAAAACTAGCTGAAAACTGAAAAACTAGTTGATTTGATTGAATGTGTTTGGTAAAACTAGTTGAAAATAGGCTAGAATGCGCAAATAAGCGTGAAGGAAAAAATGAAACCCCAAGCTTACATAAAGTATAGAATAAGAATTTTTTTTAAAAAAATTATGGTTTGAAAAGTTCTAGTCAGCGGGCTGAAAAGCCTGTGTTTTAACGGATCTATTTTTCCTCCAGTCCTAACCCGCGTGAATCGCGGGTTTAACGGGTAGTTCACGGGCTTGGGCCCATATACCCAGCCCTAGTTCCAAGCTAGTATTGAAAAATCTTTAAATTGAATCACGATCACAGTTTTGGAGATTTAAAGAATCAGTTGAGGATGCAATCACTATGCTAGTGGAGTTTCGACAACTATCTCGTCCATATTTTCTTCCTCATCGTGCGTTGGAACAATGTTGGGGTCATGCATGTCTTGGTGTGTGACGTTAACATCTTCATACATTGTTGTCACTTGCTTATTCATGGGGTCTGGTGGTTTTGGTCTGTCTACAAATCGCAATCTATTTTGTCACATAACCTCGACATCCACTGTAGTAGCCATGCCATAAGAAAGTAATGTGGGCCCTCCTGGGCCGTTTTAAGTCGTGACATGACCCGATTCTCCTTATCTCTACTAATGCTCACGTGTTTTGAATTTGACTAACGGTCATGTTGATCTTCTACATTATTTCCTCATAATTAGTATCATTGACTATTTTTGGAGTGATCGAGGATCATTACGTTACCTTTTTTTCTTAAGCTATATCTCTGGTGTGTCAAATATAGCTCCACCCGATTTTTGCTACAAGGGAATCTTTCCGTTATCAATTTGAATTTAATGTTGATTGCTATCCTCATTTAAAGCATTAAATTGGTTTTACTTGGGTGTCTCTTTCACAGTTTCCTTATTAGCACCATCCTCCATTCCATTATTCTCGGAGTGCATCTTTTATGATCTTTTATTTTTAGAAAACTACTAACCAATCCCCATGCAGAATTTGTGGCACTGAGATTGCACTCTTGTCCGAGTTAGGGTTTGGATGCTCGCTTCCTTCTTGCAAAGGTTGACATTTGCCACTGTTTTATTGAGCACTACTCTCCGCAACTTGAACAAGTTGAGTTTTCTTCATGCATGATCTCGCCAGATATCCATAGCCCCCACAATTAGAGCACGAAATATAAAGTCATTCATATTCCATATTTTATCAGTGTCCCCGCAACCAAACTTTACCCACAACAGTTGTCCTAAAGCAATCTCAACACAAGCGCGTGCGAACTTGCCTCTGCTAGCACTCATCATCATGTTGACTTTTAACGATTTCCCCACTATGGCAACTAATCCCATCAAAATGCTCTCATCATAGCATTCCATCCCGAGGCTTAGGAAACATATCCATACCAAGTTACTTTCAATGGTTGCCTTAGAAGCCTCAAATTCGAGTGTCTATGGATGAACAATCATGTAGTGGTCAAAGATCATCCACATACCACCGTTGATAACCTTTTCTCTATCATTTGTGAGGTTGAACTTCACTGTGAAAATCCATGTCCAACGTCCATGATATCAAAGTCACCCGAAAGTCTCTACGTGGTCTTGAATTTTCCTTTCATTGTTAGAAACCCTCGTGTTTACCAGGCAGCTTGATAAACAATGCGTCTTGCTAAGGGTACCACAATTCATTGAACACCTGATTATCGATGTAGCTATCACTTAGGTAGTAGTCTATTATCATCTTCAAATTCTATCTTGTATAACTTTTGACTAATCAAGTCCCTTTTTTCTCGCATTGATGGGGGATTTGGTTGCCCTTAACTTGTCGCGAAAAAAGATCTCAAATTTATTAGTCTCTTCACCATCATTTGTAGGCTTAGGAGGAGGCGGGTCAAAGGAACGAGATGTAAAAAATTCCATCATTTAATATTATAAATTTTGATATAACATGTCAGCATCTAATAGTTATTTATATGCAACAATTCATATTGATCAAAAAGATATTAAAAACAAAAAAATAAAATAATGTTTTTAGTGAGAAAAATGAATCTAATATTGCCATATGTTTTGGATTTCCAAGACAAAATTATGATGCTTTACCCTAAAAAAAAGTTCATTCATCCAAAATCATCTATAATATACAACGAAATCACACAAATACAACCACAAATTGACATATAACAATCGATTTTATAATATAACATTTAATCTTTTTAAAAAGAGTAAACTAGTAAATCCGTCCCTGACTTTTTTAGGTCATACAGTTTAGTCCCTAAAAAATGAAAAATGCAATATAATCCCTGACTTCTTATTTTGTTGGTCACTTTAGTCTAGTTGTGTGTTTCCCGTTAATTTTTTTACCACGTGCCACGTTTACTGACACCGTGTCACACTGTTTATCACTATAGTATCCACGGTGACACAAAAAGGACCTGATTTTATCAAATTTATAGCTTGAAAGACTTGAACTCCAACATTTGTGTGCTTCCCTATTCTCCCCTTTTCTCTCTTCCTCCCCTTGTTTCATTGGATGATCTCAACTCCAATGACGTTATTTTGTGCCCTAATGACAAATAGTATGACACAATACTAAACGTGATATGTCATTAAAAAACTAATAGAAAACATATAGTTGAACTATAGTGACAGAAAAAACGAGAAGACATGGATTATAATTAGTTTTTTATTTTTTAGGGATTATACTCTATCATCCTAAAAAAGTTGGGGATGAATATACTAATTTACTCTTCTAGAAAAGTATGGTTATGATTATTATTATTTTTTTAAAAAATAGAATATCATTAGAAATTTACTTATATAACTCTTTTTACAATTCATATAATGTTTTTCTTGCCAAAAATTTCCTCTCCGGACATTATTCACTTTTCTAATATATTAATATATATTTTTACATTTTTACACTATTTGTTTTATGATAAGAGATAAAAGGATATTGTCACGCATATAAAAATGTTTCTTTTCAATACTGATATTATCACATTAAATATATTCATAATATGAGTTTAATATATATACATTTTCAGACATCCAATGATGTACTGCCACAATTTAATAACACATGAGGTGTCACATTCATTAAACGATGTGACGACACACCATTAAATGTCTGTGTAAAATTTCTTTACATTGACAGTGTATACTAATTAAATCTTTATAATATTTAGTTTTAAAACATTTCTGAACCACAAACATTATCATTATCGTTATCATTATCATATATATTAATACAAGAGATTAGAATAATATGTTTATATAATATAACAATAAAAACAAGTATTACAAAAGAAAAGAGATAAAGATATATTGAATTAAAATTATATAGTACTTTTTTTTTGTGTGTGTCTTTCTTGACAAGATAACCAATCCGTGCATTGTATTTGTAACTAGTAAAGAGCAACTACGGAACAGAAGAGCAAGACCCACCCAGTTACGCAACCCCCAACGAACAAACCCAACAGTGGCAGTTGGCTATGCTCAATAGTTTGAAGGCTCAGATTCCGAAACGGAAATGTACGGCGGTGCTGAATCTGAATCTGAATCTGAGAGCATGAGGAGGCATAAGCATGATGATGATGATATTATTGATAAGGAGAAGGAACAAGGTTCGTTCAAGAGCTGGGCGAAGCAAACAGAAGAGAGCTATCAGTTACAGCTGGCACTGGCGCTTCGCCTTTCCTCTCACTCTGCCTCTGCCGGTGACGCCAATTTCTTGGACTTGGAACCCACCCCTTCCTCTTCCGATTCCTCACAGGCACTCTCACACCGTTTTTGGGTATATGATTATAATATTTATTTTTTCATTTATTTTTTATTTTTTCTTCAAAGTGAATCTTAGGAGTTAAATCTATTATTATTATTGGGCTTATAGGAGATGCAAGTAATAGGAGGGGAAGGAAATAGCCATATAGGTGGTTTTGTGGAGGATCGAATATTAGCATCACACTAGAGTCTCGTTTTTTAAGTTTAATATAGGAGGAGATGGTTCAACTTCAACGTTGGGTTGGGTTGATTTGTTTTAATTCAGGGTTTGTTTGGTATGCCATCATTCTTCTTACCCACTGAACTAAGGTTGGTGGTTGCAAGTTTTCAGTTTTTTATTTTCCAAAAATTTTAATAAGTTTTTATAACTCAAGAAAATTAAAAAATAATTATGGTTTTCAAAATGAATTTTTTGAAAACCACAAAAAGTGGTTTTTAGTTTTCAATTGTAAAAACTTGGTTGTTGAAAGTTTTTGAAAACAAAAAACAAAAAACTCGCAATCATCCCAAACAACCCCTTTTCTTTATCTGGTGTGGCAATAAAATTAAGTAAAACCTTTGACATCATCATCACGTGTTGTTGGCTTCTCCTTGATTTATTTATTTATTTGTTAATGACATGTTTTCTAGTTTCAATTCTGTTTCCAGGCATTGGACTGAATGTGTGCTTGACTCTTGACTGTATAGTATTCTCTTATTTATGAAGTATATTTTTTCAATTGTTTGAAAAATAGCTAATTAGATAAATGGGTTCATCAAGGATATTCACAGATTGGCTTAGGAAACTCAAAATCATTATTTCATCAGTCATGTACAAGGTTGAACTGATACAAATACAGCTAAGTAATTGTTTGAAAAATATACGGTGGTGGTACATGGCAGGCCCTTTAAATTATTTTTTAAATGAAATGTATATGAATCTAAACGATGTTAGAATTTAAATTAATTTTCAAGATATGATAACTCAAAATCTTATTTTGCAAGTTTCATACTTTTGCTGATTTCTTTTTTGGTCTGTTTATCTGATTAAAACAGCTCATTTTTTTACTATGAAAATGTGGCAATTTTGTTTGGTCTATAAATGTAATAATGGCCTGCATTTAGCCGTCATAGATGAAAATATTTCTAAAATAAAATAACAGGTATTTAAAACACCCATCCATCTATCATGTACTCCAGCTCTCTGTATATATATAGGAGGTTTATCTATGGTGCTGTACTTCACTAGTTGAGTGTGACACAGTTCACTGTTGATAAGTAATTTGGGCATTAGCTTGACACTCGATAGTGTAAAATAACTTTGGAATCCATGTACCTTTTAATTGAATGCTTAATCCATAGAGCTACAATTTCCATATGACAAATTCTGTTTATTAACCTTTCCTTTAACTGGAATTATATTAGTTGTTTTTCTGCTTTTACATTGTCCAGGTAAATGGTTGTTTGCAATACTCTGACAAAGTTCTAGATGGCTTTTACATAATCCATGGGATGGATGCATATACATGGACTATAAGTACTGATCTGCAGAATGTTGGTATGATTCCATCGTTTGAATCACTGATGTCAGTTAAACCTTCTGATGACTCGTCAATTGTAGTGGTAGCTATTGATAAATCTAGAGATCCTGGTTTGAGAGAACTGCAAAGTAGGGTATTAAGTCTTTCAAGTAACTGGATTACTACAAAAGATGCAACTGATCAGCTTGCAAATCTTGTATATAGTAGGATGGGGTAAGCTCACCTGTCTTCAATTTTGAAAAAGAGAATAGCTGTTTTGGAAAGTTACAATTACATTGATATCTTCCTAACAAGCTTTTATTATTTTCAAAAGGGGAGGATCTTCGACCGAGGACAATTTAGGTACACGCTGGAAGGAATGCACCCAAATTCTTAAAAGCTGCCTGCATTCTGTCATTATTCCAATTGGAAGCTTACCTGTTGGCCTTTGTGTCCATCGAGCATTGCTGTTTAAAGTATTATTCATTATTTAATGCATTATTTATACTTTGACTGATTTTCTGGTTAGGGAATTTTTTATACTTAAATATCACTGAGATAATTAACACTTATCTTCTAGTTCTTTATTTTATTCTCTTCGTTTCTTAATGGTGGAGGCAACTCGGAGTTCCTGACTGAGAATATTCTTTATGTAGTGTACTGCTGAAGTTTGGTTACATGTTGCTTGTGAGTATCGTATAACAATTTTAAATTGCAGGTGTTAGCTGACTTAATCAACCTACCTTGCCGAATCGCTAGGGGCTGCAAGTATTGTAGGAAGGACATGGGTGCTTCTTGTATAGTGCAATTTGGTCCTGAGAGGTTTGTTGCATTAATTAATTAAAATTACATGAAAAATATGAATTTGAATAGTTTTGATTTATTTGTAACATTGTGGGGTAAAAGTGGTTAAATTGTATGAAGATGGGTGTTTCAGAATATTTCTGTTAAAAATTGGATGCTTTTAAATTAAAAAAGTGATATGCCAGTATGGGTATATAGTAAACTATTTTTTTTTGTTCTTGTTTGATAATAAATTAATGTTATAGATTGAAGGCACAAGAACAGCAAAATAAGGGAGACATTTCCCCCTGTCATTGGCAAGCCTATTATGTTTTGGAAGAAAGATGGTTTAAAGTTCAAACCTTGCTGTTGAGACCCCATATCAACTAGAGATATGGCTTGGACAATCCTCACCCCTTGAACTAGCTTTTGGGTTGAGTTAGGTCTATCCCAAATTCTAAGATGACATCAGAGAATATCCTAGATTTGTTATTGGGTCACCAACAGATGCTTAGTCTTGTAAACGTCATGCTTCAAATGTCCAGTCCCGGTATGAAGGCAGTGTGTTGAGTTGAGATCCATATTGATTAGAGATATGGCCAAAGTAATGGCTTGGAGCAATCCTTACCCCATGAGGCTAGCTCAAATTCTAAAATGGTATTAGAGCATATCCTGAATCTATTACTTGGCCACTTGCAAATGTTCAGTTTTGCAAAATTCACGCTCCCATTATCCAGTCTTGGGTGTGTTAAGATCCCACATCCTTTTGCTTCTAGTAGAACCATTTCTATCTTTAACTCTCTCTCTCTCTCTCTCACACACACACACACTTAACTAGCAAAATCTAAAAGTTTATAGATTTTTAAATAATAATGTATGTAGTTGATGTTTATAAAATTAATATATTAAAAATGTTAAATATACAAGGGCTCGTTTGGCACACTGTATTAGGCATGATATGATAATCTTATACAATACATTATGACCTTATCAGTTGTTCGGTGCAAGCATCATATTGTATAAGCTTCTCTATCAAACCCCTCTTATACATTAAAATGATAGATAACTTATCAAGCCTTGGGGGTGGGATTAGGCTTTCCCAATTACAATCCCAAAGGCATTCATCTATCTTCAAGAACAATTAATTTAAGTTTTTAAATGCAAATTAATTTAATTTTTTAATACAAGTTAATTAAATAAATATAAAATAATTGAGTCAATACTTTGGTAGTGGTAGATGTGGATAAAATATTGAGTTTGCTTTGAAAAGATAATAATGTCAATGGTAGCTGATATTATAAATTAATATATTTAAATATTTTTATTTTAATAATTAAACGTGTTAAAATTTTGTTGAGCATGACACTTTTTCATATTATAAAATCTATTAATTAAATTAGAGTCAACTTTTTAATAATTTTTTTTTGAAAATTAATCAATTATATACTAAACATGAAAATGAAACTAAATTTTAATACTTAATTATATAGGATTGCATAGATAATAGAAAAATTGGTTCATGTGCATTTAACAAAAAAAACCATTGTGAGAATTCAAGGCTCTCACAAGATCCCCTTAAATCTATCACTGATTATTGGATCTAGATTTTTATTAGAATTTTGTCAATGTTGGTATACAAACCTTATCTTTTCTCTCTTTTTTTAATTGAATATAAGTAGTGGCCATGAGTTTAGGGTTTAGGGTTCATATAGGATAATATTATCTCATCGAATATAGTATATAGTATTTTGTATGATGTCACACCAAACTATATAGTATTAACATTTTATCAGGTCTTACAATTAGACCTTATACTATCAACTCCAATCCTGTCATGTGTACCAAACGTGCCCTTTAATACTTTTAAATATATGTTTGTTATTTTATAAAAAAATATAGAAATAAACTAAAAATGATTAAGATAAATAAAGATTTTGATGTATAATAATGCATATGACTAATGCATATTTACTTTTGATATATTTCACTATAAATGAAATCCAGGACATATCTGTAATTTTTAATTAAATGAATAATCACTCTTAAAATTTGAAAATAAATTTCACAAACTTCAGTTGACCCTCTGATAGTTTCCTTTTAGTTTCCTTTTGTTTTTGCTCTTTGATTTCCTCTTTTTTGATGTTTGTTCTATGTTTTGTTCTTTTTTTAGAAGGATTCCCTATCTTCCTCACTCTTTGTAATTCTCTCTCTTTATCTGAATAAATTTATTCATTTATAAAAAGAATATAGGTTTTGTAATACTGAGCTTACAAGATTTTTTATTAGTCGAAGCTGTTGGTCTATTTTGGTTATAGCTTCAATAGCTTTTAGAAGTATGCCTCACAGTGTTTCTTAGAAGAAGAAATGTGTCTTTAACAAAAAATGGAGAAAGATACAGAAAATTTATCCATAATCCTGTATTATTTTCCGCTAAAAGCCTAGTATTGTATATTAGCATTTTTAAAATGGGGACAGTGCTTGTCTCCATGCTATGTGACAGATGGTTGTGTTTATGAATATTTGTCAGGGATGGGAAGCTAACATTCATGGTATGTATCAGTTCACAGCGGTGTTTTTTTAATGGTTTGTTTCAAATATTTAGGGGAATTGGAGGGAACTTTTACATCAATGTGTTCAATTGTTGTTTTACTTTTTCTTCTTACATATAAAATGTGTATGACATGGTTTTATTATCAGAAACAAAAACAAGTTCAATTAAAATAAGAATACTGTGTACATCTTTCCAGGGAGTATATGATTGATTTAATAGGAAGGCCTGGAGCGACATGCCAACCTGATTCTTCCCTGAATTCTGCATCTTCAATGTTGATCCCTTCACCATTATGTCATCCAAAGTTCAAGGCAGTTGAAACAGCTGAATATACAAAGACATTAGCCCAATTGTATTTCGTGGACAGTCAAGCACTGCATCTTGTATTTGATAATATGTCAGGTTGTTTTCTTTGTCTCTCTGGAAGCCTTTTTAAAATTTAAATAAAATAATTGTCAAGTGCAATTATAGTCTTGAGAAAAAGCGAGGTAACCTTTAATTTGCCTTTATACTGAAAATTACTGTCTCTTTTTTTCTTTTTCTCTTGGTTTTCATGGCCTGCACTTTTATAACTATGTCTCTGAGTTTTCAAATCTCAAGTCAACTGCATTTTACGTTTGGTTTTACATAAAATGTTAAAAATTACCATACACAAAAGGCAAATCATGTGTTACATTAGTTGGATTATTATTGTGTTGTATCTTATAATGTTAGAAGTGTTGTTGAATTAAGCTTGTACTAGTTGTACTTCAGTTATTTTTTTATTTGTCAATATATCAATTATTCAGAGTCTTATTAATTAAATATATTTTTGTTAGGAGGCTGTAGACTCAGTTCTAGCATGAAAAAGTTGCAGAGGGAGTGTGGTTTTGTGTTTTAGTATTAGACTATCCCTTTCGTTGGTGGGTGTTTTGTTGCAGAAATTTCCTAGGAGAGTTTTAGGGCTGTTGTGGTGGCTTCCTTTTCTGTTTCTTCCTTGGTTGTGTTTGTCTTGTGCTTTCCTACAGGGCATTAATTTTTTTTTGTTTTCCTTCAACTTCTTTATTTCTTGTTGGGGATACCTTATCTCCTCTTGTTTTCTTTTTCTTTTTCTTTTTCCTTTTCCCAATATCTATCTATGTGCGCGTGTGTAATTTTGGTATGTTTATGGTGATATTGTGTTGCTTGAAATTCTCTGTTCTATCCTATATTTGTTGCTTCTGCAGCATCACCACAACTTAAAACCTTGCATGATATTTGTTCATGCAGTCTAATCCTTAATATTTCATTATTTTGTAGTGAGGGAGGAAATAATGTAATTTTGAGGATATAAAGGTTGTATGAGAAATATTGAAAGACTAACATGGTTTCTGTCCCAATGGTGATATACCTCTAAAATTGCTGATTCCCATCATGACAGGAGGTACAGTTGATTGTAGTGACAGAATGAATCTACAGAGAACAGAAATGTTTGGTGCAAACTATGCTGATGGGAACAGCCATCTAACTGCATTGAGTAAGAATGAACCATCTTTCCTATCCTAAATAAAAGAATAAAGAGAAAGAATGAGCCTCCTCTTTATCATAGAGCAGATCATACTTAATTGGAACCGGCTGATGTCTAATTTTTACTAATCTGTTTTTAATAAATAAGCTCAAAATGCTCTCTTTTCTGTTATAGCGGCATGGGATTCTCCTCATTTCATATACCATCTTATGCAGGTCCTGGTACAGAGGAATATGTGTCTTTCAATGAAGCAAACCAGTCAGTAATGGATTATCCAAGTCATGAAGTTAACCTTGACGAGGAGGATCTGGACATTCCATGGAGTGAACTTATTTTGAAGGAGAACATTGGGACAGGTACTATATTTAAAACTTTGTGCAAGATGTATGTAGTAAAAAATTCCCAATTCTACCCAAGCAATCTATGTATCTTAGAGAAAATGTAATATGAAACAAGAAGTTAAGAGAATGATTACTGTTTTTCAGGGTCATTCGGAACCGTACTTCGTGCAGACTGGCGTGGTTCCGTAAGCATTTATTCAAGTCTTTACTTATCCATCTGTCCACATTTTAATGACATATTATTCATGCTGTTGCTGATTTTATGTCATTCATTATTGTTAGACAAAATTTAAAAATGGGAATGACTAATAGTGTGTTTGGGTTGTCATCAAAAGGCACCCAAAAGCATGTTCAACTTGGAAGCAACAATTTGTTGCTGTAAATTGAACGTGTGTTTGGGTGCCTTTCAGCGGAACAACCCAAACACACTATAACTCACTGTTGTTAGACTTCAAATCTCTATTTATACTGAAAAATAAAGCACAATATAGGAAAGGTAGGCCCAGCTCAGTAACATATAATAAACCAATCCTATTATCTAACGCTCCCCTTCAAGCTAGAGTCATTTATGTTAATCATACTCATAGTTGTCAATAGCGACGTAGCGGCCCCCTGCCGCTATACAAATCAGGGTAGTATAGCGGCAAAATAGCGGCGCTATAGCGGCAATAGCGGCGCTATAGCGGCAATAGCGGCGCTATAGCGGCAATAGCGGCGCTATAGCGGCCCCCTGCCGCTATTTGAGATTGATAAACTCAGGTCGCTACTAATAAAGTCTATTTTATTCTCGTTGAGTGCTTTGGTGAAGATGTCTGCAAGCTGTTCTCTAGTTTGCTTAGGTCCAGTATTAATAAGCCCCTGTTGAATCTTTTCATAAAAAAATGACAATCAGCCTCAAATGCTTTCTTCTTTCATGAAACACAATGTTAGAGGCAATATGAATCAGAACTTGATTATCGCACCAGAACATGGGCATTACACTCTTAAAACCAATCTCATCAAGAAGATGATGAATCCACACCAATTCCCATGTAGCATGTGTCATTGCCTAATATTTTTAGACTGGATCAAGCAACAACACTTTGGTTTCTTACTTCTCCAATAACGAGGTTGCTTTCAATAAGAACACAATGGCTAGAAGTGGATTGCCTATCAGCAGGGGAGGTGATTCAAGTTCAACGCAATCAGCATCAAAGTAGCCCTTAATAATCTGTACCACAGATAACAATACAAACAAAGTGAATAACATCAGTAACTTTTTGATTGCGAGAGTAGCCTAAGAAAATACACTTGAGAGAATGAGGATCCAACTAAGAGACTTGAGACTGAACATCCTGTATAAAGCAAGTGCAAAAAAAATCAAGGAGGAAGAGTAAATAAGGATTGAGATCGAAAGAGGAGAAAGGAAGGAGTTTGACCATCTAATCTTAGTTTGAATTTCAGCACAAAAGGCATGGACAATAGTAAATAATTATAAACAGCCTTTTATAAAATAAAGCCATGTAACATGAGAGTAATCATCAACAAAAGTAACAAAGTATCAGAAACCAGACTTAGACTCAATGGCACAAGGCCTCAAATATCCGAGTGGACAAGTAAAAATGAGATGCAACCCGTTTATTGACTCTAGGAGGATAGGTTCCTTGATGGTGCTTAGCAAACTAACAAGACTCACAATTTTACACAAAAGAGGACTCTAAAATCGGATCCAACTTCTTCAAAGGAGGATATCCAAGTTGACAATGTAGTTGAAACAGAAAAACAAAAAGTGAAGCAAACAATGGACTGTGGCTCTTGAACTGCTGACTCCAAAAATGGAGATAGAACTACTTACCGCTATGACAATTGTTATTATTCCTTTTTTGAACGGTGCTATTTGTCATTAAGTATATTTACATGAAACAGTAACAAAACTGTGAATATCCAATGAACAGGAGAAACACGCAACATTATCGGAAATCATGCCGGAAAAAAACATAATAACATGGTGACAACTGGATTACGTGTCTTCACATCTAAAACATTTTTTATAATATTAAGCATTTTCCTTCCTTTTCTTTTATATTTTCATGTTCTTTCTTCATTGGGCAGGGTTATGGTGTCATCTGATTACTAAATCCTAACTTTGTACCCATTTAGGATGTTGCTGTGAAGATTCTAAAGGTGCAAGGTTTTGATTCTGAACGTTTTGAAGAATTTCTAAAGGAGGTATGCATTATTACTTTTGTGAATAAATTATAATCATGTTCATATTTTTATTTTTGGATGCGGTTGGGGAATGGTTTTATTTTTATATTTTATTTGCACATATAAAATTTTTTATCCTCGTTGATTGCACTTCAGTATCCCAGCTTATTTCATAGGTCTCACTCATGAAGCGCCTGCGTCATCCAAACATTGTACTTTTAATGGGTGCAGTTATTCAACCCCCAAAGTTATCAATAGTAACAGAATATTTATCAAGGTGCAATAGTTTCCTGAATCAATGATTCTTGTGTTGTTCCTCACTTTTGTGCTAAGTTGGAAGTTATTTTAGGCTGAATGTGATGTTCTTAAGCAAATAGCCTCCTTGAATTGCAGAGGCAGCTTGTACGAACTTTTGCATACGCCCAGTGTTGGGTCATCACTCAGTGAGAGGCATCGCTTACGCATGGCATATGACGTGGTATGTCTTCAATGATTAAAACTGCTACTCTTCCATTTTCTATGCCGTTTTTGGCATCAAACAGAAAATACTACTTTTGCTAAGACTTTGTGAGACGTCATATGTTTTTCTAGGCAAGTGGAATGAATTATCTTCATCAAATGAGACCTCCCATTGTTCATAGAGATTTGAAGTCTCCAAATCTTTTGGTTGATGATTCATACACTGTTAAGGTAACTGTTAGAAAATCAGAAAAATATATCATCATCTCATTATTCTATCATAAAATATGCTAGAGTATCTTATATGATAACTTTCTGAATATAATTAATTGAATTCAGATTGTACAGAGGTGGTTTACATTATTTAGACTTATGCTAATAACTACTTGCCTAGAATAAAGACCATTTTTTAGTAACTGTTCTACTACACCATTATAGCTCTGGTTAAGTAATTGAATGATCATTAGCGGTTTAATCCTTGTCATTTGGAAAGTTTCAAAGTTTAAATATTCCATTGACATCAAGATATGATCTAAATTTTGGCTAATAGGAAATCTTTCAATTATTTTCTCTTTCAGATACCTTTGCACACATTTGAAGTTACCTTGACTCTTCTTGATTTTCCCATATAAAATAAGAATTGCTGCATAATCCTTACTTTGGCTTAGATCCTGTTCTTTTACCTGCATCTAGCTAAAAAAACAGTGGGGAAGACTAAGCAAAGTGGTTTCCAAATATAGGGAATCAACTTGAGGGCCCAGTCTTGATTTAATTATTTACTTGTGCGTTGTTCGGGTCTACATCTAGCGATAGTTCAAATTGCAATTATACATATTTGATTGCTCGATTCTATGACTTTTGCGACACCCAATGATCTCGATGATGCCCAAAAACATGATTTGGTGAGGTTGTATGGAATTGTCGTGTTTAGGTTTAGAATCAGTGAAATTGGATGTTGCCTCCTTACTGTCCAAAACACCTATTTTTTTTTGGGGGGGGAGCTTAGGAAATAAATAATTTTATGACCCTTTTGAGCCTTATTTTGTCTTCTGCACTCAAACGTGTCACCCCAATCCCCTTAATCCATTCCTTGTTGTTCTACTTGGTGGCTTCGAACAGCTTACAAAAGTACTTTTGTTCATGGGCCGTGACGATGACTCATGCAGGACAATGAACGTTTTATTTGATAAATCTGTCTTCTCATAGCTAGGGAAAACATTATAGTTATGTTGTTACCTGTTTTGACACCATCACCTATGTTAGTCTATGGTTTGCAAGGAGGGCCAACACCAAGGTGGACCCAAATCAACACCTAAACTTGCTAAAGCCAAGGCAAGCACACCGAAATTAGTGTATCAAGGAAGATAAAACCCGAACTGGTCCAAAAAATGAATTCTTTTGCTTAGGCTAGCTATTCCTTGTACATAGGGGGAATGGCGTTTATTTTTCGTCGAAGTTTTCCTGGAGACGATCGTCGTTTGTTTACTTAGTCCCTTTGAAATGATATTCAATGCCTGAGAATACAAAATTTAACAGAAAAGACAAAAGATGGTAGCTACACTCGCAATCTTCTCACATAAATGAATCTGCAGATTATGGGGTGTTGACGTTCATTTGGTTTATAATATTTACTCAGGTATGTGACTTTGGCCTTTCACGTACAAAGGCAAACACATTTCTTTCATCTAAAACAGCAGCCGGGACTGTAAGTTCTATTTATTGACTAAAAAGCATTCTTGTGTTTGATTTTGTTAATTTTTTCTTATGCAACATAATTCTTTGATGGTTTCACATTCTAAATTAATCATTTTCCCCTTTCTGAACATGATCAGCCTGAATGGATGGCACCAGAAGTCATCCGAGGTGAACTATCAAATGAAAAATGTGATGTATTCAGCTTTGGTGTAATCTTGTGGGAACTAGTGACCCTGCAGCAACCATGGAGAAATTTAAACCCTTCACAGGTTATTTTCTTTGCCATGACGCTTTGGATTGTTAACCAAGCTCTAGGATACTGCACTGAAGAAAAGAAATTGTTCTTCTCTTTGAACTTCAATTGCGGATAAACTCTCTTATTATGTCTATATATTTAAAAGAATTCAATGAACATTCTTTGTAGTACATCTGTCCATTCATCTTTCACAAACATGTTGACAATAAAATAGCTATGAAAAACTATATTGAGAGTAAATAGAGAAAAAGTGAGAAATATGATGAGCTATGTGTTTCAACTACACAAGGAGACCGTATATAAAGTATTGTAAGAACCCATGAGGTCCCAAGTGTGATAAAAAAGAATAATTGTATAATTATTGTAGGTTGTGTGATTATTAGGACAGATTCTATTTGTCAAAGTTTGTTGGGGAAGTTAAGGAGAGTAGTTTGAATTAGGATGAGATCCGAATTAACCAATTCCGATCTGAATTAGGTTCTAGTTTTGTCACCATTTTTTCTCTTTTGTACTTCCCTTAGTTTTATATTTTGTTGTTTTTTCACTTAACCAATGCTAACTTTATACTCTATCAACTAAGAGAAAATAGTATTATCCCTGTGAAAAAGTAGAGAGAAATAGTTGTATTTCATTCATGCTGAAAAATTACTTTTTACAAGACTAAGGTTACCTATATAAATGTACATACACACAAATGGGCTTTTGGGCCCAAACTATCTATGTTGACTAACACTCCCCCTCAAGCTGGTGAAATATATAATATATTATATGCACCCGACTTGTTACAAATAAACTTAATTCAAGGAGCCCGAGACTTAATGAAAATCCCAACTAGTTCATTGCAAGTGATGTAAACTAGTGACTATAAAACCACAGAGGACTTTTTCTCTAATAAAATGATAATTCACTTCAATGTGTTTGGTCCTCTCATAAAAGACCGGGTTGGACACAATATGGAGAGCAACTTGATTATCACAAAATAACTTCATTTGAGAGACTTCCGTAAATCTTAGTTCTTGAATTAGTTGCTTAATCCATATGAGCTCACATGTGACTAAGGCTATAGCATGGTATTCAGCCTTGGCTCTAGATCTAGCTACAACCTCTTGCCTTTTGCTTTTCCATGAGACAAGATTACCTCCAACAAGAACACAATATCCTGAAGTAGAACATCTATCAGAGGGGGACCCAGCCTAATCAGCATCTGAATAACCAATCACCTGAGTATGGCCTTTATCGTCGTACAGTAAACTTTGACCTGGAGACCCCTCGACATACCTCAAAATGCGGATGGCTGCATCCAATGACAATCACAAGGAGACTGAAGAAATTGACTCACCACTGAAACAACAAACAAAATGTCTGGATGGGTGATAGTAAATATTGATGGATTAAGCAGTTTTCTTCCAATGAATTTCTCTTTTTCTTAGTTGTTCTGTTTTGTAGTTTTCTGAGCCTGCCTTCTGTTTGTAATTTTTCCCTTTGTCTTAATGAATTTCTTCTTTTATAAAAAAATGTTAATCCTAAACTGAATATTTTTCCCAATCCAAATTGTTATTCACCCAAATTAAAATTAGATGGCCAAGGCTGTATGTTATCTCCTCTAAATGAGCATCTTCTTCACTAGTCTGTCTGCATACATCAATATTTTTATTATGCATCAAGTAGCTTTTTGATTTGACAATCAGAATACCATTGTGTAGGTTGTTGCAGCTGTTGGTTTTATGGGCAAAAGGCTAGAGATTCCAGGACATGTGAATCCTCAAGTGGCTGCCTTGATTGAGCTCTGCTGGTCTACGTAAGTAGATTAAAGAAATAATTTAATTCTATTTTTTTGGTAGATTAAAATTTAAGGTTAGGGGTGATTGTCTCATCCTACAATTAGGGTAATTCCCTGGGCTCAATGAGAGCTTACAGGGACACTTACAGTTACAGATAACCCATCAACAATAGCCCTGGGGGGTAGGATTCGAACCCCACCAACTTTGTTAATGCAGTTTGCTCTAACCATTGCGCCAACCATTGGCCAACTAATATTCTTGGTTCAATAGATTCTGGTACTTTTTGTTATACCTTATCATAGTGTTGAATCTGAAATTATAGCATGGTGCTGTAGTGAACCCTGGAGACGGCCTTCTTTCTCCTATGTTATGAAATGTTTGCAGCAAATAATTGCCGATGCTAAAGGGTGAACAAGTTCATACAGATAATCCTCAAACTGTATACAGACAAGAAATGACAATATTGAACAAGAAAATAAATGGACTAGAGTTTATTCAGGTGCGTCTTAATTTGAATTTATTTAAGTTCAGCATTTTTTTATTTATGTTTTGTTCAGTGTAATACTCATGCAATCTCAAATTTAAAATCATTTATGAGCATAATATGCACTAGATGTGCAAATGAATTGAACCATTTGGGCTTAAATCTTTAAATGCTTGCCTGAACTTGGCTTATTTATTAAAGAGGAACTAGAGCATGACTGAGGCAGAAAGCCAGGCTAACATGTTGGATCTAGAGGGGATAAGTAACGACAGCTAGTTGTTTGACCTTTTTAACTAATTTCCCAGTTCTAGTTCCTTTGGGGTCGAACATATTAGCTTGATTAGACATTTAAGAAATTCACTCAAGGGATGGATGAGCTCTGGAGAAGATCTTTGACCAAGAAGAAAGTGGTTAATCAAGTCAAATTTAAGTGGTTAACCATCATTGACTAAATCGCCAGTAGTCAAATTTAAGTGGTTACTAGTCTTGATTAATGAGGAATTGTCTCTTTGTTCTGATAAACAAATGGAAGATACTCTTGATTAAATAATTAGAAAAATACCTAAGAAAGCAATAGGAAAACTGTTGAAAATGACCTTTCTCTACATGGTTTTGGACAAGGATTCATTCTTGTTGTATTAAATGAACAAGCTTGAATTGCAGTGTAGCTTGATAAGCTCTTTTAGCTAATTGAATAGAGAAATTAACTGCTCGACTCAGCATCCAAGTAGCTCATTTAGTTAAACTTGAGTTAAGCTCGAGCTTGGGTGCTGTATATTTTACTTAGACAAGCTTAAGAATGTTAGCATTGAAAAGTCAGCACCAAGCACTGAGGAAAAGTATTACATTTCCCAAAGGTGGATGGTAATACATTTGGTGGACGGTAGACAGTATAATCTGGAATCATTAATTACAACAAGTTCTCAAGTTCTCTAGATAAATCCAATCTTTATGTGGTCTATAAATAGGCCTTCCTACCACCATTACTAGAAATGTAACAAGTGTGAGTTGTCCAAGAAAGTGTGGTATTGTACTAAAAAGAGCTGTCTTGTGCAAGTGTGTTTAGTGATAGAAAGTCAGTTTATTTTCATTCACTACTCACTCTTTACCCAACAATACCATGGCACATGCTTTTTGCAGATGATATAGACTTAGAGAGTCAAGAGAAGAAATAAGTGGAAAGTTAAAGATATAGAGACAAACCTTGGAAGTTGTAACTAACTTTTGCTTAAGTAGAAATAATATAAAATATTGGAATACAAATTTAGCCGGAAGCACACAAATTCTGGATTAGAGGTGTAAATTGGAGAACGTACCATATCACATGTCACGGTAAGTACCTTAAGTCCATCAACAAAATGATGAGGAGATAGAAAGAGATGTCAATTATAGGATCTAAGCAAGGTGGATGAAATGAAGGAATGTTTCAAGTGTAATTTATGATGGAAAAGTACCACTCAAACTAAATGGGATGTTTTACCACGCGGTTATAAGACCTGAAATATTGTATGGGATGGCATTGTTGGGCAGTAAAAAGCCAGCAAGAAAATAAGCTTAGCATTGCAAAGATGAAATATTGCAATGGATGGGTGGTTATACAAAGCAAGATAGGATTAGGAATGAAATCATTAGATAGAAAGTCAGAGTAATTCCCTTAGTGGAAAAGATGGTAGAGTTTGGTCTTTAGATGGTTTAGGCATGTGCGAAGAAGACTCAAAGAAGTATCAAAAGGGAGGGTAGATTAGATGGAGGATAGTCCAATGGTGTGGTAGAGGGAGACTAAAAAAAACTATATGTCAAACCATTAAGAGAGGTATGGATTTAAATGGTCTATTATTAGACATGATTCATGACAGGATATTATGGCGTTGTTTGATTCATGGAACTGACCCCTCCTCACAGAAAAATGCTTTGGTTATCGTTGTTGCTATTTTATCAATTTAGCATTGGTGATTCCAAAGGTCCTCACTCCTAAGAGAGGTATTTATGATCATAGGAAAATCCTCAAAAATAGAGTAATGAAGAAACTAGAAATAAAACTAGGATAGAGATATTCCTAAACAAAGCAATAGACAAAATTCCTAATGTTAAAAGCGAAAATTCCCAAATTAAATACCCCAATTAACATTGAAAAGCCCTAATATACTAAAGTTCTACTAAAAAAAGTAAAAAACACCCACCTTGCATCAGGTTTATGCTAAAATGTATACCTTAAATCAATGTTCCAGATCAAGCTCTATGGCAAACCAAATTGCTGATTGTCTGTATGTTTGGTTGACAGGACCTTGCTGAAGGACTAAATTATGCTGCTGTTTGATAAAGCAACTAAATATATCATTACTCACATTGTTATCTTCTGTATTACTATTTGCTTTGGCTGTATATTAAATGACCTTATTTCACTTTGGGATTCTGATTTATACTTGTAATTCTTTTTGTTTTTTTTAAGTGCCATTTTTTCTCATCTTTGTCATTACAATGGAAGGATAATTATGTAGATAAATGCACAGTAACATGTAACTATTGATCGTCAATTCTTAGCTCTCCTAACTTTGAACATCCCTTTCTCAACCATGTCTTTGCTTGACTAGTAATGTAATAGTAGTTTATGTTTATTGATTTTGCACGCACATCATGTTGGTGTATGTCTCGCTAGAAACCATTTAAGAATATTGATTGGTGAAATGATGTACCGACGCCAACTGACATAAGTATTAAGTATTAAAATAGGTACAAACCTAAAAGGCATTTAATAAAACTTCCTTTATCGTTTTATATAATCTTCAAATTTTAGCTGTGTTAAATACTCAGGGAGAGTTTTACCGTCCATAGAGGTCCTATCTGACTCGACAAAATTGCCTCCTGTGGAGAATATATATGATCTTGCACAAAAAAAAATTCTAGCAGTGTTGTATATCAGTCAAGATATTGAGCATTTATATAATCTAATAATTTTTTAGAATACAAAATTAATTAATTTAATCATTAAATCATGTTATATTAATAATGTATATTAAAGTTTAGATTATTTAGATACTCATACCTATGTTATTTAATAATTGATATTTATTTATATTTATAATAGTATATTATGCATTAAAGTAAAGTGCTGCCGTAATTTATCATTATCAATTAGTTTTTAATCATATACATATCATAGATATTTTTACTTTATAAATTTTTTTAATATAATAGTTAAATTGATAATTAATTATTTATAAAAATTACTACGTAGTGTAGATATAGAGGGGGAAGTGATCAATCAAAGAATTATACCTCTAGTAATACTAAGAATATTTTTGATTTAGTGGTGGAACGTAATAAATTTATATCTTTAATGTCACAAACAAATATTTAGAGAAATTTTAACTTGAGTCTGATTGCTTTTATTTGATTTAGTGGTGGGCCGTAATAAATTTATATGTTCAATGTTACAAACAAATATTATTTTAAGAAATCTTAACTTGAGTCTAATTGGTTTTCAACACCAAATTAAACATAAACTGCATTCTATTCTATGTTTAATATCTTTTAAAAATAATGCAGAACAAGACATAAGTTAACAAGGTAACATTTTGATTTTATTAAAAAAATAATGTAACTTGATCCCAACCCTATTAAAAATGATGTAATTAAAGATTTTTTTATTTTTCTGTTTAATTTTATTTTGTATGGGTGGTAAATGCTACTTAAGTTTTTTTTTCTTACTTCATTTGGATGTAATTTAGATAAAAAGTGGGGGATGGGGGTTAGCTTTTTCTAAAAAACATTAAGAGCTATGAAATATTATAGAAGTAAATTA
Organism: Sesbania bispinosa; assembly: GCA_026901365.1. Taxonomy (NCBI): domain Eukaryota; kingdom Viridiplantae; phylum Streptophyta; class Magnoliopsida; order Fabales; family Fabaceae; genus Sesbania; species Sesbania bispinosa. Next base: position 210,709 of record QLOH01000269.1, read on the forward strand.
CTAGTGATTGGACAAATTAGATTTCATTCTTCAATCCATACCTTTAGTTTATGGATTCAGGTTACCATTTAACTGGACCATTCTCCTTGGTGCATCACATTCTACAAACCCTTTTTTTTAAAAGATAAAGATACATAATACGAGGGGCTACTTGATTTTGGGATCAAAAGTTCATTCTGACAAAAAAACTAAATTACTAAATTACAATAATTCCTAAATTATTGATTTAATTACTAAATAGGGAAAAAAACAAACCCTTAAATTCATTAAAAATTATGATTGTCGGATTACCCTAAAAATAAAAACTGATTTGAAATTTAAAAATGAAAACTTTTGGATTAAGGGGAAAAAAAGGCCAGTCCCTCCCCACACCCCACCCCCCAAAAAAACTTAACGTATACAAGCAGTAGTTTAGAATCACAATATTATGAAGCTCTACTACATTTCAGTTCCATAAGAAATTACCTTACTTTCCCAAAATGCAATAATCCACAAAAAAGAAATGGAAGTGCAATTACGATTGATGTAACCATGAAGCAACCTGGATTCTGGAAAGTGTTTAATTTCATTCGAAGGATTGAAGGCAAATGTACTATAAGGGTCAACAATGAGAGTCCATTAGCACAGCACAACATCTAGAATGTCTGCTTCACATATCAATCTTTATTAGAAGACAACTCCTATCAAAGGAAACTCCAATCAGGTATCAATCCTAATCCTATTAAGTATCTATGACCAAGTCCAAATAAAACTAAAAATTATATTTCCTCCAGCCTATAAATAGCTTAGCCCCCAGAATTGTCTTGCAGGACCTTGGCTAATTTGGACAGGAACAACAACCATCTAACATTTAAAAGGCATTCACACAAAACACCTAAATCCTAGTATTATAATTTTTGAAGGAAAAAAGGACAAGGCAAAAAAAAAAATCAACAAGACTAATGGAACCCATCACAAACAATTATCCACTGCATATAAACTTCATTGTATCAAATGATATGATTGGGAAACAAAACCATATATCAATTACAAAGAAAATATTAGGGAACAAAAAAGAAAGTTTTATTAGAAAACTGTGTCCCGAATGGAAGTAAGAAGAGCAGCAGTGAAAGAGTACCTGAGGGCAACAAAAAAATTTTTACAGTAGAATACCATTACATTTAAATTTAAACTATTATATCCTAGCAATTGATGCATTCAATTTACCAGTGTTGGTATTAGTAATGCAGTAAGAAAAACAATTGCTTTTGTTAATTTTCCTTTCCATGTTTACATAAATTTCCTGGTTCTTATGAGTTACCAATGATCAAGGAAAAAGAGAAGAAAAGGAAGAGAAAGTTCAATAGATGAAACCATGAAATTATCTATCTGAATTCTGGAGGGTTCTCATCTCAATGCCATTTCAAAGATGTTTTGAAGACAACATATCCAATATTTAAAAGCCATTCATATAAAACACCTAAAATCCTAGCTTTTCATTATATGGATAAACTATGACAAAAAGGAAAACAAAGAAAAGGAAAAAAAAAAAAATAACAACCACAAGAGTAATGGCAGCAACGCAGAATCCCATTTCGTATGAACTTCATTCTATCAAATGACATAACTGGCAAACAAAACCAAATGAATAAGAGAAAAAAAAATGCATAGCTCAGTGAAATTAAGGCGAGAATAAATTAAAGAAGGGTGATGAAAATGAAAAGTAACAACAAGAACAATGACAAGTATGCAAAATTAATCAATTCTCCATTACTTATGAATATCATTCTAAAAAAGTACACAACTGGTAAGCAAAAATCAAATAAAATTTTAAACCACAAATATCAAAGAAAAAAAATGCATTATATGAAGGCCAGAATGAATTCAGAGATGAATGATGATAAATTATAACCCACAAGAATAATAGCAGCTATGCACAGCTAACCAATTCTCCATTACATATGAACATCATTATATCAATCAACATAACAATTCCAACCAAAATGACAAAGAAAACACTATTGTATATATAAATAAAGAAATCAAAATTGCAGTATCCAATGATAATGGCAATTCAGAGAAGGGCGATGAGAATGAAAATAAGAAGAGCAGCAATGAAAGAGTACTTGAGGGCAGCAACAAGAATAGCCAATGAGATAAACAAGAGCTGCCAGAGGACTTGAACACTTGCCCATGTAAGAATACCCGTTAATCCAAGTGCAAGAACATTATCAGGGTCAGGGTCCAAAAGGGTATTCCAATTGAAACCGAAAAGGGGTCGTCTTTGTTTGGTTGAATTATTAACATCTTCTTGTCCATTGGAACCAGAAGAGGGTGGTTGCTCTTGTGTTTTCCCCTGTTCCTTCAGCTCATCATCATCATTGTTGTTGTTGTTTACTGCAAACACCAAAAGGGGTTGTGGTTTTGGGGAGATGAAGGGTTGGGGTTTGAGGGTGAGGGAAGAAGGGAAAGAGAAGAATAGGTGTGGAGGGTGAGAAGCAATTGAGAGTGAGGGTCTCAACAAGAAGGGGGATGTTAACCCTACCATGATTTCTTAACATCGAAAATGAGGGACATGTGAGGACAGAATTTAAATAAAGATGAAATTCAAAACTGACCAAACCTCAGACTCAGGAAATCGAAGATGACTGACTGTGGTATGCGGTGCAGATGACTGTGTCATTTGAATCATACAATTTAACACATTTTTCTTTCTCTCTTCGGAATTTAGGGATGTATTTGCTTGTTGTCTCATAAAAACTATTGATGTTTTTTTTTTTTGGAAAAATATGTTTTTTCGTCCCATAGATTTGGTCAACTTAGGTTTTCGTATTTTAAATCCTTGATTTTTTGTCTCTGTACTTTCTAAACCCCTAAACATTAGTCCCTGCCGTTAGTTTGGACTGTTAAACCTGTGACGTGGCATGCTAGGCAATTAACACGTGGCATGCTAGGTACACGTGGCATACTAGGTAATTGACACGTCACAGGTTTAACGGTCCAAACTAACGGCAAGGACTAATGTTTAGGGATTTAGAAAGTACATAGACAAAAAATCAAGGATTTAAAGTACAGGGACGAAAACCCAAGTTGACCGAAACTACAGGGACGAAAAACATATTTTTCCCTTTTTTTTTTAAGAAAATAGTTTGATGTCATGTAACTTGTGTTTTATTGATAAGTTACGGTTGGAAATTCCCACATTGACTAGAAATAAGGCGAAATAAAAGTATATAAGTCTTGGACAGTCCTCACCCTACAAGTTAGCTTTTGGGGTTGAGTTAGGCCAGGTCCAAAATCACAAACCTTATTTCCCGCTAATTGCGATTGTAAATTATTAGAATTGTTATTTTTTTTATGAAAATTAGTTTTTATTTTTAAACTTGTTTTTCGTGGTTTTCACTTTTTGATTTTCAATTGTAAAAACTTGATTCAACATTTTTAAAAATAAAAAACTGAAAACTCACAACCACCCTGAACAATACGTGAGGGAATGTATTTCATGTTTTGATTTGGATCCATACCATAACAATTGACTATAGTGCACATGTAGAAATATTTATTAGGAGAAAAAAATAGAATAAATAGAAGGTAAAATGAATTTCCATAAGTTAAAATTAATGCTTAACTATGTTTTTAGTCCTTATAAATATAAGTCATTTTGTTTTAAGTCCCTGCAAGTTTTTTTTTTGGTTTTTCATCCCTAAAAATTTTTTCGTTAGCCTTTTTGGTACATGCTGTTAACTTTTAGCTGATTTCGAAAATAAAGTGCCACATCAACATGTCACATGTGTTATTTCAGACCAACTTAAATTTGTTTTTAGTCCTTATAAATATGATCATTTTGATTTTAGTCCCTACAAATATGATCATTTTGATTTTAGTCCCTACAGTTTTTTTTTTTTGGTTTTTTACCTCAATTTCATGCACATCCAACATTACAATGTCCTTTTGCTTCCACTGCATTGTAACACTTGAAATTTTAGAACTTCTCGTTGGTTTAAAAAAACAAATTCTTTATGTATTCAATTATTTGAAATTTCAAAACACTTGGATATACTGTATATAGGGGAAAACCTGTAACGACCTTTTTTTCTTTGCAATTCTTTTTTTTTTGTCTATTCATTGACAAAATTTTTATTTGATTTACAATTACAAGCCTTTTTGTTAGTCAGCACAAATCTCATTAAGTTACAGGTTAATAGACATAAATCAAATGAAAATTTTGTTAATCAATAAACAGAAAAAAAAAGAATTAGTAGAGAAAAAGAGGTCGTTACAGGTTTTTCACCCTTTATAGAGTGAATCCAAGTGCATTGAAATTTTAAATAATTGAACACATAAAGAATTTATTTTATTGGACCTAGGAGGAGTTCAAGAATTTCAAATGTAACAATGCAATATAAGCAAAATGACACTGATGTTGGTTGGGGATGAGATAGAGGTGAAAAATAAAAAAATTATAGGGACTAAAAACAAAATGACCATATTTATAGGGACTAAAAATAAATTTAAGCGGGGTAGAAACAACACATGTGGCAAGCTGATGTGGTACTCCGTTAGCCACATCAGCTTAAAGTTAACAACAATGACAAAAAAGGCTAACGGGAAATTTTGTAGGGATGAAAAACCAATAAAATTTTTTTACAGGGACTAAAAACAAAATGACTCATATTTATAGGGACTAAAAACATATTTAAGTCTTAATTTTAGGCTTAAATATGTCTTTAAGAGGGGAGGGGAGGGATTTTAATGAGTTATAATGTTTGGTTCAATTTTTAAGAGAGGGGGAGTCAAAATTCCTTGTAAGACTATTTTTGCTCTCCTATAATAATGGGGGGATTTGGAGGGGAGGGAGGGAGAGTTAAATTAAATAATTAGAATGACTTAAATACCTCTACAGTACACTCATATTAATAAAACTATGCGTTATAAAAGTATAGAGGTATATAAGTAAATTAGCTTTATTTTTCCTCCCCTCCCTTTGTGAACCAAACATGTAAGGGGTCATTTCCCCTCCCCTCTTTAAACCAAACAAATAAAATGTCACCTCTCATCCCATTCTCTCCCCGTCATTAAAATCCCTCCATTTCCTTCCCCTCCCCTCATCTCATCTGAACCAAACAGTGGCGAACATCAACTTTAAACTTTTAAGAAATAACACATTCAAGTTTACTTTTTAAATATCATAATTATTTTTTATTTTATTGAATTTTTATATAGTTTTTTATTAAAATATTAACGACTATTTTAGGTATTAATTGAAAATATTACATTTAAAATATAGTAATTACTCTTTTTCAAACGCTAACTAGCATGATTATATATAATATAAGTTTATTTATTTATGATATTTAAGACAATTTCAAAAATTATAAGTATTTATTATTAATTTTTATGAAGTTCTCAACGGTATTAAACCCAAGTTAAAAAATAATTAAGGGTTTAATGTTGTAATAAATTTTTTAATAAAACACAATCTTATCTTAAAGGATCGAAGGGATCACGGATCGAAGAGAGGTGATCCGTAAAAAAGCTTCACACTCTTAAAAAAAAGCCACAAAAATTAGCTTTTTAATAAGCTTATTTTTTTTATAGAAAATAAGTTGTTTTTATTGATAAAGATCTTTTAATAAAAAGTGTTTGGCCAATTTCTTTAAGAAGTCTAAAATAAACTAGATCAAATATATACTTACTATGAGACATTATGTTAAATTTTAAATAAAAAAATTAAAGTTTTGTAATATTTTTTTATTGGTCTTAAATAGTCTTAAAAAATACAATATATGAAGTAATTATTTAATAAAAAATAAAAATATTTATTAATAATGTTTAATATATTAATTACTTTTTTAATATTGTCTAAAAATTACTTTTATTAAACATTTTTACTTTAATTCCTTAAATATTTGCTTGTAATTGAGATTGGATAAACTTGTAAATAAGTATCTTATTTTTTTAGGAGATACAATTTAGTCCTTGATAAATAGAAAAACTTAATATAATCTGTGACTTCTTGTCCGTCTATCATTATAGTCCAATTATGTGTTTCCCGTTATTTTTTTAATGTCACTATATCACACAATCTGTCATCGAGGCACAAAAATGACGTCATTGAGGCCGATACCTTCCAATGAAAGAAGGGAAAGAAGAGAGAAAAAGGAAGAACAATGAAGCACACGACTATTGTAACTAAGGTCTTACAAGTTATAAATTTGACAAAACCACATTTTTTTTATATCACAGTGGATGCTATAGTGCCAAACAGTGTGACGTGATGTCACGAAATGCGACACATCATAAAAAGAAAACACATAATTGAACTATAATGAAAGAAAAAATAAAAAGTGAGATTGTATTGAGTTTTTCAATTTCAAAATGACTAAGATGCATTACCCTAGAAAAAGTAAGACACGCATTTGATAATTTAGTATGTATCTGATTTACCCGAAAATCACATAAATGCAAGTTAATGCTATATTTTCACGTTTAAAATGTGATTTTCCGCTAAATAAATCACGCATATTTCAAAGACAACAAAACCACGCTATTACTCGATTGAGATTTGACATGGGTCATCACATGAGTCAGCTCAGCTCAGCTCGTAGTTCGTAAGCGAAAAACAAGGCCCACATTTCTCGCTCTTTCTTTTCTCTCTCTCTCTCTCTTCAGTGTCATGACTCGCCTGAGGCGACTCGGCACCGCCGTCGGTGCAGCCGTAGCAGCCACCGCATGCGGCGGTGCGATCCTCCTTTCTCCTGCAGTATCCGCCAGTGACTACGGAAGCCACCTCTCCGCTGTTCGGCAGAAGATCCACGACCCCCGCGCCGTCCTCCCGTCGAGAGATGTGCAGAAGTCGTCGCTGATCGGCGCCAGCTCCGCTAATCCTCTCGACATTCTCGTCATCGGTGGTGGCGCCACCGGTTCCGGCGTCGCGCTCGATGCCGCCACCCGTGGACTCCGTGTTGGCCTCGTTGAAAGAGAGGATTTCTCTTCCGGAACTTCCTCTCGCTCCACAAAGCTCATACATGGAGGTACAAACAAGTGTTCTTCTCAGAAATCAAATCAAGATATGCTTCTTCATCATCATCATCATCATTTGCCAATGGATGCACAATATCTTTTTAATAGCTGCTCGTCTTAATCAAATTTTGCTTAATTCTTTTGGCATTATAATTTCAATATGATTTGTCTGCCACTGAACACAAATCCTACATTATGATGATGTTGATGATACTGAATTGGAGAATGCAAATGATCTCTCATGGAGGTAGTGTTGTCACTAGAATGCAAATGATCTTTCACGTTGTAGGATGTGATAATGGTTGAGAGAAAATTTTGTCACCGCTGGTGTGGAGGAGCCCTTTTTTGCGCTGAACGCGCGTTCTGGCTGAAGTTAATATTTCGATGAAATTATTTAGGTGGGCTAGGCCTAGGAGAATTTGCATGTTGCAATTGATGGTTGTGACTATAGGTGTGATGTGTTTAGTAAAGGAGCTAACTAAGGTTGGTTTTGAACTCGGGGTATTAATGTTACCCTGTTACTGTGGTTTTGTATAATGGAGTGATTGAAGTCGAAGGATTTATCTTATATCTAGAGAAAGAGTAGGAGAAGGTAGTAGTGTATTCGTCATTAAATGACTTGGCAAGAGATATACTGCACTAATTAGGGATATTGGAGCTTGGGTAATCACCTGTTTACTAATACCAGTCATTCAACTAATGAAGTAATCAAGCAAAGCTTCAATACTAACCTTATAGTACTATTTGCTTGCTATGTAATTTCTAGCTTAGAGGTGAAAACTGGAGACCATACCATCCAACAAGTCACACCATTTAAGTATCTTCTGTTAATCATACAAAATGGCAGAAAACCAGAGGGACATGTAACCATAGAGCCTTTACTTTAGAACCAATTGGTCTAGATTCGTAATAAAATGTTAAATTTCAATACATGGTAGGCGGTATGTGCAATAAAATGTTAAATTTCAATACATGGTAGGCGGTATGTGCATTACCACGCTTCAAGTCCAAAGAGCTCTTGCATGAGGGGTATGTTAGAAATATAATGCAAAAAATCATTCATGTCTTTCATCTAACAACTTAAACTTTGGGGATAGTTGGTTCATGACAAGATGAATCTTGCATCTAGCGAAAAGAGGAGAAGATAGAGTGTATTTGTCATCAAATAACTTGGCAGGAACTATACTGCACGTATTAATGATATTGAAGTTTATGGGTTTGGCTACCTGCTCAGATTAACCCATAAGGAGGCAGCTCAATGATGGATTCTGCTACCAGCAGACTCTGGTATTTTCGAACCTGAGAGCGCGTGGGGGGATGTGAAACTACAGGAAAAAGTCAACAAAGAGCTATGTTTTAGGTGTGGTGAGAAATATTATCCAGATCATGGATGCAAGAACAAGCAATTTCAAGTGATGCTGGGAGGAATATTCAGCAGATGAAAGAGCGAGTGATGGGTTGCTGCAGGATCATGTTTGGATGAGAATTTTCTTGAATTTCACCTTGAGGATAAGGTGAAACTTTAGTTGGGAGGGGGATTATTGTTGGCAGAACACCAGTAGAAAATGGGCCAGTCTCTGATAGTTAGCTGGACGTTGGAACATTTAGCTAGTTAAAGGAGGGGAGATGTCAGGGAATAAATAATAGGAGGGAAATAAGAATGATAAGTTTTAGACTTGGGAGTGGAAATTAGGAGTGGCGGCTCAGGTCTCTCAAATACCTGGAGTGAGAGAGTTTGTACTTTGTTCTATGTGCTTTTGGTCTCTTTTCAGTATCAGCTTGATACCAATCCCAGGATTGTGGGTTATATTAATAAAGATTCCATCCTTTTACTTCAATTCTTATCCAGTTTATCAGAATGCGACCCACAAGCTCTTCAAACTACTCTTTCTTTCAACAACTCCCATAAAGCTTGCAATTGAAGCACCATCAAGATTAAGCCTTTTTTGGTGTTTTGATAAACTCTTCCTCTAAAGAGAGAAGGAAACAAAGTGTGGGAACAAGGACAAGAAGAAAGATGTCAAAATGATTGATGTATCAATTTTAATATTTAAAATTGTATCTGTATTCTTTTTCCTTCTATTGTCACTGTTGTCCCTTTCATCATTATCATCAACTACTTGAATGTTCGTTTGGAAAAGAGCACATGCTCTGGTCCTCACAATAGATGCAGTAAACTTTTTGGAAATCTGGCAGGGCAAAACAATTTGTTTGCATGATTAATACTGATGTGATTCTTTGAAAGGATATTCTGTTCAAATGTATTTTTGAAATTGATTTTCGCATTCTCTTGAAAGATATGCAAGGACATTAACTAAACTAAAAATTAGAATTGTAGCATACTTGTCAGATTTTAAATTTACAAACAGAAATCAAAGATGGTATGCTGTTTCTGTGACCTTGTTTGAGCTATCAACATTTCCTTTTACATAAGATAAAGTAAGATTGATAAAAACCAATCTTCATCCTAACACTGTTGAATGTAGGTATTGATCGTCTAGAGGCTTTCAAATGTTTAGGGAAATGTTATAGTCATTTTATGTCTTTTTTTGTCTCATTTTTCTGTTACCAGTAAATGCTTGATATAATATTTCAGTGTTTGTGTAAACTCTTAGGTGTCCGTTACTTGGAGAAAGCTGTCTTCAAACTTGACTATGGCCAACTGAAGTTAGTATTCCATGCACTTGAGGAGCGTAAACAGGTTATAGAAAATGCACCGCACCTATGCAATGCTTTGCCTTGCATGACACCATGTTTTGACTGGTTTGAAGTAGTGTACTACTGGATTGGCTTGAAAATGTACGATTTGGTCGCAGGAGCACGACTCTTGCATTTATCAAGATATTATTCTGCAAAAGAGTCTGCTGAGCTCTTTCCCACTCTGGCAAGGGAGGGAAAAGATAGAAGCCTGAGGGGCACAGTTGTTTATTATGATGGGCAGATGAATGATGCACGACTTAACGTTGGATTGGCTTGCACAGCTGCATTGGCTGGTGCGGCGGTGCTGAACCACGCTGAAGTTGTATCCCTCCTGAAGGATGATGTTGGCGAGCGGATAATTGGTGCACGGATTAGGGACAATTTAACTGGTAACACTTTCACTTATTTGTATTTGTTACCATAGACCTCTATGTTTACATTTTTTTTTTCTACTTTTCATTTGTCAGAAATGGTAAGTTGGCGAGTGTAGTATAAGGTAATATATCTGTTTAAATAAGGGCCTCATGACCTTGTAAGGAAGACACACAATCAGAAGAATCATTTTTCAGAAGTATAATCCTTTATTATTGTGCCCATATTAATACTTTTCATAAGGTACTAAACAATTACAGAATTACTTCATTTCATATGGCAATTAATATACTATTCAACATGAATTGAGTGACATATAACTTATCTTTGTTTGGTGAGGGGGCGGCAACGTAAAATGAATACAGTTTCTTCTCGAATATGTATATTACAGTTGTGGGTGCACATCTAATTTATCACTTTTAAGCTTAAAAATTAATTTCTTTTAACAGTTCAATAGTTATGTGCAGTACATAACCAGTCCCAAGCCTGGAGAAAAAAGGAGGGTTGTGTTAGGCAGTTGAGAGTTGACAGGCCACAGAAAACCTTGTTGAGTCTTTGTGGCATGGAGTTTAATAGTTAATTATTTCTATTTATTATTTTGCATGTTGCAGGCAAAGAGTTTGATACATATGCGAAAGTAATTGTGAATGCGGCTGGTCCATTTTGTGACTCTGTAAGGAAAATGGCTGATAAAGATGCACGAGATATGATTTGTCCAAGCAGTGGTGTACATATTATACTCCCTGATTATTATTCTCCAGAGGGTATGGGCTTAATTGTTCCTAAAACGAAGGATGGACGCGTTGTTTTTATGCTACCTTGGCTGGGACGAACAGTAGCTGGAACTACGGATTCCAACACTACTATTACTTTTCTTCCCGAACCACATGAAGATGAAATACAATTTATATTGGATGCCATATCTGATTACCTTAATGTTAAAGTATGATATACCTGCCAATAAAGGAAATTTTTAATTCATTATTTTTCCTTTTCTTTCTGATGTTAGCTGCAGAAATTAAATGATCCCTTGCTTATTACTTGTTTGGAAACATTTTGGATAATCTCAGCACAAAAACAGGACAGCATCGTATATCTGTTAGCTCCATTCCTATAAAATTCAATCTTTTCATTTTTGGGAACTCTCCCCCCTCACCCCTTCTTTTTTAATTAGTCTGTCCTCCTCAGTAATCTTTGATTAAATCCAAGGAAAATAATCTGAGTGTGCTGTCATTCAATCTAGATGTCCCTTTACTTTATCTCTCTCTTTTTTTACACAGTTTGCTATTGAGGACTAAATAATGGTTGGAAATTTTAGGTCCGACGTGCTGATGTTCTTTCTGCTTGGAGTGGCATTCGCCCATTAGCAATGGACCCATCAGCTAAAAATACTGAGAGTATCTCCAGGGATCATGTTGTCTTTGAGGAACACCCTGGTTTGGTCATAATCACTGGTGGCAAGTGGACTACCTATCGCAGGTAAGTATTTAATGGGCCAAGCTGAAAGTTGTTGAAGTTTTTCTAGATGCCGTTTCTCCAGTTAGGCATATTATTATCACATTGACCATTCAGTTAATCCATTTAAGAAGTCGTATTCAATTATTTTCCAACTTCTCTTGCTTCATTCGTTGGTGCCTTTCCTTCTCATCAATTTTTTCCAGCATGCAATATTCCTATTACACATAAATATTATTCTGATTGCAATGTGTTTCAGCATGGCAGAAGATGCTGTTAATGCAGCTATAAAGTCTGGGAAGCTCACCCCCTCCAGTGGATGTGTGACCAACAATCTTAAGATTATTGGTGGCGAAGGGTGGGATCCTGCTTCTTTTACTGTTCTTACTCAACAGTATGTGCGCATGAAATTAACACATAGGGGTAAAGTTGTTCCTGGGGTAATGGACACTGCTGCGGCAAAGCACTTATCTCATGCATATGGAACGTTGGCTGATCGCGTGGCTGCCATTGCTCAGGTTAGCTTGTATATATTTCATATTCTCCATAGCAGTATTTGCACAGGAACTTCAGAAAATGTCTTGTTAATTGATTGATTTTCTTGAAAATTTGGTTTTGATAGTCTAGTGGCATCAATTGATACACATGGCTGACCCACTTTGTGGGATATGGCTTGATTGTTTGTCGACGTCGTAGACCATGGAGGTAAATGAAATATCGGGGGTGAGGATTCACTTACTTGAGGAGTAACTCTTGTCAAAGCTACTCTACTTAATAACTCTATTAATGTTAATTTCATTAATCCAACTATTAAATTGAAAGTTTTAAATAAGTAGATCATACCTACCAAATAAAATACAATTTAAAGACTAATTGATACTTTATTTTAACGTATATTATATTTTTTAAAATGTGAGTATTAGTTATTAATTATGAGATTACATTTACATACCTCTAAACGACTATTTTATCTAAAATCTGGTGTGCATGTTCAACATGTTAATGTCATATTATTCAACGTTTAGATTTGTCAAATTTGTATTTATTGAATTTGAAATTTTGTGTCTAACTCAGACCACACAAAGCTGTATTTATAATATGTATGCAATAAATACAAATGATTATGATTGCTAAATCTACTCCTAATTAGCAACTAATTAGGGATTGTACAACTTATTATTATTTAGCTGTTATTAATTAAAAACAACATGTGACTAATTCTAAGAGTATTTTACAAAGAATTATTAAGTAGCATAACTTTGACATAAGTTACTATTGGAGTAATTGAACTTTACCATAAGGCAAAGTGGGCCTTGTATTGTTCATGCTTCAAGCAAAGGGGTCTTGCAAAGCTTGCACGTGAGAACATGTTAGAAATATAAAAATCAATTTGTGGGCCTCTACCTAACAACTTAAGCTTTTAATGATGATAGATGGGATTACTCAATATCTCACCATGATATAATTTCAGCAAGCAACAGGGTTTCATAATCATAATCTGGTTTCTGGTTGATGTCATTTTTACTTGTTATTTGACCTTGGTTAAAGTGACTTCTATTTTGGTATTTGACCTCATTGGTGGTTGTAAAAGATAATATAATTATAATCCATTCCAAGGTAATTCATTTTCCCATGCTTTCATTATAGGTTGAAAAATCAAAATAAAGCTGTACATTTTAGTTGTGGCTACTAACTGGTGATAATTTTTGTTTCAACAGTTTGCCTATGCAGTTTATACAAGTTTTAGGCAGTTTCATGGTTTCATCCACGGGAAGGTTTGTATTAATTATCTGTTTTGTATGTAGAATGAAAGTTTGGGTAAGCGGCTTGCGCATGGTTACCCTTTTTTGGAGGCTGAGGTGGCATACTGTGCTCGTCATGAATATTGTGAATCTGCCATTGACTTCATTGCAAGGAGGTCTCGACTTGCTTTCCTTGACACTGACGCAGCAGGACGGGCATTACCTCGTGTCATTCAAATATTAGCAGCTGAGCACAAATGGGACAAGTCAAGGCAGAAGCAAGAGCTGCAGAAGGCTAAAGAATTTTTGGAGACTTTTAAATCCTCCAAAAATGCTCAGTTCTATGATGGGAAACACAATTAGTAAATACTGTACTGTTGTTCATCCACCCACGAATTGTAGATAGAAATTCTGCAGTTGTTTTTTTTCCCCTCAAGTTGTTCACTTCTTTTGGGTCAGAAGTGATGGATAATATCAATAATAATGTATAATTATATAAAATTTCTGAGGCTTTGTACTTGAACGAGAAGGGAGTCACCTTCCAAACATGGTGTTTTTGCTTAAGAGTTCCCGTGGGTCAAAATGTATACGAATTTGAGGGGTTTGCTTGGCATTTGGCAACCCCTCTGAAAAAGGAAGAATCGTATTAATTTGAAATTACAAGTTTTATATAAAATATAACAGATTGAGTAATATAATTATTCTCCCGAGTAACAAGCTACAGATTTATAGATTATAGTGCTATATTGTTTGAAATTATAAAGATTATGTCAAATATTAGGTACAGATTGAGTAATTAAACTTTGTTGTGGGGTGGGACCTAATACCCCTATAATCTTTAACTTCTTGTGCTTGAAATAATGGTGCTCTCCTTTTGGAAGAGGATGGGGTACTAGAAAAAATGCATTTGTATGTTGGAGTGTATTTGGTATATCATTTAAACTAGCTATGGAAATTTGATCATATATTTGCCCAAACATGTAGGTATTTTGTAGATATTCAACTGGGAATTCTATAGTAACTAAATCTGAAAATACCATAGAAAGGAAATAGCTCATAAATTGAATGTTTGTATATTTCTCAGTGTCTATTCAATACAATGCGTGTGGCTTTTATAGCCAAGCTATCCAGGAAAGGAGAGAAGAGAGTAGAAGCGGGAATTGAAAAACAAAAAAACAGAAAAGAGAGTGTGAATCTTCGGGAATCAATTTTTGTTACACGGGTAAAGTGTGAGGAAGGTCTTGAGAGTGAGTGGCCGATGTGGAACTTGTGAGTCAGCATCCATCATGCATGTATCATCACCTTGGATCATGTATCATCACTTGATGAAGTAATGTTGGCTGTAATACCCCCCCCCCCCCCCCCTCAAGCTGATGGGTTGAAGATGTCCAGCACACCAAGCTTGGTTAGAAAGGCACTAAAACACTTAGGCAATAAAGCTTTGGTGAAGAAGTCAGTAAGTTGGTCTTTTGAAGAGATGGGGAGAAGGTGCATCAATCCTGCTTGAAGCTTCTCTCTTACTAAGTGGCAATCCAATTCCAGATGTTTGGTGCGTTCGTGAAACACAAGATTCTGAGCTATGTGCAAGGCGCTTTGATTATCACAAAACAACAAGTGGGATTTTGACATATGAATTCGAAGATCTTGCAACAAGAAATGAAGCCATTGGAGCTCACATGTAGCAACTCCTAAGGCTCTATACTCTGCTTCAGCAGATGACCTGGCAACTGTAGGTTGTTTCTTGGACCTCCAACTGACCAAAGCATCTCCAACAAAGAAACAGTAGCCAGTTATGGACCTGCGAGTGTCTAAGCATCCCCCCTAATCTGCATCAGAGAAGCCTCTTATTTGGAGATGAGAATTTATGGGAAAGAACAGACCAAGACCAGGTGATCTCTTAAGGTATCTCAAAATTCTGGTTGCTGCTTTGTAGTGCATTTGAGTTGGCAAGTTCATAAATTGGCTCACTTGTTGGGTGGCAAATGTTATATTTGGCCTGGTTGTTGTCAAGTAGAGTAATCTGCCCACTAATCTGCGATAAGAGGGAGCATCTTGGAAAGCAGCACTGTTATCTTGATGCAGATGCATTGTTGGATCCAGAGGTGTGGAGGCTAGTTTGCTGTCCAAGAGACCTGTGTCAGTAAGCAGCTCCAAACAATATTTCCTTTGGCTCAATGAGATGCCAGAGGAGGAATGAGCTACTTCCAACCCCAGGAAGTACATGAGCAGGCCAAGATCCTTGATGCCAAAAGCTGCATGTAGGTTGTTCTTAACAAAAGCAAATTCAGTGAGGCTATCTCCAAATAATAAAACATCATCAATGTGAAGTCTATAAATCAGTTTAAGTATTTAAACATGACTATAAGACTTAACATTCTTAAGTTTTAATGATTAACAAATAAGATTATATTAAGGACAAATAAGTTTATATAAGAACTTTATAAGATTAAGTAAACAGGTTCTACTGAGAAAGGTATTTGTTTGTTGATTGTGTTTCAGGTTAGAATATTTATCTGAAGAAGAAGAGTAGAAGATCACAACAAAAGAAGAACAGTATCAGAATCAAGAAGAATCAAATGGTTTTAATGATTAACAAATAAGATTATATTAAGGACAAATAAGTTTATATAAGAACTTTATAAGATTAAGTAAACAGGTTCTACTGAGAAAGGTATTTGTTTGTTGATTTTGTTTCAGGTTAGAATATTTATCTGAAGAAGAAGAGTAGAAGTCACAACAGAAGAAGAACAGTATCAGAATCAAAATCAGAAGATCGGAATCAGAAGAACGAAGTGCAGAATCTGAAGAAGAGTAATTCTCAACAAGGTTGAAGCAATTGAAGAAGCAATCAACTGAAGACAGACTTCGTCTGAAGAACTGAAGACTCTGAAGATTAGGAAGATATGAAGACTATCTGAAGAACAGTCAAGAAATAAGAACAGCTATCATCTGAAGAATTGAATACTTTGAAGACTCGGAAGATCTGAAGACCATCTGAAGACTTGAAGACAACAATGGAAGTTTAGCTATCATCTGAAGACGCAACTATCTGAAGAACATCTATCATCTGAAGAAATGAAGACAATATGAAACAGTTTATGTATCTGAAGACTGAACGTATCAGAATCCAGAAATAATCTCTTGGAGACGTTACAAAGAGTATGGCTCACTCCATCAGATGGATTATATACAAAAGTCAGACATGCTTTTCGACCTCGACCAAAGTCTTGCACAAATAAGGAAACACTGCAAAGACTTTCTGCAATGTTGTCGCTCCTGCAACAAAAGGTATCTGCGTGCGCAGACCTACTGTACCAGTGTCTGCCATCGATCAGAACGAGATAGAAGACCAAGTAAAAGCAACAAGAAAGATGTCTGAATAAAATACATATAATTCAACATCTTTATTCATATCAGAAGAAGAAGAAGATACAAGAAGAATGAAGTTGCAATCATCTGAAGATCAGAAGGCATATCTCATAAGAAGAAGAAGAAGAATGAAGTTGCAATCATCTGAAGATCAGAAGGCGTATCTTATAAGAAGAAGAAGAATGAAGCTGATATCCAAGAATTGAAAGCATTTCAAGCTGGAGAATTGAAATAAGCTTGAAACAATTATGAGCACTTGTTGAAGCTGATGAACTAACAATATCAGAGTATATGTGAAGATTGAAGAGATCAATCATCTGAACATATCAACTCTCTGAATGCATGAAACAGCTCTCAACACAGAAGAGAAGATTATATGATTAAATGCTTATAATATCATATATCTTTATCCAAAGAAGAAACGGCAACAACAGCTTTTGGACTAGACACCTCACTCAAAGAGGAAAGAAGAAATGGTGTCAGGAAGCATGTGGAAAAAGGAGTATACGCAGAATATGCAAAGGGACAAATCCAACGGATATTTCCTCATATACACTCCGAAGAAAATCAGAAGAAAGCAGAAGTAATCAGATGCAAGCAGAAGAAAGCAGAAGAAAGCAAAAGCAGATCAAGAGAGAGAGCAAGCATAAACATATCAGAATATCTCTAATAAAGAAGCACATAACAAGTGTCAGAACGGGATCGTCTGAACACCTATTCGCTTATGAAGAAGCAACCGTTTGAGGAGCTATTACACAACGACTATATGAGCCGCATCATCATCAACTCAACGGTATTATGAATCATCTTCAACGGCTATATTCAAGCAGAACATATAAATAGCCCCAAGATTGAATTTGAAAATGTTGGTCGGTTAGATCAATCAGGCTACTGACCTGTTGGTCAGTTAGTCATGTTTGTCAGTTGATTTGTTAGATCAATCAAGTTGGTTGTTGGTCTGAAGACAACCATGCTGAGCAAACTGACTATCAAACCTGGAATGGTTTGAAGCCCTGAACATACCTTAGTGTTCCAATGATATGGGTGAGAATGTAGCCCATGGAAACCAATGGTTGGAGAATGAGGCTGGAGCTCAAATTCATATGTTAGTTAGCCTACTCTCAGAGGATGGTATTCCTCATAGAAAAGACATGGATTGTACTTAATTTCAAACACTTGTATCACTGTCTATCCTTGTACTTAGCGTGTAATGTCTGTATCCTGAGTGTGTACTGTAGAAGAAGAATCTGAGTTGAGAGGTTCTAGCGAACTTCTAGCTTGGGTTGAGTAGTAAAATACTCTACACTTGGATAAGTGTCTGAGAGCCTGGAGAGGCTTAGTGGAAGAAAGAATACTTGGTAGGATCTGTGTATGATCCTGGCTGGGTCTTGGTGACCTAGTGTGACACATGCATGTGTTGGGTCTGAGGGGCCTGGAAGACACATGTAGGTGTTGAGAAGGTCTTGGTGACCTTGTTTGCTGGGTCGGTGTGACCTAGTGTGTTCAGGGTTGGTGTGATCCTGGATGTTGATGTCTGGAGAGACTGTACTCGTGTTTGTCTGAAGAGACGGTACTTGTGGAAAATCCAGTGGTGGTTTGCCTCTGGGACTGGATGTAGCTCACGGGTTGGTGGGTGAACCAGGATAAATTCCGTGCCTAAGTTTTCTCATCCCTTAATCTCTTTTATTTACAATCTTTACATTTACGTTGGGGATTGAAAAGTATTTTTCATAATAATCTTAACACAACGATTTCAATAAAACAAGTTTTCAAACAAACATAACATAAAACATCTCTTATATCGTTTGAAGCATTACAAAGAATGTATGTTGAAGAACCTCTGAAATAACTGTCTGAGATGAGTTCAAAATGAGCTCAGTTCAGAAGTTAGAAACAGATGATCTCTGATCATCTGAAGTATTTCAGAAACAGTTCTGAAGGTACTCTTGGTAATAATCTTCAGAAGATACTTATAGAAGCTTTTCAATCAAAACAATCTTAAGTATAAGAGAAAGATTTTCTATCTTTATCTTTCATATGTTCCGCAAGTTTTTAAAAGTAACTCTGATCTTAAGATTCGTTTTGTACATTGATCACCCTACGTGATTGATTTAATCAAAGATTTCCAAAATAGTTTAAAAAGATTAAAACACTATTCAACCCCCCCTTCTAGTGTTGCCTGTGGTTCTAACAATCAACATACACCAAAAGGCCAGTAAAAGAAGAAGGAGTGTGTTTGAGGAAGAGGGAATGATCTGCAGAGGAGTGAGTATAGCCTAGATGCAAGAGGAAAGTGGATAATTTTTCAAACCACTGTCTACTAGCCTGTTTGAGCCCATACAAAGACTTTGTTAGCTTGTATACTTGATTGGTGCCTGCAACAGTCATCCCTTGAGGGATTGTCATGTAGATATCTTCCTTCAAGTCTCCATGTAAGAAAGCATTGTTCACATCAAGTTGATGGGGATGCCACTTCTTAACAGCAGCTAGAGCAAGTATTACTCTAATTGTTGTGAGTTTGGCCACAGGGGAAAAAGTATCCAAATAGTCTAACCCCTCTATTTGAGTGTATCCCTTGGCCACCAAGCGAGCCTTGTACCTTTCTATGGTGCCATCGGACCTCATTTTCACTTTGTAAACCCATTTATTGCCTATGGGAATTACTCCAGGAGGGAGATCAACAATCTTCCAAGTACCATTGAGTTCAAGAGCTGAGATTTCAGCTTCCATGGCCCTTGTCCATTGATCTATTTTGCTAGCCTCAGAGAATGATTTTGGTTCTGTAGTGTCTATGAGGGAAGCACTATAGAGAGCATGTGTGGGAGACAAGGAATTGAAAGAAACGTAGGACTCTATGGAGTAAGTTTTACCTGGATGAGGATGCTGAGAGGAGATGGATGTATTGCAGTGGTAGTCTTGCAAGTATGCAGGCCTTGTTCTGTTTCTGAGGGATCTCCTTGAGGGTGTGATGGGTTCCACCTGAGCTGTTGGTTCTGTGGGAGAAGAATCTGAGGATGAAGTTGTGGGAGATGCCTCAGTATATGTGGATGGGGTGTCTGTGCTGCATTCTTGTGTTTGTTTTGGTTCAGATCTTAAGGAAGGTGTATGAGAATGTGGGATTGAAATGCACTGAGGCACAGAGAAATCTCCAGATTTTGTGGCATTTAAAACATAGGGAAAAATAGATTCTTCAAACTTAACATTTCTAGAAACATGTACCATTTTTGTATTCAAATCATAAACCAAATATCCCTTTGTACCTGGTTTAAAACCAATAAAAATGCACTTGTGAGCTCTAGAATCAAATTTTTTTTCTGTGCATAGAAAGAGTAGAAGCATAACACAAGCATCCAAAGACCCTTAGGTGTTTGAGGTCAGGCAATTCACCATGCAGTACTTGATAGGGAGACCTTGATTCTAAAACTTGAGTTGGAACTCTATTTATTAAGTGGACTGCATGAGTGACTGCAAAACCCCCAAAAACTTTTGGGTAAATTGCCTTGGAAAAGTAAGGCTCTTGCCACATTCAAAATGGTTTGATGTCTCCTTTCCACCCTACCATTCTGTTGTGGGGTTTCTACACAAGAAGTTTGGTGAATTATGTCTTCTTCTTGGTAGAAAGAGTTTAAGAAAAATTCAGTCCCATTGTCTGTTCTTATTGTTTTAATTTTACTGTTAAATTGCCTTTCTATTATCAGTTTTGAAAAATTTCTCAAAGATTGTTCTGTCTGAGACTTGTGTTTTAACAAAACAATCCAAGTATACCTGCTGTAATCATCTACAATAGTCAGAAAGTATCTTTGATGATTGACAATTTGTATTCTATAAGGCCCCCAAATGTCTAAGTGCAATAAATTAAAAGGTTTTAAAGCTTTGGAGTTACTGATTGCAAAAGGAAGCTTTCTTTGTTTGGCAAAATGGCAAACATCACACACATGTTTGTGATTACAATCATCTATGAATGAATACAAACTTGATAACATGTTTAGTCTAGAATCCCAAATATGTCCTAGTCTGAAATGCCACAATGCATTTGGAGAATAAGAAAAATTGCATGCTGAGCTGGTGTTGAGGTGTGAGAAGGTGGTGACAGGTTTTTGACAAGTCTTGGTTAGGTAGTACAATCCATCCATCTCATCAGAAAAACTAATCATCTTCGAAGATTTCATTTCCTGAATGAGACAACCATTAGGCAAGAAAACAAGAGTACAATTCAAGGAGGAAATTAATTCGGAAACAGAAATAATGTTCAAAGAAAAATCTGACACAAACAAGACATGACACAGAATCAAGTGAGAATTTAATTTGACTTTACCAGAATGTGTTGCTAACACTGTGTTGTCATTTGGAAGTTTAACATATATTGATTGGGAATTTAATGGTTCTAAGAAGGTAAATAGAGACTTATTTGAGCAGATATGGTCAATTGCACCTGAATCTAGTATCCAGGTGCAGGATTTCATGGAATTAGCTGTAAAGAGAAGAGAGGTTGTTTTACCTGAGTCCTGAGGCAGATTTGTAATTGAAGTAGTAAGAGCAGCAACCTGATTACTCCCTGAGGAACTAGCTGAGGTAGAAGACTGGAGAAGAGCCAAGAGAGCTTTATACTGCTCAGGTGAGAACTGTGAGGGTTGTGTCACTATTGAATCCTTGTTGGAGACTGCATCATCTACACTCTCTTCTATAGATCCAGATATTACACTGTTGGTACTATTGAATGGTTTTCCTTTGAAATTTTTGGGATATCCATACTTTTTGTAGCATGTATCTACTGTATGTCCCGATTTTCCACAAAAACTGCATAACTTGAAGTTACCTTCATTCCCAGAATTATACCTGGGACCTCCTTTTCCTCTACCAAAGGGTGCTCTCCCATCTGCGGCATTGACAAAGGCTTGCTCCTCAGCACTATTACTTCCTCCAATTCTCCTTTCATGTTGCAAAACTAGAGACAAAGCTTTGTTCACATCTGGAAATGGTTCCATCATCAAAATTTGTGTTCTAACCACATCAAATTCTTCATTTAAGCCACTCAAAAACTTCATGATACGGTCTTCTTCCCTGAAAAGTCTTCCATTCTTGCTAGCAACACATACACATTTCATGGGACAAACACAGTCTAGATGGGGTCTATAATTTTCTAGCTCATCCCATAAACCAGTCATTTCAGTAAAATAATGTGCAACGGAGTTGTTACCTTGTTTCATGGCAATGAGTTCCTCTTGTAACTCAAAAATTCTCACCCAGTCTCCTTGTGAAAATCTGTCTTTAAGTAGCTTCCAAGCAGTAGCAGCAACCTCTACATACTCGATACTCTGAGAAAGGATTGGATCCACAGAGTTCAGGATCCAAGATAGCACTAAGTTATTGCATCTTTCCCAAGCATCATAGCTTGGGTCAAAGGCGGAAGGTGGTGGTAAGGAACCATTCACAAACTTGAGCTTATTTTTGGAAATTAAGGACCTCTTCATAGCCCTGGACCAGCTATGATAATTCTTCACTGTCAACAATGGTGAAACCAGTGGTGTTGAGGGATGCTCCCCAGGATGGATGTAGTATTCGCTGAGTGGGTTGAGGGCAGGATCTTGAGGTGGAGGTGGTGGTTGATGTCCTGCTCCTCCCCCATTGCCTGAAGTGCCTCCTCCTCTAGCCATGGAAAAAGAAATCTACGGAGCTCTGATACTTGAATTTCAAGAGCTCTGATACCATAAAACTGAAAATACCATAGAAAGGAAATAGCTCATAAACTGAATGTTTGTATATTTCTCAGTGTGTATTCAATACAATGTGTGTGGCTTTTATAGCCAAGCTATCTAGGAAAGTAGAGAAGAGAGCAGAAGCGGGAATTGGAAAACAGAAAAGCAGAAAAGAGAGAGTGTGAATCTTCGGGAATCAATTTTTGTTACACGGGTAAAGTGTGAGGAAGGTCTTGAGAGTGAGTGGCCGATGTGGGACTTGTGAGTGAGCATCCATTATGCATGTATCATCACCTTGGATCATGTATCATCACTTGATGAAGTAATGTTGGCTGTAATAGTAACAATACTACTAAGACAGAGAGATGCTTTGCTGCACACTCCCACTTCAAATTCCCACATCCCACCAGAAAGTGCTCGACCATGACCTCCAACATCATCTCATCACAAACTTCAACACCCCATTTGAACTCAAACAAGCCCATGCCTTACTCATCAAAACCAACGTCCCTCTCTCCACTCGCTCTCTCACCCGCGTCGCCCTCCTCTGTTCTCTCACCACTTCCTTCCCTTACGCCCACCAACTCATTCACCGCTCACACATTCCCGAAATCATTCCCTGGAACTCCTGCCTCAAATTCTTCTCCGAATCCAATTCCCCACAAGATGCCATCTTCCTCTTCCTTCGTTTGCGCCAGTTGGGTACCCTCCCAGACCACTTCACCCTCTCCTTCGTCCTCAAGGCCTGTACCCTTTTACAAGACATTGTCACCGGAAGAATCATTCACGGCTACGTGGAGAAACTGGGGTTTCATCAAAATTTGATTTTGCAGAACATGGTTCTTCATCTATACGCATCCTGTGGTGAAACCAGAGACGCACGCCTTCTGTTTGATAAAATGCCACAACGGGATGTCGCCACGTGGAACATTATGATTGGTAATTTGATGAAGGTAGGTGACATTGGCAGTGCTTGTGACCTGTTTTCTTTGATGCCACAAAGGAATGTGAGGTCCTGGACTTCAATGATTTCTGGGTTTGTGAAATGTGGGAAGTCAGAGGAAGCTGTTAGATTGTTCTTGGAGATGGAAAGGGAAGGTTTGAGGCCAAATGAAGTTACTGTGGTGGCTGTTCTCTCAGCTTGTGCTCAATTGGGGGACTTGGAATCTGGCAAGATGGTTCACCAATTCGCGAAAAGGAACGGGTTTTGCGGGAATGTTTATGTTTGCAATGCTTTGATTGATATGTATGTGAAATGTGGGTGGTTGGAGGAGGGTTATAGAGTTTTTGATAGCATGAGGGAACGAACCGTTGTGTCATGGTCTAGCATGATTGTGGGGTTTGCAATGCATGGTCAAGGGGAGAAGGGTTTGGAGTTGTATGAGGAGATGATTAGGTCTGGTATGAAGCCTAATCACGTGACATTCATTGGGGTCCTGCATGCATGCAATCATGTGGGGTTAGTTGAAAAGGGTCGTGAGTTTTTCACTATCATGATGAGGGATTATGGAATAGTGCCTGGAATTGAGCATTATGGTTGTTTGGTTGATCTTTTAAGTCGTGCAGGGCTCTTAGAAGAGGCTCTTGAGGTTATTGTAAACATGCCAGTGTCACCTAATGGTGTAGTTTGGGGGGCTCTGCTTGGTGGATGTAGGCTTCATAAGAATGTTGAGTTGGCAGAGGAAGCAATGAGACATATTTCTGAATTGGATCCGCTTAATGATGGATACTATGTGGTTCTGTCAAATGTTTATGCAGAAGCTGGGAAGTGGGATGAAGTGGCAAGAATCAGGAAGTTGATGAAAAATAGAGGGGTGAAGAAAACACCTGGATGCAGTTCAATCACAATAGATAGAGTGGTTCATGAGTTTGTAGCTGGGGATGAGACTCATCCTCAGGCTGAGCAGATATTTGAGATGTGGGAAAAGTTGCTTGTGAAGATGAAGGGGAAAGGGTATATACCAAATACTTCGGTTGTCCTTCTTGATGTGGAGGATAAAGAGAAGGAGAAGTTCCTTTTTCGCCACAGTGAAAAATTAGCACTTGTGTATGGATTGATGAACACTAAACATGGAATGCCAATCAGGATAATGAAGAATCTTCGTGTGTGTGAGGATTGTCATGCTGCTTTTAAACTACTATCAGAAATTGCAAATAGAGAAATTGTGGTGCGTGATAGGAATAGGTTTCATTGTTTTAAAAATGGTACCTGTACTTGCAAGGATTACTGGTAAAAATGGTACTACCTGATATATTCGTCATTAATTAAGGGAAAAGTTGAACAAATTTTTTGCCACGAAAAAAACATATGGGCCAAGTTGAATGATGGGACTATTGAAAATGAGCATAAATGTGGGGATTACTCAAATCAGAGCCTAGAAAGCAAAATCAAGGGCATATTAGGGGGTTGACTAAGTCTTGCAATTGAAGCATCAAGATTAAGCTTCTTTGTAGTTCTGATAAACTCATACTCTAAAGAGAGAAGGAAAGAAAGTGTGGGAACAAAAACTAGAGGAAAGATATGAAAATGACTGATGTATTAAGATTCTTTTTAATATTTATATTTGCATTTATTCTTATGCTTTCTATTGTTATTTTCCCTTTCATCATTATCATCATTTACTTGAATATTGGTTGTGAAAGAGAGCAGTGGAAATCTAGTAGGCAAAACAATTTGTTTGCATTATTAATATTTATGTGGTTCTTTGAAAGGATATTATGTGCAAATGTAATTTTGAATTTTCATATTTTCCAAAAGGATACACAATGACATTAACTATACTAAAAAATTATAACTATAGCATACTTTTTCAAATTTTAAACTTACAAGTAGAAATAAAAAATGTGTTGTTTGCGACTTTGAGGCTTTCAAAGTTTCCTCAAAGCAAAATTGATAAAAACCAATTTTCATCCTAAACCTAGGTTAGTTTGGTTGGAGGGATTTGAAGAGGAGGGAAGTGGATGGGAAGGAATTTTAAATGAGTTTCCATGATCAGTGAAATTATGGGTACTAACAGAACAAAACCATGGTTTTGCATGGTTTTGTAAAATTGATATTAAATTACTTTTGTTCATTGTACTTTGTAAAGCGTGCATCATCCATCTTAACCATTCATTTCTAGAATTAATTCTACTCAACTGTAAACAAAACGAACCCTAAGTTCAAGGGGGAAAATCGTTTGTATGCTTAATGCTACTTCTAGCACTCAACACGCAATGCAATGCTACTTCTATGGTCGTCGATTATTCTTTTAAGTGAATGGCTGAATGCACTGAGATAAAATGTATTGAATGCTGAAAAGTTGACGTAACTTTTTTTTTGGCCAAATGTCACAGTCCTTCACTCAACTGCAGGTAAATATAATCCTTGAAACAGAGGCACAGACATAATATTACAAAATTTTTCTGAATGGGATTCTTAATATGCAGGTTTTCAAATTCCAAGCATAGCACACCTATCATCCTCCCATTCATAGGTCCCAACCCTAGTTCCAAACAAGGAATTGATCTAGAGTTGCAGAGATGGAATTAACATGAGAACATGATGGCTAAGCACCTTCAACATTCAATCTTCCAACATGTTTGATGTATCATGCATATCTCGTAGAGTCTGAGACACTTCCTGCCCACATTGTTCAAGAATTGAGATGAGCGGTCCAGCAAGTTCTGTATCTTCTTTTGTTAAGAAACAATGCAAAACACCATTGACACTTTGGCGGGCCATCTTTGTCAAAATATGCACATAAGTGTCCATAGAGGGTACAAAATTAGGAAGAACTATTACATCATAGGTCCCTATATCCGCAGTGAAGATATGCTCCAAATCAATCATGGAAACCACCGGTCGTAATCTGCTTTCTAAATCCACACTGTACAACAAAACAGTACATAAGCTCCTATCGAAAGTTCAGTAAAAAAAATTAGGGAGTTTGGAAGTCTTCCCCTGGCTCCTATGAAATTCAACATACCAGTGATGCAAAATGTGTAAATGTTATGAGGCATCTTCTGATATTAATATCATCAAGAAAATGATTTTGTTACAGAATCATTCATTTAAAATTGTATTTTGTCAACTTATCTTAAGGGTATGTTTGTGAGTTGAATTTTGGAGGGGAAGGGAGGGAAAGGAAGGGTTTATTGGAAGCCCTTCCCCCCTTTGTGTTTGTGAGTTTAAGTATTTTACAAAGTCTTTCCCTCCTCTTCTCCCCCTCCCTTCTCCTTCCAATCCTTTCCTTTCCCTCCTCTCTAAACTCACAAACACACCCTAAATGTCATTCATTCCTTTTTCTCTTTAGCTACAATCAAATTGTTTACTATAAGATTTATATACTATTTCATCAAAATGATGGGGACTGAAGATCACTCACTATTATTTATCCAACAAAAGGGAGCTCAGCTCCTTACAATAGAGGGGAATTCTCTGGAAAACACAAACAGTAGTGAAAAAGATAGAAAAGAAAAGAAAGATGGCCAGAGATTGCAATAAGATATCTTCCCCCAGGCCACCGGCCACCAACTTTACCTTTGAATTTTCTTCCTTTCCCCACAACCTCCTATACCCTCCCTATAAACGATTAGCTCTCTCCATGCCAGGACCCATTCCATTCACACAACCAACCGTCTGTTTTGTTATGCTCAGAGTCTTCTAGTCAATTTGGGCCCACCTACTAAATAACATTCTTTTATTGGGCCTTTACTATTCCACCCCCCACACGTGGGTGAGTGGTGGTGGTGGTGAAGGGGAAGGGATGAGGGTAGTTAGGAAAGAAATTTTTAAAAAAACATATGGAGGTGGGAATAGCAAAGCCCCTTCTATTGCTCTCTCCCTCAGAGCCCAACTCCACCCCCCCTATTTCTCCTAACATGGACTCTAATTTCAGTGCTTAAAAAATATCCTTTCATATGTAACCATGCCTTCAATATGAATCATATAAGAACCAAAGATTCTTATTGAATGCATGGATGAGTGCACGACCTTCTTAATAGGACCAAGCAAAATGACAAATTTTGGGTCTGAAAGTTGTAAGATAGGCACAAACATTCATACCACAGGAAGTTTCCAAAAAATAAAATGAACCAAACAAAGCTGGGTCTAATAGGAGGTTTCTTAAAGCTGTAATACATTTCGGTTTTCAGTGAACTTCTGTTAAAGCTAGGTTGGGGGCACATTTGGTTTACGTTTCCATTTCCTATTTGTAGTTTTAATTACAAAAAAATCACTTTGATTCCATATTGTTTCCTGTTTTCAAAATTTTGTACAAGAAACAATGAAAATTACAAAACTCTGAAAAACATGAAACAAAATGAAAAAACAATGAAACATTTTTTTTGTAATTAAAACTAAAAATAGGAAATGGAAACAAAAAATGAAAATGGCATAAATATTTCCTGTAAGCTATTACAATTTTCTGAGGTTATGGTATGTTATCATAGTACAAAAAATTAAAGCAAAACGTGTATAAAAGCATTTTATGCTTTACCTATCATTAAAATTTGCTGCATCAGAATCAAGTGAAGCGGAACAACCCTTGGATTTAAGAGTCTTGACCAATTTATGGCATTTGACATCTTTCCTCAAAATATATAGCAGGTTTGAATTATGACTGTGGCTTCTCCTAAATTGATCCAGGACTTCAATGCTCTGCAAGAATTAATAGCGCTCATTAAGTGCTTTTAAAATTTGTACATCTAAACAAATGCATAACTACATGCAAGCATTTTTCAGATCTGTATTGACGATGAAAAATAAATAAAAACCTAATATAAGATATATTGCAAATCTTAAGAGTGGCATGGGAAAAGAATAATGTGCATTTATGCTTTTGAAAATTATAAACATACATTCATGAAAGATGAAACTAGATTGTGAAAGTTCTGGAAATAAAGTTATTTGATAAAATTCAAACATATTAGGAGAACAATGAGATCATGCATTGGATAAAACTTGAATTACTTGATACAAACTAACCAGAATATATTTAAATGGGGCTAAAACTCTTTAAAACCAGTTCTTCATTAATATCATTAGATTAAGTTAATATTAAGCTTGTTCAAACCCTAACAAAATGGCTTGCACTTATGATGTACAACTAAAGCTAACAATACAGCCAACAGTGAGGGCTAAGATTATTGTTGAGCTCACATTGTCAGATATCTAGAAACTACAACAATAACTAAACCTTATCCCGCTAGGTGAGGTCACCTAGATGGATGATTATTGAACACCAACTTCTGTCTAAATCCATTAAGAGGAGGGTAAGGTCATTTTAATGGTAAATCCTTTTAAAAAGGCTATAGAAATTCCTACAATTACCTCTAACTTTAAGTAACTTGTCTGTCTGTTTACAGTTTTTAAAAACTGTTTTCTGTTTTTAAAAACAGAAAATTGATTCATTTGATAATGTCAATAAAAACAATGATTAAAGCTGAGTTAGTAAGGTATCCCTTATGCTAATTCCAATACACAAATATATAAAATAAAATCCAATCCATGACTAGCATACCAATAAACTTACCTTAACAAGTTTAGCTTCTTCTGATGTACACACTTTAACAGAATGGATAATGCATGAACTTTGGCTAGCAACCGAATCATTCAGAGATAGTCTACAAATAGATCCTGTGAGAAGATACCGAACCATTGGGATAGATGTATGGTTCAAGCTATCATTGAAAACCACAAGACGGGGATTGCCAGAAATAAGCTTCTTGATGGATTTTATTGTATCAGTGTGACTAGTACAAATAGTATTAAGCCCATCAATAACCTATTTAATACCAAAACGTTAATTAATCAATAAAAGATGATAAATAGAATAAATTATAATAAAGATATGTTTGAAACTGACTTGTATTTTATTTATATAAAACCATATGCCAGCACATACAGTAATTTTCATTTTTCATATTAAAAGATACTTATAATTTTCACCCAATTCCTAAATAGAAGAATTTGGCTAAAATAACAACATATAAGCACAAATGTGAATATGACAAAAGTAACAGAAAGTTAAAATGTCTTTTATTTGGCCGAGCATTTTAACTATTACTGGATGGTCATGGAAATTTTACATAGAAATTCTTAATGAAGATATATCCTCTTAAACAAAAGAAACACAAATTAAAACAGCATTCTGAAGATATCCATTGTTTTCAAATATGTGGCATGTGCATAGTTAACACCTGACAGAATTCCTGTATGTCTTAAAAACCAACAGAATGCGTACTAAGAAGATAAACAACTACAAAATGCATACTAATAATAATATGACAAAAGTACGGAGAAGGAAAAAACATGAAAATTAAAACATATAAACAATTTGAAATGTGCTTGCAAGTTCCTGTTTAAGATAAGTTTGATAGATGAAAAACACTAAGTAGAACTGCAAACATAGAAGTTTGTATTCTCATATTTCAACCTCATGGTTGCCTGCTGTCAAAAATTATTTAACTGATAAGAATGAATAAGCATAAGATAGTAATAAAAAGAAGAAAGACTACAAATAGAACATTGGAAAGAAAAAATACCAGCATGGAGACACCAGAAATATCAATGGCCTTCATTGACACAAGCTCCAAAAGCCTCTCGGGAGTAGAAACAAGAAACTCAGGCTCACAACTTTTCAGACTGTTGAAGACAAAACAAATGTTGAATAAGTAGCTGGCAACCCATGAAGCGTAAGCTGAAAAACCACTAAAACAACTAGGTATGTGCATGCACATTCTCAAAATAATCATGTGAACAAGGATCTTGTCCTGTAAATTCTTGGAAATTGGAATTTCTTACTTATTCCCAAAATAGGACATGTTTCTTCTTGCAATGTCATTTTCGGAAGTAAATTCATTCATTTAAACTGAAGTACTAAAATTAATATTAAAATATTGTTTTGCAGGCTTGCACACTGCAAAGGAACAACCTCTTAGTATCTCTGTAATGGGGACTTTGAGACTAGTAGCCAGTTATTTTACACCGGCCAGACTTCATGCACAAGATATTTCAAGTGAAAACTTTATATAATTCACCAAAACTTTTATTTTATTTATTATTAAAATTCACTAAATTTTTTTATTGTGTAGAGTTCTTGTTAGAGTAATATGCATGTATGTCTGTACATAGGACTGATTATGTTATGATTAGTTAGCTGTTAGAAAAGAATTCAGTTAGCTGTTAAAGCTGTCAGATTCATCTCAGCTAACAGATTCTGTTAGCTATTAGGCTTAACCACCTCTTATAAATGTAATAGTTCTACGCATAAATCAATAAATGTAATAATTGTAAGAAACAAATTTTCTAACACCACCTAAAATAGTCAATGATATCTCAACAATTTTTGGGCCCTTTCGATGGGCCATCAAAGATCTGCAGGTCTTTCTTTCTTTTTTTTTCAGTGTAATCAAGAGGGACTTACACACTTGAGTTTAGAGAATAAAACTGCTTGGATGAAATTGTGTGTCCATAAACAATCCACACATAGTCTATATATATTAGTGTTAGTATTAATTAATAATTACAAAAGATTCAATCTCTGATATATATAATACATAATAATCTTAAATTGGTCCCTAGCTTCATGCATAAGTTGGTTCTTATGTTTCAAGCATGAGACCCGAGAGGAATGTCTTTTGATGGATGTTTATCTGAACCTTTAGGGGTGATTGGGTGAGTCTAATGTGCAATACCTAGACATGTGTTGTAGCATGAAAGACCTTGGAAAAACCTGTCATAGCAGGTTAATTACAAGCTGCATAATATTTTTTTATTATTGAATAATCCCCCATCTTTTAAGAAATTAGAAAAAATGGTTACTTGTCCTACCATGAGTTCAGTTTCTGAGCATTCATTGTGATTACCTCATCCCATCCTCCGCGAGTGCAATAGTGTTAAAAGTTTTATTACACCCATCGTCTATAGCATCGGTCATTGCTGTCGTAGCACCCCATCATCCGGACCAATCCCTAGAGTGAGTTAACCTTGGCTGCGTCACTGAGAGCGGTGTGCAGGGTGATTTAGTGCTCTAACTCATGCTTCATCGCCATCTCCTCCCTCCCAAACTCCAACACCATTGACCTCGAAACCCTCTTCAAGTGCTCTCTGCAGGTAGGAGAAAGGGAAGGGACGGATCTGGGCGAGGGGGAAGAAATTGTGGGAATGTTCAGGGGCCCTTTGGCCAGGGAGGCTGACAGACCCTCCAGCATCTGTAGATAAATAATTCTATCTTTGTTTTCTGTTTTTCAATGTAATCAAGAGAGATTTTCCCTATTGTAAAGAGCTATACTTCATTATTTCTTATTGGTTCCTATCAATGTCCTTACAGCATTGTGCACTGTATGCTGTTATTTGGTGTCTACAGTTGAAAGAAAATCTAGAACTTTTAAAAGAGTCATTCAATGCCTCAGCGTCCTCTTGGGGAAGATGACCATTTTGGCTTCCTTATAGTAAATCCAAAGGGATTTCTTTCCATTTAAATAAAGATGGCTTGGCAAGCTTTGCTTAGTTCATTTGTCTTTCTCTTATTGTTTGGCTTTAGTGTGTTTCTAGTTACTTTTAGCAAATATCAACTGAAGCACCCCCTTTGTTTCTTTAATATAATTTCATCTTCTATCTATCAAAGGAAGCGAACACACTTGTACAAATTAAAACCACTTATGCATGCACTGCATTGGCTCCCACATATAAACTTGTACATACACATAAGATTGAACACAGATGTCTACAATTTGTATAGAGAATGTTACAAAGATGCATCATTCTCATCCTTGATTCGATGACTTTTTCCTAAATCATGGGTGTATCAGAATAATTATGTCAATTCCATGTTGCAGTGGCCAGGGGTTAGGCACAGAATTACAGATATCTTATCAAAAAAAGATTAATAAGGGACTATCTAAAAAGTGTTGGATAAGAGCAGCAGCATGCAGTACCAAACAAAATAATCAGTACAAAAAATTCCTATGCTCCAAGCATAAAATGCCATTTTGATCAAACACATCAATATCTTATGCGATGAAAAACAAAATATGAAGTTTCCAAAATTACCCTTGAATCTGATGATCTAAGGAAGCACCTGGATGAATACTCACTGTATGTATTCCGAGAGATTTTAAGGGCTTGCAAACTGTTCGAACCTGTGTATCAATTTTAAATTTTTAGAATCCAAGTTATCAACTAACAAACAAGTCAAGAGTTTGTAAAGGTCCACAGTAACAAACAAGCAACATTAGTGATTTTTTTTTCCCTTTTATTGATATTACCTTTTATTAAATAGCAGAGCATTGGTTCATATATTTGGACTGTCTTAGTGGCATTGAGACCAAATAACTAAATGACTAAGCATATATATCTTTATCATTACAGTGAGTTTAGGTGTTTACAGGAGAATGAAATGCAATGCAATGCCATTCAATGTATAAAATTTAAAAGAAGCAAGTCAGAATCTCTGAAAACAAAGTCAGGCTTCAAATCAAACAATAATAAAACATCGCGTCAAATTTAAAGACAATGACCAGTAAAGTCCCATCCCATGACTTAAAATCCTTTTGAGAATAAAGGATGGGGGAGGAGGGAGGACAAGTTGGATGCATGTGTTAGTAAAGTGATTTTTATCTAAAATTTTGAATAAAAACAACATAAAATGAATGAAGCAGATTGAAGATTGAAGGGTACATTTGGTTTACAATTGGGTATAATTGATTTTGATAGATTTATAGAATCAATGATAGGAAACGAATAATGCATAATTTACGAAACACGTCGGACTGAAGTAATTTAATTGATTATGACTGTTCCCATCTGGGAACTAAACAGGCACGAAATTGTTAGCATGTAGAGGAAATTTGTTAACCTGGGCAGCTTTTTCTTGGGAAGGTACAAGGAACAGGAGAAAGGGACAGGCAAATGATAAACCTTGTTTCTCTTTTCTCACAAAGTATCAGCTGCCGCAGAAACCACCCATGCAATTTGCTCAGTAGTAGCAGAGGCTCCACTGGTCTCTATCAGATCTTTCCCAGTAGAATAACACTTTGAAAATTCTAACCCCCATGAGTTAAGAAAGAAAGAGTTACCCTCCCCATCAGTGTAGGCATCACCATGTCGCAGTGCATTTTCAATTGCACTTAGACACCAAAACACAAACTTGGAAGGGAATTCTGGCATTTCACAATCATGCTGTTGAGCACCGGAAGGTCAGCCATCTGAGTCAACTCAATACTTTTCCTTTCTGAGTTAATACTACATTTCTGGCCCAGATTATTGTTAGCAGTAACAGACTCCTTCCCTGTTTGTTCATTCAATTTCTGTGAAACATTCCCATCAACTGCGTCTTTCCTTCCATGTGCACTCTTCCCATTACGAGGAACTGTCTCATCTTTTCGGGAATGTGTTTTCTTTTTAGAACCCTTTGTTTTCAATTCCGGTTGCTCGTGTCTATCATTGAATGGATCATCTGGAGTAGGTAGACTAAAGCACATCCCCTGTAATATCATGATAAAAAGTCATTTCTACGATTCTACTATAGAAGAAATCACAATGAATAAAATTCTATAGACACTCATGGCACAGCACCAATGGTTTCTAACTTTTTAATTAACAACATTGTTTATATCATTCAATAACCAAAGTTATCCATTAGAATCAGAGAGAATCGGAAATAAAAAGTAAAAAATTTTGAACCTGGCACATGCGTCGTTTCCCGGCCTTGCGGCGCTTCTTGGCAGCGATAATGGATGCAACCTTTGCAGAGAGAGAGGAAGTGTCATTGTTCTTTTTTCTAAGCTTCTTGTTCTTCTTTCTTCTGACAGAGTCGTCACCCTTCGCCATTGCAGCTACTGCTACCAGAACAGCAAGTGATGGAAGAAGTCTAGTGCGGCGCTTCAAGCAACCACTATCATCGGCTTACACTTGCTGCCTTGCCTTCAATTGGGACATTTTGACCAAAGGCGGTTTTCTTTTCTTTTCTTTTTTCTTTTTTCTTTTTTAAAAATGGAGTAAAATTTCACTATAAAATTAAATATAAATGATTGAAATTAAGAATTATTTAGTGGTGAGGTGACACTTTAAAATTTCATATAATTTTATATTTAAATTTAGATTATTCATGATAAAATCCAATTGTTAATATTATTCTTTTATAAAAATGACTCTCTTAGTTGATATTTTTTAGTCATTTTATCATTAATTAATACATTAACTTTAAAATAAAAACTAAAAACCTTATATTTGATGTGTGAGTTTGTATATAAAATTGGGAAACACTAAATGCCAAACTATGTTAATTACACATATCCTTTATGTTATGTTTGGTTGGATGAGAGAAATCAGTGTATAACCCGTGCAATGCACGAGGATCACATAAGAAATTGATTTCGATAGAATGGTGAGAATATTGGTTTTTTTAAATTGAATTTTGTGTATATGTGGATGGTATGATAGTAGAAACACAATCTGACTAAATGATATAGGTTATAGGGAATTCGGGTGGTAACATATAGGATCTAGTGAATGTTTGTAGTAAAATTGTGTATATCCATTTGGGTTTGCTTTAGTCGATGTGATACCGGTAGGACTTTAAAAAGGATATCATCATTATGTCACATTATAAGGCTAAATGCAGGAATCCGAGTTACTAACTCTATGTATTGTTTTGTTATTTCATTTTGCTTTATATATTGATATATAAAGATAAAGTATAAGAACACTCTACCATATTAACAAGCATTGTTCCATGTAACAAGCCCTAAACCCTAAATAATATCTCAACAAATAAATTTGTACTCATGTGTATGTTGATGATTAATCTCTCATCTCTTTCAATTTTTTATTTTAGTATAGTTTTTTTTATTTAAGGTGGTTTGGTTCGGTTCGGGTAACAGATCCAGTATCTTTAATCTGTTACGTACCAGAACCAATCATTAACGGGTTTGATTGGTTCGGTTCGGATCCAACCTAATTTAGCTAAAAAAACCCAAACCAATCAGATTGGTTCGGTAGGGTTTAGGGTTTATCGGGTTCATCGGATTGAACCAAACCAATGAACAACCTAAATAATGTATTAGGAAAATACATAATAAATTTGATTTAAATCAACACATTTTATTATATTACCACATCCAAACTTTAGTATCAATCTTAACAAATATATTTGTACTCATGCGTATCAATATCTACAAATTAAACAATTTTAATGTAAATAAAATATTAGGAAAATAAAGAATAAAGTTTGATGTAAATCAACACATTTTATTATATTACCACATCCAAACTTTAGTATCAATCTCAACAAATATATTTATACTCATGTGTATCAGTATCTATAAATTGAATAATTTTAGTTTGAATAAAAGAGATGACACGACTTTTGATATCATATAAGTAGTAATAAATTGAATAAAAAGTGAAAAAAACTATTAAAATACCTATAGGATTGTATAATTATAGATTATAGATAGATGTAAATCAACATATTTTGTTATAATACCACATCTAAACTTCGATATTAATCTAAACAAATTTATCTCTGCTTATCTGTATCAATGTCTGCATCTTAGACAATTTTACTTTAAATAAAAAAGATGGCACGACTTTTAATGACAAAAAGTAGTGACAATTATAAAAAATAACTAATAAAATATTAGAATAAATTGAATGAATAGTTAAAAAATATTAAAATACCTATTGGATTGTATAATTATAGATTATAGATAGATGTAAATCAATATATTTTGTTATAATACCACATCCAAACTTTGATATTAATCTAAGTAAATTTATCTGTGCTTATCTGTATCAATGTTTGCATCTTAAACATTTTACTTTAAATAAAAAAGATGGCACGACTTTTTATGACAAAAAGTAGTACCAATAATAAAAAATAACTAATAAAATATTAGGATAAATTGAATGAATAGTGAAAAAAATATTAAAATACCTATTGGATCGTATAATTATAGATTATAGATAGATGTAAATCAACATATTTTGTTATAATACCACATCCAAACTTCGATATTAATCTAACAAATTTATCTGTGCTTATCTGTATCAATGTCTGCATCTTAAAACAATTTTACTTTAATTAAAAAAGATGGCACGACTTTTTATGACAAAAAGTAGTAACAATATTAAAAAATAACTAATAAAATATTAGAATAAATTGAATGAATAGTGAAAAAAATATTAAAATACCTATTGAATTGTATAATTATAGATATAGAAGAAAGAAATAAAAATGAGAGAAAGTGATGAGAAATAAAATAGATTTGTAAATTTTTTTGGTTTGAGAAAAATAGAAGAGATATTTGAATGTAACTCTCTCCTCTTGTTTAGTTGACTAAAATGTTTGGACTGAAAAAAAAAAACATGAAGGTTGACACAAATATCCTTGGTGATGAAAATTAAAAAATCTATAACAATTATCAAGGATATTTAAACTTTTTATTTCTCTTCCTTCTAATTTCCCTCAGATAAACATAGTGTTGTTTCATCGTTATAGTACAATATAAGATGCTTTTGAGTGATTGTGATTGTATTGTATATGTTCGTGAAAATTTATAATTATTAAAAATTTCGTAATGTATGTTTGGTTTAGTGTTGAAATATGATAAATTTACATTCTAACGCTATAAATAATTGTATTGAGAGATTAAAACTTGAGTTTGACCATTTTAAACGTCAAACCAAACATACACGTAGAATATATCAATACTATATTCAATTTTTTCCAGTGATTTTTATAAGGGTGTTGTTATTTCTTACAACAATTTACATATACCAAATTTTAGTTTTACTAACCAAACAAATTGTGTGTTGAACATAAATCAAGGATTTGAATTGATTACAAATGTGAAAAGATATATGAATTTACTGTGACCAAATTAAGCAAAAGAATTTGAAAAATAAATTAGAATGAACAATTTAACTATATAGTTAAATGATTTAAATCTCAAGTCTTCTGACTTTCAAAGTTTGAAAAATCTGAAGTTTTGATAATCAGACTTTTAAGAATTTTAATAAGAAATAATTTGTTATTTAACTCTGCCTGAAACTTTATGTTGCATTTTTAAGAACTTTTGTAGTTTCATCAGAAACGCACACCAATGGAATAGTTCAAACATCAGTCTGGAGTCACAATACTCAACGTCTAAAAACACTCATTTATAAGACCAAACCCTATGTGTCTGAAGTGTATATGAAGCATAAACCTAAAAGTTGAAAAAACTCATGACAATTTTTAAATTTTAAAGAGGTCAGCCTCGAGCGAAGTGTAGTTGCATCAATCACAATGGGACTTTCACTTCTAATGAAAGACTAAATGAGTGTGTGTTTGGATCGACGTTTGCAAACTTGAGTTTAGGTGAACGTGATTTATTGAACGTAATTTGAAGGGAACTTAAGTTTGTATAAACGTGATTTCTTGTTTGGATAGTTTGTTACAAACGTGAGTTCAAGAAAGTGAAAAATTGTTTGGTTGAGATTTTATAAATCACGTTTGTATGTATAATTACTAAAAAGGACATGTCTTTGTTTACATATATCTTTTATAAATCACTTCAGCATTGTGTTTTGTATATTAAATATATTTGATATTAACACTAATAACATAATATAAACATATTTACTTTTATGAAAATCTGCTTAATTTTTTAAAAAAATATAAGCATCATGTATTTTAATCAATGAAATAAAAAGCATAGCTATATTGGATTCAATCAATCTCCTCCCATTGAATCTCATGTCTACTGAACCATCCACCATATATCACCCCTGTCCTCTTGTCATCGTGACCAATATTCAATCATCAACTACACGTCATTCTTCCATTCATGAGTGTAATCTCCTTACCTTCATCTCTCACTTCAGCAGTAAACAACTCACCATGACTAGCTATCATCGTATCATCACAAATCTGCACCCAACCGCTCCTCACCTCCCTCCAACCTCCTCCTATTGAATCTCAACCAAACCGAACCCATCAATAGCCATCATCTCAACAAAAAGCAGCCCCATATATATATTGTCAGTCCTTGACTCATAGCCACCACCAAACGCTGAACCGATCACCACCACTTCACAATCACTACAGGTGCATTATAGGCCAAGGGCATTATAGGCCAGGGGCATTGGATTTTACTAAATATTTTGAAGACTCGAGTATTCTTAACGCAAAAGCTACACAAAGTTGCATCTCGCTGAACTCAAGTTCTCCTGCATACGTGAGTTTAAAATGGAAATCCAAACATGATAGAAAATAGGCAACTGGCGTTAAGGTGACCAAACGCACGCAAAGAAGTATGAAACGCCGTTCCAAACAGGCTCTGAGACTTTTTTGGGAAGTAGAAGCACATTTGACACAAAGAAGAAAGAGGCAAAATGCAAAGACAATTGCACTGCAGAACTGCCATAAAGCAACTGCAGTAGTCGAATATCAGACAAAGAACTCCATACATTAAATGGTGTGAGACAATGTTCAAGAAATGTCTCACAATGTTAGCATCTAGTGGAGCTCTATAAATAAAAGATAGAATAACCTAAAGAAAAGAAAATAATGGAGTGGTCAAGCTTGCAAAAACTCCGCTAAACTTTTGTTCTTTCTTTTATTCTTCTATTCTTTGTATAGCTTCTTTTTAAATGAATTCTTTTAATTAAAAACTTGTAGTTGCTCTTTGTATTGTAAATATAGGGCCCTTTTGGTGGACATGATATCGTATGATAGATGAGTTGGATAGCAACATGATAAGATAAGAGAAGGATAAGCTTTTATCATATCCTATGTTGATGCTCACCAGGATAAGAGGCGGATAACATTATTTTATCTTATCATAAGTTTGAAATGGACAGACGATGATAGGATAAGATATAAAAAAATATTGATATGATAAAATTATCCTTATTATAAAATTAAATTAGTTTTAATTTTAACTTTTCAATAAAGCATACATAAATAAAAAATTATTTATTTATAAAAAATATTTAAATTTAATAAAAAAGAATAAAATTATTAAAAAATATCAAAAATACTATAAAAAGAGGAGAAAGGAGGGAGAGAGAATGGGTGGAGAGGGGAGTAGAGTGGAGAGAGGAGAGAGGGGGAGGGGATAGAGAGAGGGGAGTGGAGTGGAGAGAGGAGAGAGAGGGGATAGGGGAAAGGGATAGGGAGAGAGGGGAGGGGGAGAGGAAAGAGAGGGGAACAAGAAAGAGAGGGAGGAGAAAAGGGGAGAAGAGAGGGAGGGAGAAGTGGAGAGAGGAACAGAGAGAGGAGGAGAGAGAGGGAGAGAGAGAGGAGAGGAAAGAGAGGGAGAGAGGGGAGCAAGAGGAGGAGGGAGAAGAAAGGAGAGGGAGGAGGAGGGGAGAAATAGAGGAATGGAGGGAGAGAAGGGAACAAAGAGACAGGAGAGAGAGAGAGGGGGAGAGAGGGGAGGAGAGAGGGAGTTAGAGAGAAGGAGGCGAGAGAGATGAGAAAGAAAGAGGAGGACAAATGAGGAATTTTTTATCTTATATATCATATCTTATCCTATCACTCCCTAATTCAGCTCCCCCTTAGGATAAGAATAATTACACTAGGAGAAAATGAAAGGATAAGTCACATGATAAAGTTATCATATCCTATTGGTACAACAAGCACATGTTAAGTGATAAGATGGGATAAGATTATAGATAGATGTAATCAACATATTTTGTTATAATACCACATCCAAACTTTGATGTTAATCTAAACAATTTATTTGTGCTTATCTGTATCAATGTCTGCATCTTAAACAATTTTACTTTAAATAAAAAAGATGGCACGACTTTTTATGACAAAAAGTAGTAACAATATTAAAAAATAACTAATAAAATATTAGAATAAATTGAATGAATAGTGAAAAAAATATTAAAATACCTATTGAATTGTATAATTATAGATATAGAAGAAAGAAATAAAAATGAGAGAAAGTGATGAGAAATAAAATAGATTGTAAATTTTTTTGGTTGTGAAAAATAGAAGAGAGATTTGAATGTAACTCCCTCCTCTTGTTTAGTTGACTAAAATGTTTGGACTGAAAAAAATAAAAAAAAACATGAAGGTTGACACAAATATCCTTGGTGATGAAAATTAAAAAATCTATAACATTATCAAGGATATTTAAACTTTTTATTTCTCTTCCTTCTAATTTCCCTCAAATAAACATAGTGTTGTTTCATCGTTTATAGTACAATATAAGATGCTTTTGAGTGATTGTGATTGTATTGTATATGTTCGTGAAAATTTATAATTATTAAAAATTTCGTAATGTATGTTTGGTTTAGTGTTGAAATATGATAAATTTACATTCCAACGCTATAAATAATTGTATTGAGAGATCAAAACTTGAGTTTGACCATTTTTAAACGTCAAACCAAACATACACGTAGAATATATCAATACTATATTCAATTTTTTCCAGTGATTTTTATAAGGGTGTTGTTATTTCTTACAACAATTTACATATACCAAATTTTAGTTTTACTAACCAAACAAATTGTGGTGTTGAACATAATCAAGGATTGGAATTGATTACAAATGTGAAAAGATATATGAATTTACTGTGACCAAATTAAGCAAAAGAATTTGAAAAATAAATTAGAATAAACAATTTAACTATATAGTTAAATGATTTAAATCTCGAGTCTTCTGACTTTCAAAGTTTGAAAAATCTGAAGTTTTGATAATCAGACTTTAAGAATTTTTAATAAGAAATAATTTGTTATTTAACTTTGCCTGAAACTTTATGTTGCATTTTTAAGAACTTTTGTAGTTTCATCAGAAACGCACACCAATGGAATAGTTTAAACATCAGTCTGGAGTCACAATACTCAACGTCTAAAAACACTCATTTTATAAGACCAAACCCTATGTGTCTGAAGTGTATATGAAGCATAAACCTAAAAGTTGAAAAACTCATGACAATTTTAAATTTTAAAGAGGTCAGCCTCGAGCGAAGTGTAGTTGCATCAATCACAATGGGACTTTCACTTCTAATGAAAGACTA
This sequence comes from Sesbania bispinosa, assembly GCA_026901365.1. NCBI lineage: Eukaryota > Viridiplantae > Streptophyta > Magnoliopsida > Fabales > Fabaceae > Sesbania > Sesbania bispinosa. The sequence goes on from QLOH01000269.1 coordinate 252,047, forward strand.
AATGAGACTTTTTTGGGAAGTAGAAGCACATTTGACACAAGAAGAAAGAGACAAAATGCAAAGACAATTGCACTGCAGAACTGCCATAAAGCAACTGCATGTAGTCGAATATCAGACAAAGAACTCCATACATTAAATGGTGTGAGACAATGTTCAAGAAATGTCTCACAATGTTAGCATCTAGTGGAGCTCTATAAATAAAAGATAGAATAACCTAAAGAAAGAAAATAAGGGAGTGGTCAAGCTTGCAAAAACTCCGCTAAACTTTTGTTCTTTCTTTTATTCTTCTATTCTTTGTATAGCTTCTTTTTAAATGAGTTCTTTTAATTAAAAACTTGTAGTTGCTCTTTGTATTGTAAATATAGGGTCCTTTTGGTGGACATGATATCGTATGATAGATGAGTTGGATAGCAACATGATAAGATAAGAGAAAGATAAACTCTTATCATATCCTATGTTTGATGCTCACCAGGATAAGAGGCGGATAACATTATTTTATCTTATCATAAATTTGAAATGGACAGACGATGATAGGATAAGATATAAAAAAATATTGATATGACAAAATATCCTTATTATAAAATTAAATAGTTTTAATTTTAATTTTCAATAAAGCATACTAAATAAAAAAATTATTTATTTATAAAAAATATTAAATTTAATAAAAAAGAATAGACTTATTAAAAAATATCAAAAATATATAAAAAGAGGGAGAGAGTGGAGAGAGAGAATGGGTGGAGAGGGGAGTAGAGTGGAGAGAGGACAGAGAGGGGGAGGGGATAGAGAGAGGGGAGTGGAGTGGAGAGAGGAGAGAGAGGGGATAGAGGGAAAGGGAGAGGGAGGAGAAAGAAAGAGGAGAGAGGGGATGGGGAGAGGAAAGAGAGGGAGGAGAAAGGGGGAGAAAGAGAGGAGGGGAGAGAAGGGAACAAGAGAGAGGAGAAAGAGGGGAGCAAGAGAGAGGAAAGAGAGGAGAGAGAGGGGAGCAAGAGGAAAAGAGAGAGGAGAGAGGGGGAAATAGAGGGAATGGAGAGAGAAGGGAACAAGAGACAGAGAGGAGAGGAGAGGGGGAGTGAGAAGAGGCGAGAGAGATGAGAGAGAAAGAGAGGACAAATGAGGAATTTTTTATCTCATCATATCATATCCTATCCTATCACTCCCTAACTCAGCTCCCCCCTTAGGATAAGAATAATTACACTAGGAGAAAATGAAGGATAAGTCACATGATAAAGTTATCATATCCTATTGGTACAACAAGCACATGTTAAGTGATAAGATGAGATAAAGTTATCATATCTTGTGCACCAAACGAGCCCATAATGTCCACACCAAGTGTGTAAACACCAGAGTGTAACCAAAGCCTACTTCTTTCACCATGTGAGTTGTAGAGTCTTGGGAGGCTTGGTGTGAAAAAGAATACGTAAGTGGTAGAACTTGAGAAGGCTTGTAGACAAAATATCTAGTTGTTAAGGTATCAAGAGACAATTGAAAAATATTTATACGTGTTAAAGTGTTAATAAAACTCCTGACTATGTCAGGGACCAGACATAACACTTATTGATAGCGTGAACTAGTATAAATTCTAGAGTGATTTTTTTAAAGTTATTTTAGTGATTTTGATCTTTATCTATGCATCTAATAGGGGCTAATAGTGTTGCTTAAAGTCATTTTTAAAAAACTATTTATGAAAAACCCTTTCCAAATTGCGTATGGGAACTTCGAACACAAATGTAAAATCGAAGTTCATACGATAGTATGAAACATTTGTGAAATTGCTTTTGAAACATGTGAAAATGAAAAGATTTTAAGAAAATACAATTCATCTTCTCCTTCTCGTGTTTTTCATGTGTATTTCATTAAAGTGGTTGCTAAATCATACTCATAATAAGGTTATTATATTTCAAGATGAAAATTGATTAATTAACATCATACCATATATATTATAACTAAATGTGATTATTATTGTGGTGGACACTTAATAGTGAATCTAAAAGCTTTCCATATATCAATAGTGTGTGATATCAATATAAATTTGGCTGTTCATAAAACATTTTATAACATTTTATATCAGTGTTAACCTTTTTTCCTTTGGTGACTTATATGTGTGGGAACTTTGTGGATTGTCATTGCAATCCCATATGTGCATTATTAAACCTTATACACAAATTTTGGGTTTGTTTGGATCTCCATTTACCATATATTGTTTCAATGAAATTCTTAATTCAAACCTCCACTCAAGCCAAATCAACTTAGGGTTGCTGATTGAGTTTAGTTAGCAGTTAGATAACTAAATGAAAATTATCAACAACTCTCATGGGACAATATTTACCTTGAAACCAATGCAAAGTTCCTTTCAAAAATTAGTCATAGTAAAGTTTCTCTGGGTGAGTCATTAGTGTCTCTTCAATCTAGTATCCTCAGCGGTCCCTTCAAGCTATTATAGAACCTTAGTGTGTGTTTGGATTGACGTTTATAAACTTGAGTTTAGGTGAACGTAATTTATTAAACGTGATTTAAAGGGAAGTTGAGTTTGTATAAACGTGATTTTTTGTTTGGATTAATTTGTTGCAAACGTGAGTTTAAGAAAGTGAATGTTGTTTGGTTGATATTTTATAATCATGTTTGCAGATATAATACTAAAAAGGACATGTCTTTGTTTGTTATATAGATTTCATTTTATTAAAATAAAGTAGATAATTGATTTGAATACTAAAAAATAAAGATATTTACACCAATTTTTATTTATTAGAAGTATTAGGAAATGCATGATATTTTAACTATTGAAAACATAATTTTATTAAAAATTTGGAAATAAAATGAAATACAATATAAAAGTATTGTTGAGCATAAATATTTTTAAAACATAAACTATGGAATATAACATTGAAACAACCATGAAATAAAAACTACTGAGTGCAGTCATGATAGCGGCTTGTTCCAAATTCAAGTCCACCTTCTCTCTGATTGCGACTTTGCACAACTTCTCTAATGTAACCCACCCTTATGTCATGCCACGTTAACCATAGTCCTGCCACGTTAACCCACCCTCATGTCACCGTGCCAAATGCCATAAGTGCCAAGTGTGCATGGCTTAAAGACACAAAGGTATATATTGCTTGCCGTAGTTTGGAACTCAACACCTTTTGTAGAATCAACCCCTTTCTTATTTCTTTAACCAGTCTTCACACATACCAGATAAATGAGTGGTACATATCAAGGTAAAGGAAAAGATTTAAATATGAAAATGTAAATGAAGCCAATAGAAAATGATCAATAATTCACTAAAATGAAATGAAAAAAAGTGAGCAATTATTGACATCTTTTGACAATGCTAATAGCTCACTATCAAGATCACTATGTTAAAATTTTGATGAAAAGTAGAGCACGTTTTACACTCCATCATGCACAACTGTTGCGCTATTTTCTCCCTTGATGAATTATATTTTTTCCACATTACTACTCAAGGGTTCTGGTTTCTTTTAGGTCTTGTAAAACCTAGCAATCCTTAGGGTATGTTTTAAAATTTGGAGAGAAAAAAAGGGGAAGGGAGGGGTTAGGGGAGAAATGGAGGGGAATACTTTGTAGATTAATTGGATATTCCCAAACACATAGGGAGAAGGATTTCCTACAACCCTCCCTCTTTCTCCCTTTCCCCAAACCCTATGTGAAGGATTTTCCACAGCCCTCACCCTTCTACCCCAAACCCTCGTTCCAAAACAAACCCTTAAAAGTTTCTTAAACCAATTTTTTTATATTTTTTCATACTTTATCATATACCATATATTATTTTTATTACTTTGAGAAACTCAATAAATTTTACATTTTGTTGGTGTAAGGAAATAAATTAGAGAAGAGAGAAATATAGAAGATAAAACAGGAAAGAGATAAATAGTGAAGAAAAAGATGATTTATAGGTTGTTTATGAAGGGAATCAAGCATGTGGTCAGGGTGCAGCGGAAATAAATGGATTCCCTCCATTGTTACGATCGTTATGCGAAAACACGAATCAAGACATAAAAAGGTATAAAACAAAAGGTCGTACCTTATTAGGATTACAAACGAGGCAAGAACAGTCACGTCTCTATTGGTATCCACGCCAACAGCCAAAGTAGGAAACCCTCTTCAACTTTGCTAGAAGTGTTTAGAGAGTAAGAGCGACTACTCTTATTTTTGTATATTGGGGGAATGCATCTCATGCTCTATTTATAGAATGGTGGCTAGGGTTTTACCCTCACTCACTTATCCCTAACAATATGGGTCGACCCATTAGGTTATAATTCTAATTAAATTAGAATTATTATCCTTTCCTAGTGGCTTGTTGTGTGTGACCCAATAGGCTTTTAATATTTGGTTATGATATTAAAATAAAACCCCTTTATATTTAATATCATAAATAGTGAGCGACCTCTAGCAATACATCACTATCCAAATATGAGAATATCAACAACTTTGACGAATCCTATTTTTATGATAATTTATATGATCTGTCCCTTGTCCAAATATCTAATTGAACACAAGGGCATGGATTGTGTCAACCTTGTATAGTTCAATTTATGTTTCTTGATCCCCAAGTGGACTGTACAGAAAATAAACATCTCATGTTTTCCTCCTGAGCATGGCCATGCATTTTCAGTCTCACTCTATCAAGAGGCCTACAGATATAACTCCTGTTACATATGAGGGAAAATCTCATCTAGGGCACTCACATCCCACCACATAATTTATTACATGCCCAAAAACCAACTTTATGATCACCTTGTTACAGGCAACGTTTGATGATATTTAAAGCATATAACTCCTTATGTAGGAATCGTAGTGATTTCAGGTCGAAGGACTTCATATAACATTTATCAATATAAGAAACGTTCATGACACTCATGTAACAATCCATGCAACGTTCTTAAGACGGGTCTATCCAGTACACCATTACTCTTAATGTGTACCTATGTGAGCGTATTATATCTCATATCCATGATCCGTGAGATGTGATCATCAATGAACTCACATACTAGTTTAAATGCATCTTTGTCCTAAGATGATACTTGACTAGGGACTATTTAAGAATAGTTCTTCATAAGATCTCACGATCAATTCATCTACTTGACTTCTTATGAAGTTTAAGCTTACTATTCTAAGGAAAATAATTATATTCTAAAAGAATAAGTATGCCTTTATAAAATAACATGATACAAGTGATGGATGTTCATATATATAAGTCTCTAGTGCATATTCCTAACAGTTTAATGTGAGAGAAATAGAAATTTAGTTGTTTAGTTTGATAGAAATGATATGAAAGAAATTATATTTTTTATTAATTTATTAACTACTCTACATTCTCAATATCGATTTTTTTTAAAAAAAATGATTTTTGAATGTATTTTTGGATTGACAGTTTTTAAGATCGATTTTAAGACTGTAAAATCGATTTGCATTCATTGTAACAAAAAAATAATATTATTACTACAATAAAAATGTCGCGTTACAAAGGGTTGCAGTTCACTGTAGCATTTCTCCTCATCTCTCGCCTATATATCTCCCGTAGAAATCACTTTAGCAAGGGGTCCACTAACTTTTTTAGTTTCGTTGTGCTTCCAACTAGAGAAATGCAGGATCTCTTTGCTATCTTCCTATTCGTCTGTATTTAGCTATTACATACAACCAAAGGGACGGTCAATTTCTAAGCCAACAACTCTCAAGTCTCAAAGGTTTCTTAAACTGGCCTTACAACCCACCCACGCTTATAATTAAAAAATGACTTTTATTAGATAAATTCTAAAGTACAATAAAGAAAGACTAAAAAAACTAAAACCCTATAGAACCTATGCAACAACTCCAAATAGTTGCTAAGAAACTTATCTCTACAACGGGCATAACATGCTAAGCAATCTATCTCATGTTTTTTAGCACATAGCTTTTTTGTGATTACAGATACTCTTTAAACTTTTCATTATTTCTCGGGTCATTAGTCCAAGTGACTTTTTTTAATTTCAAATCTAAGTCAACCTGGCTCGCTTGCATTATGTTTGGTATCCTAGAAATATAAGAGAAATTTGGGGAGGGAGAAGAAATAGAGTGGAGAAAAACTTACTAACTATTTATAAGTTCGGTAGAATAGAAATGGGATGAAAAAGAAATATGCAGAGTGTGTCGCATGGTTACAGATTCATTCGCTAAAATGAGAAGAAACACATAGAAATGAGCGTGACATAAAGAGAGAGAATATTACTAAAGAAGGGACCTAAGGCCTCTCCATCCCAACAACCCTAAAAAATTTCTTAAACCAATATTTTATAATTCTTCACATTTTCGATACTATTTATTATTTTTATTACTTTAAGCAACTCAATCACTTTTTATTTCGAACCAACAACTCTCACAAATTTCTAAAATGGACCCCCACAATTTATTTCCACACTACCTTTTATCTCAAATAATATTATTAAAAAAAACTCTCAACAACCCACTTTTCGGGTTGGCAGTGCCTCACTGTTTCTCGCAGCACATACTGCTCCAACGCAAACAACATCGCACTGAGTTTCTCTTTTTCTGACAGAAAGTGCTATAGCAACTCAACGGAGTTGCTCTAAGTGCCCTTTTGAAGTCTCATGATTAGAGCAACTCCAACGGAGTTGCTAGAGATCAATGTGTTAGAAGAAAAGAAATTACATGCGAGTTTCCGTTGGAGCAGAATGGTCTGCAAGGAACCGTAACTCACTCCACATACAGTGTCTATTTAAAGATGTAGGGCCATTTATTATTTATTGTTTTAATTCATAGGAAATGCTTAGAAAGCTACAAAATAAAAGTGAAGTGGGGGTCCATTTAAGAAACTTTTTAGAGTTGGGTAGGTTGCTTAAAATTATAAACATGATATGACATTATAAAAATACGTGAAAAATTATATTTTATTCAATATAGCAACTCATGTGAGTTGCTGCATTGGAGATGGCTTATAACTTCCCATCGAAGTTGTGCACTTTACATCTTTTGAAACTTGAAAATACCATAAATCAATAAATTTGGGCACATAGCATGTGAATCGGATTGGTGTTTAATTTGTCTATTTGAGGTGATTGTTATTGATTCTAAAATTAACCAATTTTAATTTTTTATTCTTAAATTTCCTCTTTCTTTATAAATTCTAGTTGATTATATATATAATAAATATATATATATATATAATATATATAGGGGATGTATCATGTGAGAAAGACATCCTTATGTGAGACTGAGAGGGATAAATATGGGCCATTGGATTAAAATGGAGGGTGGAGATTAGATGAGTTACTAAAACTAATCACGTGCCTACTCCTTCATTGTTTCCTCTGTTCTCGCCAAAACACAGAGACAACAACGAGAGCCACCTCCACGATCGGCGCATCAACCACCACCAACGGCCTCATAGCACCGATCGCATGCACCTCACTGAATGGAGTTGTTTTTAGAACCCCCCTTTTTGCTATTCGCACCCTCATCCATACCCCCTTCCCAAATTACCCCTATCCCTACCCCCATGCAACCGCAGCCACCCCAACGCCCCCCCTCTACTCCCACTCCCCGTTCCGTTCCCGTTCCCGTCCCTTCCCCCTCCCCTTCTATTTTTTTTCAATGATTTGTATTTAGAGACAGAATTTTTCCGTCTCTAAACTCCCTCCAATGCCCCACCCATCCCCTTCTGCAGGTTCTGCAAATTAAAACTCCACCCACCCCACCCAATGCCCCTCCCCACCCCCACCCCAACGCCCCCACCACAGTCTCACCCTCCCACCCCCTCCCCAACGCCCCCTCCTCGTCCTGTTCCCGCCCCTTAATTTTTTTGAAGCTTTTGGTTTAGAGACGAAATTTTCCGTCTCTAACCAATTTTTTTTAAAAACAACTTCCGGAACCTTCCAGAAATTAATTTCTGGAAATTAATGTCCGAAAGGTTCCGAAAGTTGGTTTAAATCCAGAAATTTAATTTCCGGGAGGTTACGGTTGTGATTTAAAAAAACATTGGTTAGAGACAGAATTAAACCAAAACCTTCAAATAAAAAAAATGAAAGGGGCTGGGGAGTGAGAAACGGTGGGTTAGGGGAGGGGGTGGGAGGGGAGGGGTGGGCCATGGGGTTGGGGTGGGGGTAGGGATAGGGGTAGTATGGGGAGTTGGGTATGGAATGGGGGTGTGAATAGCAGGGGGGTTCTAAAAGCAACCCCCTTACTGAATTGAGGAAAGTTGCCCATATCTCACTTACCATATATAAGTTAATTATTTTTAAATTTTATTTTTTTGTTAAATTAATTATTTTCTCAATTTCTAAATCTCAACTAATTATTTCTTTAATTACACGTATATCAATACAAATTAATTTTTTCTTAGAATTTTTTAACATATTATTAGCGTATTTTTAAAAGAATGATACGTGTATCATTCTTATTTTATTTAATTAAGTATATTGATTTATAATTTTAAATATACATTTTAAGACTTTACATAAATGAGCTATATATATAATTTATAAAGGTAGATAATTTAGTATTATTTTTACTAAATAAAGAGAATTAAATTAAAAGAGTATAAAAGAAGTTCTCCAACTCTTACAAAGTTAAAACATAATAGGATATAGCTATGAAGAAAAATAAAAGTATAACACCTAGCAACTAGGAAGCTAGGCTATTACTTCTATTGTCATTCTTTACCTCCCACCGAGTATCTCTTCCTTTGACAGATATTGCTTATAGCAACTCCGTTCTCTTAGACAACCCTGTCATTACCAGGAAGCTGCAACCAGATGCCAATTAACAGAACACAATGAACAACATAAATATAACAGAATAATATTGTAGCACTCCAATAAATAGAAACAATTTTAATAGGAGAAAAAAAAAGCAATCAACAAAAAGTAGTAATCCTTAGCCTAGATCGATTTGTTCATGCAAAATGGAAATCTAAACAGGATCCTATATCAACATACCACATTGGGAAAGAATAACAAAAGTAGGGTCTTAGCTTTAATCCACTTCCAAACTTATGATTTTTATTAACTCCATCACATCAGTGGGATTCAATAGAATCACTACCTTATTAGAAAAAATTACCTCATTAAGGGCTAGCCATAAGTACCAAATCACCACCAACCAAACCAAAGACTAGTGTAGCTTATTTAGAACAATATATTCTGGCAATCTAACAAAATGACTAAAGTTCTTTAAACAACCATTGTGTAACACAGAATAGTAGCCACAACATTTCATACACAACATCCAAACTTTGTGAGCAAATGAGCACTCGAAGAACAAATGTGTAGTGGACTCTAGAACTTGTCCTACACCATACACAACCACCATCTAAGACATTAATAACATTCCTTCTAATTAAATTTTGTTTAGTGGGGATCCTATTGAATATAGCTCTCCACACAAAACCTGAAATCTTAGTTAGCACAAATTTAGACCCATAGGAAATTATGCATTAGAAATTATGCATAAATAGCCTCATTTACAATTATTTTATAGGCAGATCTAACAAAATATGAGCCCTCTGAATCTGCACTCCACCTCCAATAACCTGGTTTGCTCCTCTAGCAGCCGCATCAATTGTAAATAAAGAGAAAGTTGTTGTAACTGATCTCGTTCCCACTGGACTAAGATCCTGCACCAACTCTAATTCCATACCAACCCACTCCCACTCCTAAAATATTTAGTATTTATTTAAGGACATTTTAATTTTTATCAATTATGATCTAAATTCTCTCCATCATCCCATTTCTCTCCACTCTATCAAACATGGTGTTGATAAGTGGTCATCTTACATTTTTCTAGTCTTGTTTCTCCTTGTGTTTGGCAAATAATTAAATTACTCTTGCAAAAATGTCACCTTTTGGATACTACTGTTTAATATAATACTTTTGTACTAAGCAAAACACTACTTTAGTTTCTAAATGATATAACATTAGTTACTTTAGTCCATATAAAATGAAAATTACTACCAAAGAGTACGTTGTGACTCAGTTGGCAATGCAGACTGAAATTGTGAGAAGAGCTTCCCGAGTTGATTCCCACTAAACACACTCTAGGGGAGTGATGGGCCTTAATTGTGACTAAGCCCCGAACAAAATTGCCTACAGTAATAGGAGATACTTGTGATTAACACAAAAAAAAGAATGACCATTTTAGTCTCTGAAACATAAAAGTGTCAATAGATTTAGTTCTTTTGGACATTAATTTAATTCTAAAAAAGGATTAAAATGATTGACATTTTCATCTCTTAGATAAAAAAAAGATAATTTCTAATTTTTTAGAGACTAAAGTGATTGATCCTATATTCTTCAACAACAAAAAATGGTAATTCACTCATCTTATATCTAACTTGTCTTCCCCAAACTTTCTTCTATTTCATATTCTTCTATATATAATCTTATTTTTAAATATTTCTAAAAATTTATTTAAATATTGAATAAATGAATTGATTTCTTTTGAGATGATTAGTATATTATCTAGATATATTCATATATTGATTAAAAATAACGTGTCACTACAAGAAAATAATGAATTAAACGTGAAATATTAGCGTCAGCCACGACACCGATGCTACTAGCGTTGGTTTGGCCGACGCAATGTCGATGCTGGAAACAACCATTTTTTTAAAATTTTTACCCTAAACTTAGTCCGACGCTAAAGGCATTGCCGTTGAATTTTTTTTTATAGTTTTTTTTAAGTAGGCGTCGAAAAGGAATTACCATTGAAAAAAAACCTTTTTAAAAAATTAATGCGGCGTCAGCTATTATTAACATTAGAACAATTTCAGTATATATATAATTTTCTGCACCATATATTATAAGAAACATAGTTAGCGCAACGGTAAAAAAATTATTAGTGTCGACCTAACTAAAGTGTCGGCACTAATTAGCGTCGACCTTCTTAATTTGACGCTATTGAGTTTACGTCGAGGGTTTTAGCGTCGGCCCACACTAAATAACTTGTTAGCATCCGCTTTTGACTGACGTAAAAAAAAGTTTTCTTGTAGTGTATATAATGTTTTAAAATTTACTAAAACACTAATTTTGAAAATACTTATAATTCAAAATTTTATAATATATGAATCTTTATTCCATATTGTTTAATAGGTTTAGTTATCATATACTGATAATATTAGATGATAAATATATTGCATATTATATTTTTGAATGATGCATACAAATAGTTATATCCCTTTATCACTTGTAACATTGAATCGTAATAGAAGTGTGAATTATTTATATACATTTCACTATTAATTAATCATAATAATAAAGGGTGATTTACGAAAATTTCATGATTAATTACAACAATTTATATTAATGATTATACATTGTGAGTGTATAAAAAAATTATAGTGATGTTAACATATTATTTAATGAATATGATATATTAATTTTATATAAAATGAAAAAAATATGTAAATCTTATTATTTTTTATCTTATTGTAAAAAAAAATCATTTTTTATCGTCTTAATTTTTTGTTTGTAATTAAATGAAACATAGTACAATTATTACCTTTTTTAATTAAAGAAAGTGATGTGATAAAGTACAAGAATATGAGTGTTGAGAAATTAATGCCGAAGAATAATGGTTGATTTTGTATTTCTCTTTTCTTCCATTTTCAACGGTTAAGAATCACAGATTTTCGTTATGCAGCTGACACGTCAATAATAGGCAAACACACTCTATCATGGGCGTCGGTTTCGTACTATTACGACAGATATAATACATTACAGTCTCACTATTTTTGGTTTCTGTGGTCTCTCTCTATCTGACATCACATATCTTGCTTCTTGATTCTGCTTCTCTCTCTATCTGCTCAGTCTCAGCATATTGATATTCCTTTCGGTTTCTCTTCCTTTCCTTCAACCTTCAATCATTTTGAGCATAAAATCAAAATGCAGTCGAGCCCGTTGCTCCTCGAGGAACCTGTTAGGATGGCTTCCATCCTCGAGCCATCCAAGCCTGTCAGCATCTCCTTCTCTTTCTCTCAAATTTTGGCTTTCTTTTTGCTAGATTCTTGTTCTTTCTCAAGCTCTCTTAAACTAATGACCATTTAGTTGACGCAATTATGTGCTTCTTGTTAATGTGTGCTGTTTCTTGATGCTGATTTTGTTAGCTCATAAATTTAGGAAATCGAGGTATAAGTATTTTTTCTGAAAAAAAAATTTGAAAATGGTGTTATTGGCGTCGTTGGTGATCTAAGTTGACTTCGAATTTGCTGGACACTGAGATTTGGAACTCTTGCAACAGTGTCTTTTTGAGATTTACTTTTACCTTTTTATTGGTTTCTTGGTTGAAAAGGAAAGTGAAAGGAATGGAAAGGGAAGGCAAAAAAAAAAAAAAAGAAAGAAAGAAAGAAGAAAAGTGAAATAATTTTTAGGAGAAAGGAATGAAAGGAACACTAGGAGGAAGGAAATTAGAAGGAAAGAAAGTTACATTGAATTTAGTGAAAATTTTCATTTTCTCTCTCCATTCGTTCTTAACCAAATGAGAAAAGTAAATTAGGATTCTTGTTTTGTAGAGAATTTATGCTCCTCGCTGTTTGAAGATTGTCAGTGTTTGTCAATTTGGATTTTGATTAAAGTGGTTGAAATGCACTCTGCAGAGTTTCTTTCCAGCGATGACGAAGATTGTTGGCACACTTGGTCCAAAGTCACGATCCGTTGATGTGATTTCCCGTTGCCTTGATGCAGGAATGTCTGGTATTTTACCATTGCAACCTCTCTGATTGTGTGCTATTTATTTAGCAATTGATTATACATGTATTTTCTGTAACATTGACCTCTCGGTTTCTCATCATTGAGTAAAGAAAGAACAATATGATAGGGGCTATTTGTTTGTTTTTGTTAATTGCTTTGTTGTCAGAAAATTAGAGCAGCTCTGTCTAATAGAATAAACTATCTTTAGAGACAGAGTTAGAAGGTCTTGTGTTTTTAAAAAAATTATTTACAATTATACAATAGGAAAGAAATACCAATAATCTTTTGTCTTCTGGTGTTGTTACTTGTTAGTTCTTCCTCTATAGTTTGCAGTTGCCCTTTCTATTCTACTGTGACTGTGAGCTTGAGTCATCTATTGGTCATCTTATTCTTCTTTTCTTACCATGTGCTAGTGGCAAGGTTTGATTTTTCATGGGGTGATCCAGAATACCACCAAGAGACGCTGGAAAATTTAAAGGCTGCTATCAAAAGTACCAAGAAACTCTGTGCGGTAAACATGCCTGATTTTGTGTATGTTTATTTGATTTTGTGTGAACAGTACATGCAGGATAAGTGCTTCGAGTTTGAAGACTTCTATGGTAAATTGAAGGAAGAATCAACTAGGAGTGTGAATGTTTTTGAGGACATCTGCCAAAGAAAATCAGATCTAGGCAGGTTTAAAAGATTAAGGAGACAGAAAAGAAATCTGAGAAGAAGAAGACGAAAATAAATCATCATCCAGTAAGGATTTAGACTTCCTAACCAATTAACGAACACTCAAACACCTGTAACTAATTAAGAAACACTTTGATAAACTGGATGAGAAATAGGGAGAGTGACCAAACTTTATTACACAGAACAGAGTACCCTCTGATCAGTATCAATGTGATACAAGGTAATAGATCAAGAATGTGCAACTGCAATGGAAAGGAATCTCCTCTCTACACCCAGGTATTTGAGAGACCCGATGCTCTACTCTCCCATACTCTCTGCAAAATACTTTATACCCATTCAATTCCCTGAGCAGGAGCCTACATATGGGCTTAGACCCTGAGCAGATTGGCTTTCAATTCTGGTAGCATTATTTTCTCCATCAGCATAAGTTGATTCACTTTCTCAACTATGGAAGCAACATTGGTTCCGTCAAGAGAATAGCAGGATCATGGCCATACAAAGTCTTTAAGGGTGTCATTTTGCTTGCACCTGCACCACTATAATTAGTGTTGTACCAAAATTCAGCCCAGCTAAACCAATCTGGCCACTGTTTTCTCTTGGTAAGCAACACGTATACGTTTCTAAACAGAGGTTAATCACCTTTGATTGCCCATCTGTTTGATGATGGTAAATTAGCCTCCTCATTTGGACTATAGACTAGAATATCATCAAAGACTAGAGGAAATTTCCTTAGGTATGGTTTCAGTATCTCATGCATTAGGGACTGAATTGTGGTGGGAACATTGGTCAATGATGGCCTACCCAGGTTTTCAAGAGACCTGGAACACTTAAGACTCTAATTGCCTACCCTCCTGCTTACTTCCAACATAGACCCTCTTTATTGGAGGTCTACTAACATACTTACATAGAAAAGACTCTACAACACATAAAGAGCATAAACCAAGCCTAATAAGTCCAAAAGCTAATAAAACATTGTAAAAATTAACTGGCTTATGTTTGTATTTCCATTAGAAACAAAAGAATTGATTTTTCAGACAGCAAAAATTTATCGTGTCCGTTTAACGTGCCTCGGGATTGTCATGGATCAATTTTCTTCCTCTGGTAATGCAAAATCAAATAGACTATTATATACCTTAGAAGTAGAATTGTAGAACTGTGAACATCAAGTTAAATAAATTTATGACTAATTAACATTACTAGAACCCAAATTATAGGATGTAAAAAGGTTACGGTCTAATACAATTGGCCTCAAATCAAAACTAAACCCAAACACTGATGATTTATTCTTTAAGCTTATGTTATCTTGTTGCTACTTGCTAGGGTGTCTTATTGTGTCTTGCTGAATGTAAGCTAAGAGTATTGAGGAGAAATTATGTGTCTTGTGTATACATAGTTCATCTAATTCATACTAAGGATGCATTAAGTACAAAAACTAATCAAGGACTATTTATAGATAGTCAGATATAATTAATAGTTATGTAATAGATATTATTAGCTTATATTCTAACATGTGCCAAATATGCTAATGGATCTACTCTAGCATTCTAACATGTAACATCATGGTTCGTAGTGATTCATATTTTTTGTTTGTAAAACATAATATGGTTGCCCAAGTGGTGATGATTTGCCCAAGTCTTATAAGGAATACTTCATCCATATCTCTAATCGATGTGGGATCTCAACATAGGGCTTTGGGTACACTATAAAATTCCCTTAAAAGAATATTACAATTACACAAATTGCAGCTGTACTTCTATGTTTTATGCTTTGAATAGTAGTACAATGAAAAAAATTAATGCTATTTGGGTGTTATGTTTCTATTAGAAATGTAATATAAAAACCATTCATGTATCTTCACCCCATAGCTTAAGCTATTGGGAATTTGGGATAGTTAGTTCATGACAGTTTCTATAAGCAAACATGCAATAGTTTCTACTTTTAACTGTTATCAACTTGTATACCTTAATTTGACTTTTGTCCAATTGAATCTCTAGCTTGTAGATATCTGTTCAGTTTACTGATGGGTATCTAATGTATAAATATGATGATGAGTCATGATATATCATCAAAAGTAACTATGATTTTAATTCATTAGTTTTATTCTTAATTAGGATTTTCAAATGTACAAATACCCATCTGAAGGTTAATTAATGTAAAATAAATTTCTGCATTTTTATTTAACTCCAGGTTATGCTAGATACTGTGGGTCCTGAACTACAAGTTGTCAACAAAACTGAGCACTCAATTTCCCTTGAAGCTGACACACTGGTTGTCTTAACTCCTGACCTGAACAAAGAAGCTACTTCAAGTCTCTTACCAGTAAATTTTAGTGGGCTATCAAAGGTCAAGTGTACCTTTCCCACTTAGCAAATTTATTGGGGTTTGGATTATATTTATGTTTAATATATCTATTGAGGTTTGCATACATGTGTATAGTTGCCACAAGCAAGTTATCCTGTTCACATTTGAAATTGTTTTGGTGTTTCATCCATATTATATCTTTAGGTTCATTATGAAAGTTTGTTGGTTTGCAAATTAGCTTCTTATTTCTCATTGTACTTTGATTGTGTGTACCATGTGGTGTTTGCTTAACTCTAGTGTCCATAATTTTGCAGGCTGTGAAGAAGGGTGATACTATTTTTATCGGTCAATACCTTTTCACTGGAAGTGAAACAACTTCTGTGTGGTTGGAGGTAATGCAATCTTGGATGGACTAGTTCAAACTTCAATACTTGTGGAGTAAATAGTCAATTAGTCCTTAAAGATATAAAATTTTCATATTTGTCCATGAATTATGCTAAAGATCCCTGAATGACATTTTATATGTCAAAATAATCCCTGAATGTTATTTCATAGGTCAAATTAGCCCTTTAAACACCTAACACGAAGACTAATTTGACCAACAAAATACATATTCAGGGACTTAAAGCATAATTTCAATTATTCAAGGACTAGTACGAATGGTGCTATATATTTCAGGGACTAGTATGATTATTTATTCATACTTGTATGACTAGTTTATGCTGACTATTCTAATAATTATGAAATTATAGGGTTTAGATAGGGAGAAGGGGAACCTTGGCGCAATGGTTAGGGTTGCTATCATGTGACTAGGAAGTCAAAGATTGGAGTCAGTTATAATATTACGTTCTTAGTATTTTGTCTTCTTTTTGTTGTAAGGGTGAGGACTAGTAGATAATTAATATCAGTTTATCTGTAGTAATAATTAGGTCAAGAAGCAGTGCCACTTAGTATTACCCTCTAATATAATAAGGCTAATAACCCTAATATTTTAACAAGGATCAACTCACCAAAAAGTTTAATCTGTTAGATGAGGACTTTGATTGGTTTTGTATCTCCAACAAATATTAAGGGGCATAAAAATGGGTGGTTTTTATAATATTACACTGCTTACTATTTTGTTTTCTTTTTGCTGTAAAGGTGAGGACTGCTAGATAAATAATATCATAGTTTGTATGTAGCTTTTAAAATTTGTTTTGATAGAACTAGAGTTGCTTATCTATTACATGTAGATGGTTTTAAATTATTTGCATTGTAGTAAGTAGTACCTTATTTTCCCCCCATTTCCGCCCTCTTTTCCCTCTTAATTCTTCTTTTTCTTGTTCCCTTAATTCAAATTAATGCTGTATTAAATAAGGTCTGTTCTGCATCAGATAATAGTAGCCACATGCTTGCTTCCAATTTGCAGTTAGCTGTTCCAAGGAAGCATTGTAAGATAAAGACTGCAGAAAATAGAACACTGCTGATACTCAATGTCATTACCGTTACTCAAGTAGTTTTGATTTCATATTGCAGGTCAGCGAAGTGAATGGTGATGATGTCACTTGTGTCATAAAAAATTCTGCTACTCTTGCTGGATCATTGTATACTTTACATGTCTCTCAAATTCGTATCGATCTTCCTACTCTTACTGATAAGGATAAAGAGGTAACTATAAGAAATTTGTGTGCATAAAGTAGTGAGACACCCTATTATGTGGTGAAGTTGCTATTCTACTTTTGGTGCTTGAGAATGAACATTTCATTTTTTACCTATTCATTGGGAGATTTGAGAGGTGGAAATGAAATTATATTTCTTTGACGAAATTATAGCTTGATTTTAACAATGCTTGATACTTAAATGTTTTTTAGTCCTAAAAATGGCATATCTTTCTGTTTCTATGTGAATATGCCACTGATTTTACTTATTTGGCAATCCTAAAGATTTAATGTTTGTACACTGTATACACAAATATGTGGTGGAATATTTTATCTGCACCAACCACAAGAGTATCTTGGTTTATGTTACGCCTTTTACAGTCATGAATGTAAAAGTACCTTTTGTTAGTTTCTTGTAGTTGTGTTAAATGTTAATCTTGACATTTCACTCATTGACTCAGGTAATAAGCACATGGGGTGTTCAAAACAATATAGACTTCCTTTCATTATCATACACCAGGCACGCTGAAGATGTTCGCCATGTAAGGGCTGTTGCGGATAGGTTTTAACTTATTGCTTTGTATTTTAAGTTCCCCGCTCCTTTATTTATGTTTACGATGAAGACTTCCCCTCTAGTATAAAAACATACACTAAACTTGTATTTATGCAAAATGTTGCAACTAACTCTAAAATGCTGTTAGGCATCTGACAAGTTACTTAACCCAATGGTGCTTTTGATGTTTTGTTATTAATTACCATTCCTAGACTTGTTTAGACTTACAACTTACAAGGCTAAATTGAAGGTTCATTTTGATTCCCAAAAAATTGAACTGAAGCTTCAGCTACAAAAAAAGAATGCATTCTTATGTAAGGCTAAAGCAAGGATTGGAATGACATTTGATTGCAGAGCATCTATTATCTAAAGCCCTTTTTTCTTAACAAATTTGTAGGCAAGACAACATTTTAGATTTAGTTATGGTGTTTTTCATAAATACAGGGGTGTTTTGGGTAGGTTTTTAAAATAGAGGAGAGGCCTGAATAGTAAATGCAAAATACAGAGAAAGGGAGAGTTTTCTTTGTTTAAGTTTTCCACATACCATTGTAAAAAACTGCCAGCATTTTTCATTTTGCAGGCTCGTGAGTTTCTCTCTAAATTAGGTGACCTCAAACAGACACAGATTTTTGCAAAAATTGAAAATATAGAGGTGAGTAGTTCAAGATTCCTTGGTGTATGTGCTTTATAGTGATTTAGTTATGCATTTTTATTATGTAAATTCTCACAGGGATTGACACAATTTGATGAGATATTGAGAGAAGCGGACGGTATCATCCTCTCTCGTGGAAATTTGGGGATAGATCTCCCACCTGAGAAGGTTAGCTTTTACTTTCGGACAGAAGAATCCAATGTTATATATGGTTCATTTACAAGGGGATATTCTTGTTATGATATTTTTCCTATTTGTTTAGTTGTTCTTTTCAGCATCATGGTGTTTATGTCTGCATATGGCTTTTATAGCAGTCTTTGTTGACAGCATAATGCCATAGCTGTTGACAACTCCCTGATAGGCCACATATCCTAATTTATACTAAGAATTTGTTGAATGTTTATGACATGGGCAGATGATATGATTGTATAAATGCTAAGTTATTACAAGTACTACATTGTTTGGCTCAAGTACAATGTCAAATTTGCAAGAGATGTATCGGTGTCTATTATTAGTAAAAAATAAACAATGTTTCCCACATTTGTATGGATGTGTGTGTGTGTGTGTAAAGAAGCTAGTTCATGAGAGTGTGATTAGCTTTGGAATTAGGACAATGGAAAACTTATAGGAAAACTGATGGAAATAATTGATACCATGATTAGGAGGAGGATTAATTTAATTTGTCTGCAAGAAACTAAGTAGGTTGGAAAAAAAGGCTAGGGAATTAGACACTTGAGGCGTTATACTTTGGTATGTTGGCAAAGTAAGATCAAGAAATAAGATAGGCATAATAGTGGATACTGGATAGGTACTGAAAAATAATGTAGTGGATGTTAGAAAGGTTAGGGATTGGACCATAGCAACAATGTTTATGGTGGAACATGATGCATTCAATGGTTTCAGTGTGTATGCACCTGAGTTAAGGTTAAAAGAACAGCAAAAGGTAAAATTCTTTGAGGATTTAGAAGGATTAGTTCAGGATATACCATTAAGAGAAAACATTTTCTTAGGAGGGGATCTAAATCAACATTTTGGGGAGGAAACCAAGGGGTACAAGGGGGTAAAGGCATGGCGCTGGCTTTCAATTTCATAATAACAAACACATGTTTTAGAAAGCAAGATGAGAATCTTATCTTATCTTATTATAGATTCATAATAACAAACACACGTTTTAGAAAGCAAGATGAGCATCTTATGTTATCATATCCATAAGTGGGGCTTCTTTCTCACAAATCAAATAGAAAGATTTGCATGGATTGCAAAATCATTCTTAGGCAGACCTTGACAATCCATCATAGGGTCTTGGCTATGAATGTATATGTTGGGATGAGAGATTAACAAATGCATCTATTTAGAAAGCGAGGTTTTTAAAGCTATCTTGGGTATTTCATTCACTCTTGATTTCACAATAGCTAACACATTTTAGAAAGTGGGAAGAGCATCTTATCATATACAAAAGTGGGGTTTCTTTCTCACAAATTAGATAGAAAGATTTGCACGAGTTGCAAAGTCATCCTTGGAGAAACCTTGACTATCCAACATAGGGCCTTGGTTATGAATGCACATGTTAGGACGAGAGCAAGGAGAAATCACTAAGACAAAATCTCAAGGATCAATTAGTGGCAAAGTCATTTGGTGGAACAAGGGAGTGCTAATGATATGTGAAATGAGGTGTCTAGAGGGATAAATAAGGTAGCAAAAGACATACTTGGTGAATCAAGAGGCTTCAAATGTAAGGATAGAGAATCTTCATGGTTTGAAGCAAGTGTTGAAAAGGCTAAGTTAAAAGGGAGTGCTATAAAACTTATCACTTGTGTTAAAATGATGTGAAATGGGAAAAATATAAGATAGCATAAAGATACTAAGGCAGCGGTGACCAAGGTGAAAGCTAAAGCTTTTAAGGGGCTCCACCAAGCTTTAGGCACCAAGAAAGAGGAAAGGTATATCTGTAGGCTTGTCGAAGGTAGAGAAAGGAAGACAGGAGACCTGGGTCATGTGAAATGTGTAAAGGGCAAAGAGTAAGTCGAAGTTATATAGGGTTTTGGAGATAATAAAAGAGAGAAGAGAAATAAAAGTTATGAATGTATTTCTTGTAATGTGATATGATGATTCGATTGATACAAAAGACTAAGCACTCACCCTTATTTATACTAATTCAAGACTTTGTTCTATATTTGGGGTAGAACAAGACACATAGATTTTGTTTTATATTTGGTGTATTTTAAAAGCAGAACGGAATAAAACATCGGAATAAAACATATGATTAAAAAAGTGGTACATTTTGGTTTCTTAAAAAATGGTGGAATCAAAGAGAACATAACATCTTATAAAATTGTAATTCCCTCCACCACCACCACCACCCAATACCTTCTACCACCACCATTTCCACCCTACACTGTACATTGCTATCACCACTTAACTCCCTCCATTACCACACAACATCCTCCTCCTCCACCACCACTACTCGATACCTTCAATTTCCGCCACCATCATCAAATACCCTCCGCCATGGTTGCCACTTGATACCCTTTATTGCCGCCATTACCACCATTGCTCAACATTATCCACTGTCGCTTAACACTCTCCATCGTCGCAACCACAACTTAGCACCCTTCATCACTGCCACCATCGCTTGACACTCCCTACCACCGCCACCATTGCCTAACACCCTGTTCAATCTTTCAATATTTAATTAAATATTGAATAGAATGAGAATATATATTTAATTGAACACAAATAATTCTTTTCTATTCTGTAGTTACCAAACACATCACCAGACATTATTGTCTTGTTACATTATGTTTTGTTCCATTATGTTCTATTTCATTTTGTTCTATTCATATACTATAAACGCTAGTGACTAGTGATGATGACCTATATTATACCTGTTGCAATATAATTTGGGATTTTAAGCTAAAAGAAGCACTAAATATGTTGGTTAAGGGAAAGTAATTAAACTAGATAATATGCCTTTAAATGTTTGGGGGGTTCTTAAGGGAAAAAAGGTATAACCTAGCTTGCGAAGTTGTTCAACCAGAAAAGGAGATTTAAGAAAATACCATATGGATGGAGAAGCACTTCGATGTATTTGTGAACTACAAAGTGATTAAGCTCATGAACCATAATATGAAACTAAGGGGATAAGAAGTTGAATATAAATTAAGACAAGAGACTTACATTTCAAACAACCAGTTTGGTTTTATGCTAGGGAGGTCAATTATGGAAGCTATAAGCGTTCTGTGAGTTTTGATGGAGAGGCAATTAAAGAAAATGAAAAGATCTACACATGGTTTTTGTTGACATGGAAAAGACCTATGATAGGTTGCCAAGAGAAGTCTTTTGGAAGGTACTGGAAAAGAAGGGAGTTCATGTTGCATATATTTGGGCCATCAAGGATATGTATTGAAATTAGTTTGCAAACACATATTGAGAGGATCCCTATAACTATACGTTTAAACCAAGGGTCAATATTGAGTCTTTATATTTTTTTCCTTGGTTTTTAACATATGCAACATATCTAGGAGCTAATGCCTTAATGCATGCTTTTCGCAGTCAGAGAATCAAGTCCTTATATAGTACTAACAGGAGAGTGAAGAAAAGGAATAAATGGTAAATTATAGTTGTGAAGAGAAGTTTTGTAATGACATGGTTTGCATTTTAGAAGAAGTAAAATGGAGCCTATAGAATGTAAGTTTGGCAAGACATGCGCTAGCACTAGCTTGGAGGTGAAATTTATAAATCATACCATACCGAAAGTGACATTGTCATATCTTGGATCCATCATTCAAAGTGACAAAGAAATAGAGGGAGATGTAATTCATAGGATTCAGATTGGATGGACTAAATGGAGTAATGCTTAAAGTGTTATTTTTTATTGAGAAAAAAAATGACTCTCAAGCTAAAAGTAAAATTTTACTGCACAGTCATAAGTCTAATGATGATTTATGGTATTGGACTTTAGGTGGTGAAGTGCTAACGAGGTGTTGCAAAGTTGAGAATGGTTTGTTCGATGAGTAGTCATACAATAAAAGATAAGATCGGGAATGAATGTACTAGAGATAAATAGGAGTGGCACGTGTTGAGGAAAAGATGGTATAATTGCACCTTTGACTTCATGAGAAGAAGACTATAGAAGCCCTAGAAAGAAGAGTTGATCAAATTGATGATAACCTTATAATTAGAAATAGAAGAAGACCAAGAAAAACTTAGTGAACGTTAAAAAGAACTTAGATTTAAATGGTCTCTTTGAAGACTTGGTATTTGATAGAACACAATAGCATCGTTTGATCCACATAGCCGACTTCACTTAGTAGGAAAAACACCTTGGTTCTTGTATTATATCATTTTTTGATACCATATCATGGACCAACTTGACTAAAAACTTAAGCTTAAAATCCAAAGGTTTTAGGTGATGACTAATAAGCGGTTTTATATCTATCGGTCTTTACTCTCTTCAGTATAAAACTTTACTTGAATCTTACATATACATATATATGATTTGGCAGGTGTTTTTATTCCAAAAAGCAGCTATTTATAAGTGTAACATGGCTGGAAAGCCGGTTGTTGTCACACGTGTTGTGGACACTATGACTGATAATCTAAGACCAACTCGTGCTGAAGCAACTGATGTTGCCAATGCAGTGTTGGATGGTATGTTTTATTTTCCTTACTTGTGTTTGCTTTTGTTATATTTAGTGAATCTGATTTGATTTGTTTTAATTTTGATGGTTTTATGCATTGTCTAGACTCTAGACACTTGCACGGGATACATGTACATGTTTCCATTTAGTCATTAATATTCCTTCAATTTAATCATGTTTATCCAAACTTGCTTCATCTCTAAATATGTTTTCCCGTTTTGTTGGTTCAGGCAGTGATGCAATTGTTCTTGGGGCAGAGACTTTGCGGGGATTATACCCTGTAGAGACTATTTCCATTGTTGGAAAAATTTGTGCTGAGGTATGTTTGTGCTTTAGTTGTAAAGTACATTCCTATTACACTTTTCACTAAAAAAAACTAACTACCCATCTCACCCTTTTTCTAGTTCTTTGTGGGTGAAGTTGTCCTTTTTTTAGGTAGTATATAAAATATTTGTGCTATTATAGAAGTTGTCCTATTGTCAACCCATGTCTCATCCTTAGTTTTTCTTAAATTTCCTAATGTCTTTGATACTTATAATTTATGGTTGTTTCTTACAGCCATTTTTCCAATATGCTGTCCGAGTGACTTTCATTAGACATGTGCTAACATCAATATGCTATTTATGCAATACAACAACTCTAATTTTTATAAATAAATAAAGAAAATGTGAACCAACAAGCTAGTCCGAATAGCTTAAATAAAATAATATTTAAAAAAATACATATAAAAGATATAAAACATAAAAATTAAAATGAATTTTAATGTTTAATTATATAGTAATGCATAGATAATAAAAAATAGTTTATATGACTATTAAGAATATTATAACACGCACATATATAAATATAATTTTAGGCCATCATAAGAATTTAATGCTACCCCTAAAATTTGTCACTAGTTATTGGATCTAGATTTTTATTAGAATTTTGTTAATTTTTGTATGCAGACCTAATCTTTTTTCTTATTGAATGTATATAGTGGTCATGGTTTTTTTTTTCTAGGATTCAAGGATTTTTTTTTCATCACACATAACTATAAATAAAAAATTTTGGTAAATATAATATATTATAAAATAAGGGATATTTTAGAAAAGATGTTAATTAATTTTTATCCTATCATATACTGGATAACTGAATATGAGATAATATTATCTCATACAATACATTATCTTGTATGATATCATCTCAAACATTGTATAGTATTAAAATTAAAATTCTTTTAGATCTTATATAGTCAAGTCTTATACTATTAGATCTTATCGTTTTATGCATACCAAATAGGGGCTGAGAGTTCTCTTTGGCATTTCCTAATGTTTTATAGAGTTCAAGTTTTTAAATTTGCATCATTTCAATAAGGACAAGTTTGTTAAATTAGACCTAAAATCCATCTGGGCACTTGAATACTTTGCAAGTGTTTTCGGTTTTACCAAACATCAAATAAGCCCTAAAATTCATTTTGAGAGTCCAAATGTTTTCTAAGGTTCAAACCAGATATGCTCTTAATCAGGTGCTCTTTGCAGGCTGAGAAAGTTTACAATCAAGATTTATATTTCAAAAGGGCTGTCAGATATGTGGGAGAGCCGATGACTCATTTGGAATCAATAGCTTCCTCTGCGGTACTTTGGTCTTTCGCACTAAAATTTTTGGATTGTTTTAATTTATTTTTCCACTACCTTTATGCTATTCACTTACTAAAAGAAATTTGTGTTTAGTAAAATACAAATTTGGAAATAATTTCCTTGGGTTGAAACATGCAGGTTCGAGCAGCCATCAAGGTTAAGGCTTCTGTTATTATTTGCTTCACTTCATCTGGAAGGGCTGCAAGGTTTCATTTTCTCTTTTATCTCACTCCCCTTTATTCAAATAATTTTCTAATGTTTTGTTCACTGATTCAAATGTTTATGCAATTTTCGTTTTCTTAATAATAACTAATTGTGTTGATGCTTTCTCAGTTGATGTTAGGTCAAGTTGACAGTTGCTTGCTATTTTGTTGCACTTTTAATATCTTGCCAGTGAGTTATCTGTTATTGTGAAAATGTGCAGACTAATTGCAAAGTACCGACCAACCATGCCTGTGATATCTGTTGTCATTCCCCAACTAAAGACAAATCAACTCCGATGGACTTTCACAGGAGCTTTTGAGGTATTTAATTAACAGCTTGACACTTTTTTCATGGAATATTCACATAGATGTTAGAATTATGCAAGTGCATTGCTTTAAAATTGAGAGAAATTTAAATGACATTAACTTTGGTACAAATCCTGAGGCTGGCTATCTGTTTGAGTCAACATGATCAGGTTCCGTGAGTCGGCTCAGTCCTCTTTGGCGCCTGAATAAGTTATTTAAACGGAGTGGTTTCTACCTGTGTTTCTGTAATGCAGCTTGACTATAAAGCCAGATTGAATTAGTTCCTCTTAAACTACTGACTCAAATTATTCAAAGAAAATTTCTCCTATTGTATCAGCTTCTTCTAGCATCGAGAACTTCAGTTCTAGATGAACAGTTGAATAATGGTTTTATGCATAAGTTATCAATTCTTGTGAGTTTTATGTTAACCTTGATTTCTGACATTCTTTGATTTCTTTTGCTCTAGTGTTACCTTTTGTCCTTTTGTTTATAACAATCACACAAGCAATGCTTCAAAACCTTGTGGATAATCCTTAACACATAAGAACATTACTTGTAAGTATTCATTACCACGTAAAGTAGCAGCCAATTATACAAACATAATTCAAACTTGATTTGATAGTAAAAATGGTGGAAAAATGCTCTGCTATTCTATGCTTTTAACCTTCATTTATTAGTCTTTTCTTGACTTGCATTATATCATTTCCCACTGAAAGTAATCCATTCTTGCTGTTTCCTTTTGTGATCCTTTGGCAGGCAAGGCAATCACTTATTGTGAGAGGTCTTTTCCCTATGCTGGCAGATCCACGACATCCAGTAAGAATTATTTGATGTCAATTGATTTAGTGGTGTAAAATGGGGAACGGGAACCAATTTCTAAATTACAAACGATTACACCTGAATTCCAATTATCATCAAAAGTCATTATTCCCAATTTGAAACTTGATATAAAATCATCATCCTGCCTTTTGCTTACCTTGTCACAAGCAATTCTAGGATTACTGTTGCAAAGTTGTAGAATTAATCTTTATTGGGTATTGCTAGGGTATATTTGTGGTCATGCACTTGTTAACTAGTGAATTTGTCTTTTGGGTGCAGGCTGAGTCTAAAAGTGCAACAAATGAATCAATTTTGAAGGTTGCTTTGGACCATGGCAAAGCTTATGGTATCATAAAGCCACATGATCGAGTTGTTGTTTGCCAGAAAGTTGCTGACTCCTCAATTGTGAAGATTGTTGAGCTTGAAGATTAAAACTTGTATCATTTTCAAGGCTGCATTATAAGCTTTCTTCTCCGTTTTAGCATTTTCTGTTGCATGTTGTAATAATAAAAAAACACATAAAACAGGAATCTGTGTTTTATGTTCACATTGGAAAATAGGATGCAAGCTGAGCTCAGAAAAAGGAAACTCCTAAACTACTGTCAATTCCTGTAATTCATGGTCAATAATATCTACATAAATATGGGTATATGATCCATTGACATTAAATTGGCAACCAGCAGCGTTTTCATTTTGTATGATCGACTACAAATTTTATCACAGACAACCAAGATAAAAAATCAAAACAATAATGGCAATTCATCGTTTCAATATCCAAATTCATGAAAATTTTCTCAAATCAACACTAGCAACATTTAACGTGATCATATGTGTTTTAGATTCTAAACAATCCATCACATGTGACAAATTTCAATTATGGAGTCCTCTGAAATTGTCTACTGTCATTACAATAAATTGCAACCATGGTAGCACTATTACCATCATAGATAGGGTGAGTTGTGGACTACACAACTCATCCAGATGCTTGCTAAATGAGTTGTATACTGTCTGAGAAAGTCCACAAAAACACACAACGACCGTGATTATGCTCAAAAAGGGGTTTAGGGTTTGTTTGTGAAAGAATATCAGACATATACGCTGAGCCACAACACCTCATCTTTTTTAAAAGCCTAAACTTGACCTATTTAATTAAAAGAGTAAACTAGCAAATCAATCCCTTACTCATGGACCATGCAGTTTCATCCCTGACTTTTTCAAAATAGCACTTTAGTCCCTAACTTTGTTAAAACATGCATAAAGTGCATGTTTTTCAATAAAGTGAAGAACTGAAGCGCATGTGTTTTAATAAAATAAGGACTAAAATGCATGTTTTTTAACAAAGTATGGACTAAAGTGCTATTTTAGAAAAGTCATGAACCAAACTGCATGGTCCCCACAGAGTCAGAGACTGATTTGCTAGTTTACTCTAATTAAAAAGGTTTTTTCAAAAGCCCATGCATAGTCTTTTTATTAAACGAGCCAAGTCAAATTAGATCTTAAGTAGGTTTGGTCATACCTGATGAGCGGTCTGACCTATTTTCACTCGTAATATTACATTAGATTATGACCAATGTTTATTGCTAACTTGAAACATGATTTAATATTCATGTTGTATAGGAAAATGCAAAATACGGTTAAGGCTATTTGAAATTTATGTTAATATATTTAATAATTTCATAATTTAGTTGCCCAAAAGTAATACTTTTGTTACTTTTGCGACAAAGTAAAACCGTGTTAGACATGTATTAATAAAAACTAGACTAGATTTAGACCCGCGCATTGCGCGGGCGGGTGGGTAAATAAATTTATAATATTATCTGAAGGTTAAAATGTTTGATATTAAGTGCAACAACTATGATAATGTAGTTAATATTATTAAAATTAATTGATTGAAATTTTATACATATTTAAATGGAAATTTGTGTTTAAGTTTTAATTATAAGGTTTTTGTAGGAATTAAATAATAAAAAATTCTCCATTCTATAATTTATGTATTTATATGTTATCTTATATGTGACATTTTTTTTCTTCATTTCTAAGTGTGTGGAGTCTTTTGATGATATGAAGAATATGTGAAATTTGTTAGGAAGTATTTTTAGTTAAATTAAGGACCACATTATGGTTAGATAGTTCGTAATATAATTATTTATTTTATCCCAATAATTCTTATAGTGAATGTTAGAAAAGATAAGGGTGTGATAATTGATTATTTTTGTTAGAATATTTATGACTAAGAACCGATTGGTTTATAGGTTTAATTGGGTGGAATTAGTTTTAATTTTCTACATTGTATGCATTTTCCTTTTGTAAGATATTTTTAAAATTTAAAAGAATTCTTTTTAAAGTTACTATATATATGTCAAGAAGTTATCTATGTAAATAAGGAATTATTAGAATTATTACATGGTGGCTCTTATGCATTGTGCTCAATATTAATTCTACATGCAAACAAATCAAATGTTCATCAAGTAATGTTTTTTATTAATGTTTTTTAAAAAATAGTAAAGATTTATTATTAAATTGATTTTTATATTTTATATATTGAATTATATTTATATTTATTTGAGAAAAATTGGTGAGTAATAAATGTCATTTGATATGTTTTCATGTTTAATAGATTTATTAAATTTGTATTAAATTTACAATTTTTTTTTATGTTTAAATGACGATTAAGATATGAGATTGTATTGAATTTGGTGTTGTATTTTTATTATTGAATTATAATTAAGACACTAAATTGTATTTATGTGTTAGTTATATACGTTATCATTATTGGTAGAGAATATAATAAATAGCAAATTGTGTTGAATATTCTATATGCAAACAAAACAAATTTTCATCAAGTAATTATGTTTTTTATTTTTTTTTAAAAAATAGTAATATTTATTATTAAATTGATTTAGTAAATTGTATTTTTTATATATTTATTCATATTTATATTTATTTAAGAAAATGTTATGAATAATAAATGCTCGTTTGACGTGTTATCTTGTTTAATAGATTTATTATATTTATATTCATTTTAAAATTTATTTTTATGATTGGATGATAATTAAGACATTAGATTGTATTAAACATTTTATTATATGTTTATTATTGAATTACAATTAAGACACTAAATTGTATTTATGTGTCAATTATGATATCGTTAATGGTAGGGAATATAATAAATAGTAAGTAAAAAATATTATGTATGGAATCACGTGGGAAGTTAACAACTCAAAAGCTAACCTGACAAAACCAAGGACAAATAAATGATTGACATGTCAATAGCACAACCCGTGCTTTTTGTATGTAGAGAAAGGAAAAAAAATAATAAAGCAAGAAAAATAATAAAGAAAAAATGATGAGAATGTAATTTAAATTTTTGAAATGAGAATGAATTCTTTATTAAAAAGAAGCAAAAATACGCTGGAAAAAGTATGTTAGGAAAACTTTGATAGTCGATAAAAATGCAACATACTTCTTTTTTTCCATTGATAAGTTTGTTTGCAAAATTTCATTTAATTTGTACCATATAATATTGTTTTAAAAAATATGAAAATATTTTGTCATATGAAATCATTGAATGTTCATCATGTGCCTTATGCCATATATCACAATTACTTCCATATACAATAACGTTTGATGGTAAAAAAAATTTGGGTGGGTTTGAATAAGAAGAGACATACATGGGCTAGCAAATGAAAATGAATAGATAATTACGAATCAATAAAATTGAAAAAAGAAGGTTGAGTGAACACAATTGATAATCATCATGGCAAGGAGATACATGAGATAAAAAGATGGATACGTGGCAAAAGTAATTTATCTATTACTTAATTATATTTTTAAGATTATTATATAATAACATCATTATTTGTTGTGATTTTTTTTATTTATTTAGTGATATTTGGTATAATCAACATGAAATTGCTAGCCTTAGGCCTATTGGAGTTGAGTTTGTTGGCGTTAATTAACAAAGAATAGAAGAGCAACTTAAAAGAGAAATGAAAAAAATAGTTTTAATTAGTTATTATAATATTACTATTAGATATTAATTAATTAGAACTTATTGCCTAATATATGAGTTAATAATATATGAGTTAATAAGAGTTTTTGTAGACAAAGGGTGAGAATGTGAAAGGTTTATTGTCTAATGTGTGAGGTGAGTAAATTGGAATAGTCATAGAATGGAGGCTGAACATAGAAGAGTGACACATAGGATTTTCTTTGATGTGGCACAAATAGGTAGATGTGGCAATTATGAAGATGACGTGGCAACGCTAGGTGATGCGACTTAGCTTTAATATATATAATAATAGATATCCTTATAATTTAATGTTATAGTACTATTACTTCACTAATATTTACATGCCCATATTAATAATCAAATATAAAAAAGTGATTTTTATCAACACTATCCAAACAATATTTTTATATTAAAATCACTTTTCACACACAAATGTTTTCAAACATAAATGAATCTATTTATTCTATATTAAAATTATTCCCACAATATATTTTTTGTGTTTTCAAACTTCCATTTTTTTTTCTTTTTTCTGATTTTTTTATTCTCAATTTAGTAATGTTTTTTTATGCAATGAATAACATGTATCCTCCACGGGAGAGTCTTACTTTTATCGTTTTCTTTTATTCCTATCACACTTTTATTTTCTTTTTTATTATATTAAATTATTTTTACTAATTATTCGTTCCTATAATTTGTTTTATTATAAGAATAAATTTTTTAATGAACTACGAGAGACAACTTTGCTCTTATCATTTTTTTTTCATTTTTATTATTATATTAAAATATATTATCTTAATATATAAGTATTTATGATAGCTAATATTTTATCCGAAGCTTAACAAAAATCATACCATCAATATCACCTACTAGTTTACCACAAAATACAAAGTCTAATTCAAACATACAGTTACAGTACAATGAGTACATATATATGCACACAGATATTAGAAGAGCCACGTTTGCTTTCAGAATATCCAAGAAACGATTAGCCACGGTAGTAATTTAGCTTCTGCAGCTTGCTTTTGCGATCCCAACTAATTTCCCAAAAAAAGGATCACATGAATCAGAAGGTCTCTGCATAAGAAGCAATTGCAATGCAAAGGTTCAGTCAAAACACCACAAAAAAAATCCAAAGAAAATAGAAATCAAACTAAGGAAAAAGAGAAACAGAGTACAAAATCAGAAGCCAAATGAAAAAGTTTAAAATTAAATTTACTTTTTATTGGTTGATCAAATGTTTTTGTGGAACTACACATGGCATATATTATCACCTGACATTCGCTCCAAAATCTAGAGGATTCGGAATTGTACTGCCACTGGATGCATGAAGACTTCAGGCGCTCTCTGTTGTTAAAAAAAGGTTTAAACTGATCATTTTTTTCATATAATTTTCTTTTGCAATGATTTTAATATGAAAATAAAATGATAAACATTAACTATAAAAGGTAATAATATTTACAAACGTGATCAATTTCGTTTAATTCGAGTTCAAATACTACCATTATTAGCTTGAAATCACACATCTCTTTTCTTGTCCTTTTAATCAAAACATTATCTTTCCTAGTTGTTACTTTTTTTTTTATGTTTATGTGTTACATTCTTCTAAGGGTTAAATTATATATTTATATTGCAAAAAGCAAAGCCAACGTAATCGAAAGTGCCATTTCAGATAATATTGTTGAACCCTGAGTTATGCAAATTAAGCTGTGACTTGTTATATCCAAGCTACATGTACCTGAACTTGACGTAGGAAGAGCTTGTTCCATGTTTCAATCTCATCCTGATTCTGAAGCTTTCTAATTCCTCCATAGAATCCTCCTCCTACTCGATCACATTGTTCCCCATAATTGTTTCTAGACAACGTTATTCGTCTCATGTGTGATCCTTCACGGTATTGCTTGAACTCCACGATAAACGTATCTACCAATTAATTAAATCAAATTAACATGCACTTAATTTAATCTGGCTGAAATAATTTCCAGGTGTCAACTAACATACTAAAAATGATCATAAAGCAATTACATACTGTGAATGTCTTCAGCCTTTTGAATTTCAATATTCACCCAGGAATTAATATTAATATTTGAAGCCTGAAATTAATTACCAAAACAGATTCAATGAGAAAAGACTTCTCACCACTCCAATGACACTGACAATAATTCTCATTCTCATTACATGAGTCCAAGTGGCCAATAACAGCGTACCACCAATCTGCAATACATTTCACAATCACATTAAGGTAAAAATAACATATCTTTATATCTTGCTATAAGAAGCACGTAATATATATTAAAGTAGCACATTGAAGGCTTAGAAAGATACCATAAGGAACTTGTGTATTTCCTCTCCACTGGATCTCAATATGATCTCCCGGTTTCAAGTTGTCTAAACAATCAGAGACATGCATAACATATGGAGGAGAATCAACAGCAGGAGCTCTCACCATATCCCACTCCAAATTCTTCCCTAGAAATCGCCAACCACCACATCGATACCTAACAGAAATGATCAATTTTAGAGCCTCTTTGGTTTGTAATTGGAAATAGTGAAAATTATTTTCATCCATCATTCATTTTATATCATTGATTTGATAAATCTATCAAAATCAATTTTACACTACCGTGAACCCGATGAACGAAAAATTATTAGATGATTTGGACCACCACGTCATCCATGGTCCCGACCAATTAACATTTGAGACATAAGCAAAATTCATGGTCCGACCATGAATTTATTTTTAATCCCGACCAATTTTTCTTATGTGTCAAATGTAAACTGATCGGGACCATGGATGACGTGGTGATTCGGACCATCTAATAATTTCTCCAAACTGACACTTAATCTCCAATTAAAAACCATCTTATACAGCAAACCAATAAAATTAAAGTCATTAGATAAATATGACTTGAAAAAGTTGAATATGGGACAGTTTAGATGAAACTTTTACAAAAATACTTTTAGGTGAAAAAAATAGAATGAATCAAAGATGTCAAATGCATTTAACTTCTCCAAAGTAACTAATTTCAACTTATGGAGAGGTTAAATTCATTTGACCTCTTTGATTTATTCTATTTTTATCTTCTAAAAGTTCTTCTGCAGAAGTATATCCAAACTGGGCCTATATATTTTTTTTGTTTAACCACAGGTATCCTCCACGGCTGTTCGAGCCGGGAACATTCATATCATGGTGGGGCTAGCTCTCCCAGCGGGGCATACACAAGACTCAACCCGAGACCTTGTTTAAGGGGAATCAAGCATGTACCACTTGAACCAACCCCGTTGGTAAACTGGGCCTATATATGTTACTTACCATGGTGTTATAAGAAGAAAGATTCACATACCTTGCTTGAAAAGTATTAGATTCAGAGTCATAGCTAACCAATGCATAGTGAATCATCAACCCCTGCAAAGAA
Organism: Sesbania bispinosa; assembly: GCA_026901365.1. Classification (NCBI taxonomy): domain Eukaryota; kingdom Viridiplantae; phylum Streptophyta; class Magnoliopsida; order Fabales; family Fabaceae; genus Sesbania; species Sesbania bispinosa. The sequence continues at coordinate 285,572 of QLOH01000269.1, forward strand.
ACAATTTAAAAATATACATAAGTAGGCTTCAATATGACTTGCTAATAAAAATTAATGAAAAGCTTATATTATAACGGCAGTAAGCATTTTCCAATCTTTACCTTGTAGACCTGAGCAGGAAACCAGAATCTTCCACTCTGTAGAGAGAAATACAAAGACATCATGAAGTGGTTTGACCGCTGACCATTGAGGAGGCAACAATCTTCTAAGTATGAAGCAAGATACAGATTAGGCCAAACACCAGTGAAAGAACCTAATGATCCATTACTCAGATTGGTGCGTTGATTCAAGAGGTTATCTCCTTCCTTTGCTGCGGTTATATGCAATTGCCACTCCTTATAAACAACATCACCAATCACTCTGCCCCATTTCTGCTTCATGTGCTCTTCCCATAAATCATTACTCTGACATTTATCCCTTAAAAAAGTACACACCTCTGACATTCTGCAGAGTTCTATTGGTGAAAGGAGCTTTAGAATGAAATCCAAAGTCATTTCAGGCAAATCCAAGAGGGAGATATTATGACCTTGTTTAGTATTCTTCTCCATGTCTGAGTCTGAGGCTAATTTCTTGGACAGAGAAAGAAGATAAAGCTACCCCTACATCAGGTAGCAAATTAACTTTGATATGATATCAAGAGAAGAACTGTATATATTAACTGAAAAGTATGATCATCAGTTCACTGCTTCTTCTTTGTTTTTCACATACTATGCCGGCTATGTCACACTGTTTAGCGAGTGAGACACAAAAATGCCATGACAAGTTCGTGGTTCAATATTTGGAATTATGCCAAATTGTATTAGTTTATGTTTAATGAGAGAGTTAATTAACAGGTGCCGTGGCCGATAAGTTAAACTGAATTGATCCCTTTTGTCTTACTTTTTAAAATATATTTAATAGAGTTGAAAAGATATGGAGTAAAATATTATTTTCATCCAAAAACATCTTGGGCCAATTTATCTTTGAGTATCTACATTAGAGAGAAATGATAAGATATCCGTACGAATTTACTTATGCTACTAAATTATTTTAAATAAAATTATTTTTTTATATAATCACACATTCATATATACACTAAAAAGTCATTTTGTGGACATATGATAGGATATGATATACGAGTTGGATAGAAATAAAATAGAATAAAAGCATGATAAGTTCTTGTCATATCATATGTTTGATACACACTAGAATAAGAAGACGAATAATATTATTTTATCTTATCATACGTTTGAAATGAACAGATGACGATATGATAAGATATAAAAAAATATTGATATAACAAAATTACTCTTATTACAAATTTAATTTTAATTTTTGACTTTTTAATAAACATACATGAATAAAAAATATTTATTTATGAAAAAAGTTTTAAATTTAATAAAAAAATAAAATTATTCAAAATAATATCAAAATTCTCATAAAAATGAGAGGGGGGAGAGAAGGAGTGGAGAGAGGAGAGAGAGGAGAGACGAGAGAGGGGGAGAAAAAGAGGGAGTGGAAAGAGAGCAGAGAGGAGAGAGGGGAAAGGGAGAGGGAGGAGAGAGGGGAGACAAATGAGGATTTTTTTATCATATCTTATCATTCCCTAACCAAGCTCCCCCTTAGAATAAGAATTACACTAAGAGGAAAGGATATGACAAGTAACATGATAGAATAATCATATCCTATTGGTGCAACAAACACATAATAATAATAAGTGATGTGATAGGATAAAGTTATCATATCTTGTTTCTTATCGTGTCCACCAAACGACCCTAATTGTATTAAAAAAATTACACATGTGTTGACACATAATTGGGTTTAGTAACGCATGTTTATTAAATTATGTGATGAAAGATAAGATGACAACCTAAAACTTTTACACCAACAATGTACATATTATCCATTAAATCCAATTAAATTATATGTACGACAATGCATAATCAGATCTTCAGTTTGAATACGAATGGAAAACTAGACAACCAGAAAGAGCTTCTATCATTGAAGATGATAGGGAACATGTCCGAGAAGATAACGATAATATACATTCAACAAGGAAAATAAAATTAATGCAAATCATAATGATTAAGTCCATCATGTCGTACTCATTGTACAAGGAGTAGAACGTAATATTATGTACTCAGCAAGCGTTTCCAAAGAATGAGATTACACAAAGGACTTCCCCAACCAGTCAATACAATCCATTTATATATTGATTAATGATTAATTGATGTAATATTGTAATTTTCTAATCAGTAAAAACTAAAAAGACAATGAACTAGTAAAACATACATTTTGGACACTAAAAGAAAAGGGGTTAAATGACAACCCTCATTTGCACAATATCTAGCAAGCAACCACGGATTTTGATTTAAATATTTTTAAAAGAGCAAAATAAAAATAAAAAAATAAAAAAGAGAAGGAAGAGAAAAAGATGAATAATAACAAAGCCCCTTGTCATAGTAGACGATGAAGGAGTAGTGAAGGGAGGAGGGAATACATGGAGGATTCTTCTCTCCCATGCAAATCTATGTAATTTCTTCAATCTTGTTCTTTATTCGGACTGGTACTGCCCCTGAGAACGTAAACAGAACAATCAATCTTATTTCCAAATCTTTACAGATTTATCATGACTGGCAGAAGCAACCATCCCTGTCACCGGTGATTGTGCTAGAGCTGATATTACACACTCATGAGCTGGTATTGTCATACATTTATTCTCGGCCATGTTCCATAGCTCCAATGACTGCAAACCATTAACAAATCAAATGAAAACGTGATTTTTAGAAATCGTTAGATATGCTGCCAAACATGTTCAAAGCAAGTCAGCCAATATATTTTACAATTTCCAATGAACAATTTGAAATAATGGAGTTGATTCGAATTACTACTAAATGCAAACTAATTTATGAAATCCTGACAGAACCTATCTTTAGTCCTATACTTGATTCGATGTTGTTGCTTTAATCCTATCTGGATTCCAGAGCTCCACTCTACCAACCTGTCAACCATATTACTTTATCTTTCTAGGTTACTCTTGCTACCTTAAGCCCTCTAACCAGAATTTCTTGTTTCCACCCAATCATTCACATCATATGTTTTAACCATTGTGGATGACTTTTTTCAACGTATCAGCAATATTGCAGTCACTTCTACAGTAATATTTTACCCAGTTGTGTTGGCATAACAACAAATTAAGCACTCTCATAAAACCATACTTCTGAAGGAAGCTACCATTATCTCCTAGAGTTTAGGCACCCTAAAGTTACTACAGGTGTATTTTATAAAGAAAAGGGGAGATAATAGGGAATTTGATTCTTAACTACCCACTGAACACATGCCAGAAGGGAACAAGGAAAACAAGGGAGGGATTTGGCTATAAGGGAGAGAGTGAAAACAGAAAGGAGCAGAAAAGATCTAAGAAAAAGAAACTCAAGGGAGAGTTCTACCATGGCCTCCCAAAAGCCTTGGGTTATTTGTATTTCTTTTCCTGTTCCTGCTACTATATTCTCTCTAATAATTCTATGTAACTGATACTGATATCAATTGCAGAAGTGAGTTTATATTATACAGATACATATTGTCATGAGCTAACCCTCATAAAAGCTTAGACTATTAGATAAAGGAGCATGAATTGTTATATAATTTTATATCTCTAACATGCCCCTTCACACAAGAGTCCAATGGACTTGAAGTGTAAGACTGTAAGCTTACTAAGCAATAAGAGGGTCCACCTTACCTTGTGATTTTAATTCAACTTTTATTAAGGGGTGGGATCAAACTCTTGACTAGTGTTAATGATTTGTTGAAACCTCTAGTGTCCTGTAATGTAGGTCATTTGCGAACAAAATGCTTAAAGGAGTGTTCTGGAGTTAATAGAAGGAGAAAGGAAAGATAGAGACTATGAAGCACCAACACGGACACACAGACAATGGTAATGCCCAAAATACAAGAGACCGCAGAATGGCTAGATATATTTAAATAAATAAATAAATAATGTTTGATGCTCACAATAAAATGTAAAAAAAGGAAACAATAACAAAAATCAGTCATTAAAAAACCTAACACCCTAGCAAGTAGCAATTCCTTTGTATGAGCAGGACTATAAAATATCTAAATAATCAAGATTCATATATTCATCCTCTCAAAACAACTTGTTAAGCATTGCATTTTCCCTATGATAATGAGTCTCACAAAAACAAAAATACTAAGAAACTCCATTATACAATCTGAGCACTTGATTGCTTGACAAAAAGTTTCTAAAACAAGATGATCAACTATATTCTTAAACTTTAGTCTATGCATGTACAACCAAAAAATTAGGAAAGGATGTGATCTATTTAAGGCCTTCACCCCCTTCATAGGATAGAGAAGATAAAAGACTGAGCTTTAATTCAACTTCTATTAGAGAGTGGCAAGAATTGAACTCTTGACCAGCGTTACGTGATTCTTTAGAATCTCTAGCATCGTGCGTAACATGTGTCATTTATGACCCAAAATGTTCAGAGAAGTGTTCCAAATTTCTTCAAGAGATGAAGGAAGAGGAAGAAAAGATAGAAAACAAAGACAGAGTCAACAATGGAGGAACTTACACATTGTAGTATAGGGATGCAAAGTGCAAAAGTAACACCATCACTAAAGACACAAGAAATGAAAAGAAATGGGCTTTGGCAAGTTTTGAGTATATTCAATTAGTTGTTATTCTCTGACTTATTCTTCATAACTTTTTTACTACTAAATACTATAATTTGAAGTTTATGCATAGTGATTCAAGCCGAAACAAATTTTGATCTAAAAAAAAAAAAATCAAACTTGCTCCCTGTACATGGAAGAGTTTTGTACCAGGTACCCATACTAGTACCACAAAGCATGTTACACTGCTCCTAACCACATGGTAAAAAAGGCTCTAATACCTTGTCATTAACCGATTCTTCCAAAAGATTAAGCTGTTCAGTGAAGGGACATAATGGTTTTATACTTCTATATCTCTGTCACAAACCATATATCACAAACTTCACAAAGTTCAAGGCTCTTAATTTATTTCTCACAACTTGATAACCCTGAAAATATCTTCCCCCGTATCCTTCAGTCTGAGTATTAGATATCAGAGAACACCCGGAAAGTGAGATGTGAGAGAATGAGACACCAAAGAGAGTGCGAGTTAGCAGTAGCTTGCTTTAGAATCTGAATATCCTGCATTAACTACATATGAACAATAGGTGTGTGTGTGTGTGTGTATAGTGTCTGTGCAGTAGGTGTAATGACAAAATCAGAGGATGGAGGAGTTATCTAGACAAGTGTTGCAACTGAGGATGCAAATTGTATTTGTAGAGGGGTGGTCTGTATGTTCTAAGTGTTGTGCTAAGGGTGTGAACCAGAGGAAGTATGCAAATATTTTAGTGTTGCTTGCACAATATTAATGTAAAGCGCATCAGAAAGAATGGTCTGACAATGCTGCTTGATACATGCTTCCTGATCCAAGAGGCCTCAATCTTTGGTATTTGATATTAATCAAGTCTACTATTGACCCAAGTAGCAAATGTGTTGTATTCCCCCAACAAGCGTTCAAGTTTACATCCAGATGGTCTTCAGAAGAGACAGCATATCCAATGGGAATCAGAGAGTCCATTATCACCCTGATTTGAACAAGGTCCTCAGAGATTGCATGATAACCTTTTTTCATAATACACAAATCAAACCGATACTGATGTCCCTTTGCCTGAGTCGAGCATGGAAGTAGTTAACAATGAGTGTGAGGAGAGGATCAGAAAGAGAAAAAAGAAGCCATCAGAACAGGATCTGATCCTGCTGCTCCCAATTCAGGTATGCTTCTTTGATGAGACCTTACTCACAGTCATCTTCTAAGACAGAACACAAGGGAATGTGAGGATTCACACAAAAAATGCTGCAACTGGTGGCCTAACAGCCAATTACTTCCACAGGAGGAAGCTATTGTCATCCAAATGCACTGAGATTGTGTGCAAGAAAGTGATCAAGGCTGAGGACGATAACAGAGCACTCACCAAAAGTGGACTGGTGTTGATTGGATTCTTAGAGTTAGGCAAGGAAGCCATGGAGAGAGGATCAAATTAAGCTCTTGGTACATTATTAGATATCAAAGAGCACCAAGAAAGTGTCAGAAAATGAGATACCAGAGAGAGAGAGAGAGAGCAGTAGCTTGCTCCAAAATCTAAATATTCTGCATTAACTATATAACTATTGGATTTTGGACCCGGGCCTAACTCATCCCCAAAAGCTAGCTTATAGGGTGAGGACTGCTCAAGGCTTATATACTTTTATTTGGCCTTATCTCTAGGCAGTGTGGGACTCTAACACACCCCCTCACGCCCAGGGCTGGACATCTATACGGGTGACGGCCCAACGACAACAGATCATCTAGGATAGGCTCCGATACCATATTAGATTTTGGACCCGGGCCTAACTCATCCCCAAAAGCTAGCTTATAGGGTGAGGACTGCCCAAGGCTTGTATACTTTTATTTGGCCTTATCTCTAGGCAATGTGGGACTCTAACAATAACTAACTCATAACTGAACACTACAGACTCTCACTCTCTAACTGACACCATTACTAACTGTCATCAACAGAAGACAGTAACCATAGGAACAGTACAGTAAAGACTAGTCCAGAAAATAAAACAAAAATATAACAGTAAACAGAAATTAAAAACAATACAAGAGGAAAAAGTAAAAAAGGTACCCAAGACATGCAATACATTTTCATATGTACAAAACATACCTGGTATCCACCAATAACCAATAGAGTGGAGTAGCTTGGGTGAAAAACACAAGAATGAAACATATTTCCACTGGAATTAAGTTCATGAATGCAGTCCCCAGAGGTAAGTGACCACACTTTGACAGATTCTTGACTCACAGATGCCAAGTACTCTCCATTTGTATCCCAACATACACAGTGTACCTCTGCAGAGTGTCCCTAGATAAACATAAAATTCTAATTATTACTAGATATCATTAAAAAAATAGGGCTGAACAATTGTATTATTTTCTTTAATTTCATGAAGCCTGTGTCCTTGTTTACACACACCTGTAACGTGTGCATCTTCCTGTCAGTCTCAACATCAAAGAGAGACACAACACTGCCAGATGCTGCAGCAAGAAGTTGTCCAGTCCTTGGCTGAAACCTCACCTGTGTAGATCCTCCCTGCTTGATTAATTAATGAGGTTCAGAAGAGAGAATAAGCCAAATCCATCAATCTATGATAACTAAATCAAGTAAAATTTGAAAGTGACCTTAAAAACACGAGTGCAAGAATATTGACTAATATTCCAGAAGCGAATCTCATTGTTATCATCACAGGAACAGAAAAGATCATTTTTCTTTGGGTGGAAATCAAGGGACACCACATGTGAAGTATGACCACTATACGCCTGCAAAGAAAAGCTTGGCTGCAAAAGTAATAGCCAAAGGTAAGTCCCAGAAGACGGTAAAACAACACTTCAAAATTCAAATAGATACTATTGCCTACGGCATAAGAACTATAAGATTTTAACACCTGATTCCATGCTCAGGCTAAGCATCAAATGACAAAAATTAAACAAAAAAAAATATCCAATAGATAAATACAAACCCCTTCAAAAGAAGTTTTATCCATTGGGCTATAAAAAGAAAATTCTAAAGGACTCTCAACCATACAACAACAACAACAACCAAATCTTATCTCACTAAGTAGCTAATTCCTGTTTTGGTCTTGGGGTTCAAACTTAAATCTTTTGGGAAGGGGGCAAGCACACAACCTGTGTTGCATGGATACTGGTACGGTACCGGTACCGGGTACGGATACGGGTACGAGGATTTTAAAAAAACTAGGGTACGAGTACGTTAATAAACACACACACATATATATATATACACATGTATGTGTGTATGTATGTCTCTCTCTATATGAAGATATATATGAAAATAAAATTCTATCATTAATTCTATGTAAACAAGACCAATAAAATTATATGTAAAGAGGTGAAATACGAATGAGGGGAAGGATGGCGCCCAAAAATGTTGTGGAGGACGGCATGCGTAGAGGCAATGACATGTGAAGGAAGACATGTGTAGAGGAAGGGACGTTGCGAAACATGGCAGCGCATGGCGCACAGAGGAAGGGGTGGTGGTCAACAATGACGGTGTTTGGAGGCACAAATATAGGATACAATGAGTACCCAGGTGTATCTTTTTTTTCAAAAAAAATGGTTTAGTATGTACCCAGTGAGTACCCAGCTGTACCCATCAAGTACTGGTACCGGGTACGTACCCGGTACGGGTACGGCTTCATTTTTGGAGTACCCATGCTTCAGAGCACACAACTGAGCAATCAACCTAATTGCCAAAGAAGGGTTCCAACTTCAAAGACAAAAGGTTCCAAAAAATACCAGGGTTTCTCCATTACCATATTTCTCTGGTTAGTCATCATTGGTCAACAAAAAGAGTAAGAGGTCTGAGTGAAGGTTGTGTCTCAGCTTGTGCCCTTATCTCTTATTTATAGTAAATCATGTATATAAATCATGTATATAAATATGCTGCCATGGTTCCATGTCTTGCAAAATTGAAGTCCCTAAATTGTGAGTCATGTCAACTCGGGAAACATACCCGTTCTTCCTTTCCTAGTCAGGTTCAGAATCAAATAGAACCTTTTGCTGTTATTCATTCTGATATATGGGGTCCAAGTCGTGTCTCTAATTCATTAGGATTCAGGTATTTTGTCACCTTTATAGATGACTTTTCTAAGTTTACTTGGTTGTTTTTGATGAAAGAACGGTCTGAATTATTTTCTATCTTCAAGTCATTCTATATTGAAATACAAAATCAATTTGGAAAATCAATTAAGATCTTAAGGAGTGACAATGCCAAAGAATATTTTTCCCATGAATTTTCATCATTTATGTCATCTCATGGTATTCTACATCAGTCTACATGTCCCCACACACCTCAACAAAATGGTGTGGCTGAAAGAAAAAATCGTCATCTTATTGAGACTGCCAGAACTTTGTTATTACATACAAATATGCCTCTACATTTTTGGGGGGATGCTGTTTTAACAGCTTGTTATCTAATTAATCGTATGCCTTCTTCTGTTATTAATAACCAAGTACCTCACAAATTATTATTTCCTACAAAGTCTCTATATGTTGTCCCTCCTCGTGTGTTTGGTTGTACTTGTTTTGTTCATAACCTCTCTCCAGGTACAGACAAATTGTCTCCTCGTGCTATCAAATGTGTCTTTGTCGGCTATTCCAGGCTACAAAAAGGGTATCTATGTAATTGTCCTTCCTCACATCGTTGGTATATTTCTGCAGATGTAACGTTCTTTGAAGAAACACCATACTTCACCTCTTCCATTGAGTCTAATACAATCTCTGATGTATTACCAATTCCCTATTTTGGTCCACCTCTGTCTCCTTTGCAGGTTTCCTCACCTGGTTCTATCCAGCCCGGAGAGACTCAGTCTGGTACTTCGCAGCACCCTATCATCACATATCGACGAAGAACACAACAAGTTCTTCCACCAACAGAAGACATAATAGAAGATCCTAGTGATTCATGTCCACCTCCAACGGCTTCCCCTATCACGACCCTGCCAAAGTCCTCCCATTGCTCTTCGGAAAGGTACTCGTTCCACTCGAAATCCTCATCCCATCTACAACTTTCTCAGTTTTCATCGTTTATCACCATCATATTTTGCCTTTGTATCTTCTTTGTCCTCTGTTTCTATTCCTAAGAGTGACATTGAGGCACTTTCTCATTCGAGATGGAAGCAAGCTATGATTGATGAAATGACTGCTCTTGAGCATAGTGGCACATGGGATCTCGTTCACCTTCCTCCGGGGAAGAAAGTTGTAGGATGCAAATGGGTATATGCTGTGAAAGTTGATTCGAATGGTTGTATTGATCGTCTTAAAGCTCGCTTGGTTGCTAAGGGATACACTCAAACATATGGCCTTAACTCTAGGCAATGTGGGACTCTAACACACCCCCTCACGCCCAGGACTGGACATCTGGAGCGTGGACAACTATACGGGTGGCGGCCCAATAACAACGGATCATCTAGGATAGGCTCTGATACCATCTTAGATTTTGGACGTGGGCCTAACTCAACCCCAAAAGCTAGCTTGTAAGGTGAGGACTGCCCAAGGCTTATATACCACAATATGGCCTTAACTCTAGGCAATGTGGGACTCTAACAATTACAATCAATCAGTGCACTAATTACTAGCTAATTTACAGCAATCATCATATTACAATTGACTATATATTCACACACATGCTAAATATGCAAATATTCCAACTGGTGATATATAGGATCAAGATCCATAATATTGCACACAGGGACTCATGAATTATATTTTGCTGAATATTCTTGAACCTCTTCGAGCTCAGCCAACATAAACAAATAATTAAAACCAAGATTTGCTTTCAATGTTGAGACCTCAAAAAACATATCAATTCAAAAAACAAAAAAACATTCAGCTAAATAAAAATGTTGAGAGAGAGAAAAGCGGAGCATATTTTGAAAATTGTCTCAACTACACCATGGACTAGATATTTATAAAATGAATATTAATAAATACAAAGATATAGATTTTCTAATTACTATATTTACACGATACACTAAACCTAGACACTACAGTGAACCTAGTGTAAGACATTGGTAAAATTCAAAAGTGAAAATCTGGAAAGAAACACTGAAGAAGGAATTTTATTCACTGGTTCTTCTTGAGAGAAGAAAGATTGGTGATACAATTCAGGGGATTCGAGAGCCCTGTCTCTAACAATTCTCAACAACCCAAAAGCCATCTCACCCTAAAATCACCCTCTCGATTTATTTCCCTAACTTCCATAACTAACCTGACCTTTTCAACACTCTTACTCAATTAGCATAACAGAATTAGGCATCTCTTATTCAGTCCTCTTAATCCTTCTACCAAAGACTTTATTAATTGGGGGCCTAACACCTAGACATAATGATTTGTCTCTAACAGTAACCAAACTTATAATCCTTTTGGAGGGCATTACGTTCAACAAAAAGCAGATCAAATCTCATACTAAATGTGTTTTTGGTTTCCCCCAAAACCACATTCCAAATGTGGATCCGAGCAAACGCTGCTAAGAGTAGCTTATGCCCGGATCCACATTTGAAACGTGAATCCAGTGTAAACTAAACACACCATAAGTACAAACAAGGACAGGCCTGTATTAACAGTCAAAAGAGAATCACTAGTAAAAAGAATTTACATCTGCAGCGTCCCAAAGCCGCACAGTTGTATCAAATGAAGACGTTGCCAGCTGAGTTGAATTTGGTCTGAAGCGAACATCAGTAATAATAAGACTGTGTTCCTCAGGTGTGCTCTCTGTTTGCAGTGTGTCCATGTTCCACAGAACAACCTAATGACAAGGATTAAGATGAGCAACGCTATCATTTATAAAATAAAGATCAGTTCATTATGGGGATAAAAATAGGGGGTAAAATTTATGGATCTGTTTATAATTTTACAATAGAGCTGAAAACTGATCCATGAATCTTCCAGTCCAATTTATCACCATACCCAACGAATACTAAAAGTAAATTTCTGATAAGATCCTTATCCTATATTTTTGTCAGATAAACCAGAAAAAATGCCAAACACCCAATAAGTACATAATAAAAGCATGTGTTTTATGCAATGCAAGTTCAGAAACGACACGTGAAGAGGCATTTGCAGTTACTTAAAATAGATAGGTTTAAAGTGCTAGTTTAAGTGTGGAGAAGGGAGTTGTAAGTAATTTATTCTTGTTTTCAATTATTATACCTTGTTAGAAAAATACTCATTTTTTAGCATTGTAATTTGTATTGTAAACAAGAAAGAGCACTCTTTCCATGAATTAAATAGAAGCAAATATAGAGATCATAATAAATAAATAAATAAATTGATTTGTTTATTTTATTGCCATCACCATAATATAATAAAAGCCCTTGTAACAAAAAAAATGTATTAATTTCTTCAATTGTTGGTATCATATAAGAACATGTTTATGTTCACATTAAATATAATGCATTGCATACAATCAAGCAAGAAGTCAGCAGTCCAAATGGCTGCTCCTTCTTTGCCATGCTGATTGTATCAATACTAGACATTAGACATTTGGAAATGAATGGCCCCTTGAACAAACACTTGACCAAATTATTATTGATGTGGCCACTTTTGAAGCACGGACCAGACACAGACATGAATACACTAACACAACAAAGTCTAAAATATAGAACACCGAGACTTGGCATATATATTATGTAGAAAGTGCATTAGTTGAGAACATGAGAGGAGCTAATCTTGGTAGTTTAAGCTTAGATGAATAATCAACATTAAATTTAAACAAAATCAATCTTGACCATCCATATATGGTTGTTTAGTCAAAATTAGCTTCCCTCACCTCTCTTGGTCAAGCTCCGTTTATGTAATGTGTGGGCAGTATGAGGATTAATAGAGGAAAGAGAAAAACTCCTAAACGGGGTGTGCTGAAGACCTTTCTTAACATTTTTCAAGTTTGAACTTTTTTATTATTTTTTTATATTTTAAGTTGACTTTTCTAAAAGTTATTTGAATATAAAATGAAAAATTTCTATAACAGTCATGTCCTTCAAGTTCAAGCTATATTTAAGTGTTAGCTAAGTGTCCAAGCCATGACCCAACTATGTCTATAGCATGTCACAGTAGATAAAAAGTAATTTTTTAATTAGACACCTGATGAAGAGTGTCTGACACGTGTCATATAAGTGTTGGTGTTTGACACACTCCAACACATCAAGAAAGAGTTGTGTCCATGCTTCATAGTTGACCACTTGAAGTGTTGCTATGTGGTCAATAAGAAACTGCACCTATCCTCAATCCATTGACTGGTTCACCAGTTTCTGTGAAACCAGCCAGTTCTGACCAGTGTACACTGGATTATAGTGAAACTTAAAAGGTTCTAAGCTCTTACAGTTCTAAATTATGATGCACAGACACTTCTTCTTGAAGTGTCAGAGTGTCGGACACATTTCCAACACTGATAGGACACGTGCCAAACACCCTTTATCAAGTGTCCAAATAAAAAAATCTATTTTATCGGCTTGGACACCAGGGCTGTTAATAGCATGCTATAGCGCCGCGCGTAGCAGCGTGGAGCGGCCCCCTGGCGCTATGCTGGGCTGCGTAGCGTCGCAGCCGCTATAGCGGTGCAAATAGCAGCTGATAGCAGCGCTATTTGGCCGCTATGTCGAAGGTGTGGTAAAAACCCAAAAATGCCCTCAAAAGTGATTGTTCAAGTGTCATTTAGTGGGGGTATTTCAGACATTTTAGGTGAAAAACTTCAGTTTAAAAGGATTTGTGCTATTCTCAACCCATTTCACGATCATTTCCCTCTTCCTCTCTTAGTCCTAACTCTCGCGACCCACCCTTTCTTTCCAGCCACCGTCTGCGCGTTTGTCAGGCGACTCATTCCGGCGACTCCTATGTTTCTGTTTTTCAAGTGTCTGTGTTGCTGCTCAGGTTTTCTTTCCCCTGATTTTTGTCCCTTCCACATTTCTCTACCTCACTCCTCTACCTCTTCATTTCTGCCACCTATCTCTCAAAGACTCAGTCATTCATTCTTATTTTGGTTACATGTTTTGTTACTTTAAGTCTTAGAGGCTTAAAATTGTTTAGTTTCCTTGACTTTTGTTATTGTTTGCTTGTATGTACTTGTTAAGACCTATAACTTTTTATTGCTAATTATGAATATTTCAAGGTTTTGAGTAATTTTTTAGTATTTTTATGTATTTAGTATGAATTATAGCGGTCATCCTGCTATACACTATACCGCATAGCGTTTTGGGGGTCGGCCGCTACGCACCGCTATCCGGGATTGATAACTATGTTGGACACTTAACCGACATGATTAGGACACCTCTTGGGCATCTAGCCAACACTCAAACCATAGCTTGACGCTTGAAGCCTTGAAGGACACATGACTATTATCAAAAACTTTTATTTTGCTTTTAAATAACTGTAAAAAAAGTTAACGTAAAATATAAATAAAATTATAAAAATAGTTGAAAACTTAAAAAATATTTAGAAAGATTTTCAACACACTTCATTTGGGATGTCTCCTTCCCCCATTTATCCTTTAACCCCACACATTTATACAATTAGGAGATGTATCAAGTGAGTCTCTAAGAGCAAATAATCTTAATCATACAGCAACATATGGATGGTTGAGATTAACACTACTCATCTCAACTAATAGCTCTTTGTCTGTGTGTGTGTGTGTGTCATGTCCCGGTGTCCTAGATTTTAGACATTACTAATGTCGGTGTGTCATGTCCATGTCAATGTCTTGTTCGGTAAGGTCCACCAATTTTCCAATCAAACCAGATTGGTCCGTTTGGATTTGAAGTTGTTGTAAATCAACCAGCATGCTGTATAAGCGCATAATTAACTTAGACCTATTTCTGTACAATCCTCAGAAACTACAAGAATTCCTTCGAAACTTCCCTCCCATATTAGACAATGTGCTGGATACAGGTACTAACTTGTCAAGGCATGTATTACAAAGAGAGTGTGTGTGTGTAAAAGTCTATAAAGATTTGTAAATGCAAGTACATCATAGTCGGTAAAACCACTTTGCATGGGAGTTATTTCATCAGAGAATGGCTCTAGTTAAGGAAATTATTGGATATTGATTGAATTAGCCATCATGAACATTATATAAATCTGGTCAAATGGAAAGGCTCTTTATCTGCATAAATTAGTAATCATGCCCACAGTGCAACAGGTTTACCCATCAAATGCTCTTTATTTTTCTTCTACAAAATCTTCCTCATTTTGGATTTAAACTAGGAGAACACATGAATCCACAGAAGCAGAAGACCACAAAATGCCTACAAAAATATATTTTTCCTTTTCATATTGACAATTTCACATCTTATTTAGGGCCAAAAATTCTTATTATATAGAGTTCTGTGCAAAACTTACAAAAAAAAAACGAAGTTGGTTTTCATGGATTTTGACCAAAATACTGATTTTTGCAACTCAAAAGGAGTAATAGCTAATTAATGCCCAGTGCTAGGTATAAAACAACTATTCATCGAATTTAACCTAACAACTTAAGCTTTTGAGAGAGTTGGTCCTAAATATGGTAACACAAGCTCTATGACTAAGTGGTCAAGAATTCATTTCTTGCTGCCCCATTCTTCTAAATACAAGTTTAAATTTAGCACAAGGTAAAATGTATTGTGTGAGAGGGCGAATTGGACATAAATCATTCATGGACCTTCACCAATTATTAGCTTAAGCTTTTAGGAGAAATGGTTCTTGACACTCAATATATACGACCAAAAGAAGGAAAGGCACATAGGCTTTTGTCTTTAGTTTACAACTTAAGGGAGTATGGTACATGGTCCTAAGTAATTAATGCAGGTTCTTTTCCCATGAGTTAAATGCTGACCATGCCTATTAAGATGACATCATGTACCCATTATATAAGATTATCAGCAGGTACAAGTTAATCATCCTAGTATTAAGCCAAAATATAAAGTTGGAAACTAATCATTAAAAGGATGAATGCCTAATAGGAGCAGGCAATCAGCAGATCAATATGGAATGCAGGTGATTCATGTGTATTAATACAAACAATTGAAAATAATTTATTTGTAAAGATTTTAATATGGAAAAAACAGAAACCAATTTAAGATCTTTAATTTACAATTCACCCGCAAATATATAATTTGTTCTGCAATAGTCTTATGACTACTATGAAATTCTGCTATCTGCCTTAAAGCATGAGATTAAGGAATGAAATCCATTCTACCTTCTTGTCATGTCCAGCACTAGCTAATAATTTCCCATCTGAAGAGAAATGACAGCAAACAACTTTGCTGTTGCTTTTGCGTATAGAACCAACTTCACTGAAGGAAAAGCCTGAAATGGAAGCAATAGAGCCACCAATACACCTCATGTAAATAATAAAAAATTATGGAAGCATAAGAACGTTATATTACCTTTTGAAGCATCTGTAGCATGATCAGAGGGGTTCCGTTTCACAGCAAACAATTCCCTTCCATCACCATCATCCTGTGAGAGAAATGACTCAACGTCTCCAAAATGTTCGATGTCATCCTGCAACTAAAAGAATGTGAATTATCACATGCTAATTATCCATCATCTGTAACTTAAAACAAGAAGATTCAGCAAACAATATAGGGAAACAAACATAATTTAAAGGAAAAAGAATATAGTGCAAAAGTTTTGAAGTCTTGTATTCATTGGCAAGTCAAGAATATTACAGACATTATCAAAATTAGCAATATATTTAACAACCATGTCCAGAAAGTGAATGATAGAAACTGCAGCATACACATTGAATTTGAAGGTTCATAATCCACCATATGGGAATCATAAAAGTAATTAAATAGCATAAATATTGTATAATTCAAGTACAGTCATAAATCATTTACAAACTGTTCTAAGATAATTACTGAGCACAAAAAAGTAGCCTCGTACCCCTACTTTGTACAGTGTGTTCTATGGTGTTTTTACATCAAACGTTTTATTTGGAAGCAACATATGCAGACAAAGCACATCAGTTGTTCCCGAGGTAATACAAGTTACATAATCTTCAATTTGATTTACCAGTTGGTTTGTAGAAGATGCAAGACCAACTGCTCCTTCAGTACCATACATCATCAAACCTTTAGATACACCAGCAACATTCTGCAAGTTACCCGCCATAGCAACTCCATCACCAGGAGTATGAGTAGATGGAGTTGATGGTTGAGAATTAGAAGGGCCGAGTGTATTTCCTGTACCAGTACTATTGGCAGCTCCTGAAGATGTAGGCCCTTTCCTTTTTCGGTTATTCTAAAATTTAATATTAAACAGTCATAACATGCAAGTGAATCGTACAAATGAAAACTTTATCTAGGACTGATATCATCATAAATAAACATAAGAAAATGCTGGCAACACACTCTGACACACTCTCTGTGATTGGTTGAAAGTCACATGAGTTCCACCACATTAGGAGTGAGACCCACATAATTTGATAGGACCCATGTGAATTTCAATCAATCATAAGGGGTGTGTTTAGAGAGTGTGTTGGTAGCACTGCTCATAAACATAACAGAACCTGCACCAGCTGCTGTGGATGCAAAGGATCCTGTTGTTGCTGGGAGGTGGATTGTTGGATCTGTGGCATGTTGATCTGCTTAAAACATAAAATAACCATATCAATAAAGAGAAGAAATATGGTGTTAGTTATAAGTCTACAATGGACTCTGAATACAAACTTTGTATTACTAGCCTAATTCACTGAATAGAATACAGAGACTGCACCTACATCCAGTACAGTTTTCCCAAATCTCTTACTACTTTACATAATACTCCCTCCGGACTCGAATATAAGCAACAAAAAATCCACTTGTGGTGGTCTAAAATATAAGCAAATCTCAACTAATTTTACCTTATTTAATGACTTAGTACTAAAATACCCTTTATTTAAATTCAGATTTTATTTTCCAATGACCCTATTTAATGAACCATGTAGAGAGAGTGTTTCCACTTGGAACAAGTTTCAATAAAATTGGAGTCTTCTATGAAAGGCAATTTAGAGAATACAATTCATTTTTAGATGATATCAAGGAAATTTAATGAGGTTAACTAACATTTCTTAATTAGCGTGAGTTAGTTTTTTTTGCTTATATTCGAGTCCGGAGGGAGTACTAGAGCCTTCTAATTCTTTTATTCCTTCTTTTACCTAAAAAATAAAAACCAAAACCAAAGGTAAAAGGTCTATCTTTACACTTAATAGATGACAGAACATTATGGCATCAAATAATCTATGTAGCTGACCCCATCTAGTGGGAATAGGTATAGTTATTGTTGTTGTCGATTGTTGTATG
Organism: Sesbania bispinosa; assembly: GCA_026901365.1. Taxonomy (NCBI): domain Eukaryota; kingdom Viridiplantae; phylum Streptophyta; class Magnoliopsida; order Fabales; family Fabaceae; genus Sesbania; species Sesbania bispinosa. The sequence continues at coordinate 303,476 of QLOH01000269.1, forward strand.
GAAACACATGACTGGCATGGTCTACCAGCACTGAGAGGAGGCCAATGGGTGGAGCAGCTTTTGGCAATGAGGCTGGGTCACAAAGGGGCAGTTAGCTTGGTACTGTCTCAGGCTCTCAGCGTTGAGGCCCATTTGTTCCACATTTCAGGGCTGTTGGTGGGTGGGGCCTGGTTAAGTTCTAGGCGGTCTTGGAAGTGATTGAAGGTACGCAAATTTTTTTTGAGGTTTAGATGTAAATAAAACAAAATTCTGCAGCAAAGTTTCACATGACACACCGCAGTGCGTAATTAGATTCTGGAAAAATATAATGTTCTTCATTCGTCTTGGTGCATGAACTGTGCACCGTAGCAAACAAGTCCTCTTTTCTAGAATCTTTAAAGATCCCAAAAATGAGCACCACAGTCCACAATGCATTAAGCACATGCTGCAACACATGACATTGCATGCCATAGTAGATGACCCTTAGTATGTCCCAAGTTTTCAAATTCAAACAGGGATTCATGAGCTGCAGTGCAAGATATGCACACCACAGTACATGACATGTGTATGCATGCTATAATGCAAGTGTGAAAATCTTGTTTCCAGTTTTTCTTATATTATTGCATATCATTTTAACTTTTAATACCTATTTCTTATACATGAAATAATGGAGTAAGAATTAACAAATTTCCTGAGTAGGAAGCTAGACTTTGGACATGAAGGATATAACCAAAGGGTTTTGAGATTCTTCTCATGCATAACTATTTTGAAGCTTGCTTAGTTATAGAATTTTTAATAATTGTTTTACATGATTTATGCACTAACATGGGATATCTGTAATTGAATGAAATAATTGCTGGTATGAGGCTTACTATATCAATATAATCAGGAGAGAAATGAATCTCTCATAGGGAGGTGCCTCTCGATGAGGTATAATCCCCAAACTTAAGGGGTGGCCTCTGTCCATATCAGTGTTATCAAATGGCGGAAATTGCGGTGCCATTGCGGAATTGCGAGGCGGTTTTATGGCAAACCGCCGAACCGCATGGTGGCAATGGCGGATTTGTGATGGCGGCGCAATTGCGGCCACCATGACCATGGCGGTGTGGCGTAAAATTGCGGTCATGGCGCAAAATAGCGGCCAAAATGGTTTTTTTCGGACATGGGTTTGGGCTCATGACCCGACCCGGTTTGAGGTGACCCGGTTACTCAATAACCCTAAAAGGGTTTCTTTCTTCCACCCATTCATTTTTCCTCTGCGTTTTAGCTCTCCTCCGTTTCTGTTCTCACCCAAGCTAACAGCCACTGTGTCTTCTTCAAGCTCCTTCTCCGGCAATCTCCTTCTCCGGCGACCTTCTTCTCCGGCGACCTCCTTCCTCCGGCGAGCGGCGACCAGATTTTCTGGTGAACATCTTCTCTCTGTCTTTGTCTCTGTTTTTTTTTCTTTTTCTGTTTTTTGGTTCTGTTTTTTGGTTCTGTTCTTTGCACTCTTCCCCTTTTAAATTTTGGTTCTGTTTTTTCTGCACCCTCTCCACACTCCACAGTTTCTGTTTTTTCTGCACCCTCTCGGCCTCTTCACAAGAAGAAAAAGAAGTTAACTTTGACCAATCTGAGGGAGAAGAGGAAGAGGGATATGCCTCTATAGAGGACAAATAAATTGATTATGTTGGACTTGAGGAGGAGAATTAAACTTTTAGAACTTTGATTGTGTTGTTTTATGTCTACTTGTTTGTTGTTACTTGAACTTTTGTTTATGATATTTATGTTGCTATGAGACTTATTGTATTTCATTGGATGGTTTTATATCAATTTAGCTTATTGTTCTATCAATTTGGTTAAATTATGCACATTTTTAGGTTTTTTCTATATATTTATTGTATTTTTATTATGGCCGCCATACTTTCGCCATAATCCGCAATGGCATCCGCCATATTTTTATGGCAGAATTTTGGCTTTCCGCCATGGACCACAATTCGCCATTGATAACACTGGTCCATATGAGAAACCAGATCACAAGAATCTCAAAAGCAGGAAATACCATTTACAGATCGAGTTGTACGACGAGATTAGTTTCACTTGAGCGCATATATATATATATATATATATCAATGACAAAGTGATTTTGGTCAATATGCCTAAGTGCTATGATGTAATAATCATTTGCGTGTTGATGATTTAAAGGTACAGTTCAGCGAATTCATGGAGTTAATACATTGTGGATATGATGACATTTATTTTGTGTGGTTTTAAATCCAGAAAAGGGAATTATAATCATGTTATGTGATCATGATTGATGTAAGATAATATGAGGACTTGTTTCAATGCCGAATTACTATTATGATTATGTGTATGCTCAGATATCCTTTGTGGGATTTTCTGTAGCTTGCTATAAGTGGAAGCGGTCAAAATTTTTAAAATTGTGTCATTATCAATGTGAATTTTCAATTCTCATCATTAAAAGAAATAGATATGCCACAGCCCACAGTTGACTTTGATGATAGTTTTAGAGTCTATGTAGGTTACTGTGCCCAGGATGGATCAGCTAATACAAGTTATTATCGGCTTCAGTCTCTAATCTGATTAACTTATTATGTACAAGATCATGCATAAACACAGCCAAATAATTCAATGCTCATGACAGCATTAGCAAAAAGTAAACTCATTGCTTTAAATCAAGCAAATTTTTCTACAACATAGCATTATCACATTCATGTAATATTAGGCCAAGTGGATAGAATAAATGATACCTTAGATGAAGTAGATTGCATTGGAGAGCCTATTGATCCATCGTTCGCAATTTGTTGACCATCTTTCACATTCAAATTTCCCCTAGCTAATCCCCTTAATCGCTGTGGATCCATATCTCCATACACTGGCGAATTGCCAATATTTCCTTGTGCTTGTACCTGTGCAAGAATCTGCTGTTGTTGTTGTTGTGGCAAAAGCTGAAATTGATTTGCACTCTGAAGGAGAGGCTTCTGAACTTGTGCTCCAAAACCAGGACGAATTTGATCTATGCCCTACATAATATGATAATTGATTTAAATTGGATCATATATATTGATAGATTTCTACAAGTGAACTCAAGGCTCATAACAGAACTCACAGTTAAAGGCCATCCTTTCAATGTGAGACCACCAACTCCAGGATTTAAACCTGAGAAAGAGAAGAAAGAGAACTATTGAAACCAAGCAAGATGATTATTCAAAAAAAATTGTGTCGCAATTATGTGATAATTATAAAACATGAAATTAGAAAACGATCTTGAAGAACTTCATGTCAAATGAACCATGCAGATACCCCAAACTGTAATAAAGCAAAATAAATTAAATTATCATGTTTGGCTGACTGATGTACAAGATATAAAGTGTTGAAAATCCCAAATTATTTCTATTCAGCTCATCTTAAAATCGCTTTTCTCTAGTACTAATTCAAACCTGCATTTGTGATTCCAGGCTTTGACTGCATTCCTCCATGCCCATAAACTGAAGAAGGATCCATAGGCAAAGATCTCTGCATGGTGCCCATGTTGACTTCACCTTTGATGTCCTGCTGAGGAGAAAATACTAGAAATCAACACCTGAAACAATAGAGAGTAGAAAGAAGAAAGTAAATGCAGCTGAAGACTGGGCAGTGCAAGCATATACAGGGGTCTGCTGAGTTCGAGCCTGGATTTGCTGCAGAGCTGCTGTCACACTTCCTGAGTTTCCTGGAACCATCTGACTGTTTGGGAGAAAAGGCACAAAAATCGTGAACATGTATAAGACTACATATATTTCAAGTTCAATAAAATTCACCGACGATATTACCCAGGATGATTTGTTGGTTTCAAAAGGGCCATTCTAGCATCTAGAAGTGGCTGGGATGTCTCTGTATCCATGGGGTTAGAGTGCTTCATCCGCTCTTCATACATTTTTGTAGCCAAAGCAGTGGCAGTAGATTGCCCAAGCATTCCTTCTGTAGCGATAGCATTTACAGGACCTCCGAGGGGAGGATGATTAGAATCCCTTCTTTGCAGCTGAGCTTGACGCATTAACTGCAACTGCTGCATATGCAATTGCTGTTGTTCTTTCGCTTTAATCTGTTGAGCCTGCAACTCATAAATAAAAGGAAACAACTAATATTTATAAAATCAATAAACCACCGTTTAGGTGAAGGCTTAAGCTTTTAGGTGAAAGCGCATGAATGATTCTATATCTAACACCATTAAAGCCAAGGAAGAGAAGGAAGGTACCTCTAAATATGCTGCAGCATTCTCAGAATGTTTCTCATTTGTCCTTGCAATAAAAATATCCCAGAAAACAGACCACCACTCAAAAAGAAAACCTCCAGGAGCATCAATTGCTGCATTTCAGAGTGTTAGCTACAATCAAATGCAGTACAATTACCCTCTAAAAATTCGATCCCAGTGATGTATACAAACATTGTATGCAATCATTGACATTAGAGTATTCCAAACAGGTCATAAGTAGAGATGGGAACTAGATAATCATTTAATAAAATAAAAGTATAAAAAAGAATTAAACCACTACATTAACTATCTCTCACCTACTGGATCAGGAGAAACCTTCCCTTCTGTCATGAATGACTTGGCAGTGATGTGCAACTTTTTCTTCACTAAATAATCATAAATATAAACATCAAGCCTAGCAACAAAAGAGAACACACTAATAGTTAAAATTTGAAGTAAACAAGAATAACCATTAATTGGGATCGGCTACACCGATCAATCAACTATTAGCCCTATCAAATTAAATTAATGTACTTACATCTTATCTGCTTCCCAATTACTCTGCGCCATAGTTCCCCGGTCAAATTCAGGATTAACTGAAGAAAAGCACGAAATTCGACAAGATATCAAATAAATGAATTCAACAAAATCTCAAAGTAAACAATGAAAAAACAAATTTAACCAAATCACAATTCACAAAAAATCAATGCACGACCAACCTCAAAACACAACAAATAGTCGGATCAAACTCCTACATTACCAATCCGGAGCTGCATGCACCAACGACCACCACGGGTGAAAAATCGTTCTCAATTTCAGAGATCACAAACCATGAATAATTCAATTTCGTTCAAGAAAACAGAGCCGCTCGAGTGAATTTACACGAATTTCGTACCTGCTGTCACTGAGTCGCTGAAAGAAAGATCGAGAATGATGAGAATTAGGGTTCGTGAACCCAGTGACAGTGAGGACTATAGTTTGAACTGGTTCTACAAGCTTTCAACAGTCGAAGGTGAAAGATGGGAGAGTTTGAATGAATGAGATTCCGAAGCTCAGGCTCGTTGATCAACCGAAGCTGAGGAAGGTTCAGGTTCGGACGTAGCGAGCTTCCGTTCCGTTCCGTCCCGTCCTGGTTAACGTATAGCCTTAGAAAACCACGTCGACCGACACGTGTACAGCTGATATTAAACAGACCAAATGCAAACTGTCTTGGATGGTTGAAAATTGATCGAAATGATCATGACGATGATCTACATATAATATAATATAATATAATATATGAGGAGTGCTAGCAACACACTCTTTTGAACACTCTCCCAAACACACTTCATGTGATTGGTAAAAATTCACACGGGCCCCACCAAATTCGTGGGTCCCACTCCCAAGTGGTGGGACGCATGTGAATTTTAACCAATCACATGGAGTGTGTTAGGGAGTGTTCAAAAGAGTGTGTTCCTAGCATTTTTCTATATATATATATATACAGAGGAGGGTTCAACTTACATCGGTGTAAGTTACACCAAGTATGACACCGCTGATAACTACAAATCAAAAGGGTTTTTTTAGTAATCCAACGGTTGAATTATGTTTATTCATCATCATGATTATATGTGTCAAATTTCGTAAAATTTTGACACCAATAACTTGGTAATCATGATGGTTAGGTTTTCATGTATTTCAAATGTATATATAACGTTAATCTTGAGACATCACAATGACATATCAAATCATTTCGGATTAATGTAAAATTTATATGTATGATCTATATGATAGTAACTTTCAATCCAACGGTCGATTACTTAATACAACGATTCATTAAAAAATTATTCAACAGTGTAATACTTAGTGTAACTTACACTGGTGTAAGTTGAACCCTCCCCATATATATATATATATATATATATATATATATATTATATAAGAGGAGGGTTATAATTACACTTACACCGGTGTAAGTTACACCAAGTATTACACCGCTGAATATTTTTTTAACGAATCATTGTATTAAATAATCCACCGTTGGATTAAAGTTACTATCATATAGATCATACATGTAAAATTTCACATTAATCCGAAATTATTTGATATGCCATTGAGATGTCTCAAAATTAACGTTCTATATACATTTGAAATATATGAAAAATCCAACCATTTGATTATCAAGTTATTAGTGTCAAAAATTTTACGAAATTTGACACATATAATAATGATGATGAACAAACATAATTCAACGGTTGGATTACTAAAAAACATATTCGATTTGTAGTTATTAGCGGTGTAATACTTGGTGTAATTTACACTGGTGTAATTATAACCCTCCTCATAATATAAAGTCAATACAATTGTACATATTTTTTATCCTAAAAAAATCCTTACAATAAAATATAATAATTATCCATAATTATATTTACTGTACATAATATTATCTCTTAACCCAACTTATTTTGGACTTTTTTCTCTTAGAGAAGTTGGGCCAAATTTAAAAGCTCTTTATCAATAAAAGTAACTTATTTTTTATAAAAAGAAGAAGCTTATTAAAAAAGCTAGTTTCAACGACTGTTTTTTAAGAGTGCGGAATTTTTTTAAAGATCACCTCTCCTTGATTCTTCAAGGTTGTGTTTTATTAATAAACTTTTATTTATTTTCAAGCTTCCTTCAACTGGTGCAACAAAGCGTAATGAGTTGCATTAATTTGTTGGATTGTGCAAAATTATCGCCATGTGAGTACCATTTTAAGCAAACGGTGACAGCTTAATAAGTTGTTTATTTGGTGGCAATGGCAGGCATAGCCGCATAGCTGCATAGTACTCAGTCGTTCACTTTTGCTATAGTTTTTAAGGTTTTGCCCTCCATCTAATAAAAAAATAATTAGCATGGGTTATTCAAGTTACAATATATATTACATAAGAAAAGAAAAGTGTGATGTGTTTACAACTGGGAATGTAATTAGATAGTTAATTTAAACAAAATAAAATATCTTTATAGAAAAATTTTATCAAATAATTTTTAATTTAAAAATAGCTTTTAAAATAATAAAAGTTAAAATTGTCAAACAACTTTACTTATTTTTCAAAGCTCTTATTTTTAGTTTTAACATTAAAGCAACTTATAAAGTAAAAAAGAAAAGATGGGCCAAATAAACCCTTGGTATGATGTTAATTCATTTATATAAATTATATTTATTTATATTTGCTTATTGAACACCTTTTCTTAATGACAAAAAATGTGTGTATATAATAATAAGAAATGCGAATAAATGGATACCATAATACCTTTCTTTTTACTATTACTACGTACTGCCAAACAAACCCTTAGCATGATGTTAATTAATTAATATAATTTATATTTGTTTATTGAACGCCTTTTCTTAAAGACAAAAAAATGTGTGTGTATATAATAATAAGAAATACAAACAGATAGACACGATAAAAAATAAGAAGCAAAATATGGAAATCAATTTTTTATAGTTAAAAATAAAAAATATATTTCATAAACTAAATAGACCCTATAATTAGTAAAAGTTGGCCAATCAAACTTGATAAAATTTGTCAAAATTTCTTAATTAATTTTTTGTATAAAAGTGAAAAAAATAATATTAATAATTTGAAATAATAAATTTTATTTTTTTTGTTTTTCATGCAATAATATATAAACAAGAAATTGTCTTGTTTGATCCAAAAATCTCAAGTTACACATAAATGCTTCGAATTCATTACCCTCCATCAATGTTATTGTAGATCAATGTCATCGTCATGTATCAATTAATGGTTTGTGGTGTACGTGTCCAAAACAATGTTCACCTCCTCGCATGTTATTTTCACTTTGCCTTTGCATTCTTATTTACACCACAACTAAGGCTATTAGCACACTCCCTATATCCACAAGTCAAAAAATAACTTAAAAATACTACTTAAATTGTTGTGTTGAAAATCTAATAACCTAGCAATTACAAACAACAAAACACTAAATTTATATATTATAGTCACACCTCATAAAGTGTAAAGTACAATTACAAGGTACTTATAAAAAGCAATTAAAGGTAAAATAGGTTATCAGCCGGATTGAATTAAACTAAAAAAAAAAGCCTAGATTCCCTTTGGGCTTTTTAAAATGATGCTAAAGGCCTACAAAAGGTCGATTTTTTTGGATTAATCCCATTTTTAGGTTTTATCATGTCGGGTTAAAAAGTCTAAATTTAATTCGAGCTCAAAATTTAGAGCCCAAACTTTACATTTTAGCAAGCGGGTTTAGGATGGCCAATTTTGTAAGCTTTATAAGCCATAAAAAAAGAAAAATAAGGAATACAAGTTACAAGTTGTGGATGCTAGCAAGATCTTTAAATTTATAGGCTGACGACATCAATTACTCCGTCATCAAATGTATTGGGCTCTAAAATAACATTGTGGCATTGAGTTTTCATTCAATTTGTGCATTGCAAAAAAAAAAAAGAGGAGAATGAAGAAGAATTTGAACCATAAACCCGTAAAACCACCGGTGATGAAGCGAGCTTGGTTGTCACGTAGATTTCCATGGAGGAGGTTAAATTGTAACTTATAACATCAAGCCACTCTTTAATTAGGGACCATAAATTATCTTGAACAATCACCATTTCCATCTACACCTTGCACGGTGAACCATTAAGAAAGATATTGTCTTATTGGAATACATCCATTGTTGCTCTATATATCTACAATGTTGCACTACTAGCCAGCTTAACAACCCCTATAACCAACACAAGACACCACTATCTTACACAAGCCACAGCGAACTTGTGACCTTATACTATTAGTTATGTAGGAGATGAATTCATGAATAGTCAATAAAGGCAACCCACCTTTCATATCCATGTAAATTGTTGCTCTCCTAAGCTAACCATTAGAATTAATGTTGATTAAGAGGATGAGGGCATGGAAAGGTGGAGAGAAAATTGAACTGGTGCTATAATAACTTGAAAAATCACGTGTGAACATAAAAAATATTGTTGTAAGCTTGAAGAGAGATTAGGTTAAAAGAATGCTTGTAATCATGTTTGATTAGTAGAAAAATCTCTTTATGTATAAGGACTAAATATAGCCCCAAAACTATTTGATTGTTTTAGAATAAATTTCTATGCAGTGTCTTTAAACCCTCTCTTAGGTATTTTCTATTCATATATCACTTAAGAACAAAACAAGTTATTCACAAAGCACACTAGACATAACGCAAGTACTATTTTCTCTTCAACTTGTTGTTGCAACCATTTTAAATGCTTAAGAACCATATCTACACCTTGAAGTTCATATGTGTTCGTGGTGATTTCTCCACGGCAGTTTTCGGTTAAGATGTTGGATCTTCCCAAAGTTCACAGCGGAGTGCAACGGATCCATGGTGGGGTAGGGTGTACCTGCAAGGACTATGATGCCTAAGTCAGAAAAGATTCTGATCAGAGTGTTTGCTTAGAATGAAAACGTACCTCAAATGGATCTCCTGCAGAGTATTATATATGAATTTTGGGGGAAAGTTCGTTTGACGGTTATAACGGATTCTCGGAGATGTTGCCACGCGCTTTGGTGAGGTAGAGGAGCACGCGCTGAGACGAGTCCTACTTGTAAGTCGGGGATTGTATGACAATGTTATAACTCGGTGAGCCTTGGGTGAATGTTCGTTGATGTTAGCCGTCTTGAAATGCCAGGTTACATCGGCAGTATCAGCCGAGTTCATATTCAGTCCAGAACATGTTACATTTTCACTTTGGGTGGTACTGCTGCAAGGGCGGAGGGTTATAGGGACTAAGGGGGGCCATGACCCCCCTCAACTTTTTTTTACACACACACACATATATATATTTGAATAATTATATAAGAGTTGTATAATAAAAAGGCCCACTTTAAACCTTGTTGATTGAGCCCAAAAAAATATAGTTAATTAGGGTATTGAAATTGGTTGACTAAAAATAGTATAAATAATAAAGATGACTCTCCTACGCACTACGTATAAAGCTGCACCCGCACACAGTTGTTAACTGCTCAACTACAACAGAGTCACAGAGAACATTGAAGACGAATTTGTAAGTGGCACACGCATTCACATAAATATTATCTTTCTTTACCTTTTTTTTGTTTTCAAGTTATTTAATTATTCGCAATTTGGAACCGGTGCAGGTTCTCCGTTTGTTCTCAAGTCAAGTGCTTCAATTGAAAAGTTTTGACACTACACGCATACCTAAGCGAATCAGCAAACCTAACTAACATAAGGTAAGCAATAAAGCAAACTACTAATTACTAAACTCGTAAAACGTAAATTGTAAAGTAATTAACTAAGTATGCAACGTTTTTAATTTATATATATTATATTTATATAAAATTATATATAATATTCTATTATATTTAATTATTTTATTGTTTTTAGTTTTTTTATTTTTATTATAAATAATTAGATATAGATATATAATTGTCTTTAAGATGTGTTTTGAATGGATTGCTTGTAAAATTATAATATTGTATGATTCATTTTTAGTAAAATAATTAATTTAATTTATTTTTATCTTAATTTTTTACTATAATGGGAAACAAGTTGAATCGATTCTATTTTCAAGCAAAAAAGCATTGTCGACACAGAAAATAATGAAGAAGTTGAAAGCTTATCTACACCAACAGTTGATACTTTAATTCCAGAGTCTCGACCTTTGAAGGCACCTAGAATTGCAACTGAAGAAGTTAGTCCAAATTTTATTGAGCGTGATCTTGGCAAAAGAAAACAAATTTGGGAGTATCCTCTTGAGCAATGCAATCATATTCAATGGGCTTATTTAAGTCTTGGTCCTTATCAACCTAAACTTTCAGAGTATAAAAAGTCTAGACCATCTACTCATTATCAACGTTTTCAATCTTCATAGTTTGACTTATAACCAACTTGGTTGGAGTATTTCCCTACTATAGATGCAACATTTTGCCTTCCCTTGTTTCTTTTTAACAAGCCCAACGGTCGTCCTGCACAAAGAGCTTTTTACCATAGATTGGATTCAAAAGTTGGAAAAAGGTTAGGAATGGAAAAGATTGTCATTTCTTGAATAATATAGGCAAAGAACCAAACTCCTCTCATAAACTTTGTGAACAAGCTTGTGAAGATCTATGAAGCAAGCCCAACATCTACCACAAGTTCTAATAAACCAAACTTCACAACAAATTGCCAACAACAGATTTGTGGCTTAAAGCTTCAATTGATTGAGTTTTGTATCTTACCTTCCAAGGATGTGCTATGAGAGGTCATGATGAAAGTGGCAAATGTTACAAATCGTGGTAATTTTCTTGAACTTCTAAAGATCTTGGCTTCCTATGATGATAAAGTTTCCAGTGCTGTGTTAGAAAATGCACCGAAAAATGCTTCTTATACATCTCCAGATTCTCAAAAAGAGATTTTACAAGTAATAGCTCATAAGGTGAAATGGGCAATTCGAGAAGAAATTGGTGATGAAAAAATTTGCATCATTGTTGATGAAGCTAGTGACAAATCAAGAAAGGAGCAAATGACCATTGTTTTAAGATTTATTGATAAACATGGCCTTGTGAGAGAGCGTTTTTTGGCATTGAACATGTTCCAAACACTTCATCTTCAACTCTAAAGACAAATATTTATTCTATCCTCTCTCACTATGACCTTGATATTAAGAACATACGAGTCCACGGCTATGATGGGGCGGCAAATAACATGAGAGGTGAATGAAAAGGTTTACAGGCTTTAATTTCTAATGATTGTCCATATGCTTATTATATTCATTGTTTTGCCCATCAATTGCAACTAACATTAGTTGCCGCTTCCAAAGAAGTCATTCCTATTTATCATTTTTTTTCTAAGCTAACATCTATTGTCACTTTTGTATTCGGGTCTACCAAGCGTAGTGATGAGCTCAGGTCTATTTATGCTACTGAAATTAGCTCTTTAATTGATGATGGTGAGCTTGAAACTGGGAATAGCCTCAATCAAATTGGAAATTTGCAACGACCTGATACTCATTGGAGCTCTCACTTAAAGTCTACTTCTACTTTGATAAAAATGTTCAATGCTACATGTGATGTTCTTAATAAAATTGTTGATGAAGGTCATGATCCTTCACAACGAGGACAGGCTTATTCTTCAATTCAGGCTATGACTAGCTTTGAGTTTGTCTTTGTGTTGCATCTCATGAAAGAAATCATGGAGATTACTGATTCACTTTGTCAAGCTTTGCAACACAAGTCCCAAGATATTGTAAATGCATTGCGCCTTGTTTCAAGCACTAAAATCCTTTTACAAAACACGAGAGAGACCGGATGAAAGACTCTTCTTGCAAAGGTAAAATTGTTTTTTATATATTTTAATTTCAAATTAATATCTATTATGTGAATTTCTTTTTATCTCTCTATATATCTTTTTTATTTTTTATTTAATTTATTTTAAACTAAAGTTGTTTAATTAATGTTTTATGAAGGTAAAATCATTTTGTGAATGTCATAATATTGATGTTTTTGATCTGAGCTCTTGTTATGTTGGAAGGAGAGGTCGCGCGTGCTCGTCGCCAAGAAGATAATATTACAGTAGAGCATCATTATCATGTGGATATCTTTAATGTCGTAATTGATTTTAAGTTATAGGAATTGAATAGTAGATTTAATGAGAAGGCAATTGAGTTGTTGAATCTTAGTTGCACTCTTGGATCCAGGAGAAGCCTACAGATGTTTTCAAATTGATGACATTTGCAAACTTGCCCATAAATTCTATCCTGAAGACTTTACAGAAGTTGAGAAAGAAGAATTGAGAATACAATTGCGTCACTTTGAGATTGAGATAGCCAATAACAAAGAATTTCACAAATTATCTAGCACTTCATAATTGTGTCAATGGTTAGTGGAAACAAGGAAAATATACATTTATTCACTTTTCTACAGGTTGATAAAACTTGTGTTGACTTTGTCAGTTTCTACAGCAACTATTGAACGCTCTTTTTCTGCTATGAACATCATCAAAACTAAGCTTCAAAACAAAATGGACGATGACTTTCTAGAGCATTGTCTCATCATCTTTATTGAGAGAGAAATTGCCAAGAAGTTTAGTGTGGATTCAATTATAGATGGATTTCGTGACATGAAGGAACACACAACTCTTTTATAGTCTAACCTTTTAGTCACTTTGAATTTATTTGTTTTTTCTTTGGTTTTATTTTAGTCATTTTATCTTTTTAACAACTTTATTTATTTAGCAATAATATTTATAGTCTGACTCACACTTCAACTTTATTTTGCCCCCCTGACTTAAGATCCTGGCTTCGCCCATGTACTGCTGTGAGTTGGAAGTCTAAACTTCAAGGTAGAGTTGCTCTCTCAACCACTGAGGCCGAATATATAGCTATCTCAGAAGCAACTAAAGAGATGATATGGCTAAAGAATTTCCTCACAGAATTAGATAGTAGGAAAAGCACCATGGGTTACATTTTCACTTTGGGTGCTGCTGCTGTGAGTTGGAAGTCTAAACTTCAAGGTAGCGTTGCTCTCTCAACCACTAAGGCCGAATATATAGCTATCTCAGAAGCAGCTAAAGAGATTATATGGCTAAAGAATTTCCTCACAGAATTAGGAAAAGAACAAGATAATTCTCCACTATTTAGTGACAGTCAGAGTGCTATAAGTCTTGCTAAAAATCCAGTCTTCCATTCCATATGCAAACATATTCAACTGAAATACCATTTTATCAGAGAGCTGACAAAATAATGGAGATTTGTTTTTGTTGAAGATCTCACGATCAGAGAACCCAGCTGATATGTTAACTAAGGTTGTCACAATTGATAAATTGAGGCTTTGCATTGCTCAACTGGCCTTCGAGGATAGTTGATAATGAAGGTGTTGTACTAGGCGAAAAGCAAGTGAGCTCATTTACAAGAAATGTTGTAACTTGAAAAATCAGACTCCAAGTGTGAGTGTTGTTAGAAGTGTGTAGTTTGATTAGTCCCACATCTGTTATTCTTAAGAAACATATATTTTCTGTTACTATTTAAGTATAACAGATTGTAAGTTTTCAATTAGTGCATGAATAAAATTCTTTCCCTAGTTCAACCGTGGATGTAGGTACATACATTGTGTGCCGAACCACGTAAATTCGTGTGTCATTTTCTATCTTCTCTTCTACTATTTTCTTTGCTCCTAACAATATGGTTAGAAATATGGTGCAAGATGAATGCAAAAAATGATAAGGAGACATGATGATAAGGGTGGTGGTATTGTTATGGATTTTTGTGTATAATTGTTAGATAATTGTGAAAATCTCCAAATGACTTAATTACTAAGGTGATGAGTTGATCACAAGTGATAAGATGATCAACATCTTCATTCCTATAAATAGGGTCGTTTGTGAGGGAAATGAGCATCTTGAGTTCAAGATCTCTTAAGTCTGTCTTTCTTTGTGTTAGTTTTCAATTCTTCATAAAATGCTAAGTTTGCATTTAATTCAAGGATTTAAGTTTATCTTCATTTTAGTTATAATGATTGACTACTCTTAGAGAACAAAATAAAAAGGCATCAAGAGGGAAGAAGGGGAGAGAGAGACACAGTAGAATCCTTGCCCACAATTGGTAATTTTCGTATGTTCACTTGGGTATACTCTATGCATATATGAATAAATTCATGTTGTCTTGTCCTCGTGTATATGAGTCAAGGGGTCGATGATGAATATTTGAGACCCATTCTCATTTAAATTAATGTGCTTTTATAATTGCATTGGGCCGGTGATGAATACCTAATGTCCATTTATTTTTCGTAGTATGTGTTTATCCAATTCTTTTTTCATGTTATCATTGTTATTATTATTGTGCTATTATTATATCATTGTTATTATGTGTATTTTATGTTCATTGATTCTATGATGATCTGATTGAGGCCTAATTTTATTTTCTTGTCAATATGTTATCACGTGTCTTTTATTATTTAGTTTATAATTATTTCATACGAGAAAAATAAAAATAAAATTTGTAATCATGTAAATAATTGTTTGTTTATCATTTATATTTAATCCATTGATATGTGTCATGTTTTTCTTAATTAATATCTTGTAAAGTCACATTACTTAATATCTTTTTATAAAATGAGAATTTAATCATCCAAACGTTGAAATGAAAGTTCTTATAAAGTATATCAAGTCTATAAAATTCCATAAAAATAAAAAGTAAATTGATACTTCATCAAACTAATTTATTTTAACATAAAATATATTTTATAAATAGGGAAAAGAGCAAAAAACCACCTTCAACTTTTTACCTTTTGCAAATAGCCACCTAAATTTTTAATTTGTCCAAATTAATCCTTAAACTTTTATAATTATTATAATAAGTCCTTCCGTTAAGTATGAGTTAAAGTTAACGGTAAATAAATCTGAACTGTTAATTTAATTTTAATCTTGACCCTTCATTTATCTTTTTTATTTAAAACAATAATACAATCAAAATTAGATTTATAAAACCAAAAACAAATTAAAACCCTAAAATTTAAACAGTAGCGTATAAAAGAAAAAGATTGACCATGATATCAAAAGGAAAATTAACAACAACATCAAATTCAATTTTATCTTCTATTGGAAGCTTTGATCATCTTGCAAGTGGTCATTGCCCGTGGTCTTGGTGCTACCTTTCAAAAGTCACAAACTAATGGTGACATCAAATGTGCGTGATGGGGCATCTTTGTCCAGGTTTAATGGTGCTCCAATTGAATCAGGTTGGTTCTAAAATTAAGTTACTAATTTCGATTTTATGGTGTTGAGTTTTGTCCTTATCAATTTTGTGATTACGTTATGGTCGGAAGGAGTTGAGGCTGTGGAGAGAGAGAGGGTTTTGCTTGAAGGCGAAATCGGCAAAGACGAAATTGGCGAAGTGATAAGTGAAAATAGTTGATAAATTAGTATATATTTTATTTCACTTATCAAGGACAAAATGGTAATTTTGTCCCATTTTTATCCCTTTTTTTTAATATTTAATAATTTGTATTTATTAATCTTAGTTGTGAATTTGATGCTATTTTAATAGATTTATTGCTGAATTTTGCAGGATTCTTGCAAAGATTCAATTCAGAGATTGAATGGCATTAAATGTGGAGGATTCATGCAAGATTGGAGATTGATTGAAGACAATTAATTAAAGATGTGAAGAATATTTGAATCATTAATGAGGAGATAGAGCCAATCAATCAAAGATATTGCAGACAAGCTTCCCAAATAAACAAGGATTACACAATGAATACAAAGATGTCAGAAAATAAAGGAAAACAAGGAAGGACAAACGAGCAAAAACCAGTCTCGGGGAGAGATCAACTAGTTAAAAGAGGAAAGTTGAAGCTGCAGACGTTAGCTGCGCTTCACCCCGCGCTATAGCGCAGGTGAAGCGCAACTCTCTGGAACCTGCGTTACAGCCTGCGCTGTAGCGCAGCTTGAAGCGCAGAACACGCAGATTGCGTCCCTGTTGCCGTTTTTAAGAGGATCTCTTCCCAAATTTGCTTTGTCTTTCCTAATCTATAAATAGGAACCTCTTGCGTCAGTCCAAGGAGACAGTTAGTTGGTTAGCGAGTAGATAGTCATTGTAATTCATTGATTATGTACCAGAGCTAAGTTTAGAGTAGGAGAGGAGGAGCGCTTCACGAGGACTGAAGATGGTGACATCGTCTTCAATGGTTTGTATGGCTACTTCATGTAGTTAACTCTCCAGTAGGATTGGATGTAATCGATTCTATCATTGAGTGTATATAAATGCTATATTATTATTTCAATAAGGTCCCTATCTATAATGGTGGTAGTCTTATTCTGTGCTTATTCCTAATTCCCACGCTTGCGTCTGGAGTTATAGGCTAGTTTGTAATTAACGTTACGACTAGGATTGAGTTTGGGGGAGCCTAGACATAGGAAACTCAACCTCTGATTGAATAAGATTACTCGGTTATTACTAACGGCTGAAAGAGACTGTTTCTAATGAGTGAGGGGTGGTGTGAGTACTCTAAGTGAAGGAGCAGTTGCCAAATAGGACTTGATAGCCGATAGCAAAGAGTTAGGGGGTTGTAATTCCAGGAGTTCGAACATGGGCGTATTCTAATGAGCATAAGGTAGTGACAGTACTGGAGCGAAGGATGCGTCTGCCAATAGGCCTCGTTTATCGTCTAACTCTTACAAACTGAACAAAAGAGAGCAAAATAAGCCGAGATAAATCTGTCGCCTGGGAGAGCCCGCACAATTTATCCTTGAGTGTTAAGGTCGCTGGGTAGGGGCTTTAGCAATAAAGTTTGTCTACATATTTTAGAGTATACCAAAATAATAAGTAGTCTTTATATGCACAATGGGTGTGATGAGATGAAATCCAATCCTGATCCAAGTAAAGTGTCTCTAACTCTACCTTTCTAATTCCAATTAATTATCTACTCTTTTTACCATTCTGCAATCATACTTTCTAAACTGTGCTTTCTCTTGATAAATACGATTTCGGTCTACATAAATACCCGTTCCCTGTGGATACGATACTCTTTCTTACTATTATACTGTTGGATTTGTGGTTCGTTTGCCAGAAACCCATCACGAAGGCAAAATCAGTAACATAAAGGGTTTGTCGCGAAGCGAGCACCTACAACGCCAACTCGAGATTGAGTACGATTTTTACCATGGCACAGTCGTTATCCCTGTGATGAACGACCAAGCCCTTCATTGAGCGACCAAGTGCTTCCCTATTTTTCCTCGTTGGTGATGAACGACCAAATGGCCAAGTGCTTGCGACAACTTCTGTTTGATTTTTCCAGCAATAGACAGATCTTTTCATTTAAGGGTTTTGGTTGTTTTGTATATTCTTAATTTATTATTTTATTGTTTCAAATAAAAAAGATTAATGAAGAGTTGAGATTAGAATTAAATTAAGGGTCAAGATTTGTTTGCTGTTGATTTTAACCCAAACTTAACAGAAGGACCTATTGCAATGATTATAGGAATTTAAGGATTAATTTTAACAAATTAAAAGTTGAAGGTGCCTATTTGCAAGAGGTAAAAAGTTGAAGGTGGCTATTTGCTCTTTTCCCTTATAAATATAAGTAAACCATGATTAGATAAAATACCTAAAAATGTCCAAAATATTTGAAATTTAATATACATGATCGTGAAGGTAATAATATGGTTCAACGGTTGGCAGTGACGGATCTAGAAATTTTATACTGTGGGGGCAATAGTTATATATAAATTTTTAATATTAGAAGTATTAAATCCTTGTGGGACACAATTAATACTCCTAACATATAATTTTAAGAACAAATTAAAATTTTTGTGGGGGCAATTTCCCCCACAACAAGCAATGTAGATCCGTCTCTGACGGTTGGATTGGTCAATTCACTTTTCACAAAAAAATATTAAGTGATGTAACTCTACAAATTTGACACATTATATCAATTGATCTAAACATAATCAATAAAAATTGATCATGGCCGAGATAAGGGGGGTCTGAGGAGTTCGGACAAGGTGTTTGGGTGGCTGGAGACGGCGAGGGCGCTCGAAGACGGAGGATTGGACTGGTGGCGCGAGGCGGGGTACCTGCAGAAGGCACTCTGACGCTCAAGTTAGTGAGAGTATAAGGTGAGTATGAGTGAGGTTGATTAGTTACCTTGTATCAGTGGGGAGACTTCCCTTTATATAGATGATATCTGTTGATGACGTAGGTTCCTTGGCTAGGGGAGATAGCCATGATTACGCCGTAATCTCTTTGCTACGGCTGTAAATCATGGTTGCTTGTGTCAATGTTAATGTTTCCCAGAGCAGGAGGCATGGGGTGCATTAAATGCGATGAGACTTGGTAGGTAGCCTAAGTCTGGCTACCTAGGGTTGGCAGGTCCGAGGTCAGGGTGGTAGTCCCTGAAGACCTCGTCTATAGCTGTTATTGCGTGTACCTCGTATGGATCTTTGTTGACCTCGTCTGAGTGATGTGGGGGGTATATCAGATGTATCTTCAATGACCTCGTCTCAAGTGGATCATCTCGGATTGGTTCGGATAAAAAATGAAACTCATAATGAAAATTGTAGTTGGCAAAGACAAATTCAGAGGGGTAGGCATCGGCCTTGGCGCCCCTGTTTTCAAACTACATGTACACATATATGTTGTTTTAAATATATATATAATACTATTCAATATTTATGTAATAAAATAAAAATTCACCAAAAATTGTAATAAAATAAAAAATTAGATAAAAAAGGATATAATACATGAAAAATTTTAGAATGCACCACAAAAAAAAGTCCATGTAAATTTTTATCATAAATAGTATAAATTAATATTAAAAAGGTTATTAATAAATATTATAAAATGAACTTACTTTTTACAATATAAAAATTTAGATTTTAGGGGTGGGGGATCCAAACCCAAAAGGCTACCTATAATAAATTGAACCTATATGTGGCCCCGGTGGTTGAGACTTGAGAGACATTGAAAATTGCCTTAATAAGGGAAGCGATGAAGACATAAATGAGAGAGGAACACATAAATGAGAGAGGAACACAAAAATTTGTCAATTTACAAGATGAGGAAAAAAAATTTATGGCTCCATGCTTATATACTTTTCTTTCCTCATAATTTTCCAGCTTCATTTGAACATGGGAAAAGCCAATTTTCTCCTTATTTTCTCCCCCCCTGTTTTCTTCTCTCCAATTTTCATGCAAAACAAATAAAATAAAAACAAGCACTTTTAACGTTTGTTTGGTTTACATTTTCATTTCCTGTTTTCATTCTTTGTTTTCTGAAATTTTACAAAGGAAAAACTGGAAATGCTATAAACAAAAAATCGTCATTTCCAGCATTTCCAGTTTTTCCTTTATAAAATTCTAGAAAATAAGAAACAAAATGAAAACAGAAAATGAAAATGCAAATCGACCCTAACTTTACCCCACATGATTTTAAGATTAGGTATACAAAACGTTGACTTAATTCATACGAAATTTACAGTATTTTCATTACCTTCTGATTTCAAGATAAGTATATTGAACACTGAATCAATTATTACATATGAATCTTGAATCAATAAGTATTATAAAAAATGGTCTAAGTAGCACAGCTTCTTCCTCTCACTTGCTTTGCAAAAATTTAATTAACATACTGTAAAATTGAAAAGAATACATGCATACACTATTTTATCATAATGGTTACTTCATAAAAAAAATTATACCTTCAAATTCTTATTTCTTCTATAAATTTCCAAATGATATAAATGATAAAAGGAAACAGAATAGGAAGGTAGCTAGACCATTTATTTATTTCTCATAAACATATATACATATATTTATTTAAAAGAGGGTACACAATTTTACATTTACTGATTTACTGAAAAGAAAAATAACATTACAAGAATCACTAGTATAAATTATCAACTACAGGGAAATTTACTGTAGTTGTTATAACATTGCTCCCTGCCTCTAAGTTTCTTTTTCCTATCTATGCCAATCATAAGGTATTTTCCAATTCCTTACCAAAGATATCTATCCTTCATTTGCATCAGGTTCAATCTTGTTCTGAGTCACAGCCATTTGAGTTTCAGCAGTTCTAGCTTCCTCTCTAAACTTCTTGTATATGTCACCTTTATAAAACTCTCTAGTCCTTTGCACCAAAATGAGACACAAGTGCCCCAAACATGGTAACTGCAGTAATTATAAAGAAAGCCATTTTGTAGCACTCACTCCCATTGCAATTCAATTGCTCTCCTTGCTTCCTTGTTATCCCTAATGCTGCCAATTGCCTTCTGGCTTCTTTGTCATACAAATGCCCTGCAACCTTCAAGCTGACAAGTATGACCCATTGGGACTTGCTATTGACCCAACATTATACAAAGTTGAGTAAATTTAAGGCCAAAAAGTTCAGATATGATGGAAAATAGTAATGGCCAGTTTGCCCCAAAGCAGAAGCCAATGATAATTGAGGGCTGCATAGAGACCATTTGGGACATCAAAAGCAATTAGAAGATGACCAAAACAAGATAATACAAGGATTGATGTGAGTAAGAGTGGCCTAGGGACTTTAAATTTGGTTATGATATATTCTGCAACAACTCCTTGTATAATTTTACCCATGTAGATCCAAATGGCCATAAGGGACACAAATGTGGTTATACTGTGTCCAGGGTATCCTAAAGACAATCCAATCTGACTCAAGTTGTTTACCACAGTCAAGGTGCCACCAAGTCCACAAATTGTGGATAAGAAAAGAACCACCATGTCTAGGCTGAAAAGGGCTTGAAATATGTTATGATCATCACCTCTACTTGGGGGCTTGAGCATGCTTCTCCAACAGGCACCTTGCTTTTGGGTTGTCTCTATGGCTTGGGGAGTCTGAGAAGACTTTTGTAGATTTGGCATCTCTGTAGTTATATTCAAAGGCTTAGGAGGATCTTCACTATTGATGTGTTCTTGTTTCCTCTTCCAAAGCCTTTCTTCTTCCATAATGACAACAACAAGTGGCAAGATGAGCAAAAGAAGCATCACAGTAGAAGTGACATAATATTCACTCTTTGTAAAGGTGAAACATTTTTGCACTATGATCATTACCATGAGGAACCCTGCAAGGATTAAAGTCATGTAAAGGAAATTTAAAAAGCTTTGGAATCATTTGGTTGTTCAACTCCCTTGTGGTGCTTGATAACTGGCAAAAAAACAAAAGTTGTAGCAGTTGGTAACCAAGCCATAAGTAAAATTAGAGACTTTGAGTCATTTCCATAGAAGGCATAGTATAGTTGAGTGATGATAGCTGCACTCAAACCCAAATAGCCACTCAAAAGGCCTATGACAATGCCACGGCTACCAGGGAAGTTCTTTACACTGGTGACTAGAGCTCCAGTGTTGGTGGAACAATGAGAATTGGCACCAATAAAGATGTACAAGCACATGTTCCACACTGGGGGATTGGCAATTTTGTTTGTCACAGCAAGCCAAATCATGAAATACCCAAAAAAATTGAGAACCCCACCAATTGTTAAGACAACCCAAGGGGGTGTGACCTCATTGATTAGGCCTGAAATAATGCCTATGTTAGACCCCAAGTCCTTAAAGAAGCTTAAGAGAGTGAGAGTGGATTGGTCATAGCCCAAAACTGACTTGATTTCTCTGGAGTAGAGGCCAAACATGTAGCTTGCTCCAGATACTGACATGATCATGAATGAGGAAAACACCATGAACCACCTCCCTGAAAGGACTTGGAGGGTGAAACCTTTGCTGTTTCCCCAAACACTTCCAACACCTCCATCATGCTCTCTGGAAAATACCATTTTTTCTCACAGTTTTCAGCAGATAGCTAGCTATAAGCTAACTAACAGCCTTGCACCACTTTGCTCACCAAGTAAATAAATAAATACTAAAAGTGAGTGTTTCTCTGATGGAACAAAAATGAAAAGAGATGGTTTGATTTTGGAATAAGTGTGGATGAGAATATATAGACAAGAGTATGAAGTTTGAAGTTACAATTTCCAAATGTTTTGGTTAAGATAAGATATAAATTTGAGGGTGAAAAGGCCAGTCTCAAAAAAATTATGCTACCGAGGTGTTTTTTCATTGGTGGTTCATTCCACAATCTTTTGACGGTGGTGTCAAGCTGAAAATTTATGTGGTTACCGTAAACGCCTAGGACGAAATTTAAAAAAAAATAAGAATATTATGTAGCCGGCAGGCGGATTTTTCTTGTGAAAAAATAGATGTAAAACAATATCATAAAAACGTTTTTTTAAGAGCTTATCAAATAGAATTATAGTAGTATACAATCATACAATGTTTTGTAGAATTATAAGAGGAAAAAATAAAAAAATATGATAAAAAGAGAAAAAAAATGGAAAAAATTGTTAAATTTATTGTATGAATAATTGAAATCATTATCAAACAATAATGATATATGTACATCACAAAAGATCGTTATCCTCATCTGTAACTAGAGGGTCATATAAGACAATAAAAAAAATAAAGAGAGAGTGCATGTGTGGATATCTTTCCTCTCTTCTACATGACCCTCTAGTTAATGGAGAGGATCTATTTCCATCCAGGAAGTTTAAACACTTATTTCACACATACTTGGATCCTTTCTTACTCTCATATTACAATAAAGGTCAAGAAAAATAAAGAGAGTGCATATGTGAGTCCCAGAACACAAGTGAGCCCTACATATGCACTCCCTTCTATCCTCAATTGATCCTATTTAACATTCCTACTTTTTTTATAGATAAATATTTTCATACCGCAAACAGTACACACGCATTTATACCGCAACACTGTTTGCGGTTGCCTTTCCCCCTGTGTGGTACAAATGATGTACGCACTTTACATGGTACATATCATTACCCTTTTTTTTATCTTTCTATCACATTATATCATTTATCATATCTATCACTTACCAAGTTTATTTTCCTTTCACTAAGTGGAGATACTCATGCAGTGTCCACAAATCATTATTGATCATCAAATGTCAAGGGTGGGGCTATTATAACCGCAATCTTAAATAGCGGTGGGGTACAATTAGGAAGTTTTGGTTGTGACTTGTGAGCGACTGTCCTACCACTGACACTGTGCACGTTATAAGGTTGTGATTTCTTGAACCCACATGCGCTGAATATTGATCAACACCATATTACAAGTGGCCGGAAAGACTAAGAATTGGAGGTCTCTATCTCGCATGATATATAGAGAGGGAAATTAGGTTGCTCATCGGTTTACTAATTAGGCTCATATGAGTCTTCATATTTTGGAATATTCTCCTTTTGAGTGTAAGTTAGGATATATATTTTTTTCTTTTCGTAATTAAGAAAGAGAAAGCAAAAGGAGAAAAGGGAAAAAAAAAAGAAACAACTACAACGGACCGAACAAAAACTATGCCTAAGGCATCATCTCTCAGCAGCTTCTGCATAAGGCCAGCTTCTGGCAAGCGGATATATAGAGATTCTCTGTGTGGACAGCCTTCTAAGGAACTGGAGTGTATTTTTCCTTCAAAGGTTGTTTCCTACACTTTTAATTTAGTATTTCTATATACATAAATCTAGAATTAACACTATATCACATATATAAGGGATTTTAGCTTCGATTTATGCAACACATATTATTAATATTCAATCAGTTGCATTATCCACTATTTATTTTTATCATTTATATTATATTATTTTTTACTTTTTTCATAAAATATTATAAAGTTTTAACTCTTTATATAATATTTAAGTTTTTTTATTTGAAAAGTGCTAGCAACACACTCTTTCCAATACACTCCATGTGATTGGTTAAAAGTCATATGGGTCCCACCATATTGGGAGTGGGACCCATGTGAATTCCGCTCTCTTCCTTGTAGAAGCTCGCAGAGTATTGGGTTTGTCATATGAACTGACTAATGGGTTATCAGTTCTGTTCCTTACCAGTAAGAGAGACCAGGGACCTCTCAACGGGCTACTGAACTGAACAGCCCAACCCATCATGGGCTATTCACAATAGAAGCCCAATATATCATTCATCTTTATATTATGTTCTATAATTAAATAATTAATCTATAATTGATATTAATAATTCAAATAAATAATTCTAAATAATTGATTAATGCTAATCCACAAAATATAATTAGGGATAATCTAACAGTTCGAGCCAGGAACATCCACATCATGGTGGGGCTAGCTCTTCCAGCGGGGATTTTTCCATCCATAAAACTCGAACCCGAAACTTTGCTTAAGGGGAATCAAGCATGTACCACTTGAACCAATCCCTGTTGGTTTTATATATCATTTAAGTGATGCTTGTATCATTTTAATGTTTTATTCAATCAGTCATATCTTTTAACCCATTAGTGGGAGTTTGAGTAATTAATATATGAAATTATAAATTTAAATTTGAGAGTACTCATTAAAAAATATTTTTATTTTTATTTTTTACAATGGAGGACAAGAAATATGAAATACACTATAAATATGTTTGGTTTAACGTTGAAACGTGGAAACTCATATTTTTAGTTTAAACAATTTATACGTCAAACCAAAGACACATTAAAACTACCCACTTATAGAAAAAGAGACACCTCTATGAGAAACATCAAATCCACGGTGGGAGGGGGTGGAAAGGAAACAATAATGCTAAACGTACATCAATAATATGTACCATTTCTTTACCACACAAGTTTTTCTTTTAGCACCCCCTCCCCCTTTTTTTTGAGTAAGCCCCTCTGTTTTTTTAGTCTTTTTCTTTTTAAAAAAAAATAGTTTTTATTTTTATTTTATTATTATATTTATTTTTATTTATTTATCATATAAAAAATATAGATCAAGAAATACAATAAATGATCACATAAAATTTATGTTAATCATCATTCATCTTAACACGGGGTTAATTATGTGTCCCGGAACGGTGAACATATTAAAAATAGGTTAATGGTGTTTCCGTTTGTGGTTAATAAAAAAGATTTTTGGTTAATTGATTTTGTGTGGTTAATTGCAACCCCTGTTAACACGAGGTTAATTATGTGACCAGAAACGGTGAACATATTAAAAAATGAGGTTAATGGTGTATCCTTTGTGGGTTAACAGAATAAGATTTTTGGTTAATTGATTTTGTGAGGTTAATTGCAACTCCTGTTAACACGAGGTTAATTATATTGTGGTCTTCCTTCTCACCGCTTTTCCTTTTTTTACTTTTCACCTTTTTTTTTCTTTTTTAAAATAGTTTTTTAATTTATTAATATATTTATTATTATTTATTTATTTCATTAAATAAAATATAGACCAAGAAGTACAATAATGTGTGTTTTTTGATGAGTTGGTACGTAAGTTTCTTATCATCATTGTTCCATTTGATGCTAATAACCAAATATACTATTTCATTCACCGTTTCTGTGCACACAATTAACCTCAAAAAATCAATTCACCAAATATGTCACTCTGTTAACCGCCAATGTATACACCATTAACCTCATTTAAAAATATGTTCACCGTTTTTAGACACATAATTAACCTCGAGTTAACAGGAGTTGCAATTAACCTCACAAAATCAATTAACCAAAAATTATATTCCATTAACCTCATTTTTAGGGTTAAATATGTTCACCGTTTCTGGACACATAATTAACCTCGTGTTAACAATAATTGCAATTAACCTCACAAAATCAATTAACCAAAAATCTTATTATGTTAACCACAAATAGATACACCATTAACACCATTTTTTAATATGTTTACCATTTCTGGTCATATAATTAACCTCGTGTTAACAGGGGTTGCAATTAACCAAAAACTTTTTCTATTAACCACAAACAGAAACACCATTAACCTCATTTTTTAATATGTTCACCGTTTCGGGACACATAATCAACTTCGTGTTAACATGAATAATTAACACAAATTTCATGTGATCATTTATTGTATTTCTTCATCTATATTTTTATTTAATAAGATAAATATATAAAAATAATATAATAAAAAAATAAATAATAAAAACTATTTTTTAAAAAATGCTAAAAAAGGGGAAGGGGGGCTACTAAAAAAACAGGGGACGGGGTGCTAAAAAAGCCATGTGGTAAAGAAATGGTAACGTACTGTTGATGTACGTTTATCATTATTGAAAGGAAAAACATGAAGACCTAAGCTAAGATCATAAACATGGGAAGCCAAGAAATTATAAGCAACTCCATTCCCCTCTTTATAAGTATGAGAGAAATGGATACTGATACTTGTAAATAACTAAATATCATGAATGAATGGCACGAACATGTTGGCTGCAAGAGTGTGAAGGGTGGAACATCGATCCTTTGGTGATCATAGCAAGTGAAATGGCTACTAGGTTGAGAATCTGATTCAACCCACATGAGGCTCTCTGGCTATATAGTAGGATAGCAGTATAAACTCCCCCACGCTCGGCAATGATGGAAGTAATTAAGAGTCTTGAGAACCCCATATACAATTTTTTATAAACTAATTATAATTAATTTGTTGCTCTTTAAAAAAATTATAGAAGTGGTATAATTTTTAAAGAATAATACTCTTGGTAAACCTAAATGGTCCAATCAATTTTGGTATACGAAATATATATAAAAGGAAAAATACTTTTAATTAATTTCTGTCTTATTGAAATAAAAAATAAATTTAGAAATATTTGAATTAATTTTAGGATTCAATGTATATACACGGATTTTACACACTATCGTCCATTAACGTATTATCACATCATTTAATGCGTATGACACTTTAAATATTATTATACTCATTAAATAAATGTGACAATACATTATTAAATGATAATTTTGCTTATCCATTCAGCAAATTATAAAGTCAATGTACAGTTGACGTTCATGTGGACTGAATATAAAGAACATTCATTACGCTAAGTTTAGTTGGTGTCAATGGATGAGATTGTGGTGGACTGAATTTTCGCACTAAGCATAAAATTAATACCGTCTATGCAATTAAGTACTAGAAAAATCTTCTTTTAGACTTTTACTCAAGAAAAGTAAGTTTTGAAACATTTGTCATGCACGCAAGATCTTCGAGAGGGACCTCATCTCATTTAAATGCCACTGCCCACTGTTGAAATATGAACAAACAAACACGGATAAAAGGAAGAACGTTTGGTGCTCTAATAGCCACGTACGGCTTTCCAAGATTTTGAGTAGGACCATTCGACTAGAGGGACTCCTACTCCTAGCAACTTGTATGACGGCCCCCATGGAGACGCAGGAGAAGATAGGCAGAGGTATGGGCTCATTCGACTAATTAATTAGTGATCCCTGTCCCTACCTAACAAAGAGATGTCCCTAAACTCAAATAAGAGGGAATTGGTGTGTAGGGATCCTCTCTTCCCTTCTAGCCCGCCAATAAGATTTGACTACGAAATAGCTACGGATTAGCTATGACTTTAGTTTCTTGGTTATTCCATAGCTAAAGTTTGTTGGTAGTGGCCGAGTGGCAGGAAAGGCAGAGTTTGAGAATAGTTTGCAGCCCGATTAAGGTATGGAAACTAGGCAGTAGAGAGTAGTAGAGAGTAGAGTAGTAAGTAGTAGTAGTAGTAGTAGGACATTCCATAAAAATCTTTTAAAAAGTGCTAATAACACACTTTTTTTACACTCTTTCCAACACACCCTTGTGATTGGTTAAAATTCACATGGGTCCCACCACATTGGTAGTGGAACCCACATAATTTGGTGGGACACATGTGAATTTTAACCAATCACATAGAGGATGTGTGAGGTAACCCCCTAGTTGGTTATTTTAGTTGGTTATTAGAATAGTTAGTTAGTAGTAGTTAGTTAGTTAGAGAGTGGTTAGTTAGTTGGTTTGCAGTAGAGAGTAGTAGAAGAAATAAGGCATGTTGCCTATAAATAAGAGGAAGGGTTGTGTGGAAAGGTATCTGGTCATTTGAAAGGGATTTAGGGCCTTTTGGCATAGGAGGTGCAAGACCCTCGAAGTCTGCAGTGCTTGTCTTGTAATCAAGGGAGATTTTCTCAATTTCATTCTAGTAAAGATCAGTTTCTTACAACTGGTATCAAAGCTCTCGACTCTGGGAGATTGTTCATGGGCATACAAGAATGGAGACCAGAATAGACACCTGGAGGTCAGGTTCAACAATCTGGAGAGGGGCTTCGAGGACAGGTTCAACAAGTTGGAGCAGGGTTTGGAGAATCTTTTGGAGATGGCGCAGAATATTAACCAAACATTACAACAAAAAGGGAACTCTTCAGGGGACAGTGGCAAACAGCGCTGAAGGAAAATCTTGGAGGACGAAACGAATCTAGGAGCGGAACAGGTAGAGGAACCGTGTAGGAGATTGGAGATTCCGCTCTTTCGGGAGACGATGCATATGGGTGGGTGAGAAACCGTGTGGAGAGATATTTCAATATGAAAGGTGTCTTGGAGCAAGAAAGGTTGCAAGCGGTGATGGTCGTAATGGAGGGAAAAGCCTTTTCTTGGCTTCGCTGGTGGAGGATTTGCGTTTCGAACCCATCATGGGAGGAATTCTAAGGCAGCTGTCATTAGAAAGATTTCAAGCCAGAATTTGATCTTGATATCTTGGTTCAAGAAGTAGGATCGGAAATCTTGGGAGCAGGATAACAAAGGGAAAAATGAAGCCTTGAAATTCAAAGAACCAACTTGGCAAGGAAGAAGCAATCCACAAAGAAGTGGAACAAGTAAAAGAAACAAATTTTAAGATAGTTGTGGAAGAGAAGGAAATGGAAACAGAACTGGAACTGCATGCAGGGACAACAGTGGAGGTCCAAGAAACTGATGTTACAGACAAGATTGAAGGGGAAAGAAAGTGGGATGCTGTAAAAGAAAATAATTTTCCTGGGTTTTAATGGGCCAAACCCAACTCGTTCAGGTGGTGCAATCTTAGGACAAAGGTACATCTTGAGATCCATGATGAGTTGTTTCACCAATTTCATATTGTTGCTGGCAGTGTGTTGCAAGCCATACGTTTTCTCTGCAAGACATTTAAGCGGAAACTAGAAGTTGGTCTTGGGGAGGCTTTCAAAGGGAGGTTGGCTACAGGAAGGTCTAGGGGGAGTATTGTGAGGTAACCCCCTAGTTGATTATTTTAGTTGGTTATTAGAATAGTTAGTTAGTTAGTTAGTTAGAGAGGGTAGTTAGTTGGTTGCAGTAGTTAGAAGAAATAAGGCATGTTGCCTATAAATAAGAGGAAGGGTTGTGGGAAAGGTAGTCATCTGGTCATTTTGAAAGGGATTTAGGGGCCTTTTTGGCATAGGGAGGTGCGGACCCCTCGAAGTTCTGCAGTGCTTGTCTTGTAATCGAGGGAGATTTTCCCAATTTCATTCTAGTAAAAGATCGGTTTCTTACAGGATGTTGAAAGGAGTGTGTTAGAGAGTGTGTTATTATCACTCCTAATTCTTTTTGATTCGCTAGCTCTCACTCTTTCCCCTTCACTCCTCCCAAATCCTATTTCTTTCTGATCCCCTTTTTTAAAATAAAAATTTGTTTTAATTCTAACTAAACGATAGTTAATTTTTATTTCATTAAATGTTTTAGAAAATAAATCACTTTCATACATAACTTTTAATCAAAATATCTCTATTTTAAAAGTTTAAAACAATAAACTTACAACGATAAGAATATGATTTAATGGTTATACAATGTCAGTATGAAAAAATTTTACACCATCATCTAATGATGTGTTGCCACTTGTCAATCATTTAATGAGTATGACACCTCATGTGTTATTTAAATTTCATTAAAATGTGGAAACACATAATTATATGTCAATGTAATTTTTTTTACACTAACGTGTATGCTGATTAATTAAACTTAGAAATCAAATAATAATTATTTTTATATATTTGAAAGTATATATAATATTAATCTTTATATATTTTAATAAGGATTTAATTTATATACACTGACAATGTAAAGAAGTTTTACACAGATATCCAATGGTGTGCAACCACATCATTTAATGAATATGACACCCCATGTGTTATTAAATTCAATAAATGATGTGGCAGCACGTCATATTGGATGTCTATATAAAAAAATCTTTACACTAACAGTGTATATATATATTAAACTCTTTTAATAATATATTAAATAATGTTGGATTGATATAAAAACTTCTAAATATAAATTATGATAATATTTTCAATACAATAATAAATTTTAGAACAAAATCATCCAGTGAAATATTATTAAAGAATGTATATAAAAGAGTTCAAATTTATATCAATATATATTGATTCTCATATATATATATATATATATATATATATATATATATCCCTGCCATTAACAAGTTAATTTAACTATTAAGACTAACATTTGAAATTTTTCTTTTTTAAGTCAATGAAAATAAGAAAGTCTTAAATATTTTTTTATCCCATAAAATATATTTTTTTTCATTTTTTTCCTCTAATTTTTTTAGCTCTTCATCCTCTTTTTTACCCTACAGTGCCTATGGGTAAAAGTAAGAGGGAAGAAGAGTATGGGTAAAAGTAAGAGGGAAGAAGAGGAAGAGGAAAGTACATGTGGTTGGAGTTGATCATGTGTGTATGAAGGAGAAAAGAGTAGCGTCTAACGTGGCAACAAAGAAAGGGGTGGATAGTGTGACATATTAACATTTAACAACACATGTCATGATAAGGACTATTTTATAAGAACAAAAAAATTAGGAGGTTGCTTTTGAAAATGAAGTTACAGGAACTACAAATAATGCTCGCTAATTTTATATTGACTAAAAATATATTTTATTTAAAAAATTTAACACTCAATTTTACATATGAAAGCCACATTCACTACTCAATTTTTTAATCTTGTATAAAATAATTTAAAATGAATAACTTCATTTAAAAATTTCAACATCAAATCTCACAGTAAAACTTGAGTTAAATAAATGGAGTTAGTATATAATTTGGTCCTGAAAGTGAAATCCTGTTTATTTTTGTCCTTGAATGTTTTGATGTATACAACATAGTTATAGAAAACGTACTATTCGTTATTTGAATCATATGATCCGATGCGAGTCTCTAATAAAATGGTATGTATCGGATGTCGAATCGGATGATATTCTGAACTGCGAATTGAATCAAAGAAATTATATGATTCATCCCAAAATCTGCGATTCAAACATTATCTATGATTCAGCCTATATTTTTGGTCACTTCAACCAATTGTAAGTATGTAACACACATTATTGCCATTTTTAATAATATTCACGACTTCACATAATTTTATTAGTTTTTATTATTTATTGACTTATATTATATTCAATTACGAGACATGTCTATAACTTTATGACAATTTTTTTATGTTTACATTGCATTATATACTTTAGACATTATTTATATGCTATATTTTAATCTTTTTAATTATTCAATACGATTTACATTTTATGATTCATAATTAGTCTAGCAACTCACAATTTGAATCGTAGTTTGATAACTATAGTATACAATTTGATCCTGAATATATTAGCTTACCTACATTCTAGTCTTTTAAGAGACAAATTAATTAGTCTCTAATTAAAAGTATTGATGTATGCAATTTGGTGTCCTTTTGGTTTACAGTTGATGAGTAGAACTGATTCTAGAAAATAATGATTGAGATGAGTGATGTACAATTTACGAAGCACGTTAGACAAAGTAATCTAAAATTAATTTCGTAAAATCATGGTTTTGCACTGTTGAATGCCAAAACAAACGGAAGTTTGATCCTTATAAGTGTTAATTTTACTTATATTTTACACCCATTTCATTCACACTTTTATGGTGGAAAAATTATATAAAAAATAAGTGCTTATTTGGTTTTGTAGCTAGACACGGTCCAGAATCAATTCCACATAATTGATTTTGAGCTTGTTTGTTTAAAATTATTTCTTAAAAGAATCACTTTAAAAAATCACTTATAAGAATTTTTAAGATGTTTGTCTAAACTTTTTCAAGAGATAGAATCAGAAAATAATCAGTTTTCTGCTTTTTTTAAGAAGCAGCTATAATAGAAGAGAGATTTTTTAAAATGCGGAGGCATTTATTTCACAAACAAAGTGTTTTTTATGATTGTACCCAAACGAAAAATTATTTCTGATTATACAAGAATCTCTAAAATAAAAAACATTTTTTTAACCAATTTAAAAATGTTTTTTTTTAAGCATGAACAAACTGGCCCTTTATATTACTTCCGTCCAACATGCTTCATCAAGCATGCATTACTCATTTTCAACTATTTATTCTAAAATTAATTCTACTTAACTGTAAATCAAATCAACACTAAGTTGATACATTTAAGCACTAAATTATACACACCATGGTGTTGCTTTTAAGGATTAAATTATATATATTTAAACTAAAAAAATGTATGCCAAAAAAAAGGCTTTTGGGGTCGATTTTTTATTAATTCATATATAAATATTTAAAAATATAAAATGGCATGGTAACATTGAGATATTTTATCATTAAAATGAAAAAAAATTAAAAAATATTATTTGAAACTAGTGTTTGATAGACATTTCGGAACGAAACAGAACGAGACATATTATATTCTATGTTTGATGTATTTTAATGGTAGAACAGAACGAAACATATCATTGAAAGAGTGGAACACTTTGGTTTTATAAAAAATGTCGAACCAAAGAGAAGAGAACAAAATATCTCATTGTTAATTTTCATTGACAAAAATACCATTGTCTCTCCTAACCTTGTTCCCAAGACTGTTATTCCACACTGTCACTTAACACATTTTGCCATTACCATTGTCGTTTGACACCCTACACCGCCACTGCTATCGCCACCACCGCTGCAACTGCCACGTTATTGCCACCACCACCACCTTTATTGCCGCCGCCACCACCTCACACATTTTACCTTCATCATTGTCGCGCGGCACCCTACACCACCACCACCACCGTCGTCATTGCCGCCACCGCCTTCACTATTGCCACCGCCACCACCCACTGCAATTGTCATCGCCATCACCGCCACTATCATTTCTGTCCCGTTACATTATGTTCTACTCTATTCCATTTTATTTTGTCTCGTTCTGTTCAATCTAAAATACTACTTTAAATATCCTCATTTTGTGAATGTGATTTGGAACGGGAGAACCACAACCTCTAAAGAAGTCAAATAGACAGCCCGCCCGCTATATGACAGCAAAAAAAAATTCGCATAAGAAATTCTTCAATTGAATAAATGTGTCACCAAAGCTAAAATTTCAATAATACATGGGAACCACCCCATAGACCGATAATAAAGTCTCATAATTCATAAACAGCGCACGTTGTTGACTAGTAGAATAAATGACGTTAGCAATGGGCGATTAAGGGTCCGTTTGATTTTACAGTTAAATAAAATTGATTCTGAAAATCAATGATTAAGATGAGTGATGCACATTACGAAGCACGTTGAACGGAAGTGATTTAAAATCAATTCCACAAAATCATGGTTTTGATTTTCTTAACGCCCAACCAAAGGACTAAACGATATCTTTGGATTAAGTCTTGTGCAAAATATATACTACTAGCTGAGAAGCTCCGATCCGAGCTTGTAATGTGTTTGGTAAGTCATTTCAGCTAACTGAAACTCAAATTAGTAGTTGAAACCATTTCAGTTAGCTTTCGAAAAGTTACTTGAGGTAGCTTTTTTAAAAAAGCTCTCATTTTCAGCTTATTGCAAGTTTATCCATCAACCACTTTCACTCATTGTTATTTAATAATTAATGATGTCCTTGTATGTCTTCTTACCATTTTCAGCTAATTTTACCACATTAATTATAGAAGTATTGATGATTGATTTTATTGAATTAATTTTGATAAAATTATATAATTAATGGTTAAAAGTGAATGATACATAGTTAATTAATTTAATTTAATTTAATTTAGACATTATACATAATTAAGTGATAATTTTGTTTCATTTCATGTTAAGAGGATAATGTTATTAATATATTTTCCTTTGTGTGATATATTTCCATTTTTTATGAGGATTGATTAAAGAAAATTTAGGTTAAATTATGAAATGTATTAAAATATTAAGGATAACAATAAAAGAAAAATAAATAAATAAATAAATTATAAGCTAAAAGTTATTTAAAGTAACTTATAGCTTATAAGGTAAAAAGTACTAAATATTTTTATGTTAGTCAAATTAGTTTATAAACTAATCAAATTATTTAGAAACTAAGGGACTATTCGGGGTGGTTACGAGTTTTTAGTTTTTGGTTTTTAAAAAATTTTAATTAAATTTTTACAATTTAAAATAAAAAATTGAAAAAATTGATTTTGTGGTTTCAAAACAGACATTTTGAAAACCATAAAAAGTGATTTTTCAATTTTTAATTTTGAGTTATAAAATCTTAATTTAAAATTTTTAAAATTAAAAATTAAAAGCTCATTATCAGGACCTAAGTTATTAGACTTATCTCACAGGCCAATAATTTTGTACCTAATGCATTTTAAGATAGTCTGTGTCGGAATCCCAGAACTATGAATGGGACAAAAGTTATGAGACAAGTTTTTTTGTCAAATCATAAATATTTTAGTCTTTGAAAAAATCAATCATGTTATCAATAGGTGTGTCCCTCACTCTTAGCGGTCAACAAACCCTAGTTATGTTGGATGTGGACTATATAATTGTAATTGATTACTCATTTTGATGTTAAATTAAGTTTCATATTCAATTCCACATGGAAAGAAAAAGGAAAAATATCAACACACAAATTGAATATATTAGGGGTCGTTCGGGGTGGCTGCGAGTTTTCAATTTTTGATTTTTAAAAATTTTCAATAAAGTTTTTACAACTCGAAACCAAAAACTTAAAACCACTTTTTGTGGATTTCAAAATATTTGTTTTGAAAACCACAAAAACAAGTTTTCAGTTTTTGGTTTTGAGTTATAAAAACTTGATTGAAAATTTTTAAAAACCAAAAACTGAAAACTCACAACCACCCCGAATGACCCCTTAGATATTCAAAAATAAGATTTGAAATTTCTTATGAAAGTGCCTCTTAGAGTCAATGACATAAAGTGCTCGTCTGATTTTAGATTCATCTCAACAAACAAATGAGAAACACATTTTTCAAAAAAAAGAAAGAAAAAAAGCAAATTTGGTGTTGCTTGATTGAAATTAAAGGTTAAAAAAAATCAAGTTTTTGGTCAATAGAGTTAATTTTAAAAAAAGTGAACATTTTAAACTTTTTTTATTTAAGGAAATTGATTATAAGTGTGTAAACTAAAAAACATATTATATTTACACTACAAAAGTGATTCTACTATACTATCCAAAAAAAATTAATTCTTCTCAATTCACTTTAAAAATCTTATTCTCAAATATAAATTAATTTCTAATAATAATAATTATATATTTAGAAATCAATACTTTTAAAAATAATTTTTGTCAAAATCTAAAACAAAAGCAACCTAAGTCAATATCGACTCACTTCGTACGCTGTAAATATTGAGGTTTTGATCAATGCATTGATAAAAGAGTAAACTAGCACTTTCTTCCTCGACTTTTACAGCGTCTTGCAGTTTAGTCTCTGAATTTTTTAAAATAGTACTTTAGTCCCTGTAATATGTACTTTAGTCCTTAACTTTATTAAAAATTCACTTTAGTCCCTGACTTTATCATAAAAAACATGCACTTTAATTTATGGACTAAATTGCATGTTTTTGATAAAGTCAATGACTAAAGTGCTATTTTAGAAAAGTCATGGACAAAATTGCAATACACTATAAAAAGTCGATGACGGAAGCGTTAGTTTACTCATTGATAAAAACTAAGAATTCATTTTATGTATATTATTTTAACAAGTATATTTTTGAACATTTATTGAATTTATTAAATCAAAGATAGGAAAAGATCTATGAGATTATGTAAAAATTTATAAAATTTGATAAATATGTTTGAATTTAAGAACCTTGAGAAATAAGAAATTTGGAATTATTTTATTTGGAGACCAAAGATATTTATTACATATAAAGCTAATTTATTTGGTGTACTGTGAGCATAGAAAATT
Organism: Sesbania bispinosa; assembly: GCA_026901365.1. Lineage (NCBI taxonomy): Eukaryota > Viridiplantae > Streptophyta > Magnoliopsida > Fabales > Fabaceae > Sesbania > Sesbania bispinosa. Next base: position 340,137 of record QLOH01000269.1, read on the forward strand.
AATTAATGTTCAAAAGATTAAAATAATGTTTAGCACACGAATAGAATGGGATATAATAGTTAATTCCATTCTATTCTCTATTTAGGTGGAGTTAATTAATCAAAATGTATTACTTTTTCTATATTATATTTTTTCCCTATTTTTAATATGAACCTAACAAAACCCATATATTCGGTTTTATTGGGTTATAACTTGTTTATCAAATACTACCAAATTTCTAATTTTTATTTTGCATAATATTTTTCCTCATCTCTAGACCATTTACTTTGAGAAAAACTTTCTATTTTTTAGGGGTGGGGATCAACTTACTTCAGGAGTAACTCAGGGCAAAGTTACTCCACTTAATAACTTCTTATAAATATTGAATTTCATCAATCCAACTGTCATAATAAAAATTTTCATTAATTAGATCAAGCCTGCAAAATTTCATAAAACCCTAAAACCCCAAACCCCAAACCCCCAAACACAAGGACGAGCTAACACCATGTCCAACATCACCTTTCAATACAAGGTCCCAACATCACTCTCAAATCAAAGAGCATGATATTTATAATTAAAAACCACACCCGTTGAATTTTGCTAGATCCAGATTCTCTCCTATCCCAACGGCCTATCCACCCAACTTTAGTTGTGGAATAGTTATGAAATTATTTGGTAATTAAAATCTACCACTAAAGAGGATTCTTGTTTCTTAGAGCAACTCCAATGCGGGTGGCTTCTTGAGTTCTTATTTTTAAGAACTGTGTGAAGCAACTGGGGCACGAGCACATCCACGTGGAGTGCTTGGTAAGAATTTGAGGAGAGAGGGATGCTTGTGGAAGCAGCCGCAAATTCCGGATCTTCCCATTAAATCAGAATATAAAAATGATGATTAAACTGAATATGGAGTGATGAAAGCATACAGTTGATAGGGGTATATGAACAGAAAAAAAATCCAGAAAGAAATTACAGATAGAAATAAATGAAAAAATCCAGAAATTTCAGAACCAGTACCAGAAATTACACATCCAGAACCACAAAAAATCCAGAAAGAAATGAACGAAAAAATCCAGAAATTACAGAACCAGTACCAGAAATTACAGATCCAGAACCAGAAAAAAATCCAGAAATTTACAGAACCAAAAAATCTGTTGGGGTCAAACTACGCAGAGAAATTTACAGTACCAGAAATTACAAACCAGAAATTTACAGTACCAGAAATTACAAAGCAGAAATTTATAGTACCAGAAATTTACAGAACCAAAAAATCTGTTTGGATCCAGAACAAAAAAAATCAAGAAATTTACAGTACCAGAAATTACAAACCATAACCAGAAAGATCGGTGGAAAGGTGCGTCCTTTGTAGCTCATGCCCTGAACAGAGACGATGGAGAGGCGATGATCGGTGGAAAGGTGCGTCCTTTGCAGAGAAAGGACTCCGATCTGCAAAGAACTCCGATCTACAGAGAAAGATCGGTGGAGAGGACTCTGATCGGTGGAAAGGTGCGTCCTTTGCAGCTCATGCCCTGAACAGAGACGGTGGAGAGGCGATGAAGAGGAAGAAGAGAAGAGGAAGAGGTGGCGAGAAAGAGGAAGAGGAAGAGAGAGAACAGAGGAAATGAGACGGTGAAGAGGAAGTGTCTTGTGTGAAATGAAACGGGAACAAAGTGTTTTGGGGTTGTTTAATTTTGATTTTCAAAAAAATTACAAAGATATTTGGACGGTGTAGATGAAACCAACAGCACAAATTTAACGGAACTATTTTGATTAACGGTTTGAATTGGAGAGTAACGGCACAATTTTAACGGTACAAATTTTCACCTATATAATAGAGTACTGTGCATTCATCACTTCAAATTGTTGCTATTCGTGGCTTATTTTGTTTGTCTAGCTTCCAATTGCTTCCAATTATTTTTCAATCCCGATTTACATACATAATACAGTACCATCATATTTTTACCACACGCCTTTTTTATTTTTTGAGCCCCCTTCCCGTTTTTTTTAGGCGCTCGTTTTTTTAGTCTCCTCCTATTTCTTTTAACCTTTTTCTTTTTTTAAAAAAATAATTTTTATTTTTTAATTTATTAATATATTTATTATTATTTATTTATTTCATTAAATAAAAATATAGACCAGAAAATACAATAAATATATGTTTTTTAAAGGGTTGACATAAGTTTTCTATCTTCATTATTCTAATAACCAAATATACTATTTCATTTACCATTTATGTGCATACAATTAACCTCGTAAATTCAATTAACCAAATATGTCACTTTGTTAACCGCCCATGTATACACCATTAACCTCATTTAAAAATATGTTCACCGTTTCTGGACACATAATTAACCTCACAAATTCAATTAACCAAAAATCTCACTCTGTTAACCGTCAATGTATACACCATCAACCTCGTTTTTAAATATATTCACCATTTTTTGACACAATTAACCCCGTGTTAGCAGGAATTGTAATTAACCTCACAAATTCAATTAACCAAAAAATCCCACTCTGTTAAGTGTTAACCGCCAATGTATACACCATTAACCTCATTTTTAAATATATTCACCATTTTTGGACACATAATTAACCTCGTGTTAACAGAGTTGCAAATAACCTCACAAAATCAATTAACCAAAAATCATATTCCGTTAACCACAAATGGATACACCATTAACCTCATTTTTAAATATGTTCATCATTTCTAGACACATAATTAATTTCATGTTAACAGGGATTGCAATTAACCTCACAAAATCAATTCACCAAAAATCCTTTTCAATTAATTACAAACGAAAACACCATTAACCTCATTTTTTTAATATGTTTACCGTTTCGGGACACATAATTAACATCGTATTAACATGAGTGATTAACACAAATTTTATGTGATCATTTATTATATTTCTTGATCTATATTTTTATTTAATGAGATAAATAAATAAAAATAAATATAATAATAAAATAAAAAACAAAAACTATTTTTTAAGAAAAAAAAGTTAAAAAAAAGGGGAGGGCCCTTAAAAAAAGAGCGTGCGCCTGAAAAAGGGAAGGAGGGGCTTGTGTGGTAAAAATGTAGTGGTACTCTATTATGTATGTTTACAATTATCCATTATTTATTTATTTTTATATGGATCCCAATCAATTCAATTTCAATTCCTTTTTGAGTTACATGCAAAATTACCAACCTCCCACCAATGAAAATCCTGTCCCTCAGTTCTCCACCCCTCCAACCACTCAAAGTTATGTCCCTCAATTTTCCACCCAAATAGGTATTGAAAATAACACACAAGAGGAAGGTGATGTTGTTGAAAAAAAGAAAAGAGTGAGCTTTACCGATAAAGAGGATAAACTACTTATCCAATCGTGGCTCAACATTTTTAAAGATGCTGCTGTTGGAGTCGACCAAAAATGAGCACTGTTAGAGACGACAAAAAATCTGATGGCTTTTGGTTGAGAATCACCAACACCTACAATGAGCACCGTTGTTCGCTTGAAGAAAGGAAGGAGGGACAATTAACATGTGGTTGGAGATGGTCTTACACCCTACTTAGCCCACAAGGTCAATAGGTCATGCACCATTCTCTCTCTTAAATAAAATGCATCTCTTTAGTCTAAAATTGTGTACCTCTTCAGTCTAAAATTTCTTGTAATGTGTTTAGGTTAACGTTTGAAATTTCAAGATCATAATTTGAACGAAAAGTACCAGAAAACATTTTTTTTTGTCTATATTATGATTTAATACTTTCCAAACATAAAAATCTGCGATTTCGTTGTGTTGATTATTACATAAAGAAAATTACTTAATTTATGTAAATGTTCTCATCATTTGTATCTAAAAGCTTGCTATATAATTAGCAAGATTACAACTGTACTTAAAATTTTAGATTTTGACTTAAATTTTGGTTAGCTTTCACTAACAAATATTAACTTAATGGTTGGATTGAATTGCATTGAGCCATTGACATATATTTAGGTTTTATAGGTTCATTTTTTTTGTTGATTATTCTTTAATTATTAATAGATTACTTTTAAGTACCGTCCATTTAAGAACTTATTGAACAAAGCTTTTAAATTTTACAATATCAAATCAAGAGTAATGACAATGTTATTAAACTCGGATCGGTCATGGACTCGGATAAACTAATGGGTCACTATATCATTAGTTCAACCAATGGGTCACTCGTTGAACCGATTAAACCGGAAAATATTATATATATATATATATATAGATTAAAATAGGCACTTAAAATGTAAACTAGCTGTTGCAGTTCAATAGCAGAGTAGTTGTTGTTATGATCTTTTGTGTTTCAATTCTAGTGCAAGAAGCTTTTGAGAATTTTTGGACTTTCTCTGGTACACTTAAAAGTACTGGCATAATATATAACAAAGGTGGTGTTGGTCAAGTGGTAACGGTGTGTGCTTTCTGACTCCACGTCCTAAGTTTGAGTCCCAACTTTAGCTTTTCCCACATTTTTAATGTGGCCACTTAACTGGACCTAGTCACACCTCTTTGACCGGGTCAGGGCCGATTCTTGAACATAATCGATCTAAATCATGGACCGAACCTATCATGGGCTCATTTCACGGGCCAACTGGTTGGACCGACCAGTCCGGACCGATTTTTATAACACTGCTCGTTACTAGTGAGAGACCATCTTCAGGTGGGAGTCAATTCTTATGATTATCTCTCTTATAGCATAACACTTATTATAGGATTTGTGCATTGTCTGAATTTATTTAAGTTGTTAAGTCCTTGTCTAAGAAAGGGTAAATTCTATGTTTAATATGCATATTCTTTAGTTGGATAATATATATTATCATTATTATTTCTTTGATAAGGTGTTGCTTTATTTTTCTAACGCAAATTGGAAACTAACCATTCTTTAAATGAAATCTTAATTAATTTGTTATAAGCAATCATACCACAATTAAATAATAATGTAATCGAGATTAGGAACTAAAATGGATCAAGTTGTTCTCTTCCCTAAATCTAATTAGTTCGAAAGGATTAATTAGCCTTCTTGTAATTAACACATTTTACCACTGATATTTTTATGGACTAAGTAAAAATTCATTAGGATAACCTAGATTATGATTGTAGGCTTGACAGAGAGCAAAATAATAGGATTAGAGGGAGAGATTTTCTATTGGGAATTAAGACTCTTTTTGTTTCGCCTTACGAAATAACATAAAAAGCATAGATAAAGCCCAAACCTTAACATTTTCTTCATTATTTTTGCTTGTTGTTGTGATTTTTCTAATTTTTCTTACTCCTTTCTTTACTTAATATCTTTAATTGCTTGCCCAACTAGCATAAGAATTATGTGAACTAGAAATTACTTTGATCCTTGTGGGCTTGACATTTGGAGTCCCTAATGCTCCTAAATTACTTGGTTGATGGGGTGCACTTGCTTCTAAATTTTTGTCGGATTTATTTCTAGAAAAGAAAGGGCCTTGAGCTTATTATTTTATAAATTATTTTAGAAATGTAATTGATAAATGTAAGTTTTACATTATATCTCAAATTTAACATTTTAATACTTCCTTCATGCATAATTGATAAGTTATATACGTATTTTACCAATTTAGGTTCACACTTGACTTAGTTGCATTTTTCAACATAATTGAAAAATTACATTATTTCGGTATTTTAAGTATAAATTGAGTTATAGACATCTAAAAATTATGAAATTTACATTTTAGGAAAGCTGGAAGAAAGACCTTCAACTTTGTTGTTGAACCCAAAAGTTAAATCTGATGTATTGTGGGTAGAAATTATCTTGCAAGTAGCAAGTTAGAACAGTCATCTTGATCATGAGAACTTGAATAATACCCAGAGATTGGGTCATAACTTGGGCTACAAAAATCCTTTTTGAGCCATAAATTTGGTTACAAAAATCCTTTAGGCTCAAACCAATGATATTGGAATCTAACATTTAGGGCTTTAACTCTTCTAAAGACAATTTCCTTGGATTCAGTCATCTCAATGATCCAATTCTTGGTGCAGGTGGGAGACAAGTTGTTTAATGATAGTTAGGAAAAGAAATCATGGATAAATAATTCAAGGTAATGAACAAAAGTGATAAATAATTTATCAAAAATTCCATTTATTTATGGACACAACATGCTATGTAATGGTCGAATGATCAGCATACGAATGATATATTTTCACCTCCTATAAATAGGAAGGCTTGCTAGATAGAAAATCGTCCAAGTTGTAAAATTACTAAGTCTTTCATTTACTTTTACTCATCTTTTTTATTGTAAAGTCTTCATGGAAGGCTATGTTTGTATTCAATTCAAGGATTTAAGCTTATTTTCATCTTAATTTTGAGGTTTTATCTTCATTTACATGCATATTGAATTATATATATCTACTTTACTTTTCCACTCTACTTGCTTCAATTTCATATTTCTTTGATCAAAGGTTGATTAGTTAACATGTTTTGGTTGTAAAATTTGTGATTGAAGTATGCTTGTATTTTTTATTGGTTAATTATCATGTAACAATTGGAGAGCATAAATTAAGTAATTAACTTCAAGGTTTTGTTTTAATGATTTACTTCAACTAGGTTTTGACGATAAAATTGATTTGTACCTAACAAAAGATTGAGCGATTATTTAATCTTGTTAATCTTAATCAAATGAATTTTGAGAGTTATTTCATTTGAGAATTCGAGGATCGTTGTATGGCTTCCTATGATCCCAAGTTGATAGGTTAAATCCTAAATTGATAGATTTAGTCCTCTGTATGCATGCTTTTAATAATCAATGATTAACCACGAAAATAGTCTCTAAAATCCTTGGATTGATCTTATATTCTTTTATTGCAGCTAATTACAAACCTCAATAAGTCTTGTCTGTATACCAATCCCAATGGCGAATTCGGTTCTTAATCTTGGAACTCAATAAAAAAGAAATTCTCTTTTGTCAAAATAACCGCTCCCCCGCCCAATCTTTATATTAGTGGGCGGACACTGCCTTAATTCTAAAACAGGAAGGAATCTTTCAATTGCAGTCGACGAAGAAGAAAACCATCTGTAAAGAAACAACAGCAAGAAACAGCAAAAGAACAACCCAGAACATAGAGTGATTGAGAGAGAAAGAGGGAGAGAAAGATCACATAGAGATTTACGTGGTTCACCCTAAGTGCAATGGGCTACATCCACGGGAGGAGCACATCATGTTATGTATTCAAAGCTGAAAGTCAGTTCACATGTACAGAGAGCCTAGGAACCCTTTATATAGATAAAGGGACTAAGACAAGCTAGTGGCTAACTAACTTAACCACCCTAACAGATTAAACAACTAACTAACAGAAAAGAATAAAACTGGTTCTAAGTCATTCTAACAATTCTCCACCTTGAATTAGAACCATTACAAGAAAAAAAAACTGCATCCTCCAAATACAGAGAATTTACTCCTAGGAACAGGTTTAGTGAACATGCCAGCTGGATTGTGCAAGGTGTTGATTTTCTGAACTTTAATTCTGTTTTCAGATCTGATGAAGTGATACCTCACATCTATATGCTTGGTTCTATCGTGATGAACTTGATCTTTGGCTAAGCATATAGCACCGAGACTGTCACAGAAGATGAGAGCATGTTCTTGATGGATTCCAAGGTCACTAACCAGCCCCTTTAACCAGATTCCTTCCTTGGCAGCTTCAGTAAGAGCCATGTACTCAGCTTCTGTTGTTGATAGAGCAACAAAAGGTTGAAGTGTAGCCTTCCAGCTAACCAAACAGCTTCCAATAGTGAAGGCATAGCCTGTGATAGACCTCCTCCCATCCAAATCTGTAGCATAATTCGAATCAGAATATCCTGACAAGAGGCAACTTGATTTTGAGCAATAGATCAGCCCAATATCAACTGTTCCTCTTAGGTATCTGAAAATCCTTTTTGTAGCTTTCCAATGCTCCCTTTGAGGTTGCTTAAGGTATCTGCTAACCACACTGACAGCATATGCAAGGTCTGGTCTTGTGCATATCATAGCATACATGAGACTGCCAATAGCACTAGCATAGGGAACTTTAGACATGTAGTCTAAGTCATCTTGAGATTGAGCCTTTATGGTGACCGATAGCTTTTCCTTTGCTGATAAGGGAGTATTGAGAGGCTTTGAATTCATCATTCCAAACCGAGATAGGATCTTCAGAATATAATCCTTTTGTGACAGGAAGAGCTTCTTCTGAGATCTGTCCCTATAGATTTCCATCCCAAGTATCTTCCTAGCAGCACCCAGATCCTTCATGTCAAATTCACCACTTAGGAGAAGTTTCAGATTCTGAATTTCTGTGATGCTCCTTGCTGCTATGAGCATGTCATCAACATAGAGGAGAAGATATATCATGGAATCATCCTCCACCCTTTTATGGTAAACACAACAATCATAGGGACTTCTGTTAAAGCCATGACTGATGATAAAGCTGTCAAATCTTTTGTACCACTGCCTTGGGGATTGTTTTAAACCATACAAAGACCTCTGGAGTTGACAAACATAATCCCCTTTGCCTTGAACTACAAAACCCTCAGGTTGCTTCATCAAAATGTCTTCTTCCAACCTTTCATGGAGAAAAGCTGTCTTGACATCCAACTATTAGAGCTCCAAGTCCTGGGTTGCAACAAGAGCAAGCAGAATTCTGATAGAGGTGTGTCTAACCACAGGTGAGAAGATTTCATTGTAGTCTACTCCTTCTTTCTGATTGAATCCCTTGGCAACTAACCGAGCCTTGTACCTAATTCCTTCATCTTCTGAAATTCCACACTTCCTTTTGAATATCCATTTACAGCCAACCACATGTCTTCCTTTTGGCAGCTTGATGAGCTTCCATGTCTGATTTTTGTGCAGGGACTCCATTTCCTCTCTCATGGCAAGGATCCATTTGTCTGAATCAGTGTGGTTTATAGCTTCTTTGTAGGTGGCAGGTTCACATGACTCAATGTCTTCTGCTGTAAGCAAAGCATAAGCTGCCATGTCTTCAAAGCCATATCTCTCAGGGGGTCTCCTATTTCTTTGTGGTCTCTGATGAATTTCTGGTTCTGATTTGGTGTATTCAGAGGTATCATTCTGCTGAGATAGATCTGAGTTGACCACTTCAGGTTGTCCTCCATCTTGAGATCCTTCTGAAGCTTTGTCTGACTTATCCTCTTCATCTGCTTTTCCTGTAGAGGTCTCATTCTCCACCCGTTCTTGGCTTTTGCTTTCTTTACCTGAAACTGTAACCTCCAATCTCGGGTGAAACAAGTGTGATTCATCAAAAATAACATCCCTACTATGAATTATCTTCCTTTCAGAAGGTGACCAGATCCTATACCCATTCACCCCATCACCATATCCCATGAACAACCCTTTCTTAGATCTAGGAACTAACTTCCCTTCATTAACATGATAGTAAGCATTGCAGCCAAAAATTCTAAGAATAGAGTAGTTTGCAGGTTTATTAGACCATACCTGTATAGGGGTTTTAAGCCCTATGGCAGTAGATGGTGATCTGTTGATTAAGTAGCATGTTATATTGATGGCTTCATCCCAGAAGTTTCTGTTCAGACGGGCATTGGACAACAGGCATCTTGCTCTTTCCAACAGGGTTCTATTCATTCTTTAAGCTACCCCATTCTACTGAGGAGTGTTCCTAACAGTGTGTTGCCTAGCAATACCTTCCTCTTTGCAGAATTTATTGAATTCAGCAGAGCAAAATTCCAAACCATTATCTGTTCTTAACCTCTTGACTTTCTTTCCAGTTTGATTTTCCATCAGAACCTTCCATTCCTTGAAGTACTTGAATGCTTGATTCTTGTGACTCATGGTGTAGATCCATGTCATCCTGGAGTAGTCATCAATGATAGAGAGGAAGTATCTTCCTCCTCCAAGGGAGGGAACTCTTGAAGGTCCCCAACAATCAGAGTGAACATAGTCCAGTGTACCCTTGGTGGTGTGAATTGCCTTAGGGAATTTGATCCTATGTTGCTTGCCATAGACACAGTGCTCACAAAATCTTAATTCTTCTAGTTTTTTATCTCCCAGCAGTTTCTGTTTGTTCAGAATCAACATACCTTTCTCACTCATGTGGCCAAGCCTCATGTGCCAAAGGTAAGTTAAATCTGGTACACTTTTATCAATTTTGGAAACAGCAGAAGCAGATCTAGAACCAACACAGGTTGAACCCTGAAGCATGTAGAGATTTCCTTTCTTAATTCCCTTCATCACAACAGTCGAGCCCTTTTTAATTTCCATGACACCCCTTTCAGAACTGCAAGTGAAACCTTTTCCATCCATAACTCCAACTGAAATCAGATTCTTCTTCAAGTCTGGAACATGTCTAACTTCAGTCAGTGTACTAACCACTCCATCATGCATCTTTATCTGAATTGTGCCAATTCCTGTAGTCCTGCAGGCGACATCATTTCCCATGTAGACATTTCCACCATGCTTCTCTTCATATGTATGAAACCAGCTTCTATTTGGACACATATGGAAAGAACAACCAGAGTCAAGAATCCACTATTCTGCAGATTGTTGATGATGGTTAACAATTGAAAGCACAAGCTCATTTTCTGATGAAGATTCCTCTTTAACTACTGTTGCGGATGGTTTCTTTCCCTTCTTCTTGGGACAATCTTTCTTCCAATGCCCTGGTTCCTTACAATAGTTGCAGATGTCTTTCGGATTGACATTGGTCTTCTTCTTGTTTTTATCCTTCTTCTTCTTGCCATTCTTGGTAGAATTTAAGACTACAAGCCCCGAACCACTTGTATCTTCAGTATTTCCAGATGCCTTGCAGCGAAGTTCCCTTGAATGCAGACTGGATTTTACCTCCTCCATGGTGATGCAATCCTTTCCAACACTTAGAGAGTTTACAAAACTTTCATAAGATGGAGGTAGAGATGCTAACAAGATCATAGCTGCATCCTCATCTTCTATCTTGACATCAATATCTCTCAATTTCATCAAAATAGAATTTAATTCATCAAGGTGATCTTTGAGAGGTGTACCTTCTTTCATGTGGAGACCAAACAAGCGACGTTTTAGTAGGAGTTTATTGCATATAGACTTGGTCATATACAGTTTCTCCAATTTCAGCCACAATCCACTTGCTGTTTCCTCATCAGCAACCTCATAAAGAACCTCATCTGACAGGGATAAAAGAATCAGAGAATGTGCTTTTTCTTCTTGTTCTGCAGGATCTTGAGTCTTTGTAGGATCAGTTTTGTCTTTCTCCTCAGCTGCATCTCCTTTCTTGACAGTAGCAGAAGTAAGAGGACCCCAGACACGTTGTTCTTTCAGCAAGGCGCGCATCTTGATCCTCCATAGATTGAAGCTGTTTTTCCCATTAAATTTCTCAATCCTGATTGTGTTCGACATTGTTTCTTGAACTTTTTCTTTGCACAGAATGTAGCGGATAGAGGAATCCCTTGGAACGAGACACAAAGCTCTTGATACCAGTTTGTAAAGAAACAGCAGCAAGAAACAGCAAAAGAACAACCCAGAACATAGAGTGATTGAGAGAGAAAGAGGGAGGGAAAGATCACACAGAGATTTACGTGGTTCACCCTAAGTGCAATGGGCTACATCCATGGGAGGAGCAGATCATGTTATGTATTAAAAGTTGAAAGTCAGTTCACATGTACAGAGAGCCTAGGAACCCTTTATATAGATAAAGGGACTAAGACAAGCTAGTGCCTAACTAACTTAACCACCCTAACAGATTAAACAACTAACTAACAGAAAAGAATAAAACTGGTTCTAAGTCATTCTAACACCATCAATGGCGGTACAAGGTAAGGAGGCATCGATGACTTTCCTGCTTAAAAGCTACAGTAAACTGGTGCAGTAAACAAGTGTCCTTATCCGTCTCAAAAACCAATCCAACGAAAAACATCCGACGGGGCGCCTGCCGTGCACCACCTATGGTACAGTTTTTCCGGAATGAAACGATGATCACCCTCGTCCTATTTATCTCCTTAAGACCAATCAAGCGCAACCACTGAATCTGACTCTGAAGGACCCAGAGCCTATAAGACAAGATTTTTTTCCTATGAACAAGAGGATCTCACCCTTCATGGGTTGTCCACCATTTTGCTCCCGCTTAGCCTTGAAACCTAAGCCATCATATACCATGAGTCTATAACAAACAAAGATAGCTCTTGAATTGATTCAACTTTTACTATTATTTTAATATTTATTTTTTTCAATTTATTACAATCAACCAAACCTCCCGAGAAGGATAAAATTACAAGGATCTCCAGGGTTCGACCTGGTTTGTACCCTTCAATTACAAGTTGTTCGCAAATCAGTTAGTTATAATTATAATTTTGTGCATGTTCAACAACTATCAGTAACCAGTTTAGAAGCAGTGACCTAGTTTGGATTTTCTTATAGAGACAATCATCAAAGATATTTTGTGCATTAAACTAAATCAAATCAAGCTTTAGAATATATTGGAAGCTTTAGAAGATCAATATGACTCATTAGGAGTAATACATAAACAACAGGTGGAAAAAGAATGAGCAACTAAACATGAATAGATGTTGCAATCATTCTAGAAGCATAATTAATGCTTTAGAAGCACAAAAGTCAGAAACTGCACTCTTTGACTTTCTTTAGAAGCGTAAAAAATTGCATATAGTCAATAAAAGATAACACTAGTCCATAAACTCCTCAAGTTTTGATTCTTGAAGTATTCCAAGTCATAGGACATTCAAAAAGGTCTTTAGAAGGTGAATTTAGCTAAGTATTCAGAAGTTTTGCATTAAAGATAAAATTGGCCCAGTATCATTAAATAAAGAAAGGGAATGCAAGCTGCAATGAAGGTGACAAGCTAACCAGAGGCTAGACAACTTTTGACCATCCTCCGACGACCAAGAAATGACTAGTTTTACCTTGGAGAATTCAAACACTCAACTATGGATGCGTAACTTGAAGAAGGAAAAAAAATAAATGAGATCAAGGACCTTGTTTGATTACTGTTTTTAAAATCTATTTTTGGTTTTTGAAAACAATAAAAAACATAAAAACCTATTTGAGACATTGTTTTCAAAAATTGTTTTGAAAATCATCAGTTTTTAAAAGCCAAAAAACCAAAAGAGTTTAAAGATGTTTTTAGTTTTTGTTTTCGATTTTCAGTCTAAATATATCATTTGCAATAAATGAAACACAATATAAACTAAATTTATAAATTATTTTCAATTTTTTAAAAATTTTGAAAACTAAAAAAAATTTAAAACAGACCCAAAGTATCCAAGTGCTCAAAAATTACCTTTTCTACCTTCTAAAGTTATTCTATGTTAGAGACCATTTCAAAAATCTATCGTGTTATCTAAATCCATTGAAGTGAGTTATTAGTTTTGTATTGTTCACTCTTAGAGTGATTTGTGAGTTGTTTATAAAAAATCACATCATTTAACAAGAAGTTATATATCTCCCAGCTAACTAATGAGAGTTAGTGTTGGTTGAAAAGCTCCTAAGATAACCAATGAGGATTAGTGTTGGTTGAGCAATTTTAGAGTTGTTGTGAAGCCTAGAGAGACTTGTGTGAAAGAACACTCGGTGGTATAAGCTTGAGGAGGCTTGTATGAAAGAATACCTAGTGTAAACAAGCTTATTTAGTAGTGGAAAATTTTACTGAGAGGGGTAGTGGACGTAGCCCAAGGATTTTGGGTGAATCAATATAAAAATTATTGTGCAATATCTGTATCCCTTACTCTTTTTTATTTTGATACGTTACATTTGATTTATTAGCTCATACTTGGTCTATCCGATTGCTTAACTTTTGAACAAAACTAGTTTCTACATAAAATGTGTTTGATGTGCATTTCTCGATAAATTACTTGATAAATAGCTTGCCCATCACTAAAATAATTATTCTGGAAAGTTTCATCAAGTTTTAAATTGACTTAGTTTTTCAAAAGCAAAGTTTGTTGTTTCTACATATAGGAGTTTTTCACACTTTGAGCACATTATACCATATATGCATAAAAGATGCTTCTAAAAAGATTTTTATTTATATAGCATTGGATATTAACTAAATAAGAGTTGTGGAAAGTTTCATAAATTTAAACTATGTTTTAATCTTTTAGAAGCAAGCTACTAATTTCCCATTTTCACTATTCTTACTTCTCAATTCCCCTTCTTGGGATTCTATGAACCACTTTCCCTCGTTAATTGCTAGTAGAGAAGTTTTTATGAGGATAAACAACAATAGAATGGTTTATTTTTATATATGCATCTTTAACACTTTGGGATGCATGTTTTTAAAGTGGCTTTTGTTTAACTTTTTCGATAAGTGTATTTAAGAAAAAAAATGAAATGTGGTCAAAAGGTTATATTTAATTGTGCTTTATTATTTTCGTGATATTGAAAAAGTAGGTGGATTATCAAGTTATATTTGTAATGGTATATGTGTGAATTTTATTATATTTTTTATAAGGCACCTTTTAGCAATTTTTTGTGTTATTTTTTATAAGTCACTTTACAATTTCAATGAAATATTTTTGTTACCAATTTCCTTGTTTGTCCTCATCTTATCTAAATCTCTCTCTCTAAATAAAAATGTTTTTGAGAACTAAAAATAGCTAACTAAAAGGAACCTAACAAACAAAATAAAGTTTTTAAGTTAGCTAAGTAAGAATAAAATTTGTTAAGTAGAAAGTATGGGTAAGCGATTAAAAGCAATAAGGTATTATTTTCAAAGTGAATTAAATGGATTTCAAAATCAAGTTTAAGGGTTTAGGATATTTATAATAAATTAAAGGTAGTTGAAATTAAAATTTTGATGAATATTTGACAAGCGTACCAATTTATCGCAAGTATTCGATAATGAGTCAGAGTATCGTATCCACAGAGATTGATGAATCAAGTACCAAATAACATAGAATTTATCTAGTTGAATTGAGAGAAATCAACTGTATCAAGTGACCTAAATAACTAGTGCAGAAAAATAAACCAGAAAAATAAAACCAGAAGCATTGAACTAATTGTTGGAACAATTGACAAAGAACTCAGCAAATTTGAGAGACTATATCAACAAAGTGGTTAGGGGTTGGTTCCTTTTGATTCTCACTCTATGGAATGTAAGAAATTATTCAACTCAGTTATTGTAATTCAATTCATGATCCAATTCACTAAGGTAGTTAAAACTCAATTCCTTGGTGAATTAATCCTATATCAACAATCAAGAACCCTAATTCCTTAGGTGAATTTAATTGAGACATGCATTAGCATCAAGAATTGACAAAGATCACATAAGAATCAATTCCTATTCCTTGGTAATATCTTCCTGTGTTACCTTTTTAAGATCCAAGTTTTTCCCCAATTTTCCAATTGTGAGAACTACTTTTAATTCATACAATTGAGTGGCCAATTCAATTGAAGCATTGAGAATACAAGGAAGCAATGCAATTGAATCACAAATTATTGAATTGAAATTCGAAATATGAGTTCACATAGAGTTTGAATCAAAATTCACCAATCCCTAACCTAAATAACTTAGAAACTCATTACAATGAAGAAGAGAGAAGAGAGATGAAAACTCAATGAAGAACTCCATTAGATCTGAACCCTAGCTTCCACTTTGGTTTGGATCTTCAGGAGGAGGAGAGAAAAATGAGAGAAAAATCGGTTACAAAACTGAAAAGTCCTAAAAAATATGAGTAAATTAAAGGGAATTAAGCATGTGGTCAGGGTGCAGCGGAAATAAATGGATTCCCTCCCTTGTTATAATCGTTTTGCAAAAACATGAATCAAGGCATAAAAGGTATTGAAACGAAAGGTCGTACCTTATTCGGATTATAAACGAGGCAAGTGTAACCACGTCTCTATTGGTATCCACGCCAACAGCCGAACTAGGATACCCTCCTCAGCTCTGCTAGTAGCCTTAGAAAGTAAGAAGCGATTGCTCATGTGTATTTGGGGTAGGGCATCTCATGCTCTATTTATAGAGTGGTGGCTAGGGTTTTACCCCTCCACTCACTTAACCCTCACACTTATGGGCATGGCCCATTATGTTATAATTCTAATTAAATTAAATTAGAATTATTATTTTTTCCTAGTGGCATGTTGTATGCATGTGACCCAATAGGATTTTAATATTTGGTTATAATATTAAAATAAAACTCTTTTATATTTAATATCATAAATAGTGAGCGGTATCTAGCAACACATCACTATCCAAATATTGAGATTATCAATAACTTTGATAAATCCTATTTTATTATAATAATTTATATGCTCTGTCCCTTTGTCCAAATATCTAATTGAACACAAGGGCATGGATTGTGTCAACCTTGTATAGTTCAATTTATATTTTCTTGATCCCCAAGTAGACTGTACAGAAAATAAATATCTCATATTTATCCTCGTGAGCATGGCCATGCATTTTGCAGTCTCACTTTATCAAGAGGCCTAAAGATATAACTTCTGTTACATAGGAGGGACAAATCCCATCTAGGGCACTCACATTCCACCATATAATTTATTATATGTCCAAAAACCAACTTTATGATTACCCTGTTATAGGTAACGTTTGATGATAATTAAAACATATAATTCCTTATGTAGGAATCGTAGTGATTTTAGGTCGAAGGACTTCATATAACATTTATCAATTTAAGAAACGTTCATGACAATTATGTAACAACCCATGCAACATTCTTAAGGTGGGTCTGTCCAGTACACCATTACTCTTAATGTGTACCTATGTGAGCACATGATATCTCATATCCATGATCTGTGAGATGTGATCATCAATGATCTCACATACTAGTCTAAATGCATCTTTGTCCTAAGATGATACTTGACTAGGGACTATTCAAGAATAGTTCTTCATAAGATCTCACGATCAAGTCATCTACTTGATTTCTTATGAAGTTTAAGATTACTATTCTAAGGACAATAATTATATTCTAAAAGAATAAGTTGGGTTTATAAAATAACATGATACAAGTGATGAATGTTCATAAACATATAAGTCTCTAGTGCATATTCCTAACAATCTCCCACTTGCACTAGAGACATTCAGACATAACTCTTACGCCCAATGATCTAGTGTGCCCTTCATGCTTCTGCTGCACAAGGGGTTTAATGGGTTTGTAACAGTGATTGTTTCTTGCTTCAAACTTTTCTAGCTCACAGTGCCATCATTCAAACAAAACATATAACCTGATTGTGATCTTTAATTATCTTTGTCGATTTGGAAGCTAGCATCAGTGTAACCCTTTACAAGCAGCTCTTCCTCCCTCCATATTTCAAGAATGAATCCTTAGTTCTTCTCAAGTACTTAAGGATGTTCTTGACTGTTGTCTAGTGACCTTCACTAAGATCAGACTGGTATCTGCTAGTCATGCTTAAAGCATATGATATTTCTGGTCAAGTACATAACATGGCAAACATGATAGATCCTATAGCAGATGCATAAGGAATCTTATTCATGCGACCTCTCTCTTCTTCACTGGAAGGAGAATGAGCATTAGATAGGCTTATACCATGTGACATAGGCAAAGACCCCTTCTTAGAATCTTGCATGTTAAACCGTTTTAACACTTTGTCTATGTATGTAATTTGACTTAGGCCAAGTAATCTTCGAGATCTATCTCTATAGATTCTGATACCTAACACATAGGTCGCTTTGCCCAAATCTTTCATAGAAAAACAATTTCCTAACCAAGTCTTTACAGACTGAAGGGTAGGATGTCATTTCCTGTGAGGATCATGTCATCTACATACAAAACCAGAAAAACAACTATATTGTCACTAACCATTTTGTAGACACAAGGTTCATCCTCATTTTTCATGAAACCAAATTGCTTTACAGCTTCATCAAAATGAAGGTTCCAGTTTCTAGAGGCTTGCTTTAATCCATAAATGAATTGTTGCAACTTGCATACCTTTTCAGTATTTCAGGTATAACAAAAAAAACTTCAGGTTGTGTCATATACACATCTTCAAGAAGGCTTTCATTTAGGAAAGTTGTCTTGATACCCATTTGCCAGATTTCATAATCATGGTAAACTGCAACAGTAAGCAAGATCCGAACAGATTTAAGCATGGCAACTGGGGAAAAAGGTTTCATCATAGTCTATACTATGAATTTGCGTGAAACCCTTTACCCACCAGCCATGCTTCAAAGGTACTTACATTACCATCTATGTCAGTTTTCCCTTTTGAAAACTCACTTGCACCTTATGGGTTTTATCCCTTCGGGTGGCTCAATCAAGGTCCATACCTTGTTGGTGTACATGGAATCCATTTCAGATCTCATGGCATCAAGCCATTTCTCAGATTCTGGACTCAAAAGAGCTTCTTGGTAAATCACCAGTTCACCTTGATCCATTAGCAATACATCCCCTTCCTAAGACACAAGGAAACCATATATCTCAGGTTGGTGATGTACTCTATCTGATTTACGCAAGTCTTGCGCTACATGAGCAGGTGGCTCCACAACACTTAGTGGTATCTGCTCTTGTTCCATTATAGGCTCATTGCTACTCTGTGTTACTTGAATTTCTTCAAGTTCTACTCTCCTCCCACTTATTTTCTTAGAGACAGATTCCTTCTCTAAGAATGCAGCAGTCCTAGCGACAACCACTCTGCCTTTGCTAGGATTATGGAAGTAGTAACCCTCACTTTCCTTTGGGTATCCCACAAATAAGCACTTATCTGATTTGGGTCCTAGCTTATCTGAAACTTAGCGTTTCACATAAGCTTCACAACCCCAAATCTTCATAAAAGACATACTAGGTTGTTTCCCAGTCCATATCTCATATGGTGTCTTTATGACAGCCTTAGATGGAACATGGTTTAGTGTGAAGGCTACTGTTGACAAAGCATGACCCCAAAAGGAGTCTGGGAGATCAGAGTGACTCATCATGGATCGAACCATATCTAATAGAGTTCGATTTCTCCTTTCTGAAACTCCATTCTATTGAGGTGTTCCAGGAAGAGTGAGTTGAAATACTATCTCATACTCTCTTAGATAGTCATCAAATTGTTGGCTTGAGTATTTTCCACCTCGATCTCATTGAAGTGTTTTAATAGTCTTGCCAAGTTGTTTTTATACTTCATTCTTAAATTCCTTGAACTCTTCATAGGATTCGGATTTGTGTTCCATCAACTACATAGATCCATATGTACTGAAATCATCAGTAAAATTGGTGAAGTATTGAAAACCTCCTCTAGCCATTGTGCCCATGGGCCCATATACATCACTATGTATGAGGCAAAGAAGATCACCAGCCCTTTTACCCTTTTCCGGTGAATGGGGTTTTGGTCATCTTCCCAAATAAATAAGATTCACATGTCTCAATTGATTCAAAATCAAATGAGTCCAAATAACCATCTTGGTGGAGTTTGGATATGCATTTTCATTTATGTGGTCTAAGCAACAATGCCAAAGATAAGTCGGGTTCAAAGCATTTATTTTGACCCTTATGTTATAGATAGACACTTCCATGTCAAGAACATATTGTTTAACTTTGCACAACCATATCATTCAAATAAATTGAATTGTTCTTTATAAAATACTCTTTTCTAAACAAGAAACGGAATTTAAAATTCCCACTAATGGTAGTCACAAAATAATAATTATTTAGTTCAATAACTAGTTCAGTTGGCAAAGTTAAATAATAGGTTCCTACGGCTAAGGCAACAACTCTTGCTCCATTTCCACACGTAGGTCGACTTTATCCTTTATAGCCAATGACCTACTCCATTTGGATCCTACACATTCATACAAATGTGAGATCCACATCTGGTATCCAATACCCAAGATGCAGAAGTAGGTAAATTGACTTATATAACATAGATAACTGAAGCGGAAGTCTCACTTCCCTTCTTCTTGATCTCCTCTAGGTACTTTACACAGTCTCTAATGTCCTAATTGGCCATAGTGGAAACATTTTCCTTCCTTAACTATCCCACCCATAGGCTTCGAAAACAAAGGTACTAGGCTTATCCTTGCCTTTGTCATTTGGTTTGAAATATGGCTTCTTGAACTTCTTCTTGCCCTTGCCTTTTCCAGGTTGGACCATCAACATGGCCTTCCCTTTACCTTTATTAATGTTTTGCTAAGTTGTTCTCAACATGCTTAGCAATTCTGGCAGTGATTTGTCAAATTCATTCATGTTGTAGTTCATGACGAATTGACTATAGTTGTCCGACAACGATTGCATGACAAGATCAGTGGCCAACTCTTTGAAAAGAACCTTGAGGTTTTATTTTTCATGGACCTTAGAAATTTCTGAATAAAACAACTCTTTTCTTGACAAACAATTTTCTTTTCTTTTCAATACCCTTCTTTATGCTATTTTCTTTTCTTTTTCTATTTTCTTTTCTTTTTCTGTTCTTGGAATTTTTGAACACCAAATAAAATAAGATAGAAGGATAACAATTTCTAACCTTGCCAAAAACTGATATTCATCCTTAAATACTTAAAAAATAAAACACATACATTTCAAGTAATACGTATAGGAAAATGTGTTTTTGAACAAACGTAGAAGAAGTTGGAAACACAGAAATGATAGAAGGTGGACGTCACACTTTCAAGACTTGAAAGATAAGTCCTTGAAGATACACACACAAAGGTGAAGAACCTTTGATAATCTTCAACTCTTGACTAGCAAGAAATTTAGAGAAAATCACTTTCACTAAGGAGAAAATCACTTTCACTTATATTGGTAAACTTGGCATAAAACATCTGACTTTTCTTGCATGCATGAAACATGTATTTATAGAGTTTACAAGGTGAAATAGGGCCATGCAATCAGCTGCACCTTCACGCCCAAATTACTCCCAAAAATACCCCTCATACATATCCCATGCAACCCTAATTAAAACTACTACAAATTAAATTAATTTAAGAGATAAATTAAGCTAATAAACTCGGCCTAAACTAGCTTAGATGGTCGCAAATTCCAGCCAGCATTTTAGGTACATGTGGCTGCATTATTCCTTGACTTGTAACCACCAAACATGGATTAAAGTAGCTAATGAATCAGCCAATAAGTGGTCGCATGTAACAGCCCCAATTCATCAAGTTTTCATTCAATTTGTAACCTTCCTCTTCATGATGTTGGCCGCCACTTTGATGGCTATTCACTCCCCAATTTACTTCCTTGTTGGCACCTATTTGATGACTCTTTATTCAGCCAATTCAAGCACATGCTAGCCGCACATTGATGGCTTATAACTCAGCCATTCTATCACATGTTGGCCACAACCTTTGGCTAGCTAAAGGGTCTCCATGTAGCTTCAAAAAAATGTCCAGGTTCAGTCGTACCTAGCAAGCTTCTTCCAACGGCTAGTAGACAAGGTTTTAATGCAATTAAAACTACATTACAACCATGTTTTGTAACCTCCAGAAAAGGAAACGTAACCACCAGAAATTAAAGCCTTGTGTCTTGTAACTCCTAAAAGTTTATTGAAACAAAATAAATCTAATTAAATCAACAAATTGAAGGCTAAGTTGACCGCCCCACATGGCCTCCTTCCATGCTAAATGATGGTTCTTCAACTGGTAGTTGCATTTAAATGCAACTGTCACTTCATTTAAAGCCATGTCACCATCTTCTTTATTCTTACCCGGTTGGGTTCACATCACTCTTGGCCTAATGGGAATCCAAGCCTTTCTAGGTTTTCAATGTACCCAATTGCTTTGAGTACATGAGCACCAACAGGGGTTCCCTCCGCCAGTCTACATTGATAAAGTGCTTTTGAGACTTCAAATCGTTCAAGCCTAGCTTGTCCCTGATAAAGTCTCTTTAAGTGTACAATCATATTGTACGTCTCCATGTTCTCATGTTGTTTTCAGCATTCATGGTAGTAAGCATAAGGCAACCTGCATCGAGAGAGTAACATCCAGATGCTTTCTAAAAGCATCCTTGTCAGCTTTCGAAGTATTTGCAGCGGGTGTTTCAGGAATAGGCCCTTCCAGGACATACAGCCTTTCCTAAGGATAATCCTTAGGTGTTATACCAGTCTAGAAAGTTAATTCCAGACAGTTTGTCCTTCTCAAGGACAGATCACAATAAAATTTACTTGTTGTGCTCGTTGCTATGCACGTAAGTATCATATAACAAACATATTTAATAAGGTCTTTAAATAAATATGTCTCCCACTATTTTTTATTCAAAACAAGTACCCTCAATATAAAGAATCAGAAAATCCCATCACCAGATTTTCTAGTGGGCAAAGATCCATATTTCACCTTATTTTAAGTCAACTTTGGCTGATCGCTTAAGAAAAGGTTATTTAGGTAGGAACGCGCTTTCCAATTGCATCTCATACAACTCTTGGATCAATTAGGTGAATAACTCTTATTCTAATTCATCTTATGAATTAATGCCTAACTTAGTGCCTCTAGGTTCTTCAATCCTATTGAATATACCTAGTTAAGTCAAAACCCAATGGTTGACAATGGATAAATGTACCCTGCTTTGGCAGACCCACATTTATCCCATCGCGCCTCACTAAAATAGATAAATGTACCCTGCTTTGGCAGACCCACATTTAATCGATTCAAGCTTAGACATTGGAAGGCAAAACATGACTTAATATTAGCGCCTCTAGGTTCTTCAATCATATTGAATATACCCAATCAAAGACCAATGGTTGACAATCGGATATTACTTTTATCCTATCATGTCTCACTAGAATAGATAAGTGTACTCTGCTTTGGCAGACCCACACTTAATCGATTCTAGTCTTCACGAGTGTCATTTATTGGAAGGCATAATAAACATTGAGGGATTTGATCGCTTTATCTTTCCATTCCTTTGTTAAACCATTTAACAAAAACATAATCGCCCTCACCAAAATAGATAAATGTACCCTGCTTTGGCAGACCCACACTTAATCCATTCTAGCCTTGACGAGTGTTATTCATTGGAATGAAAAACATAACTTAACATTCCCTTCGAGGGCTTTGATCGCTTTAATTTTATTAGTTGTTAAACCATTTAACATACAAGCATGCATCTCATACAAAAACACATGATATGGTTATGGCCTCCTAAAATCAAATACAAAATTACATCAACTATATAATCTTGTACATAATCTTGAGCTCTCCAAATCTCCAACTGAATCCATGCTCCATGACCTCCAGGTTACATTACATAACAAGAAGAAACCTCGTTTAACATACGATGGGATAGAGATGAGAAGAGAATTACAAGAGGAATGTTTAGAGGTAAGGCACGACACGCAAGTCGTATTTAAATTTAAAATAACTAAGGTCATAACCAATCATCATGTAAATTCAACATCCATTGATTGTAAAACTAGTGATATAATAAGATATATATATTAAGCGAGGTTTGATAACGCGCATACGAAATAACACACTGCGCAGTGTAGCACGGGAAGGCCGCCCCTTGCAGGGTGCGGGGCAACGCCCCGACACAAAAAATTAGATTTGATAAACAGTTAACCAATCATCAATAAGTGTCTCGCATCAAATGAATACTTCACAAACCGATAAACGAGTGAGTCCCTCGTATCATTTGAATACGTTCTTGTTAGCAAATTGATAAGTGGCATGTTTATCGCAACCAATATTTGAGTCGAGACAAGGTTTCAACAATTGAACCCTTTGACTCCCAAGACATGAACTCTTTCATGTTCCATGGGACCCTCAAACATTAGAACATATAAACGTATATATACATCGCACATAAAACAATCAATAAGAAAACAAAATACGTAAGTTGCGCTCCAGTCTGCGCTACAGCGCAGGTGAAGCGCAAGTATCAGAATCAAAATTCGTAAACTGCGCTTCAGTCTGTGCTCCAGCCTATCTGAAGCGCAGATCTGCGCTCCAGTCTGCGCTCAAGCGCAGATAACAGCGCTACGATTTTTAGCAGAAAACAACAAAAAAATCATAACCATCACAAGATTAAAAGCCTAAAACATGTTTATCGCAAACCAAGGCTCTGATACCAATTGAAGGGAATCAAGCATGTGTTCAGGGTGCAGCGGAAATAAATGGATTCCCTCCCCTGTTATAATCGTTTTGCAAAAACACGAATCAAGGCATAAAAGGTATTGAAATGAAAGGTTGTACCTTATTAGGATTATAAACGAGGCAAGTGTAGCCACGTCTCTATTGGTATCCACGCCAACAGCCGAACTAGGATACCCTCCTCAGCTCTGCTAGTAGCCTTAGAAAGTAAGAAGCGATTGCTCATGTGTATTTGGGGTAGTGCATCTCATGCTCTATTTATAGAGTGGTGGCTAGGGTTTTATCCCTTCACTCACTTAACCCTCACACTTTTGAGCCTGGCCCATTATGTTATAATTCTAATTAAATTAAATTAGATTTATTATCCTTTCCTAGTGGCATGTTGTATGCGTGTGACCCAATAGGATTTTAATATTTGGTTATAATATTAAAATAAAACCCTTTTATATTTAATATCATAAATAGTGAGCGGTATCTAGCAACACATCACTATCCAAATATTGAGATTATCAATAACTTTGATAAATCCTATTTTATTATAATAATTTATATGCTCTGTCCCTTTGTCCAAATATCTAATTGAACACAGGGGCATGGATTGTGTCAACCTTGTATAGTTCAATTTATATTTTCTTGATCCCCAAGTAGACTGTACAAAAAATAAATATCTCATATTTATCCTCGTGAGCATGGCCATGCATTTTGCAGTCTCACTTTATCAAGAGGCCTAAAGATATAACTCCTGTTACATAGGAGGGACAAATCCCATCTAGGGCACTCACATTCCACCACATAATTTATTATATGTCCAAAAACCAACTTTATGATTACCCTGTTACAGGTAACGTTTGATGATAATTAAAACATATAATTCCTTATGTAGGAATCGTAGTGATTTCAGGTCGAAGGACTTCATATAACATTTATCAATTTAAGAAACGTTCATGACACTTATGTAACAACCCATGCAACGTTCTTAAGGTGGGTCTGTCCAGTACACCATTACTCTTAATGTGTACCTATGTGAGCACATGATATCTCATCCATGATCTGTGAGATGTGATCATCAATGATCTCACATACTAGTCTAAATGCATCTTTGTCCTAAGATGATACTTGACTAGGGACTATTCAAGAATAGTTCTTCATAAGATCTCACGATCAAGTCATCTACTTGATTTCTTATGAAGTTTAAGATTACTATTCTAACGACAATAATTATATTCTAAAAGAATAAGTTGCCTTTATAAAATAACATGATACAAGTGATGGATGTTCATAAACATATAAGTCTCTAGTGCATATTCCTAACATAAATAACTAACTAACCATCTGAACAAATCTATTTATATGGTTTCTGTCAGTTTCATGTGGCAACACTACAGCTCTGGATTCCTCACGTGCATCATACAGAAGTAACAATTTGCCTCTGTCTCAATCGTGTCCTCACAAATAGTCTACGCATGTTCCTACGTGAACATGGCAGAGAGCTTTTTGCCATTTGGTGCAGAACTTGTCCTCACAGAGTCACAGATCATTGTT
Source organism: Sesbania bispinosa (assembly GCA_026901365.1). Lineage (NCBI taxonomy): Eukaryota > Viridiplantae > Streptophyta > Magnoliopsida > Fabales > Fabaceae > Sesbania > Sesbania bispinosa. Next base: position 365,614 of record QLOH01000269.1, read on the forward strand.
TTGTCCCCACAAAGACCTTCAGAATGCTTTTTCTTACGATCCTTTTTCCTCTTTTTCATAAAACTCCTACAAAAACATCAAATCAATGACAATTAGAATAGAAATACTAGTATTTACTTCAATCACCTAAAATAACAAACAAATTCACTTCTATACAATTTTAACTACTATTTCACAAAATTAGTAATCTAAACAACTAAAAACTACCTACAGTTAACCTATAAATCTACTACTAATGTGGATTTATCAAATACTAAGTAATTATGTACCTTAATAATCAATTATTAATTGAAATATTTAAATTACTTCTCAAATAGAAGCATCAATCATCAATTAAGAAGATCAATAATTGAATTATTTTTCAAATAGAGGGATAAATAATCAATTACTTTAATTAATAATTCAATTATTTTTAAAACAAAAAGCTTTGATAATCAATTACCTTTGACAGTTTTGTTAGGTTTGAGTTAATTATGTCAGTTAGAAATGGTTATAACTTGTCTAACTAACCCGTAACCTCTTGGACCATTATATAAACCTTCTAATATTTCAAAATGTAGATAGAATCATAAGAGAAGAGGTCTACCACTTTTAGATACAAAGTTTTTCAGAAATTTAGAGAGTTTTTTAAAAAGATAAAAGTGCTTTCAAGTTTTCAATTGAGAGATCATTGTGTTTAATTGTTCAATTTTGTAAATAAGATATTATAATTTTTCTTTTTCTACTGTAATCGTAACTCAATGTATTAAGGGTGAGGTATCTCTCAAGTTGTTTGTCTTACAAGTGGGGGATCTTGTACGGGATTGGTTTGAGAAGTGAATGAGCTTTGCAAAGGGAGTTAGTCAAGTGGTGCTTGTAGAGAAGGATACTCAAGGTTGAAATTTTTGTAGAAAATTAGTGGTAAAATTCTTGAAGTGGTTCAGAGACTTAGATGTAGCTCGTAAGTGTAGAGTGTGAAATGATATAAAATCTTTTGGTGTGATCTTCTTAACCCTTAACTCTCTTTACATTTTATTTCTTGTTTTTCAATTTCATAAAATTCTATGATATTAATTACAGTTTTTCTAATTTGTGCAAGGTTGCATAGGATAGTAAATTAAAAATGAAAATGTTTTATTGAAAAATACAACTATCTCAACATTCAATGCATTGGTAATATAAAATGTTACATTTTTCAATAAAATTTTTCTTTTTAAGTTATTATTTTGTGCAATATTGCACAAGTTAGAAAAACTGTAATCCACTATATTGCATTTATCTTGTTCACATTCTTGCATTTGTACATCTTTAGGTTCTTAAATTTCATTAAGATCAATTTAGAGAGTTAGGTGAATCTTAAAATAGAAAACAAAATCTAATTTATTCCCCTCTTAGGTTATTTAGGTCATCTAACTAACAAGTTGTAGATTAAGAATATTAAAACACCCATCACCTATAAAATTTTGTATGATTCACACCCACCGTTGTTGGGTAAGGTGGTAGAAGGATAAGAATGGAGTCATTGTATATATTTTGATATGTTATGTAAGAAGGTTTGGAGGTTTGAATTAATAGAAATGATTTTTCGGGAAATAATATGAAAAAAAGGAATGGTGTAAAAAGAAAAAATGGGTGGCACAAAAAGTAATTTTCTTTAAAAATGCTAATAAACTGAATCAGGTTTTAAAATATGTCAACTTACAAAAAAAAATTATGCTATGTAACAAGTCAAACCTATAGGTCCTGAAATTATAAAATTGGGTACGTTTGGGTTTTACAAAACCATATGTAACAAGTTAATTTTGAGTCATGAAATTATAAAGTAGGATAAGTTTGGGTTTTATAAAATCAAATCTAACCTATCCTATGTCCATCTCCTACTTATTAGCAACACCCTTTGAATAAATATATTAAAATTAAATTTAAAACAATTAATTAAACCTTATAAATATATTTCAAAGAAATTAAAAATCACTATTAAAAATTGAGGATCACTTGCAAGTTGCAACCTGGTGTGCACCTTAATTTCTTTTGAGATAAAATCTGTCCTTATATATTATATTTGAATTCTCTTTCAACTTGTTACTTTTTCTTCTCATGAAATTACAAAGCTTTCTAAAAAAAATTCCGCAAGGACTTTTTAATTTTTTATCCTTCTTTTCTTATTTTTTAAATTTATTTAATTTTAAATTATTTTATCCTCTAATATCATTACGTCTATTTCAAATTTAAACTAATTATTTTTTCATGTTTAAAATTGTAACCCTTCTTTTTTTTTCAAATTCATTTAACTTTAAATTATCATTTACCCTCCAATTCAATATCATCATATCCCATTTAAATTATATTAATTATTTCACAATATATCAAAATAAACTAAAATTTTAATTCAAATAAATTATCACATAATATTTATATTTAAATTAATTACCTTTTAATATATACATTGAATACTTATTTTACATTATGTTGAAAAGTACAAAACTTTAAAGAATAAACTAGCACATTAGTCCATGGGTTTGTAAGGGACGTGCAGTTTAATCCCTGACTTTACGAAATCCGTCCTGTAGTCCTTGACTTTATGAAACGTCAGTCACTTTAGTCCAAGAGTGTTAACTTCGTTAAGTTTTGATGACTTGTCATGTTAAAATGACACGTAGGATGCTGGAAGATTTCAAAACGACGTCATTTTGCATTTCTTTAGTATGGGTTGAACCATCCCCAACGGTCATATTCGTTTTGCTCTTCATCTTCATCTCTTTTCTCTCCTTGTTTGCGCTGTTCATCATCACCATTTCTGATTCTGCATCTTCCCCTGTTTTGTGTATGGGTAGCTGATCTTTGTTGTTGTATTCTTCCACCAACATTTGTCAGCCATGAGCACCACAGATTGGAGGTATAATAATGGTGGTTCCAAGTATTCGCACATTTCTGAAAGAGGAAGGAAGGAGCCAAAATGTAATTGCAACCATATAGCAGTTATTAGGGTGTCTATAACTGAAAAAACCCAGGGAGATTGTTTTATACATACCCTAAATTGAAGGTATTTTTTGTTATTTCCTTCTACTTGAAAGTTTCCGATTTTATGTATGGTGTAGGTTAGGGTTTAGGGAGGTTGGTTTCTGCTTGTTTAATCTTGTAAATTTGTACTGCATGTGCAGGTTGCAGACAGATGTGATTTTTTTCAAGTGGGTGGAGAATGGTGTTTTTGCATAAGAAGTTGCAAGTGAAGCTACTTCAACTATAGGATTAAGTGGAAGGGATGATGAAGTGTGGAAGAAGAATGTGATGAGTACCTTGAAGAGAGTGGAATTTCAGAATAGGAGATTAAGTTGGACACTTATGGTGTCATGTATTGTGATAGGCTTTTTGTTGGGGATTTTGTGGAAAAATTAGAAATGTGTTTAATTGCTGGACAAATGAAGCAGTATGTATGGTTTTTAATTATGTAAGGTTGTCAATGGTGATTTTAATTTAATGAAACCATGTTCTCTTTTTTATACGCCTATGTTGTGTGTGTGTGTGTGTATAACCAAACAATACAGCAAGATCAACCTTTAAATAAAGCCATTACTAATATAAATCCAAGCCAATGATAAACTTAACCAAACGATAAACATTCAAAGTAAGTCAAATAACCAACAATGGTAATACCACTAAGATCCAACAACTTAATAACATAAAAACCTAATAAGCAAGCAAACATGTTCCTTAAAAGCAAATTACATCCCAGAATAATAGCAACTGTAAGACTCAACGTGTCCATAGTTGCTCAAAAAATCTAATTACAACCCAAAAAGCTAATGATGTCCGAAAGTGCTTTCAGTGAACCTCAAACCCGGGCCTTTCTTTGTTGGACTTTTGAACCTCAACACCCTCTTAGAGCCTCCACTCTCAGATCCTCCACCTATTGGACTCTTGCCAGGACTTTTCACACTCTCTTGGAACCTTCTTGCTGGACTCTTCACTCTCAGCCCACACCTACCTGGAGTAATTGTAAACGGCCAAGGCAAGAATTTTAGCAAGCTCAATTAAATTTAAAAGGAGAAAATCAAATTTCAAATTAAACCATACCTTCATCCACTACAACAGCCCCAATATCAACAGCACATGCATTCTGCCTAGAACAACCACCGGCCACACCTTCAGATGTTCCCTCATCTCCCTCAACATCAACACCCTCTTGAACTATAGTTGGATTACCCCGCTGCTCAGCAGAACCACCTACATCACATTTACAAATTCCCTCATCACCCCCAACATCAACACCCTCTTGAAATATAGTTGGACTACCTTGCTGCTCAGTAGAACCATCTACATCACCTTTACATGTTCCCTCATCTCCCCCAGCAGCAACACCCTCTTTCACCCTAGTCTTATCACCCTTTTGCCCATCATCCTTCACAGAATCAAGAACCTCCTTTAAAATTGTTGAAATGTCAACCAACTCAGGCTCCTGAAAAGGATGCTCATAATAAACATGTAGCTCTCCACCATTCTGTTTTGCAACTTTAATAGCCTCTAACAAATCCCCATCCTTCTTCAACTGCCTAAGACCATCCCTAAACCTCTTAGAACTGTCTAACCAATAAACATTACTCAAATTTGTATAACCCAACTCATTGCTACGGTTCCAGAACCAAAATACATCTAAACAATCTTCATCACACTCAGGCCACACATCAACCTTTCCCCATTTGTATCTCAACCTACCCCCATCACCTCCCTCATCAAAATTCCCTCCATGGTGTAAGTACACTTGTATTCTCTGCATGAATATTGATTATGTGGATCAGATTCAAACACACTTATTAATAAAATATTATATTACAATAATAATATTTAAATAAACAAACTATTTAATACAACTTATCAAATACACACGAATTGCACATGGAAGTAACAGCAGACACTGACATTGGGGTCCCACTTCCACTCTCTCACATTATTTTACAGTGATCATTAACCAACAAAGTTAAGATTCCCATCGCCATGCCCCACCAATAAAGTGACCCAGTTCAACATCACCAGTATAAACCAGTATCACATGTGCATATACCCCAAGCGCAAACATCCAACATACATACGCACACAAATGCCATTTAAATGGATAAATCACTCAGGTACAAACAACAAAGGCAAACCACAACAAATCACTAAACCCTAAACCTAACCCTAACCACAGAAATTGCGAGAATCAATATCCATTACCTGCGAATCCATTAAAGCACCAATAGCAAAGCCCTAACAACGTTGTTAGAACCCTCTAAGCGATTACAGAATGCAGGGGAAGTTGAAGAAGAAAGCTTAAGCGTTTCGGAAGACACAGAGAGAAGCGCAGGAAGAAAGAAGCAGTTTTGGGAAGAGAGACCACGTATGAGCCCTTGTTGGCATCCTATTTGTCATTATAAGGGGACGCGTCATCGCAAATTATTAAATTAACGGAACACTCTTGGACTAAAGTGATTGACGTTTCGTAAAGTCAAGGACTACGGAAGTAATTTCATAAAGTTAGGGACTAAAATACCTGACTCTTACAAACTCAAGGGCTAATATGCTAGTTTAGTCAAACTTTAAAATTATTCTATTTAATAGTTTTTTTTTCATAATTTTAAAAATACTAGTATCATATAATGTGTCGTTTGCTTTTAAATTTCCAACTCCCTTTTTGCCTTTTCGAGTTCCGATTTCTTGCAATTCGTTCACTAGGCCATACTGCTTCAGTTTCTCTATTTATTGATTTTCATTGTGTGTGATTGTCAGATTAGGAATTAATTACTACTATTATTGGAAGAAAACAAGGCAAGAAGTTGTCACGTGACTCACGTGCGAATGCGTTGTTGTGTCACGTTTCGTGACCACATCTTCTTCTCTGGGTACTGTGACTACTACCATCTCGCAAGCAAGCCACAGCTATCTTATTCTTTTCCGACCCGAGAGTTTGGATGGCTTCATCCTCACTGCTTTGTTGCATTCCCATTTCGTATGCGTCGCGTTCCCAGTGCGCTTTTAAATCCCCGCGCTCTTCGCTTCGTGCTTCGGCAACTCCGACCCAGAAGGCTCGGTTCGTTGCTCGGCGTAAGGAGTCCATTTCGGTTCAGCAACTAGAACGTCCCCTAAGTAATGTTAGACTGACTAATAGTTTCTTACTTTCTTTTTACTTATAATTGTGTATGGAATGTGCAATTTTCATACCTTCTATATGGAAAAAGTGTAATTGTGCTTTTGTGCTTATGTTTGCTTCTCTTCTTACATATTTGAATTATTTGTTTCATAAACTTTTTATTCATGATTTCGTGTGTGTGCAGTTGAATACATGCGATTGCCGGCAAGTCAGTATTCTGTGTTGGATGCGGAGAGGATTGAGCGGGTGAATGACAACACTTTCAGATGTTATGTGTACAGAATAAAGTTCTTCACCTTTGAGGTCTGTCCAGTTTTGCTTGTCAAGGTGGAAGAGCAGCCTGACGGATGTTGCATCAAACTCTTGTCCTGCAAGGTGTCACTCATATGTATCCTCTTGCTCAATTCACTTTTGAGTTTTTTTTTTTTTCTAGCTCTGATTATTTCTCGGTTTGATCGTTGGTGACAGCTTGAAGGCTCGCCGATGGTGGCCGCTCAGAATGACAAGTTTGATGGTGAGGATTGTTTGCTAGATATTATGATGTATGACAGAAGGTGGATTTTTTCTTAAAAAAAAAATTCATGAGTGTGTTTACAATAATAATGATTTTGTTGGTTAATTCTGTGTTGGTGAATTTTAATAAGGTTGGTTTGAGTTTTTCTTTTCTTTTTTTATTGATCGTGCCATTGGCAAATGTCATGTGGTTTAAGTATATTAGGTTCATCATACAAAATAACATAACAATAAAAGGAAATGTAAACCACATGATGCAAGTGGGGTGGATAAAATGAAGGAGTGCATTCGGTGTTATTTGTGATAATAGAAAAGCATCACTCAATTTTAATGAAAATTTTTACCTCCAGCTATAAGACGTGCGATGTTGTAGGTGACTCAATGCAAGGCAGTAAATAACTAGCAAGAAAATAGGTTTGATGTTACAAAATGAGAATGTTAAGATAGATAAGTCGACACAAAAAACAAGTTAATGAATGAATGCATTAGAGAGGAAGTTGGGATAGTAGTTATTGTGGAAAAGATGGTAAAATTTTGCTTTAGGTGATTTGAGCATATGTGGAGAAAACCTATAGAAGCCCAGTAAAGATGGATGGCAATCCAATGGTTAGAGGTAGAGGAAGGCCTAGAAAAATTATAGGCCAAACCAATAATAAGGATTTGGATTTGAACGGTTCGTCTCCACTCTTTAGATATGATACATGATAGAATATTATGGTATTGTTTGATTTATGTAGCTGACCCCATCTAATGCGAAAAGACTTTTGTTGTTGTTGTCTCCTACTGTAGCCAAATCATAATGCTAAGCATTATCCCTTATGTGCATCTAGGTTGTTATCCTCATTGTGGCCTTGGGTTAGCTCTAATGCCTTGACATTTCAGAAAATGGATTTTACTTATTTATGTGTTTAAGTTGTGATATACTTCATTTCTTAGAAACTACTGTTCTTGACAATCTGTTTTCAAAACAAAGCAAAACCTGGAATTACAATAGCTAAACTGGTATTAAAACCGATGCTTATTCTGCTCTGTACTACTTTTTAATGTAGCTTACTGACTATTCGTTGAAAGCAGTAAATGTGATGATTATGTGACTATATGTATACTTCCTTATTTACTCCAAAAGCCGACACAATTTTCTTGTACCCTCTTAAGGAAGGCTAAACGAAAAATCTGTAGGATGTCATGCCATTTGATGTATGCTACTTTCAGGGATTCCTTTTCAATACTTTAATATGGTAATGCAGCTATAATGGTGAACCGGATATCATGTGATAGTAACTCAAATAAGCCACTGGTGCAGCAACTCACATCAGACACTATAATTGAGGTAGTACTCTAGTTTTCTAGCGTTGTCTTGTGATTTTTTATTCGTGGGATTTCAGTAAATTTTGTCTTTGGATTGACATGTGGAAATCAGGTAAGCATTGATATTCCTTTTGCATTTCAAGCAATACTACCAAAGCAAGCAATTGAATCAGCTGGGACTCAAGTCCTTGAACAAATACTCAGGATTATGCTTCCCCGTTTTATGTCACAGGTTTGTTGAAGTTTAATGTATTATTTGATATATGTTTCTAATTTTGGATAAAAGAAATTCATAAGACAAAGAATTAATTACAAAGAGATTGGTGAACAAGGAATCCTCCTTTACATAAGAACAAAACACACAAAAAGAAGTAAAACCATATCAGCAAAGCTTCCCTATTAAAAATCACCAACTAGAAGCCAATGTGATACACCAATCTCCTCCCAAATCAAATGTCTTAAAAATAGGATAGTTATGCTCCAACCAAAATGTACTAAAGTGTAGCAGTTTGCACTTGCATATTGGCTCATAAATGCTGCCTCTTTACTGATCCAAAGCCATGAAAGCTAATTATCATTAATCAGTCTAGGGACCTAGAAGGACACACCTAACATTAGACAAGTTGGTGGAAAAAAATTTCCATAAGAAAACAGCAGCAGAACATTTTAAGAACAGATGTGGAACTGATTATGAGCACGCAGCAGTAGCACACATTGTATACATCAGGGAAGTCTTATGCAACCTACCAACCTGCAACATGTGGTTAGTATTAATTCTATTAAGCACTGCAGTCCAAATAAAAAACTTGACCTTAGAGGGAGCTTTGGACTTCCAAAGCGACGAATCAAGAAGGAAAATAACCCTATTCAATGAATAAGCTAAAAATTAGTATTTTAACCACCCATGCAATGCACAAGGTAACATTTTTATTTTATTGTTACTTCTAAGATAACTAAAATAATAATCAAGTATAAAGGATTATATGTTTTAAAATTTAAACAAAAATATCCAAAGGATAAGGAGATTGTCATATGAAAATTATCAATATGTTTCTTAATCAATATATTTTTACTACTTGAATGTGATTTTGGTCAACTCCAATTTTTAAAATACAAGTTTGTCCCTTTCTCTCAATTTGATTTATCAGTTTAAAGATGTGACCAGAATAAGATGATAATTTTGATTCTAAAAATGGAAAGTCCTTTGATACGAAATCTGAAAGAAAATTGCTTCTTTCATGGATTGTAGAACACTTTCATATACAATATGAACAGGATGGTAAATAGTGATAAATAGCAATGGTAGCTTTGCTCATTTTATGATAGTAACATGAGCTCCTTGACAATCTTTTTACAACTTCACTTTTGCAGTATGGTTTTTGCCTCTTCCTATATCTATTTTATTCACTTTTTGCCAACTTTAATTTTATTTTTGGTTCGATCATTATATTTGATGAATAGGAAAGGGTAGCTAAGCAGTACCCGAAAGTATTGAATTAAGGAATGCTGCTAGACTTAATGACCATAATTTGAGACAAGACATTGCAAACAACATGCAACCATTATATTTTTTTTTTCAGTAATGTGATGTGATTTAAACACAATTAGTTGCTTCTTATAGTTTATTATATTGAACTTTTGATTCTACGGTGTGATCTAGTTTACTACATGTGGCTACCTGCCAGTACACTTTATTTGTTATATATTCTTACTGGCTAAGATGAATAAACTGCTGTACGCTTCCGATTCTGAATGTAATGGAGAAATTCTTGAGGAGATTGCTTCTGGAGCTTTAATGATTTTTGAACCAATCCGTAACAACATGGATATCATGTTAGCATTTGTAGTAGTATTTTGTCTTCTACTCCACCATCTCATTTAGTGTTTGAACTTGAAGGTTGTAGCTGCCTATGTGTTGAAATATCTATATTTTAGCTGCTTAGTTATAGCTTTCCCATCATTGAATGATACATTTGAATTTTGTTGGAAGTTGGAAAGATATGTTAGAACATACTTTGTGGACAATTTTTGAATGTATCTTGGAGAACTCTGTTTTGTTCATTTGCTCAAAAGTTATATGCTGGCATAAAGGTTTTGCTTTTGCTCAATGATACATGTTTCTATACTATTCATGGTATCAGTTACTTCTGAGATTGCATTACATCCTTCTTGTCTGAGCTTTTGATAGGGACATATTTTTCACGTTTGGATGAAGCTTTCAATTGTCACTTGGCAGACTATTGTGTAAATTTGCAAGGTGTTTATGGACTTTGCATTAAATTATTAGTAAAATGCTTGTGTTATAAATAAAGTGGTGTGTGATTGGGTTTGGGTTTGGCCCAACATGTGGCCAACCTGAAAAGTCTGTGATGTAACCCAACAAGGAAATTTCATGGGGATTATGTGGTGGAAGCAAAGGGATCAAGCTGAAAGATTGCAAAGTGTAAATCTCTTCGGCAATGAGCTTGGGTGTTCTAGGATTAGGGTTTGAGATTTGAGCGGTTACTCCTAGAGTCCTAGTATTTGTTTTTTGGTTATGATGATTTTCTTGTATGTTGAACCACACTTAATTCTTTGTCTGTTTTTCTTCTCCCTGTTCTCTGTTGTTCACCTGGTTATAACAGAACATATAAAATCTTGTTTTATTCCAAATAATTCAGAATAAAGAAATAGATTGTCCGTCACAGGTATTAACAACCTATCATCTCTTACATTCTTTCCTAAGTGGACTACTGCTATATTCAGTCAAGCTCTGAAGTTGCTGACAAAAAGTACTGCATTTCAGAGCTCATTTTCAAACTTTATTTTTTGTTTGCTTGTATTTCTCCCCCTTATTTGTTTCTATATGTTTTTGAAGTTGAGATGATCATAATTTCACATTTTACATCTTTGGTTAATGTCAGTTTTTACTTAGCCATCACTGCAACTGGTACTTTCCCGGGGTAGTTGTTACAGCTTGCATATAATAATGAGCTTAATTGTATTTGACATTCCCTTCTAATTTGTACAAACCCATTCTTGCCAATATCTGACATTATTCAAATCTGTGCAAATAATTTATGATGTACAGTGTTTTTTTATATAACAAAGTGGTTTTTATTTATTTCAATTTAGTACTTCGGTTCATTATAGTTGCTACATATAATTTTGTTCTTATTTTAGATACTGAACAATTTATAAAGTTTGATTTATTTATCTATGTAAGTTATTTTTCTTAAACAGCTTGTGAAAGATTATCAAGCCTGGGCCTCTGGAGATACCTCAAGGCAGCCTCTTGGGACAGGTGAAATATGAAATAATGGCTAGCTAATAGCGGTTGGCATTGGCGCTGGTCTTAATTTGTAGTGTTAATAGGTTATAGAAATATCGCTTGTAGGTTGTGCATTAATGAATTATTGGTTTGTTATTTAAGTATACATAGTTTTAGTTTTCTAGGACAAACTGGAGATAAGGGGGTTGTAAGATCCGGGAAATTATTGTTAGTTATAATGATGTTATTCAATTATGATTGCTACTGATTGGTAATGCAATCTGTTAAAATTAAAAGGAATGTAGAAGATTTACGAGTTTCGATCATGGGGATACTTGGTTTTTTTTAAGGAAGAAATTTAATTTAGTGCAGCTCCTTTGGTGAACTATAGCTAGTTCACGTAGCAGTCTTTACATAACAGCATCATTATTGTTGCTATGTGTTTTATTACATGGGTTTTCTTTCTTCCTCTGTTTTCTGCAGGTCATTTTGTTTAGGGTTTTAATATAATACTTAGGTTGTACTTGCTCTGAAACTGTGATTGAGCGTGCAATAAAAAATGGTCTTTACTTAAGAGTCCGCTTCACTTATATTTAGGAAGTGCTTAGTGCATCTACACTCCAGCATCCTTTTTTACTATTCACATATTTTAAATGGGTCCCACCATTATATATCATTAAATTATTATTAAACATATCTCATCTCCATCCCAGCAACTCAGTTTTTTATTATTCACATATCTTAAATGGGTCTCACCCTTACACATTACTCAATATTTATATTATTTAAATAATCTAATTTAAAAATATTTTTATTAGTGAATAATAAATTAATTTTAAATTATGAAAACCATGAATAATATATTTCAATCCTAAATTAATTTAAAAAATAATAAAAAATTAATTAAATAATAAAAATTACAAACAATCTATTACAATAAAAAAGTATTTAAATAAAATAATAAATGCTATTTTTTAAGCAATAAAATATTTGAAAATTAAATAAATAACGAACCATGGGTAACAATTTATTTAAATTTGAAAACAAAAACAACAATTACATAATAAGAAAATCAATTTTGGTTATTATCACGCCCAAAACGTTCCCAAATATGTTCCACAAGGTCCGCTTGAAGTTGATGGTGAATTTGCCTATTCCGAACTGCGGCTCTTCTTTGAAGGTATGTTGTAAGATTCGGATGAGGACCATTACGTACATCAGTAGTCGAGACATCATCGTTAGGATGATCATAAGAATAATCAACATGACCATCATATGTGTGTCGTTTGTCTTCAACAATCATATTATGTAATATAATGCATGCGTATATCCGAATAGCAGATGATCCATATGCCAATATCCGAATAGCAGCAGTGCATTTTTGCAGGGGAGAAAGACCCATTCTGCCAATTTATCAACTCTCATTTGAAAATACTCATCATGAATTGTCAGGGCTTCTACAATGCGAAGGAAGACATGTCTCTGCATTCGAAATCTTCGTCGAAATTGCTCCTCTGTATACATCAGATTGTTAGAGAAGTAGTCATTATACAATCGATCATGTCCTTCTTCACGATTTCATTCTATGACAGATCTTTTACGCCTATGTGAAGCGGAGTTGTTGCCTTCTCGATGCCCATGCTTCTCCATTATCAACCTCCTACATCGTTCTCCAAAGTCATCATGTATAAAATCTTCAATGATTTCCCACTCAACCATTTCTTCAAAGTCTGAATCATTGGGATCCATTTCAAGAATAACAATCTTGTTAAAGTATAGAGAGAGTATAATAAGACTACGAGAAATTTGCACAATTGAGAGGTGCAACAATCCTCCCATTTGTTGATATATATAGAGAGAGTGAATAACGGCTAGTTTGAATAACGGCTACTTGTAACGGCTAGTTTGAATAACGACTACTTGTAACGGCTAGTTTCAATAACGGCTAGTTTGAATAACGGCTAGTTTGAATAAATGCTAGTTTGAATAACGGCTAGTTTGAATAAGCTAGTTTCAATGTGTTTCTCTAATAAACCCGAATGTCGTCAGACTACAATGTCTTCCTTTAATAAAGGTACATCTAATTAAGCTACAACCATCCATGTTTTTCCCTTATCATTCTACATATCATAGCATGATCTTCTAGTTGTCTCTCTGTCATTGCAGATGTATCCTGGAATAGGAACGCCAAGTCAAGTTGTCTCTCCTTCATGTCTAACTCCCGTTTCTTCAACTTGTTTTGTTCGTCCTTCGTGACATTTCAAGTATACTGGCTACTTTCTCCTTCTCTAACGCTGTCACTGTAGATAGTTCCTCATTGATAGCAGATGGTTCTTGTGCTACAGATTTTCCCTTTCGTTTTGTTGCCTTTGTCCCCATTGGACGAACCAAAGTGGGTGAAGTTGGGTTGTACTCGTTGGTCATTGGCGACTCGGGATTAGAAGAGGATGAGTAATTCCCACCTGTAGAAATCTTTGTTCTTTTGCTACCTCCTTCAACTGACGCATTTGACCATTTAGGTTCATTTTTCAACAATCTCCATGCATACTCTAACCTGAATTGTTCGCCAACATCTTGCTTGTAAATCATGCATGCATCTCCTAGTATGTTAGTCTCGGAGCTACCGCCTTTCTTTCGTTGAACGGCTTGTTTATAACATCCTGCAAATTTTTGAATGGTGGAATTCAACTTCTGCCAACGACATTTCAGTTGTGATAAATCCCTTGCTTGCAAAGTACCACGATACTCATTGTAATTTTCTTTAATTCTTGACCAAAAAGAATCTGCTTTTTGGTTAACCCCTACAACCGCATCTTTTGAAACATTAAGCCATGATTGGATTAGGAGTATATCTTCCTCCATGGTGAACCTTGCTCTTTCTCCTTTGAGTTGGTTGTTCTTCTTCATTGAGTGTGATATATATTATCCAAGCCAACTTCACTGGAAAACACTGGAGTTTGAGTTTCTGACGCGAACTCGGATGATGCATCATTTTCCTTGTTAGTAGATTGGCCACCACTTGCACCTATTGAAGTCCCACCTACCATGGTGGGGTTACTTGGTGGTGATTGAAACATGGGATTTTGATAAGGATATGGGTATGGAGGAAAATTTAGATTTTGTGGATTGAATGGAGGAATTTGAGGGTTTAGTGGGTTTTGATAATTTGGAAGAATTTGAGAAATTTGTTGGTTTTGAAAATTTGGAGGAATTTGAGAATTTTGTGGGTTTTGATAATTTGGAGGAAATGGATAATTTTGTGGATTTTGAATATAATGTAAAAATGGGTTGGTATTGAATTGGTTTGGATCCATTTGGATGAGAAATGTATTATGTGAGTAAACAATTGGAGGAGTGGAAAATTTATGAGACTATAGGAGAAGAAAAGAAGGAAAGTTTGGGAGAATATGTGAATTATGTGAAAGAATTAAGAGGTTAAAAATTACCAATTGGGTTATTTATAGTAAAAATAAATTTTTTTTTTTATTTTTGACGTTTAAATTATAACCGTTGAATTTTTACCGTTTTAAAACGGCTACTTGTACGGTCAGCATTCTTCATTTGCTATTTTTTTAATTATTGGACCCTGTAGTGACGGTTCAAAACCGTCACTAGAGGTAGTGGAAAAAAATAAAAAAAAATAGGAACCACGTGCGCGCTTCAGAGTCTGAGAGTATGGCAGTCATCAGCTTTTTGTCAGGGCTTGTAGAAGCCTTTGCATTCTACAAGCACCCCATAAACAATTAACTCCATCGCTATTTTAAAATTTTTACTGTGTAAAATGTCAGAGAAAGTGAAATAAGACCCCGCGGTGGAGATGGCCTTAAAGAATCGGGCTTTGGATAGGTATAGATTAGTAGGAAAAATGACGTCTAAAATTCAAAATAATATATTTTCCTTCATTTCAGGCACGGAAGAATTCATCTAGATAGGGTGGTAACTTGTGATTTCTTTCTTCAGTTTTATATCTTAATCAATTTACAAAATGTATTCAACAATATGAAGTTATGAACTTTTTAAGTTACATTTTCATTCAAAAACAATTTAAAGGGTTTTTCTAACTTATACCCATAGTCACCTTTTATCTTACCTAAAACAGATAAGTTTGTGTTAGGAATTGGTGAACACATTTATCAACGCATAAATGTAGCAAATACACCAATTCTTAATTTTTTTTTAAAACGACCTTCTTTAGACTTTAATTGTATAAAAAAAGTAAAGGAAACGTGAGTTAGCGAGTTTTTTTTGTTAAAGATGTTTAGATTAAAGTTAACTAAATGACATTTCCAACAGATTCAACAAATGATACAACAATGCTTCAATGAATAAACATTACATAATATATAGCATGGTTGCTCAAAAACATAAAATAGAATAAACAAGAACTAAAAGCGAAGAACAAAAGAAGTAACTAGAAAAAAAAATAAAACTAGCAAATCTCAAATCTCTACCGCAAACAGACTTAATGCCAGAATCAATATATATTTTCCCCTTTTTTTCTATTACTTCTTCTTTTCTCTTTTTACTCACCTACCCAGCTTTGGCGGCACAACGATTATTTTGAGAAATGCCTCCAGACATTACAAGAGGCCGTCTTAGTTAGAGCCAGACAGAAGATGATTGTGTCAGTGAGAGCTCGAGGAGGGAGGAGCTAAAGAAAGTGACTGAGGATGGATGTAGGAAGAGTAGAAAAAGGGAAGGGGTGAAGGTGGTGGTCAATAAATGAGAGATGAGGCGGCGATAGGAAAAGGAGGTGGAGGGAGGAAAAATAGAAGAGGATTTTGAGTCTCAATATTATTAAATGGTTAATAATGTTTAAATCTCACAATCCTGAGTTTTAATGAATAACAAATTTGGAAAATATTCTTTAATAAGAAAGAACAGTTTTCTGCCAAAGGTAGTTTCTGTGTTTCAGAAGGTATCTGATATAGCAACCCTCTGATGTGGTGCAACCTGCTAAAAGAAGAGGAACCTGCTGAATGATCAAGACCTACTAAAGCCAGAAAACCTTCTGAAGAAGAGAGACATTGTACTGAAGCTTGTACCTTTTTGGGAAAGTGCTTCTCTGCTAATTCCCTTTGGAGACTTAAAGTCATTCGTAGCCTTTCTCAATTGCTTGTGCTTCTTCCAGAAAGTCAGATCAGTTGCTTTTCGGCATATTTCAAATTTTCATTCACCAAAGAAGCAAAGTCTGTTGTGAAATACACTGTGCTCAGAAAAAGTGGAGTTTGCGCTGTTGACACCTACTACCTGCTGCACCTGCTACTGCAAGCTACCAAGGCTATGTGTCTCAACGGGAGCATTTGCATTAAATGCCATCTCTCAACGGGAATCATATTGAAGCTAAACTGATCTATTCTCAAACCCTATAAATATGAAGTCTCATGCAAAAGAAAATATAGAGAACGAACATACTTGCTGAAACGCTGCTTAAAAACTCTCTTTGATATTCATTCATTTGTTTCTTTTGTACAACATTTTCTTATCCTGAGTTTTACTCAGTTATATGTACATCTTACTCAGTTTAAGCTTTGAACTTCTATAGTTTAAAAGCTTAACCAATTTTATTTTTATACACTGGTTGTGTGTGACCCTAAAGAGGCTTGGTGTTTAAACAATACTTGGGTTTGAGCCTGGAGAGGCTTGTCTGTAAAACAATACTTGGGTTTTAGCCTGAAGAGGCTGTGGATAAAATAATACTTGTAACTGTCATCAGTTAGTGGAAATCCTTTGTTGGTTTAGCATTAGGACTGGATGTAGCTCACGGTGGATGTGATTTGCTAAGTTTTCTCAACCTTTATCTCATTATATTTGTTATTTGAACTAATAGGAGGGTTCTGAATAATTAGTTTTATAAGCATGAACTTAAATCAATCTCGAATGCTTTATAAAACAAGCTTTCAACACTGTCTTTTGGACTTGCTGAAGTGCTTCAGCAAGTCTCTGAAAACTCCAGTTTCAGCAAGTTGCTCAAAACTTTTGTTAAACTCCGTTTGTGAAAAGGTTTCCAAGAAAATCTGTTTGAAATTATAAAACACTATTCAACTCCCTTCTAGTGTTTCATGTGGTTTCTATAGAGGAAACTCTCACTAAGGAGAGAGAATAACCCACCTAAAGTCGGGAGAAAGCCCCATATGGAGGGGAGAGGACCACCTTGAAAGGAGGTCAATAGAAGCAACAACGACGTTGGAGCTCTCTCAAATTCCAAAAGTTAGGGTTTCTCTAGAGCGGCGTTGGGGATCTCTTACATTAACAAGCCAGCTTGAGGAGGTCGCAATTTGCATAAGATTGTATTGAGTCAATAATTTGTCAAATTAAACTTTACTTGACCCACTTTAGGTTTGTCCACACTTGACACATGTAAATAGGATGGCTTGACATAAATTGACAGGCTAAGTGGCAATAATCAGAATTTCACTTGGTGAACCGACTAAACCATACAGTACTATGGTAGTGGTGGAAGTGAATGAAATATTGACTTAACTTGTAAAAATGATGTTATTAATAATTATTGATACTATAAAAATTGTTGTGGATGTCTAATTTTTATTCGAGAAATAAAATATAGTGTGTAATTATATATAGCACTTTTTATATTATAAAATTAAAATTAAAGTGTATACTTAAGATTTCATATGTCTGCAAAAGTTATGTTGAGCATGTCGACGCAATTTTTTTTATTTATTTTGATGTAAATGATTTTTAATCTCATCTTAGAATCATTTTGAAATATTTCTTGTGATACCCTTATATCACATAATCATTCTTAACTTAGTATTATGAGTTTTTCTTAACATAAATAAATTGATCCATAATAATATCATAAACTAAAAATGCTTGTAATTTTCAAGAGGGTTGAGAGGTTTGTTAGAATTAAAACACAACTCATCTCAAAGTGATTTGACTTAAGCACCTATAAGGAGAAGGAAGGTTGTACTATACTTACTTGAGTGTAGTTGAGAGGGATGGTTACATAAAACAATTCGATGCTTAAGTCAATATGATGTGTAAGGTAGATTAAAAGTTTTGAAAAGAGGAGCATACCATGAATAGAAGTCTTGATCATTTATTGTGGAAAGCTAAAAAAAGCTTTCTTCAGGGATTGCTTGACATATTACTAACTATCATGATTACAATAATGAAGAAGGTTATCATCATCATCATCATCATCATCATCATCATCATCATCATCAAGATGCATTAAATCATGCCACCTCTTACTTGAGTCGAGTAGCTTAGGTTGCAAACTATGTAGCCAAGTAGTCAAATGGCTAGCTAGCTATGTACTTCCTCCACTATTTATAAGACAATTCAGACCAAATCACACATGTTAAGAAAAAATGTTTCATGTAATTAACGCATTGATTTTTATTAAACTACTCTACAACATTCAAAATTTATCCTTATTTTAAATTAAACTCCACATCCATGGTAATTGTGTCAATTTAGGGCTTTTAATCGTCAATAATGATAAATATGGGGAAAATAACAAATGCTTCTAAATTTGAATGCTTTGTCTTATAAATAAGACCATCAAAACATTTCTAATATTATCTCAAAAATAGAATCAAAGGGAATAAATAGGTAGTTGGGTAACTTAGATTAAGGAAACAGTTATGGGACATTATATGAGGTAATTCTTGTTAGTAAGGTATATAGCCTCTTGTGATTAAAGCTTGAATAAGCATAAAATTTGAAGGACCAAAGGTATTAGTCGTAGAAAATGGGTGTGAAATATCATGGCTAGCTTAGGAAAATTGCTCATTAAGGAAGGATATGGAAGAGAATAGTTGTAGATTTGAATGCTTAAGGATGCTAAAAAAATCTCTACAATAGATTTTGTCAAAACATCTTAAAAGCAACATAATCGAGTAGAATGCATCAAGGTGTTCTTAAGGTCTTGAAGAGCTGTCATAGAGATCCATGGTGGTTAGAAGACATAAGTTAACTATAGCAAAGTCATGACTAAGATTTCATCTAAAAATGGATGTGGCCAGAATTAAAGAGTGATTGGTTGTGGTAGTTATAAGTGGGTTGATGAGTGGATTAGATGTAGATGGAATGGATAGAGAACTCCAGTCGGGAGTGGTGATTTGATTCTACAATCTTATGTCATGCTTTACTCATTATTACTATTTTAGTTTATTATTTGGTTTTTCATATCTCACGTTGATATGGTTAAGAGTAGTGATGAGATTAGGTCTATAATAGGGTCATTGGTGAGGACTTTTTCGAGTTGGTACTTTGGATAAGACCTTAGGTTTTGGTTCGTTCCATCATGCTAACTATGGTGGTGCAATGGTAGAGATGGAGTGGAAAAACAAAATGGAGGAAGAGGAGCATGTGTGTTATTTTATCTTTTCCCCGTGATTATTAAACTTGGACCGAATCGGTTGAACCGTGAACCGGACCCCTAGCCAGTCGAGTTATGTCAATGGATTGTTCCCGTTATCAAACCGATTAAACCATTCAGGTTCAATTCTGGTTGGACGCCAACACGCGCAACAGGCTTGCCTTACTTTAAAAAAAATTACAAAGTGACATGAGCGGGATTTGATCTCGCCTCTAGATGTAACACAAAATAACGCACAACCATTAATCCAAAGTGATCTTTCAATATGTAGTTGCTAAAATTTATATATATCATATACAAGAAACCTGTTAAACCTTCCATCCACTTATTAGAGGGCTGACTACTATGTTTTTTATTTTTTAAAATTTAATACATAATTTAATAATTCAAAATGTTAAAATACTAAGTTAATAAATTTTGGAAGAAAAATGTATCATATATTATATTATACTAATAATTATATTTTTCTGTCAAACTCAAATTTAAAGTTATTTATATATTTAAATAATTACATATTATCTTTATATGCACCATTTTTTAGTATAAATTTTTATAATTTTATATAACTTGGTCCAATCAGTAACTCACTAGTTCGACCAGTAACCCAGTATCCTGATCGAGTCGATCACCGGTTCAGATTTTATAATACTGCTTTTCCCACAAACAATAATACAAATGTTCTTGTCTACACCTGGGGTGGCACTCTATCGATTCGGTCTTGTAGAAGCATTTCATGTGAGGTTGTGTGTAATGGAGGTGATGTTTGCAATAAACACTCTAATACCCAAGACAATATAAGCTAGATAAAAAGTGTTAGAGGTCCTTATCATTATAATGGAAAGATAAGGTGGCTTTGGAGGGTTACTTAGCGTATTCTCCTCCTTCATGATTACAATAAAGTGAGATTTTCTTATATTAATATATCAATTATTAAAAAGGATTGCCTCTTTGGCATTGTATGTTTATAAGCATTGTTATTAAAACCAGATCAGATTGGTTGTTCCAACCGTTAATCAGTTCTATGGTTGGTCTAGTCGTCGGTGTAGATCGTTTTTACATCTGACCTGATACAAAACAAGGCGAGCCGACGTAGACCATGAGTGGGGTGGGGTGTTCTACAAAAATTGTAAAAGGGGGATGAGTGAGATTCAAACACAATATCTATTGGAGAATCAAAGCTCTTAGACCACCACCACATCTCTTAATATAACTAGTGGCAATGTTTATATATATGGTAATAATATTCAAGCGTTATTTTGACACAACAATTGAAAAGCTTTAGCCCCGTTTGGGATGGTTGCACCCGTTTTCAAAACCACAAAAAGAGACTTTTAGTTTTGAGTTGTAAAACGTGAATGATTTTTTATAAACAAAACCCAAAAACTGAAGAATCACAACCACCGCAAATGAGGCTTTCAAAATTCTTTTTATGGGTTTCGAACCCAAGCACTATGTTATAAGCAATAGTCTTTAAACCAACACACCACCATTATATTTTGACACAAATTTACCTATTTTATTTTTATAATTAAATATTTACCAGTTCAACCAATGACTTGCTAGTTGAATCATTGACTCGGTGTCGTGACCGAGTCGATCACCGATTTGGTTTTAATAACATTATTTATAAGCAACGTCTTGATCAATTTACTATAAAGGCAAAGTATTTAAATAGTCAAGGTGAGCTTGGGTAGCTAACTAGACAATTAAGTAGGCAAAAACCTAAGGATTGTGTAAGTTACATAAATTCTCTCTTGAATAATCTTCAGGCTTTCGTTTTCCACCTTCAGGTGTGCATGACCCAACTCGTCCTGCTGACTTGTTCCAACCCAACCTATTCAGGGCAGGTCTGATCTTGTTACACATGAAAATATAGGGTTAAAAAGGTCTTATTTAATAACCCGATATTAGGTTGGGGATGGGTTCGAGTCAATCTCCGGGTTACCCAACCCGTCCCATATATATTATTTGTAATTTTCTATTACTTAAAGGCTTGACATGATTTTATCTTTTAAGGGTTTTTGAATTCAACTTTTCTTTATGATAGATGCTTTATTTTCTTTTAAAACACATTCGATACATAAAGTTGTATAATGATATATTGAAATTCCTCTCCAAACAATGTTTTCAAGTTATAAGAAAGTAAAAAGTGTACGCATTGAGAGAAATTCTAATATGTGTTATATTTACCAATTACATGAACTATTTTTGTCTGATCATTACAATATAACCATTTAATGATTTTATTCAACCTATATATTGGGTCAATTTTCTCTTGTCCTACTTCAATCTAGTCTTCATTATACTCTTATGTTATCGGATTTCTTTGTATTTATAAATGAGTTCGAGTCTAAAAAATTATTCCGATAAAAAATTACTATCAGATAAGGAATAAGCAAAAATTTGTCCCATCCATCCCCACACACCCTATATCACCTTACATTGTTTCACATTGAACTCTTGTTTGCTTTTCGCGGAACTCCATTTTTTGGATTACTTTTTAATATTAAATTATTTATTTTAACTATTACACTTTTATATTATTTAATTTCTAATAAAAATATATGATTTTCAAGTTCAGCAAATTTGCTCATATATTCCTTTAAGGCCAGCATTAACGTTCCATGGAATACCCAAAAGCTAGATTCAATTTTATGAACACACAAATTATTTCAGAAATACACAAATAACATGTAATTCATTAACGAAAACCAAAAAGCCATCTCAAAACATTGATTCTTACAATTGAAAAAAAAAATATGAGTACAAAATGTTAAGATAAATTATTTTATTTTTAGGTATTTTTGGTCTTTTTTATATTATGTCATTTATTTTATTTATCTATTTATTTGAATTTTAATAAAATATTTCATATTTAAAATTGATTAGAATTAAAGGATTTTGGAAAATCCTAAAATTATAATTACTTAAAAGTATTTTTTTATCTATGAAACAAAAATAGAAGTTATATAAAATTCATATACATATATATGTTTATTTATGACATTTTACATTATTAATCAATTCAACAATTAATTTTACTAATCATTTATAATCAACATCTTTCAGCTTTTAGTTAGCTTATCAACTAATTTTTTCAAGATAGCCTTAATAACTACTCCCTCCGGTCCTATTTATAAGAACTTTTTTTGGGTGAGTCTTGGTCCTTTTTATAAGAACCTTTTCATATTGTCTTATGCATTAATTATTTCTTGACCAAAATACCCCATTAGTGGAGATAGGTGAGTAATTAATTAGTGGAGAGAGTATCACACAATAGAGTAATTAAATAGAAAGAGAAAGATAGTGGGTCTCAATAAATTCAAGGGCAATTCAGGAAATATGATACACATTCATGACAAATTTATTGCAACTAACTAAATTAACCAACTTCCTTAATCTGTGTGAAGTAGTTAAAAGGTTCTTATAATTAGGACCGGAGGGAGTATACACTAACATGTAAATAAGTTTCACAGATAAGTTTAATTATATTTTATCATCTCACTATATCATAATATTACTTCTTAAAATTGCATTATATACGATGTAATAAAATGGTAAAATATGACTATATGTCAATGTAAAAATTATTTACACTATTTCATAGTTATTAAGCTCAAACAAATATACTATTAACTTTCATGGATATATTTGTATTGTTTTAGGTTAAGTGTGAGAATAAAATTACTCTAAGGTCTCGTTTGGTAGCCAAGATACAGAAGAACATGATATGATAAACTTTTTGCTTTCCCTTTTGTTCTAACCTCTTCTTTTTCAACCATCTTCTCCTGCTTTTATCCTATCATTTTCTTATCCAACTCTCTTATCCTTTTCTATCCTATCCTAACATGTCGACCAAACAAGCCTTAAAAGTAACTTTTGTTAGAGTTATTTTACTTAAAAACTTTTTATAAACATTGAATTTCATCAATCCAATTATTGGATTGAAAGTTCTATATAAATAAATTAACTCTGCAAAAATTCATACAATTCAAAATTAAATTGATACTTCATTGGACAACTTTAATGTATGATATACTTTTTTTAAAAAAAAATATAAGAAAATTTGACTATAAAAATATATACTTATGAATATCTAATTTATTTAAAACTTAGTGTACATGATCAATGTGTTAATATCATATTATTCAATGGTTTGATTTACTAACTTTATATTTTATAAAAAAATTATTAAACAAAGTAAATTTACTCTTGAATAATTTAATTCACACCCTTAGCCCCTGTTTGGTTGAAGAAAAGACATAGGGAAGAGAGAAATAGAGAAGAGATAAGGATGATTTTATAGGTTATTTGATGTGAGAGAAATAGAAGAAAATAAGAGTTTTAGTTGTTTGGTTTTAATTGAAGAGATATTAAAGAGATTATATTTTTATTATTATTTTATTCATTAGTCCCTTATTCTGAAACGACACAACAAAACACACAAGAAGCCTCAAACACAGAGCTGGGACTAGAAAGGGATTAGAGCATAGAGTGAGGGGTGAAATGGAAGAATGGGGAGAAGGCGGTCATGGATGGCAGGAGAGATGCGCGGCCAGGGACGGTGGGGACTGGTTCGCGACGTTGTTGGGAGACAAAGATGGGGCGGTGCGGCGCATGGACTTGTTCGTAGTGAGGGGTGGCAGATGGGTCACCGGAATGAAGGGGTAAACAGTATGAAAAAGAACGTTTTAGAAGAAGGTTTTCTTGGCTTTCAATTTTTTCGCTATCTCTCTACTAACTTGCGAAGAAATGCAAATTAGGCGGGGTTCACAGATTTTTGATACTTCTCTTCCACCTCTCTAAAGCACCAAAGTGACCAAACACTCGAGCAATTACATTTCGGTGGCTGCTAGCATGAAGCACCATGTGGGTGGTTCACGCCTAAGTCACAAACAATAACCGGTTGTATCCGATTTTGGTAACCGGGTATAATGAAATATGCTAATTCAAAAATGGTAACAATTTTTTGTAAATTACAAAAAAAAACCCAACCTAATAAAGAAAATTCATATAAGGGAAAATAAAAAACCTAATTTTCCAGAACGCGTTTCTCTGTAATCTGCTAGGATTCATGCAAAGCATGGATGTTATGCGGGAGGCTACGAACAGGGATGGGGGAGAGACGCTTAGCCACGGCCATGGCTGAATGGCGCAGCGGCGCAACCAGCGGTGGCTGGAGCACGTGACCACAAGAGGGAGACGTTTCACAGTACGGCGGCAGCCGCTGCGCGTTGAGGACAAAGGTGAGGGGAAAGAGCCGCATGGATGCGATTTGGCAGCAGAAGCGCGATGCGCTTCACAGTCGCCGGTGGCTTTAGGCGAGCGACATTGAGGAGTTTAGGGGCGATGGTCATGGTGGAAGTCGCGCCGAAGTGCACCAAACTTGGACAGAGATCTCCGAGAGAGAGTTGGGAGAGATCTGCGAGGGAATGATTGAACAACGACGGATGCTGGTGCAGTGGATGACTGAACAACGGGGAACGACACTGTGATTGATCCCGACAGCGACGACAACTGGTGACACGAAACGGTGGGACGACGAAAACACGACTGAGGAATGGGGTCGTGGGTGGTCGACAAGGTGAGGGATAATGGGGGCGATTGATGAGGGTGACCGACTTGAACATGGTTGTGGTGTGCCTAAACCCAAGATGATTCGTAGAGGATGATTCACCAAGGAGAGTGGTTCTAAACTTCTAAAGGAATCACACGTGTAACAAAGGTGGCAAAGATCTATGTCTGCAACAGTGGAGGCATGCAACACAGATACTCCCTCCGGACTTGAATATAAGCAAAAAAAAACTCACATTTGGTGGACTAAAATATAAGCAAATATTAACTATTTTTACCCTATTTAATGAGATAAACCCAAAATGCCCTTTAATTTTACTTTCCAACCACTCTATTTAATGAATCATGTGCCAATAGAAAGAGAGTATGTCCACTTGAAATAATTTTCAATAAAATTGAATGTAGGGTAATTTAGGCAATGCAAATACTTTTTACATGATACTAAGAAAATTAAATGAATTTAACCAACTTTCTTAATAAGTGTGAATTTAGTTATTTTTGCTTATATTTAAGTCCGGAGGTAGTAGTATGGAAGACGGTAGGTAAGACCTCTTTCATTTAGGTAGAGTGTGATTTTCTATTTAATTAGCTCCAATTCACAAAAATGAAGCCACAGAACATGCATTGTAAGCTATTTTTTCTATTTAGTTTCATCTGAAATTGCTACCTTTCTTTTTCCAGCAAGATCTTGATTTAGAGATTGGGCACAACGAAATCTAAACTACCACATTATGCAGTATTTCTTACAACAACGAAGATCTCTTCTCGCAAAGATCTCATATTCCATTTTACATTTGAAAAAAAAAAATCTCAATGATTTTATGGATTCAGAGTACAAAAATTAAAACAACGATTATTTTTATTTTTTTACGTTTTACATTCGAAAAATAAATTCGACAATCATTGAGGACTCTTTAGCAATATCGACTAACTCTTGCTCATCCGGTAACCAGCTATCAATCTAAATCGTTCAATATTATATTGATTAATCCAAGGGTAGAAAATGTTGCTTCACGCGTGAACCACCCGCGGGGTGCTTCACGCTAGTCGTGGCCTTACATTTCTCCGCTCCCCACTGCATTTCTCTACAACCTACCCTTAACCAAACAAAGCATTAAGGTTATGTGTTTTAGGAAAAAAAGTATATAAGCACTCTAAACTTTTACCCTTTTATAAATAAGCATCATGAACTTTTATTTTATCCTAATTAGTCCTTAAACTTGTATCATTGTTACAATAAGTCCTTTCATTAATGTGAAGTTAAATAATTAATGAAATCAATCTCAACCCTTCATAATTTTGTGTTTAGTATATTAAAATTATATAAAATAATGTTTTAAAAATAAAAAATAGAAAATATCCTAAATTAAAATAACACATCATCGTGTTTCACTTTTAGAATTTCAAATATAATTGAAATTTTATAGAATTCAAAATAAAAAAAATATAAATTCTACTCTTTACGTGTTTTTAATATTTGGAACACAACCTTAAAAGATCGAGATTGACTATATTAATTATGTAACATCATGTTAATAAAAGGATATATTACAATAATAATAAGAGTTTAAAGATTAATTAAGACAAATAGAAAATTTATAATGCTTATTTATAAAAGGATAAAATTTTTGAGTGATTTTATACTTTTTTTTCCCTATACTTTTGGTATATATTATTTATAAAAGGATAAAAATTTTGAGTGATTTTATACTTTTTTTTCCCCTATACTTTTGGTATATAATGTTAATAAAATATGAGTGGAATTTGGTTAAAAACTTAAAAAATATAAAGCTTTTACTAAAATGTACAATATTTAATTTAATATATGAAACGCATTAAATCTTATTTTCTTAATAACTTTTTCCATATTTTTCTAATACTTTATAACACTTAATAATATTTATCAAAAGATATTCATAATAAATAAATAAAATAAATTATGGTAATAATCCAATAACATGAGATGTCATTAATTACCAATTTACCATAAAATATGAATCACAGAATCGCATTGGAGAGCGTGCAACCAAAGTAGTCGTTGTTATCATAGAAGAAACAAATCTTTCAAAATGATTCATTTACATTTTTTTATACCATAGTACTTTACTTTAATTTATTGATTTTAATATATTTTAATTACATGTATCTTTTATTATCTAGACAATTATATTTAAAGCTTATTAAACCTCCTCATTTCTTTCTAAAAATATATTTAATGAGGGATTGATGCTATTCATTATCAACTAAATAACAACCCTACTTCTATAGCTCATAAATTATCAATCAATCTATAATGTAGAAGAAGATTTTTGTGGCATAAAATGTGACGTGATAACAGTTCAAAGAACCTTCAATTTTCCACCATGGAAAAATTGTTATAATCACTTAATCCACTACCTTTAATACAGTTTTTTTTTCTTTTCTTTTTTTTTTTTTTATGAAATCATGGTTCAAAATCTTGAGATCTTGTAAAATAGGGTAAAATAATTTTTTCGTCCCGGTAAAATAACCAAATTTTGATCTTCGTCTCTGAAAAAACTTTCTTTCTCATTCCATTCTTATAAAATATTTAAGCTATTTTTTAGTTTTCACCGTTGATTTTATTGTTAATTGTGGATTTTTTGAGCGCCCATCAAAAGTCAGTAATATTATGTGGTGTTAGCCTTCTTAAAAACATTCAAAGACTGTCTGTGATATATATGAATGAGGAAGTGTACAAAAGATTTCAATTCAAGTTGGATATAAAATTTGACTCTCTGAATGAATTTAAGGAGGCTAACATTTTTATTAATGTGATAGTGTCATGATACTTCTTAAGTATTGGTAATTATTATTGACGTTCTACACATTCATAATTAATAGTAGAATCAACATCAAACACTAAGAAAATAGCTTAAATATTTTATAAGTATAAAATAAAAATAAAAAACTAAAGTATTTTACAGAGACTAAAAAAACTATTTTATCCTAAAAAAAATATAGAAACACACTTACTGTCACTGCCTTATAAGACCCACTTATCCCGAAAAAAAAATTAATCCCACAAATATCAGAGGAGAAAATCAGCGGCACAAGTACAGTACACACAATAAAAGCTGAAAAGGAGAAAACAAGATCCACCTCGATCCTCTCTCCTCTGCTCCCATTCCATTTCAATTCCCTTCCCCCCCCCCTCTCTCTCTCTCTCAACATTCATCGCTTCCCCTTTCCCTTCTT
The DNA here is from genome assembly GCA_026901365.1 of Sesbania bispinosa. NCBI lineage: Eukaryota > Viridiplantae > Streptophyta > Magnoliopsida > Fabales > Fabaceae > Sesbania > Sesbania bispinosa. The sequence goes on from QLOH01000269.1 coordinate 393,931, forward strand.
CCCTTTTCCCATCCATCACCACCTTTTCTTCACTCTCAAAAACCACATTCAAAGAAAGAGAAACAATACCTTTCTATCAAATTAGACCAATCCAAACCCAATCAATTTGGTTTGTTTTGTTTTGTGTGTGAAAAGAATGAGAGAAGAGGACTCAAATTGGTTCTCCAAATGGGAAGAGGAACTCCCTTCCCCAGAGGAACTCATGCCTTTATCCCAAACCCTAATAAGCCCCGATCTCGCCATAGCTTTCGACATAAGAAACACCACACCACACCACCACCAACTTCCCCCTTCACCCAATCCTCTACCTTCTCCTCCCAACCTAGCCCAACCCGAATTCGCTGATTCCGCCGAGCTAGGTTCGGGTTCAGCCGGAGAAGAACCAGCGCGGACCCTCAAGCGTCCTCGCCTGGTGTGGACCCCACAGTTACACAAGAGGTTCGTCGATGCCGTTGCTCACTTAGGGATCAAGAACGCCGTACCCAAGACCATAATGCAGCTCATGAGCGTCGATGGTTTGACCAGGGAAAACGTCGCTAGCCACTTGCAAAAGTATCGCCTCTACTTGAAGCGCATGCAGGGATTGTCCGCTGGTGGTGCTGGCGGAGGCGGTGTCGGAGGAGGGGCTGGTGTCTCTGCTGATCCTGCAACGGACAATTTGTTCGCCAGCTCGCCGGTGCCGCCGCATTTCTTGCATCCGGCAGGCCGGCCTGGTTCCGACCATTTCTTGCCGTATGTTCCGGTTCCGGCCCTGCACCATCACCCGCAGCAGATGGCTGTGGCTGCTGGTCACCCGCAGTATCACAGGCAGGTGGGGCATTTTGAGCTTCCCTACCTGTCTAGGCAGCCTCAGAGCCTCCACAGGATGGGGGCACCTGTGCACAATCCGGTGCCTGGTTATCCGGAGGACATGGAATCGGCGAATGCTTCTGGAGGGAGAAAGGTTCTTACTTTGTTTCCAACTGGAGATGATTGAATATCTGACCAAGGTTTTAAATTGCAGTTGCAGATGTAACTGCAATTTAAAATAATGATTAGAGTATTATGGTTAGTTATAGGGGTCTTTTTTATTTGAACTTTCTAGTTTTCTACTTAGATCCACTACCTTGTTGTCTTTGTGAAATTAGAATTTGGTGGTGAATCTGAGTTTGGCTAGGGTCTGAGTTGGTAATTCTGTGTTAGGGCTAAAGATGATATTGGTGGTGTTACTAATTGGTCATGTGTCTGTGGACTGTGGCATAATAATGAGTACTTTGGCAACCTCATCTGTAATTACCTTGTTGGTTGCAATATATACAGTCCCTGTCAGCTTCAGGGGACTGGCATTCATCATGAATCATGATATCACTATTGGGACCAATGATGTCTGTTCAGACTGTTCTTAATAATTTTTGTGTGAATCAGTAGTTATGTGGTTTCAATGCTTCCTCTATGTTGGTTTATCCCATAGTGTTTGGGGATTGTTATCCACTATCCAGAGTGTACTGCCTGGGAAGCTTTCTATTAGCATTTGGCTGGATCAAGTTTGCTGTTTATGTGCTTGCAGGTGGTAATGAATATACATTTGTGATTATTAGATATCAAAGGAAGCATATCCAGTGGAATATTTGGTTGTGAATTCTTTAACTAGATCCATCCAGGAGCCTTAATTGGAAAAGACTTGTCTCTTGAGTATATTTCCTTGTTGGTTAAATTTCTATATGTTACATGAACTCAAGTATAACAGTCTTTGTAAATTTCTAGCTTTACCCTGTTACCCTGTTTAAAATCAAACAATAAGTTCCTCTACTTATTTGTGTATTTCTTAGTTTGCTTGAAATCTTATTTCCTCATGTACTAAGTAAAAGTAAGTATGGAGGTTCCTAGTGAGTCTTATTATCTGATGATCAATTTTCTCATTACCAGGATCTTAGTTATACTATGTTTTAGAGGTACAAGGCATAATAGGTAATATTCTAACTATTTGAATTGAGTTTCTTTTTGGCTCTTCTTGGTGTTCTGGATGGCATAGTAAGAGTATTAGTGACACCGGGTTACTGAGCTTTAGTAAAACACTTTGCTATTATTAAAAAAAGCTGAGTGTGCTTTGGAAGTGAAATAAGCTATCACGTGTAATGTAATTGGACTTTCAGCGTGATTGAGTTGACATATGAAATTGAGACTGACTCACTAAATCAATTGGATTGATAAAGAGCTTTGTCTTACATTTAAGTTTCCTGCAAAGTCTAAAGATTTGACTCATGTCATTTATTTATTTATTTTGTATTTTAAGACCATCTTCCTGCTTTAGATTTTGTTCAGGTGGTGTCAACTGTCAACATGACTTTTGAATTACTCAAATAACGTGTTCATTGTATGTGAGACTGCTCTGGTTCAATTTAAAGCTGTTGTGCTTCTTGAGTTCACTTTGTCTAAATTTGCCCAGTTATGTAGTATTTGTCGTGTTCTTTCTTATGTTTTAATCTAAGAAAATGGCTTCTGGCTTCAGCATGACTCGGTCATGTGGAATGATAAGCCTTTAAACAATTTATTGACTGTCCCTGTGCAGCATGCTTGAAATTTGATTCCGTTGTTGTTGATATGGGTTAAAATAGTTTTGATTAAGGATTATCTGGCATTGCATGTACATTATGATTGATAAAAGCAAGGACAGATCCAGGGTGCATGTGGGGGCTCCCCCCATTTCTAGTTTCCTCAGATGTTTGCCCTTCTTAGACTAGACCTGACCCTGTAACTGGTGGAAGATATGACAAATTTACTCGCGGGGTGGGTTGTTTCAAGATCAATCTTTTCCTTTCATGTTGCCCTCCTAAAGATGGAAACAAATCCTCTCCATCTATGGGAAACCTCCCATATGAGAGAGAAAGAAACAAACACATGTGTGGGCCTTACAGCCCCACAACACTGTTGGACCCACACATGTGTTTGTTTATTTCTCTCTCATATTAGAGGCCTCCAGTACTGGAGAGAAGCTTTTCCCCCTAAAGTTCGTGTAAAACGTACTTTTCCTATTAAATATTCTCTTAAGAAATCTGGTTATTTTGCAAGTTTTCTATTTTAAATGCGATCTTACGAATCTGTTATAACATGACGAAATTAAGAAAATAGTGGTTGGAACGATGGAGGTAAGTGGAGACTCAGAGCATCTCATTGGAGATGATCTTACCCCCTTGTTTGCTAGCACAGAAAATAGAGAGGAGAGAGAGGAAATAGTGTGAAGAGAACTTTTATACGTTTGATATGATAGAAATTAGAGATGAGAGAAATTTAAAGTCGTGAGATCCACTCAAAAATTTTCCTCCTCAAGAGAAGAGAAATAAAGTGGAAATTCACTTTTACACTATATTTCATTCTATTTCTCTCATACCAAATAAGATGAGAGAGGAATATAATTTTATTTCCACTCTATTTCACCTCTATTTCTCTCTTACCAAATCATCCAAATTTCTTTACTATTTCTCTAAGCTCCATTTCTCTCTTTCTTATTTCTCCACCGTATCAAACCACAATGAGAGAAATGTTAATTTTTGCTTCAGCTTCAAAGGATATAACACATGGTGTGCTTTTCATCTCAGCAAGATTTTACGAAGAGAAGAGAACAGATTAAATATAAGGTAATAAAGATTGATTCAAAGTACTTTACTTTTTAGGTAAGAATCAAAGTAATTTGCTTTTTAAGTCCACGCTTCGTTGTTCATGTAATAAATTCATACAATTAGTATAGTGTTCGTCCAAAAAAATAAAATTAGTACAATGTATTTTCCCTCTTTTTATCTCATCACTCAATAAATTCATCATTCTTTCTTTCATTTTTTTTGTTTGGTTTAAAAGAGAAGAGGAATTTTAATGAAGGGAGATGAAATGACATTTTAACTTGTTTGGTTTGAGGAGAGAAAAAGAGACCTTTCTTGTTCAGAAGAGTGAAAAAATAAATCAATTTACTTTAATAAAAATGTGCTCTCAATTATTTTATTCAAATTGTCCCTTCAGTCCAGTACGTGTTATGTAATATATGTCATATTATCTTTCGTACTCATGCTTCCTATATGGCAGTTACTTATCTTATGTGGCTAATACTAGATACGTAATGAATTATGGATTCAAACAGCCCTCAATTTGGATTTTTTATTATAGTTAAAATTTAATGTTTTGATTAATGAAATTTAGGTGGAAAAACATTTTAAATGATTTAATAAAATCAATTTATAAGGATTTTGAATGGAAAATTAGAACTTTATAAGTAAAGGAAAGTGTGGAAAGAACTTAATCTTAACAAATGAAAAAATTGAGGGACTTCGCTCCTATAATAAAAATCATTTTTTGTTGTTTGTAAAACTAGGCTAAAAAAGTTTTTAAACGGAGTTAAAAAATAATTTAGCTCTTTTTAATTAGAACATGTTTTGTTTAAAAATTATATTTGAAAACTAAACGAAAACTCACAATCACATCAATAAGACAGGTTTAAATTAGCTAGTTGGCCCAATTTAAACAACTACCGAATTTGAATTGTGTTTGATTAAGGGTTTTTTTTAAAAAAAATGTATTTTTAAAAGTTTATTCAATAATTAATAAATTTTAAAAAAAAACTGCAAAAAATTTTAATTGCAACTATTCTTTAAAAAAAAAACACTAATTATAAGTAAAAAAATTATATATCATAGATCTAGGGGAAAGTTACAAGTCCCACAAAAACCATATTTACTGCTTTTAGGGAAATGTAAAATACGTGAGCCCCACTGAAAATGTATCTATCCCACACTTTTTAGTTATTACATATACCAAACAACTTCCTGAATGCAATCCTTTTCTCTTTCCTTTCCAACCAACATACCAATCAGATCACCAGAGTATGATGCCGATCAACATACTCAATAGGGAATTTAAGAGCTGTTTTGAATGAACTTGAAACAGGGTGAATTCAAGCCTCCCTAACATTTAGGTATTAAAACCACCACATATACCTTTTCATGTACTTTAAATCCAGTCCAATATAAAAATGTCACTAGAAGTACCAAACACAAAATGCTTTACTATTACCATCAAAACTGAAAAAACCAAAATAGACTACAACACGAACATGGAGTATAACAGTAAAAAATGAATCTAGATCTGAAATCCTTAAAAGCTAAAATAACTTCTGCATCCAAATGGAAACAACCCCCCCCCCCCCAAAAAAAAAACAAAGATGTCATCTAGTAATTTTGTGAGTAATCAAAGCTCAACGGCTGTTGACCAAATGGAGCCTGCAAAGTAGCAAAATTTTTGGATCAGATACATGATAGAAGATAAACTATATTCTGTAAACAACTAATGAAAACTGAAATCAAGATGTTCACTCCTTGTCAGGGAACAGAATTCTAGCAATTTGAAGTGAAACAAATTCATTAACCTAGCCTGACACTTATCAGTTATCATTCTTTGCAAATTAGGAAATACACACATTCTAATGCAAAATACGTATCAAAGTAACACTACAACTACCACATGAATATACAGCCATTTCCATCCTTCACGACACCATCCCTCCCCAACTCAATTTGACTACTAGAAATTGAATGAATAAAAAAACAGCCTAACAATGCAAATATATCTGCAGTATGCAACAAGAACAAGAAAGATTTCAAATAGAAAATACACATGCGAGCTGAAAGATGAAACCCGGAAAAAGTAGTAACCTGGGGAAAGAAAATGAAATATTGAACTTTTACAGTTCATATCAAGAGCACTAACCCACAAACCTAAATTTGATAAGTTACTTATGTCTAGCATGCCCTTGTATTTAAAAGCTAAAATACAAAAACTACTCATCAAATTAAACAGTAATGAAATGAAGTAATCTTACCTGGAAAACAGCGTGTCTAAATTGATCATAAGAATGTGCATACATCATTGCAGCACTCGGCCACTCCAGGTAAGCAGCATCCCTAGATGTCTGATTCAATCCCGTGAAACCAAAAGGACTCATTATAGGGCGTGAAGGAGGTGCATAGCCAAGTGAAGCTTGATTTTGTGACATCTGACTCAGCTGATTAAAAGCTGTGTCATACTGTGCAAATGGAGGTTGAACTTGTTGTAAACTAAAAGGCATCATGTTAAGGGAAGAGGTTGGTATACTCCTAGCATACCTGCATTGGTAATGTAATAAAATCTGATAAATAAACAAGCTCTTTTATATCAAAGTTAAAACCCAATTAAAACAAATCAACTCCCAAATAAGCAGGGGAAAAAAAGACAACTATAAACATCACAAGAGTAAGTTCTTAAATGTAGACTGCCAACAGTGATTCTGATTTATGCCATGAAATATGCCAGCCCAATAACAGAATGCCATGCACAACTCTCCCAATCCTCTCTCACACAAAGGAAGCTTTTTTACTTTCACTTTACAGGATAGCAATGCACAATGACTTAAAGAGAACCCCAAAAGGTTTTGCAGAAATAATCTATACTACTATAACTCTATAAGGATAACACCTCCTGTAATCTCTAGTTTATTTCTTTTCTAATCTCTCCACTAGAATTGCATCCCACATCCCCTCACCCCCTCTCATAAACTAACTACCTCTACCCTCTTAATTTGTTAACAATTATAATAAAAAAAATAATTAAAAATTTATTTCAGTGGTATTTGTGGGTGCCAATTTTGATATATTAAATACATTAATACAATACAGGTTTCTAATTCTAAGTACAACACAGCAAAAAGCCCCAACACCCATATATTTGCAGCCTTTCCATTCAATGCCAAGACAGCTCTGAAACAAACAATAGGGTACAGTGATAGAACTGACCTTCCATAGCTACGATCATAATCTGGATCACTACGATCCTTTTCCCTGTCTCTGAAAATGGCAACTCGAGTAGAACTAATATCCCTACCACTAGTGCATTTTTCTGAATCAGCCATGGGGTTCTTGCTAATTTCATTCTCATCCTTGCTCATAAAAGAATTTTTCTCATCCATTGAGACCTGGGACAGAGAAGCACTTGAATCACAACTTCTGGAGCTACTAAAGATTCGTGCTCGTGCCCGATCATATTCCTCCTTCCTCTCTTCCACACTTCTCTGAGGATTGGATTTCGTACCAGCTTCATTGGCTTCATTTAAACTGGTTTTATTAGGCCTAGGCCTTATGGCAAGTTTTATCTGCTCAGGTTTATCATTATCTGACTGTTTGACAGGTATTTCAGATAATCGGACCACAGGATACCTGCTTTCTGCTAACTTTCTCACTAGAATTCTAGTTCCCTGGCCATCTAAGCCATTATCTTGAACCATTGTTTGCATACCATAGTGTTGAGCAACACGATGTGCAGCTAGTCTGAGATAGGAAGAAGGGAAATGTTGAAACTCAAAGTGCTGCTGATCAGTATTATTCAGAAACCTCTGGATGTCCAGTTCCATCCGCAAAACTGAAGTTGTGGAAAATGAAAAGGAAGAATGTCATTATATACAATAAGAAAATGATGTAAGACTGAAAACAAATAACCCAAAACACAGCCAGAAAAGATATTAGTAGGGAAAATTACAGTCATAACAAAATATATGTTGACAACCACATGATAAAAGAAAAACTTATTCATCCTATAAAGCTCTTAAATCCGAATTCAACAGTCCTCTACCACTCAAGGCCCAAAATACACACAGCAGTCAACCAGACAGCCCAAAATTAGTTATAGACATACACAGATACAAGGAAAATAACTCATTCTCATATTCCATTCCTTTCGGTCATTGTTTTAAGTTGTGGTCTGCACCTGTAACATTGCAGTTTCGGAGGTCTCCAAAACCGCATCATGACCATAATCGCAGCTGCATTTGGCCACAATTTTCTTCAATTTGATGCAATTGCAATTTAAAACCATTCTTTTGATGCAAAATCTACAGGATCATGATTTCCACAGATACCAAAGAAAACGAAAAAGGATATATTATTGGACTTACAACCTATTCCAGAAGGGTATAGCCCAAATCCTATGTCCAGCAAGATTTTGATTGGATTAATTAGTAATTGGTCCATTATTGTGGGTGCTGTCTTTCTAATAATTCAAAGTATACAGATGCTACACTAAAATTAAATTTTGTTAAGTTGCTTCGGCTATAACCCCAAATAAATCCATCAAAATTATATGGGGCACAAATACATGACCTACATTTTATCCATTGGACAATGAAGTTATCTGCAATGAGCTTAGGATCAGATTACAACAACAACCAAGCCTTAGAATACTGGGTGGGATCCGCTATGCAGATCAAATGATGTCATTTTGCTCTATCATAAACCAAAATTCTGTAACATAGATGTGTGGAATTCAACATCCAATTACCACCTGGTTTCCCTCACGGTAGCCAAGGAGTCCAAATTTCTCATTCTCACAGCAACTCCCCCAACAACTTTCTCATTTCTCAGTTTATCTCAATTATCATAATTAGGTAGAGAATTACCAGAAGCACTCCAGATCTGACATAACAAAACCAGATAACCTATACATAACCCTAACAAAAAATAAAAACAATCGGTTCCTATCTACAAACCCTAAACCCAAAATATTTACTATGAAAACAACCACAACCAAATATTAAAAACAAAAAAAAGCCTAATTAATAATCTTGCAGCATGCCCAATAATCAGAGTAGCAAAATAAAACCATAAACGGCAAACATCATAGTCAACGACACGAGGTTAAGATTTAAGAAAGAGAGAGAGAGAACTAACTGGTGAGACGGTGACGAGGATTCTGGAGAGCCTCGACCAAGAAAGGGTCAACCATTGACTCCTTGTCTTTGAACCCAGAAACGCCGTCGTTGGAGACAGACGAGGAATCCATGGTTACGAAGAAAAAAATTGGTAACTTCCAGAAACTTGTTCCTCTTTTCTTTTAGTTCCTTCCGGATTGAGAAAAGGGTCAGAAGGAAGAGGAGGAGGCGGAAGATTTGTGCCTCAGCATAGGGAAGAGAGAGAGAGACAGAGAAAAACCTCTTTGTTGTGTTTGTTTCTCTCTCCACCAATGAGGAGAGGAGAGAAAGAGGTAGTAATTTGAAAGAAATTGTGAGAATATATATAGGTCCTCAAATCTTCAATGGTAGATCAAGGACGAGATAATAAAAGGCTGCAGCAATATCTCCTTAGGTTGCGTTGGTGTGTGAAATTTGATTTGATGTCAAATAATTTATTTTTTATCATTATACGTTTTTAATTTAAAATAACAAAAAAATACAAAAAAAATATTTAAAATATAAAATAGATTTATACAAAAGAAGAAGATATTGTTGGGGAAAAGAATCTCACAATTCAAAGGAGAGAATAAAATGATTGTGACCGAGGGTGATGAATATTATTGATTGCACACAAATCACAGAATTACGGCATGTATTTATATTGAAAACAAACTCAACTAACTATATTTATGATAATTGTCATTAACTAACTTGTAACTAACACATTATCTGAATTATCTATAACAATCCCCCTTAATTCAGATAGGCTAAAGGTACAACTCCTAACAATTCTCTTAGCTGATTGAACTTTTCATCCTTTACAGGCTTGGTCAATATATCTGCCACCTGTTCTTCAGTTTTGCAATAGATCAATTCAAGTCTTCCTTTGTTCACCTGATCTCTGAGAAAATGGAAACAAGTTTCTATATGCTTGCTCCTCCCATGTGCCACTGGGTTTTTAGCTAGGTCAATGGCAGATTTGTTATCAACCAGCAGTTGAATTGGACCTTCCATTTTTACCTTCAAATCCTCCAGGAGTGACTGCAACCAGGCTACAGGCTACTTGACAAGCTGCAAATGATGCAGCTATGTATTCTGCTTCACATGATGAAAGAGCTACCATTGTTTGCTTCTTGGAGCACCATGACACTGTCGCATTTAGAAACTTGAAAACATATCCACTTGTACTCTTCCTTTCAACCAGATCACCCCTCCAATCTGAATCTGCATATCCCATCAGTTTTCCTTTTAAACTGCCATCATCAGTAGGAAACAGTAGGCCATGATCAATTGTTCCTTTGAGGTATCTTAGTATCCTTTTTGCAGCCAATAGGTGGGAGATTTTTGGATCATCCATAAACCTGCTTACTAGACCAACAGAGTAGGTGATATCTGGTCTGCTATTACATATGTAGCTTAAGCACCCAACAATTTGTTTATACAGTGTATGATCAACTAATTTTTCCTCTCCATCTTTGGTCAATTTAATTCCACATTCCATGGGAGTAGTTGCTGAATTACAATTTCTCATATGAAATCTCTTCAACACTTCAAGTATATACTTCTTCTGATGCAGGAATGTCCCTTTATTGGTGGTGTTAAATTCCATTCCTAGAAAGTATGTGAGAGTTCCTAGATCTGTCATTTCAAACTCATTCATCATCCTCTTCTTGAATTCATCAATCTCCTTTCCATTGCTTCCAGTGATCAATAAGTCATCCACATAGAGGCATATCAGCAGCAAATCATGTCCCGAACTCCCTTTAATATAAACCCCATGCTCCAGAACACATTTTATAAATCCCAGCTGTGAAAAGAAGCCATCTATTATTTGTTCCAGGCTCGGGGGGCTTGTTTTAGGCCATACAGGGCCTTTCTCAGCCTATAAACTTTGTCTTCATTTCCTTCAAGTACAAATCCTGGTGGTTGCAAGACATATATTTCTTCTTCTAATGGTCCATTTAAGAAGGCTGACTTAACATCTAGCTGAAGCATAGGCCAGCCCATATAATTTGCCAAGGCTACAAAAAACCTTACTGTTTCAATTCGAGCTACTGGTGCAAAAACATCCTTGTAGTCTAGTCCAGCCCTTTGTAAAAATCCTTTGGCAACTAGTCTTGCCTTGTGCTTTGCTATTGATCCATCTGGTTTCAGCTTGGTTTTATACACCATTTCACAGCAATTGGGTGTTTTTTAGGAGGCAAGGACACCAGTTCCCAAGTCTGGTTCCTTTCAATAGCTCTAATTTCTTTTGTCATCGCTTCTCGCCACTCTTTCATATCAACAGCTTGGTCAAAATCTATTGGCTCAGCATCAGCAAACAGTACCATGTGAACCAAATCACCTTCACCAGTGATTGCATTGTCAGGAAACATTTCATAGTCTCTGAGTCTAGAAGGCAAATGTCTAACTCTTTGTGGCCTTTCAACTTGAGTTGTATGTATCAAATCTGTCTGATCATCAACAATATTTTTAGTACTTTCATCAAGCATCACTTTCACTGTTTGATTCTCCATTCTGCAGTTTTCAATCCAATTCCAAATGCTGGTTTCATCAAATACAACATCTCTACTTACTGTCATCTTCTTGGTAGTTGGTGAAAACAGTCTATAAGCTCCAGTAGGGTGATAACCAACTAAAATCATAACTTCACTTTTATCATCCAACTTTTTCCTATTTTCATCTGGGACATGCTTGTAGCAAACTGATCCAAAAATTCTGAGATGAGCTACAATGGGTTTCCTTCCGGACCAAACTTCTTCAGGAGTCAATGAATGAAGTTGTTTGGTAGGTGCTCGATTCAAAATATATTCAGTTGTACTCACAGCTTCCCCCCAGAGGCTGTTAGGTAACTTCTTTGATTTGATCATGCTTCTTGCCATATTCAATAATGTCCTATTCCTCTTCTCAGCTAGACTATTATGTTGAGGTGTGTAAGGTGCTATGACCTCATGAATGATTCCACTTTGTTCACAGAAATCTTCAAACTCCCTTGAGGTATATTCTCTTCCCCCATCTGTCCTCAAGATCTTGATGTTCCTTCCACTTTAATTTTCTACCAGTTTCTTAAACTTTTGAAAAACAGCCAGCACTTCTGATTTTCTTTTAATAAGAAAGATCCATATTTTCCTTGTAAATTCATCAACAAATGTGACTAAATATTTGTTGCCTCCTTCTGATGCAACTTCAAGTGGCCCACAGACAGCAGAGTGCATAACACCTAGTGCTTCAACTGCTCTTGGTGGTGCATATGGTTTAAACACCTTCCTAGGTTGTTTACCAACCATACAACCTTCACAGACTTTTCCAGGGGTTTTGATTAAAGGCAGGCCAATTACCATATGATCTTTACCAAGCTGATAAAGACTTTTAAAATTTAAATGACCATACCTGTAGTGCTAAAGCCAATTGTCATCTTCAATCCTAGCTGCAAGGCATTGTGCATCAGCAGTTTGTAAGCTGATTTTGAAAGTCCTATTAGCTGACAGAGGTGCCTTCAAAACCAACCTATGTTCTTTATTGTACACTTTCAACACACCATGATCCAAATTCATTGAAAATCCCTTTTTCTGCCAATTGCCCGAGACATAGGAGATCATGCTTCATAGTTGGGACATACAGAACATTTGAAATTGTTGCTATATTTCCATCCTTTCTTCTCAAAACAACTTTGCCAGTGCCTTCTACATTCACTACATTGTTATCAGCAAATTTAACCTTGCTCTTTACACTTTCATCAAAATCAACCAGCCAATCCCTATGACCAGTCATATGATTAGAGCATCCTGTGTATAAATACCAAGTATTAGAATAATTCTGGTCAGAATTGGCAGTCACCATTAGTAAAACTTGTTCTGAATCAGACTCATCATCGGCAGCCATGTGAGCCTCGTCTTCTTTCTTCCCTTGACCTCCTTTCTTAAGCCAACATTCATCAGCATAGTGGCCAAATTTTTACAATTGAAGCATTGAACTCTTTTCTTTCCATCTATGAATCCACCTCTAAAGCCACCTCTAAATTTACCTCCTCTTCTGTCGGATCCTTCATCATATTCTGATCAGAAGTGCCTTGATCAGAACTGTGATTCTGGTATTCTTGAGTGGTTCCTCGAAAGGACCTACCTCTTCCTCTGCCTCTACCTCTAGCTCTTCCTCTGTTTGAATTTCCTCTTCCCCCAACCTAAGCCTGCAAAGCTTGTTCAGTGGATCTGTCTGCGCTTCTTTCACTCATTCTTTGCTCATGTGCTTCTAAGGAACCTTGCAACTCCTCAATTCCCAAAGATTCCAAGTTCTTGGACTCCTCAATGGCCACCACAATGTGATCATATTTTGGAGTTAATGTTCTCAACACCTTTCGACCAACACCTGATTTGTGATTTTCTCACCGCAATTCTTCATAAGGTTGGTGTGGCTCAAGATTCTTGTAAAGTAAGCCGCAACATTCTCCTGAGTCTCCATCTGAAGTAGCTCATATTGTCTTCTCAACGTTTGAAGCCTCACTTTCTTTAGTTTATCTGCACCTGTATAGCATTTGTCCAGTATATCCCACGCTTCTTTTGCTGTAGAAGCACCAACAATCTTCTCAAAGTTCTCGGAATCTACACACTGATGTATGATGAACATTGCTTTACAATCTTTCTTCTTCATCTCCTTGTATACCCCTTTCTGAGCATCTGTGGGATTAGCCTCCAATTCTTGATACCCATTCTTGATCACCTCAAGTACTTCTTGATATCCAAATATTACTCTCATCTGGATGCACCACTTTTCATAGTTCTTGCCATCAAGAACTGGTAGATTTGCTGGAAAGCTCCCGTTTGAATTCACCATGGTTTGGCACCAAGAAGCTATTTGCGGAAAACAGCTACACACAGTTTCACTACACACACTTTGCACCACGCAAATGGCAGGATCTTACTCACAGTCCCTCGGACTCGAACACTGCTCTGATACCAGTTTGTTGGGGAAAAGAATCTCACAATTCAAAGGAGAGAATAAAATGATTGTGACTGAAAGTGATGAATATTATTGATTGCACACAAATCACAGAATTACAACATGTATTTATATTGAAAACAAACTCAACTAACTATATTTATGATAACTGTCATTAACTAACTTGTAACTAACACATTATCTGAATTATCTATAACAGATATGACTTTTAAAATTGTAAAGACATAAGAAAATGAATATGTGAATATTTATATTTATTACTTTAATATGATATATTTAAAAAATATTATTTATGATTGATTAAATTTGAGTAAAAATATTGAAAAAATAATATGTGACAAATAATAACACGCAATATTTTTTGGGTCCATTTGGTGGATAGGGTAAGAGACAAAATATGACAACTTTATCATATCTTATCACTTATTATGAGTTTGTTGCAGTAATATGATATGATAACTCTATCATGTGGTTTATCATGTCATTCCCTCCTAGTGTAATTCTTATCCTAAGGGTAAACTGGGTTAGAAAGTGATAGGATGAGATATAATTTTTTCATCTCTCTCCACTTCCTCTCTCTCATCCCTCTATCTCTCTCTTCTTTCTCTCCCCCCCTCTCTCTCCTTCTCCTCTCCTCTCCTCTCCTCTCTCCACTCCCTCCCCTCCCTCTTCTTTCTTCACTCCCCTCTCTCTCTCATCCCTCTATCTCTCTCATCTCTCTCTCCTTCTCCACCCCCTCTCTCCTCTCTCCTTTTTTTATGATATTTTTTATAATATTTTCATTCTTTTTTATTAAATTTAAATATTTTTATAAATAAATATTTTTTATTCATGTATGTTTATTGAAAAGTCAAACAATTAAAATTAAGTTTAATTTTATAATAAGGGTAATTTTGTCATATCAATATTTTTTATATCATATCCTATTATCATCTGTCCATTTCAAACGTATGATAAGATAAAGTAATGTTATCCGTCTTCTTATCCTCGTGTGCATCAAACATAGGATATGATAAGAGTTTATCATGCTCTTATCCTATCATGTTTCTATCCAACTCATTTATCATATCCTATTATATCTTGTCCACCAAACGAGCCCTTAATGTAGAAAATGACAAGTAATATACTAAAAAAATTAATTAAAAAAATTATATGTAAAAATTAAAATAAAATTTAATATATAAGAATTTTTTTTCTATTTTTTTTCCTATTTAATTATCTTCTACATTTTATATTTGCAAATATATTCTCATAATTAAAGAATGATGATATAATAAAAGATTAGTTCCTACTTGATATTTAATTTTTTTCCTAAATTGATTTTTTAGGATCAATCACCTCCTATGTATTTTTTATTTAAACTAGATTTTAAGGTTGGATTACTAATATTCTGTGTGCTTAATATTCATTAATTATTAACTTTAATAGAAAAATTATATTATGATCAAGATCACCTATTAAAAAATGAAATAAAGATGGTTTTATATATTAGTGTCTTCCTATCATCCAATTTCACAATTTGTTTAATTTTCTAACTAGTTTTAGGGTTGAGTTTGGAGTTTATTTAGAGCAAAATATGTTTTTAGCCCCTTTAAAATAAGTAAATTTTAATTTTGGTCTTCATAATTTTTAATTTGTATCTTTTTAAAATTATTAACTTTGACAAAAAAATATTGTTAATGATTTGGCAAGACAAAAATATGCCACTTAATATATTTTCATATACATGACAATTTTTTAACTTATCGTGTCACCAACACAAATATTTTCAAAATTTAAGATTTGGGATGGTGAAAAAAATAATAAAAATTAAAACTAAAATTCACTTATTTTACATGGATCAAAAATATATTTTACCTTTTATTTAATTGGACTTAAGCAATTATGATATAAAGTTGAGATCAAAATAATATATGTTCAATGTGTCCTCTACCTTTTTTAAATTGCAATCTCTTACTTAAATTCTCATTTAAACCCAACACTTTTTCATTATAACTTCAATGAGAAGTGAAAATAATATGCTAAAATCATTTAAAAAATGTCGTAAAAAGAAACATGCTAAATTGTAAAAAGCTTCTTACTAAAGAAATTGATCTTGACTACCTTTATTTTTTTTTCTCACCAACCTTTTATCTCTTGGTACTTATACATAGTAAGAAAAAAAACAACTTTTTGCTAAAATTAATGAGCAGTCATCTAGATCATATTCAATAGATATAAGAATATAACATGTTCATGAAATCCAATTCACATTAGAATTAAAGTTGTGTACCCAGAACGAGTGAATCAACCATTACGATGTCAATGTGATAAGTGAGAGAAACTGTCATCTTCCTGGTAAAAGCTTAGAAGCGTAATGAGTCTAATGAACTCTCTAATGAGACAACAGTTTTATGTCTTCCCAATAGAGACCAGGGACCTCTCAACAGACTATCAAACTGAACAGCTCAACCATCACGATGTATTCACAATAAAGCCCAACAGATCATCCATCTTTATATTATGTGCTATAATTAAATAATTAATCTATAATTGATATTAATAATTCAAATAAATATAATTTAAATAATTGATTAATGTTAATCCGTAAAATATACATAGAGAATATTCTAACACTTTTCTCATACGAGAAGTACACTTTTTAATACAACATACAATTTTCTCTTTCTCAACACATGAAGCACATGTAACAAATGATTAATATGATCATATAAACTCTCACTTAACACAAAAATATATCATCAAAATATGCTACAATAAAATTGTCAATATACATGCATAATTCATTAATCTTAAGAAAATGCTAGGTGCGTTTATAAGACTAGATACATGAATAATCATTCATATAACTCATATTTATAGTATGTTTTGTTTTTCCATTTTTTATCGCCAAACTATATTGGATCAAAAAGCTACAAAAGGTTAGTTCTCACATGACAGATTTAGACTTCCTGCTTTCTATTCATTTGATACTCTTGAGTCATTAATATGGTACATTATTTTTATTTTATAAATTAAACATATCTTGTTGCTTCGGATTTCCTAATATGTTTGACCTTCTTACCCCGTTTGAAGTTAGAGATATCATTTATGTGGTTTTTTGTAGTGAAGGAAGAACATGAGAATAAAACTATTCAATTACACACACTTTTCATTAAAGAACATTATTAAAGATATTTTGGAGTGTTAAAAACAAGGTTTTTAATTTTGAAATTGATATCAAATTATCTCGTTTGAAGACAAATATTAATTTTCATTGCTTGTTGCACTACATAATTTTATTAGAATGCAACATACCATTGATAGACTATTTGACCAATACGTGGAGAAGACTTTGTTACAAAAGAGTAAGGCTTAAGGGTAGACCAACTGGGTGTCTCTGTTGATATTAAAAGTTGTTGAAATGGCACAGGTTCGAGAATTTATTGCAAATTAAATGTGGGAAAGTTACATAGATCTTGAGTTAGCTGATGTGTTTTTTCTAAGATAACTACAACTCATAACATCTAGAGCGTGTTGGGAAAACTAACTGAAAAATTAACTGAAATCTGAAAAAACGAGCTAAAAGCTGAAAATTTAGCTTAAAGCTAGATGAAAACTAATAAAACTAAATGATCTCTTTGAAAGTATTTGGTAAAATTAGCTTGAAATTGAAAAATGATATATAATAAAGACATCATTAAAAACACACATAATGGTGAGTGATGGTCATCGAGGGATAAAATTGTAAAACAAATTTTGTTAGTAGCTGAAAAAAGGAGTTTTTTTTAAATTACCTAAACTAGCTTCTAAAAAAATTAGTAGCTATTTAGAAAAGTCATATTACCAAACATTGATAAAATGATTTCACCTACTAGTTTCAACTTTTCATCTAGCTTAAATGTATTACTAAATACACTCTATTTTAAATTTTTGATATTTTTGACACTTAAGACATAGTAATGGTTGTATTTAACACATGGTACATGTTACTTTTGTTATTTTACTAGTTATAATTGAAATATCACAATCTTTACATTTAAGTTTATTTAGTATTTAAATAATGCAATTAATTTAATATTTTGAAGGAAAAATTTTACAATTTTTTTATTCAGAGCTTACAAAAGAAAAATATTATTATGATTCCAAAATTTTTATTTTTTAATTTTAGATAAATTATATAATTTTTTAAATGGTTAAACCAAACTTGTTTTTAATATTTTTCATTTTAGAGAAATGGAAAAAAAATGTCAAAACAAACATATTTTCTAAATCTTTAAAAATTAAAAATGAAAATATTTTCCAAAAAAGAAAAATTATGAAATTAAAAAATGTTTCCTTAAACCAAACAGATTAACAATTGTTATTTACATCTGCAAAATTGTTAAGTACACCAACCCCTTTTTTCAAAAAAAAAAAAAAAAAAAATATATCTCTTCCTTTCGGCGAATTTTCTTCATTATGCACTTTTTCTTTCACAATCTTTTCTACTCAAAGCTCATCGCCATCACTAATGGATTTTCCCACGATACCTTCGTAGACAAAGGTAAACACAACAATGACTACAAAGCCACAATCGACAACAGAAAACCCATCGCCACTATCAAAGAAAAATGCCACGACAACGTTGTCGACAAAGAGATTGAGATCATCGAATGCGTCGCAAACCCTCAGTGCCTTGTCGATGTCATTAGCTTCTCCACCAACCCTTGTCGCCTTGTCAACGTCTTGTACTCAGGGAAAATCAAGGTTGAGATTTGCTTGAACATAAACCTGCAATTTTTTTAGCAAATCGTTCAGTCCTTGTGTAGGAATTTCTCTTGAACACCTTGTTCAATCCTTGTTTAGGACTTGACTTGAATGCAAACCTGCAATTTTATTAGTTTTGTGAGTCGTGACTATCATGCAGAGAAACATTTTTTTTTCTTTCAATTAGCTTGTGGATGGTCATATGTTTAAAACGTTACATTTCTTTTAAAAAAATTAAGAGGTGAAATTATATAATAATCTTTATCATGTGATAATTTTACATGATAAATAATCAAGTCCATGTCAACAAATTCTATTAAGTATTGAATGAGAAATTAATGGTGGAACTAAATTTATTTAATATTAATAAAAGAGGAACTAAAATTGAACAATTAAAATTAGACAGATAAAAATAATCTATTTGTGAAAGAATATATTTTAAGTCTTTTAAAAAAGGGAGAGGATGGTGTATTTAGAAAAAAAGGGTATAAATAATGCGCGCATGTAATCAAAAATTTATTTCGGACATAAGAGGGTTTATCCCCTATTCCGGAAGTGTGTCGGGATATGTTTTGAAAAGCTAAATGAGATGGTGCTAATAGAAAAACAGGGGTGCTAAAAGCAACTCCCCGGACATAATAGTGCCAGTCCATTGGGTTGGTCCATTTTTAACTTGTTCCTGGCCACGAGGAGCATCCGTACGAGAAGTTGCAACAACACGAAATTTCCACCCCGAAATCATGAATCATGATATACCGTGCAATTGTCTTGTGCAATAAAATTGAATTTTGTGTTTATTAAGTCCTAAAGTAAAGGTTGTGTAACATCTTCATCTGCATCATCACACACAAGAGTATGGGGATAGAGATTGTGGAGCCTAACACATGCATCAGGGTTGCTGCACCAGCTCCTCTATTCCTCTTCATCTCCCTCCTTCCTCTTTTACTCTTCTCTCACCCATTGCCCGAGGTAAACCCAACACCCTCTCTCCATATTTCAACCTTTTTCCTTTTTATATTTTTTCACTTCACAATTTCTCAGCTTTATTTTCCTTTTTTCCCTCCTTAGAAGTTGGATTAGAAGCATAAAAATAAAAGTATAATTTTTAATTTAATTTTCTCCGATTTATGAATCATGAAGAGAAAAAGACGTAGCATGTTATTAGGCTCGAACAGGATTGACTCTAGTGGTCTATTGGCAGTTATTTCAGCTTCTTTTAATGCACTTTTTAAGAAGTGACATATTTATTAAGAAAATGACCAACAATGAAAAAGAATGTATTGAAAGTAGTATGCTGCTGGCATTCCTCAACATTATAACTTTTGTTGGTAATGGTGATCATAGGGGCTGAGAGTGTTGTTTATGAAGGGACTTTGGATGGTGAGAAGGTTGCGGTGAAGAAACCCATCTTGTCAGTTTCAGAAGACATTAATAAGTTCCATAAAGAATTGCAATTGCTATGGTCTGTGTCTTTCTCTCTCACATCCCCCACCCCATCAGCCTCTATCTGTTTATGTAGCTCTATACATGTTTCTTTGCACATTATCTAATGAAATTTGCTATTTTCCATGCATTTTGATTTGCATGGGTCTTGTGAGTTTTAGGTTGATTGTTTTACTTTTTCTTAAATAATGTAGCAAGCTAGATCACCGGGGAATAGCAACACTAATTGCTGCCCATGCAAAACCACCCAATTACTTGTTTTTCTTCAAGTTATATGAATCTTCGAATCTCGCACAGAAGTTACATGTGGAAGAATGGGCCCCAACTATCAATCATGCACTTATGATAACAATGCAGTTAGGTATAATTGTGATTTCATCTTGTATAGAGTTACTATGAAATGTCAACTGATAATTACTTGTCCTAGTTAAACTATTGCCAACATATTGTGCCAAACTGTGTCTGTTGTCTGGTCAAATCAAGGTGCATATGGTTTGGAATGTCTAACAGATTTGCGGCGTATAAATATTATGATCTTCATAAATGAATACATCTTTCATCATAAAGCAAGAAATTGATTTTTTTGGACTACAAACGAATGTTCATTTACATATCAAAGAATTTGGAATATTTTCACTACCTGCCTGTATCTGCTTTTCTTTTGATGTCCCAACCATCTTAATTACATTTATAAAATGATTTACAATGTTGTCTTAGCATTAAAACCTCTTTCCCAAGCCGGAATTATGAAGTTCATTGTGATGCAAAAAAAGTCCAAATAAAGAGTGCAAATTTTAGAAGTATTTACAAATATTGACTAGGAATTATTTTTTAACAACTTCTCATGTAGGGAAATTATGGAAGTTAAGAATGTAACGTGATTGAAAATTTATCAAAAAGAAAAAGAAAATAAAGTGATTGACAGATTTATCCCCTGTCCTTCTACTTCCTTTTTCCAGCAAAGGCTTTGCAATATCTGCATAACCTCGGGATTTTACATAGAGATGTGAAACCAGCGAATATTCTTGTAAATTTCTCCCATATCTTTCAACTTTCTGGTTCTATAGTATCATTTTTAATATTTGATATATTATACACCATTTATGCTTTACCTTACTAATCTTATGTATCTGTGATGCAGCTTGACAAAAATCTTTGTCCGCACCTCACTGATTTTGGTTTGGCTGAATACAAGAATGATATTAAGGGAGTTTCTCTTCAGAATTGGAAGTCTTCTGGAAAGCCTACTGGTGGTTTTCACAAAAAGAATATGGTTGGAACACTCATTTACATGGCACCTGAAATATTAAGAAAGGAGTTACACACAGAAAAATCAGATGTATACAGTTTTGGGGTATCAATCAAGTAAGAATTTGAGATTTTTTTTTTCCTCGCATTCATGTTTCTTTTTGGTTAGGTAAGAAAAGTTGACTGGAATAAAGGTAGTGTCATTGCATATCCGATGCTGTTAATTATCTACCATATGAGGAACCAGTTGCAACAATTTTACCTTCAATTAGTGTGCTAATTTCAGTTTGAGTTGATTAACTTGTTTCTCAAATTTGAAAATGCATTAGTTTTGAAGTTTACCAACATATCTTTTCTCTTTCTTTCTTTTGGAAAGCAGTGGATAGTGTAGCACATTAGTGGATGGACTATCATCCACTTCTTTTGTTTCTTCCTTTTTCAAATGGAGAATATTCATACAAACAGAAACATACACAAGACATAACTTTTTCTGGAAATTATTATTGCATTTCAACCCTAGTTATACTAGAAGGAAGCTTTCTTTATGTATGTGTTTGGACAAATACTTCAACCATATAGATGGACAACCCTAGGTAGTTGAAGTTGGTAGATGTAGGGATCTAACTTAAATAATAAGAAATGGATAAAAGAGGCATTCATTCGGAGTTTCAGAGTTGTTAAAGGGGAAACCTTTGGGAGGAGAATTTACTACTTTGGTCTCTCTAATTCAATCAACCATTACGAAACTATTCTTTCTCTTTCTATCTTCTCTATCAACTTTCTTTCTCTTGGGCCTGTAGCAAAGCATATACAGATAAAAATCTTTAATTTAAGTTTGCTTTTGGAATTTGACATCTTTATTGGACCTGCTGCAGTGAACTTCTTACTGGTGTTGTGCCATATACTGATCTTCGTGCAGAAGCACAGGTCAGCCTATCTATCTTGTGCATAGGTATTTTGAAATTATTGCTTGTCTATAGAGACGTATAACTGGTTCTATCCATGAGATGAAGTATGCAAATTATATTTGTTGCTAACCATGTATTTTTTTGTTTACATGCAAAGACTGAAAATCGCTTTCTTTTCAATTTTAAATGTTGTTTAATCTCTGTCACCATCCTTAATGGAACTCTGGCTTGCCAATTGGGAGTAATTTATTAGCAAGAATCAAATGTGATTTCTTTTGTGCATGTGGGAGAGGGGGGATGATTCGTGGGTCAAATGATTCCATATGGTTGTTCACTTACTAACTGAAGCCATAAGAACAGGTTAATTTCCTAAGAATCAAAATAATGCTCAGTATACTACCACATTTAGGTGTTAGGGTAAACAAACTGAGGTTTTGTGATCAATTTTCATTGACTCACCTACCCTGAGCTTGAATGGGGAATATTAGAGCACCTATTCATTTTCCCATTATGCTTGTGTAACTGAGTGTAATTTCTGTTAGGTTTTGTTGAAACTTGCAAGTTACAATTGTCAAACTTTAGTTAATTATTCATATTGTTAAAATATTAGAATAATATATTTAATATCTTAAGAATATTGTTAAGATTAGGTTTAATCCTATAATATCTCCTACGATTAGTTTCCATATTTCTAGATAATTATTATAATTTGTTTTTTAATTACTAGTCTATATTAGTCAGTATAAATAAGTGTTAGTGTATAGTCTTTTGTAATCAATTAATCAATTATCCATCATCAATCAATCTATTATCAGTTATCTATTATGAATTATTTTTCTTCTCTCTTCTTTTTTATATCCAAAACCCTATAACTTCAACACATAATTTGGATTCCGGTGCAATTTGAAAGATAGCTCTAACTATATATTCAAAGAGTACTTTTGACAATAATACAAATTTGGTTTTGTTTTCAATTCAAATAAATAACCACTTGTCTCATGTAGTCTGTGACTTTGTGGGGCCTTCTGTCCAATGACCCTTTTTCTCAATCCCAGTAAAAAGAAACATATTGATGGTCTTGTGCCACTCAGCGTTGTGTGTCCCATTACACTTGTCATCAATAATTTGGACTAAAGCAGAAAATACCAAATTGCACCTCTCTGGCTACAATCCAATTGAAGGAAAGCAAAGATGGCATTAGGCTCAACCAAAATGTCCCAAATATGCCGAAATCACCCAAACAATGACCAAAAACCTAAGCTTTTGGACAACATTGGCCCCTAGACTAGCAACTCACTTGGTCCCACTGTATCTGACCAATAGTAACACCCTTATGTTGGGCTTCAGGGAAAGGAACAAAGCAAAATCCATTGGATAAAATGAAAAAGTTGAAACCCTCTTACGATCCATGCACTGGCCATTAGTCGTGTTAGGGATTTCACCTTGTTAGAGTCCCACATTGCCTAGAGATAAGGCCAAATTAAAATATATAAGTCTTGGGCAATCCTCACCCTACAAGCTAGCTTTTGGGGTTGAGTTAGGCCCGGTCAAAATTTAAGATGGTATCAGTCTATCAGAGCGTATCCTAGATGATATGTTGTTATTGGGTCGCCACTCGTATAGATGTCCACGCTCCAGATGTCCACGCTCCAGATGTCCAGTCCTGCGCGTGAGGGGGTGTGTTAGAGTCCCACATTGTCTAGAGATAAGGCCAAATTAAAATATATAAGTCTTGGCCAATCCTCACCCTACAAGCTAGCTTTTGGGGTTGAGTAGGCCCAGTCAAAATTTAAGACACCTCAAGGATGGGACAATTGTCTCCACAATTTTCCAATCATGAGCACTACAAGGTTGTGGTGCCTCTATGTTATTCACACAAATAAATTGAAATCAGACTCTCCTTTATTCTACAGGGCTAGCTGTGGGAAAAGGGGTGTTCGGTGTTCCTCATGTTCTCCCTCTCACTCCCTATGATGGCTCAAGCTTCTAGGAAACTTCTCTCATGTTGTGTAGTTATATCTCATACATATAGGCAGTGTAACCACCTAAGTGAGCTATGAGGAGTGTTTTTGCTACTTGATTATAATTTGACTTTTATCAAACTTATGGGCTAGCCCTCCGATATAGGTTAGCCCGTTTATAGTGTGTTTGGTTTACACTGGATCCAAGTTACAAACGCGGATTCGGCCAGAAGCTACTCTCAATAGCGTTAGCCTGGATCCACGTTTAAAACGTGATTTTGATGGAAACCAAACACACACCTAATCTAACTAAATGTCCTACTTGCATTAGAAGTCATAGTGTTACTTGGATTCCCAATTAAATTCATATTATTAATTTAAATTCCAATTCATTCATTCTTAGTTTGTGGCCCTGTAGGTTCCTAATACATTTAGTAGTAACATTAAAGTTCTATTTTAGTATAATAAAATTAAGTGGTCTCTAGAATAAATTACTACTCCATTCGGTCCTTATTATAAGACACTTTTAACCGAATTACACAGACCAATAAAAGTAGTTAATTTTATTGGTTTAATAAAAAAATAACATAACATTCCATTTTTGCCCTTATTTAATACCATATGGTGACATTGAAGTACCTGGGCTTCGTAGGGGCTTGTTATAAATGACAATTCTAATTATTCATAAGTAACTTTCAAGCCATTATCACAATTACATTTAATTTCAGATGTACAACTAATTGAGATTTAGGTGACATAAAATCAGACCAATATCATATAGTTGTTAAGAGAGTAATATCTACTTCAAAGTAACTAGTTTCTGATTAGACTGTTAGTATTAGTAATTACTTTGTAGGAGGTTTGCTTGTTTTGCATATTGGAAGCTTTGAAAAAATAAATATTGTATGGCTATATTAAAATTGTTTGTCAGAACTTTGTGAAAGTGATATTGATCAATATTTACTGATGACAGGCTCACACAGTGCTTGAGATGAACTATACTGAGCAGCAACTAACAGCGGCTGTTGTTTCTGATGGATTACGGCCAGTCCTTGCCAGTGAGGAATTGGGTATACCCTCAAGATTATTATCAATGATACAGAAGTGCTGGGATGCAAATCCTAAAAGCAGACCTTCCTTTGATGATATTGTCAAGGAACTTGATTTTATTATGGAACAGAGGAAGATAAAGATGGTAGAAGACGTGCAAATAAGACCTTGTAACTTGCATGTGGATCAACTTGTGGACAAGACTTACCTTCAGGCTTATCAAGAAAGTATTAGTTGGTCCACTCAAGGTGAACTTTTGGCCAGGAATGCCTCTAGTGCAACTGATTCTGGTTTGAGAACATGGTCTGAGTCTTATGATGAGCCTTTGGCTTACCATCCCATGCTGTCTTGGGGATCTTATGCTACCTGTGGGAGAAGGGAGACTATGGAGGACACACATTTCCTTCTGCCCCATATTTGCAATGAAAAGGATGTCTATGCTTTTGGTATCTTTGATGGCCACAGAGGTATGTACTAATGATATAATAAGTATCTACATTTTGTTTTATTCAAATTGAAGATAAAATATATCATAAGTGCTACTAGAGCATAGAAATAATTATCGTATTCTTTATGCCAGGCTGGGGCATTCTTATAGCAGAAAAATAGAGTGCCTAAGTATGTTTAAAAGTTGTAGAAAATGAAGAAGAATTTGAAATAGTATTCTAAAATGTACTAAAATTCTCTTTCAGATTTTAGTTACATGATCCTGTATCCTACTTCTGAACATCACGAAGAAGTTAATTATTTTGATAGGATTAGGAACTTAAGTATGGCAATTCAGCCCTTTATGCCACCTCTTTTTGTTTCCAAATCCAGTAAAACACCCTTTATCCAAAATTAGCTTTCTGACGGTTTTAGATAAGCATACCCATTACCTCACCTAGTGGGTAAAGACTTTGGTGGTGTTATCGTTGTAGTAGTTTTTGTGAGTGTAATATTTATGGACATTTCTGTAAATAGAATACATCACATGAACCTTTATTGCACTATTTCAGGGAAAGTATCAAAAGCAATTTTCAAGGTATGTGCTCATATATCAAGAGAAAGTGATGGAAAGTAAAATGAAAGGAAGAGAGAATCAGAGAACTCTCTGAGAAACTGAATCTAGTATTGTTTGTGGAAAAACTAATTGCACTGTTATTGATCCTGATATTTGTATCAGAAGTAATCTAAATAATCCTAATGGTTAACCAACTAACTGAAAAATTAGTTAAGCTGACAGGTCAGCATTTGGTTGTGATTTAACTGAGAGCTAGGCACAGTTAAGAGAGCTAAACTAAACACATTTGAGAATTACTCTAACAACATATCATTCTATTAGGATCTTGGAACCTTTTCAGTAACTCACAATTTGGTAGAGAATTAGATAACACATTCCAACTATGGTAATGGATCCTGATGACTGTTTGTGGTAAGGTTATAAATTGGATATTTGTACTTGAATTACTTGGATTGCTAGTGAGAAACCCTCTCAGCATTCAATTTTATAATGCTGAACTATTTACAATTCAAATGCATATTAAATACCTAAATCCCTAATTTTTAGGGACTGATATATCTCTTAACTCTAACAGATTTCTATTCCTACCTACATGGGATATTAGTGTGTGTGTGCGTATCAAGCTTATTATGTTACCCTAGGACCTGAAAGAGACTTAGTGAAAATATCTGCTAGTTGATCATGAGAGATCACAAAGGAGGTAGCAATTTCTCCTAAGAGGACCTTTTCCCGTCTAATATGACAGTTAATCTTTATATGCGTAGTCCTCTCATGAAATACTAGGTTAGAGGCAATGTGTAAATCTACTTGATTATCACAAATCAGTTTCATAGAGTCTATTTTGCAGAATTTTAGTTCTTGAAGTAATTGCTTCAACCATAATAGTTCACGTGTAGAAAGAGCCATGGCTATGTACTCCTCTGCCACACTAGATTTGGCAACCACATTCTGCTTCTTGCTTTTCCATGAGATAAGATTTCCTCCAATAAGAACACAATATCCAAAAGTTGATCTTCCATCACTAGATCTTGCCCTATCTGCATTTGTATAAGAAACAATATCTGTGTAGCCTTTGTTTTCATAAATCAACCCCTTTCTAGGTGAACCCTTAATATATCTTCATGACCATTCAATGTAATGTTATATAGCTTAATAAACATGATTATTACTTATACAGGTGCAGCAGCTGCTGAGTTTTCCTCTAGAGCTGTACCAGCAGTTTTGCAAACTTTAGGTTTTACGAGCAGGTATACTTCACTCTTGATTCCCTCTGCCTCATCCCCATTCTTTTTCCTTCAATTGCCCTCTTAACTTGAAAGTTGATTCTTCATAATCTAAATGCAGTCCTGCTAATGCACTAGTGGAAGCGTTCCTTAGGACAGATGCTGCCTTCAGAAAGGAGCTTGATTCTTTTCGCAAATCCAACAGATGTATCCAGAAGGATTGGCATCCTGGTTGTACAGCAATTACTGCTCTTGTAGTCAGGAACAAGCTATTTGTTGCTAACATTGGTGATTGCAGGGCAATCTTATGTCGTGCTGGTAATCCCATTGCTCTAAGTAAGGTGAGCAGAAAATTACTACAAACTGTTGGCCAGTGTTTGATACTGTAAAGGCTTCTTTAATTTATTCCTTTATGTATTTCTGTTTAGACTAATCAAATCTTAACATTATTAGGATCATGTTGCAAGCTGTCTTCAAGAGAGAGAGCGTGTCACTCGTCATGGGGGCCATGTACATTGGCAAGTTGATACCTGGAGAGTTGGTCTTCCTGCGCTTCAGGTTTGTTCAGATTGGTTGCTATAGTTTATATCATATGTTTGGAAATGCTTGGATATATTTGTTTCTTCTACATGCATGTTGTGAAATTTGAACCTGAGCTCTTGTTTTCTTTTAAGTATTCTCATCTACCTTTTACTTTATAAAGTTTAGCCTTGTATAATTGCTAGCCATGGCCTTCTTTTTAAATTGCTTTGTAGAATTTGTTTTTGTGCCAATGAATAATTTTGTAACCATTGATATATTTTCACAATGAAAGTTTTATATGGGTGAGGGAAGCAACGTTCTTGTTTAGTTCAATTACAATTTTTTCACTTCCTTTTTGGTCGTGGGATTGGGGGAAATTCACTTATGGGGCTGTCTTGACTCTTGATACTGACCTGAATTCCAACTCATGCTAACCTAGAAATATATACATTATTGAAAATGTAGTAGTGCATTTGCATATGGAAGGTTCTACTTAAGTAAAAACAATTTCTGACTTTCCACTTCAGAAAGTAACTGGCATATATCCTGGAGGAAAAGGCTATTTGCTGTGTGCTCATTTGACAAGTTTCCTAAAGATAATGGGATCAGTGTTAGGAGAGCCAGAGCCTTATGAAAACGGGTTGTATAATTATTTTTGGTTGGCATCTATTGCATGAGTCGTGCATTATGGGATTCCTTATGAGATATGGGCAGGTGCAAACAGGGCATGAGGAAGTGCAACCTAGCCATGGGCCTAATTCTAGAAGGGGTAAGAAGGGAATTGCTCAGAGCAAAGGAGGTGAGGGTGAGATGCCGTAGTCAGTTTGTTATGGGAAAAAGGGCCTATCATGTTTATTTCAGTTATAGTGAGGTAGGCGCAAGGGCCATGGAGAGGGGAGTTAGTTTTGCATTCTGTTATTTTCTTTTGGCTCCTGTAAGCTGGGCAGAGGTGCTTTACATTCTCTGAAGGAGCTGGCTCTGGAATTACAGAGGGAATACTCTTGTAAATTTTCTCATTCAGTAAATAATATGATCATTACCCTCTTTTCCTCTCTCAGTCTAACAATTTTGCTTTTTTGTTCCTTTTATTTTAACTTCCGGCAGTAATGACCCTGTGTTAGCAAAATAATTTAAGCAGGCATTGACTATGATATTAATGATGATTTGAGCTTTTACCGTTTATTGCATGCAAGTAAAATCAACTGTTTTTTCTTTTTTACACAGGTTACTCGTTCCATTGGTGATGACGATCTGAAGCCTGCTGTAACTGCAGAGCCTGAGATAACCGATACTACCTTATGTGAAGAGGATGAATTTCTGGTAAGGAGTTTTATGCCACACTATTTTTTGCATGAAACTCGTGATGTACGTCGGTTCTTAGATAAGTTGTCATTTCAAGTATTTTGAAAAATAAGTTGACAGATAATTAACAGATAATTTGGATTTGTAACCATACTGATAATATTTATCAAAAGGCTTCAAATTTTCCAATGGCACTTGCAGCAAAAGAATGAAGAGCATTAATAATGATTCTTATAATTAACCCAAACTTATTGGGTGTACCTTCATAATCATTTTCTAATTTGTTGAAGTGCCCTTGATGAAAGATTAAGGCTTGAAATCTTTTTATAGGTATATGTTTTATGCACCATCCTCACGTTACCATGGTGCTTCTGATACTGTTTTGAAACAACTTCTAGTTCTACCTTTTATTATTAGACTTAATAAAATTATTGATTTAGGTCATGGCTAGTGATGGCCTCTGGGATGTCATAAGCAGCATGGAGATCATAAATATAATAAAAGACACTGTTAAAGAGCCTGGAATGTGCTCTAAGAGGTTGGCTACTGAAGCAGTGGAACGTGGCAGCAAAGATAACATCACAGTTATTGTCGTTTTTTTACGTCCTGTATCTACAGCAGAGAGAATTTATTAGCATACCCTCCTTTTGATTTTGAATGCTAGCTGAGAATTGTATATAATTTATATTCCTTTATTGATCAAATAAAAATGTGTGCTTGGACACCCCTGATGATTGTAGAACTATCTTGTATTGAACCATCCTTTGAAATGTGTTGATTTTAATATATACAAGACTTCAATGTCCAATCATCTCGTGACTGTGCCTATTGCATGGTTTTACTTTTTGCCACAAAATACACCACTCAAAATCTGGATTATAATCTGATAGGGTATCAGATCAGGTATGTAAAACACTTGATAGGAACTTGAAAATTCTTTAGAAAATTAGAGATGTTAGAGACTATTAGCATGTTTGATTTTACACAAAATTACATTACAAACGTGGAATCAGCTTAACGTAGAGAGTGGTGTTGGATTAATCATGTTTGTAACTTGATTTTGATATTA
Source organism: Sesbania bispinosa (assembly GCA_026901365.1). Classification (NCBI taxonomy): domain Eukaryota; kingdom Viridiplantae; phylum Streptophyta; class Magnoliopsida; order Fabales; family Fabaceae; genus Sesbania; species Sesbania bispinosa. The sequence continues at coordinate 424,063 of QLOH01000269.1, forward strand.
TATCTTCTTACTTACAATTAGAGACAGTCCTTTGCACAAGAAAAGAGAACAGCTCCTTCACGTATCCTTCACGCAACCAGCCATCTTGATAGTATCATTTCAGTTAATGGTTCACAAACCAAAGTTCACGGAATTGGTCAAGTCCATCCTCTTTCACACTTGCTAAGTTCTATTTACTTATGTTTTAGTTTTGTTTCTGATTGTCCTTTTTAACTTGATCTTTATAAGCAAACTTGCTCATAACTTGCCTTAATTGTGTTATCTTTGCTAATATTTATGTTCTTACACGGGATCAGGTATCTGACAAATACTTGAGTAGATGTGAGTCTCTTTCATTTTAGTCTATAGAACATGAGTCACTTGAATTGTATCACCTCACCATGTGTTCAATGGTTGGTTTGGTTGTTTGAGATAAAATAATTTTCAAATCAATTATGTTTAATTAGGTTGATTTGGTTAGGATCATAGGGTTAAAATTAAAAAAAAAATATTTTTTTAGAGATTTTATGTTATATTTTTTATGTTAAATTTTGAATGTTATATTTTTGCAAGCTAAAAAAGTTTCTTGTTTTTCAATGGTGACAATAATTAAATTAATTTTGAACATTGATATTGCTTTTAAATAATATTTACCTTTTGTATAATTATAATTTTACATATATCTTTATCTTTACCAAAAATATGATAATGAAGTTGGATAATAGCTATGATCAAAGATACTTAATACTTAATATCACTAGATGAGAATATCAAAATGAATTTAAAAATATATTTAACAAAAGTTGATAGGTTGATTCGGGTTGAAAAAATAAATTCATAAATTGTTTTGCTTTTAATATGCATTAAGGATAGAATAGAATTTATATATTCTGGCGATTGCTATTTTAATCTGTCTATATGATTGACTATAAGGAAGGATTTGTAGTATAAAATAGGAATATGTTGTTATTTTGTTGAGCAAACCTTTAACTTAATTTCCAAAAGATTCATTAAATAAGTTTACAAAAGGTATGTTTGTGATTAGAAAATGAAGAAAAGAGAGGGAAGGGAAAGGTCTCAAGGAAGTCATTCCCTCTCTTGTGTTTGTGAGTGTATCTCTCTCCTTCATTAACTTACAAAACCTTCCTCCTTCTTCCTTCCCCTTTCGTCTCCTCCTAATCCTTCTCTTTCCCTTCACTCCAAACTCTCAAACACGGCTCTATCTAATATACACCCACATAAAAGTGGCGTAACTTTGCACCATTTAATAATAAAAATTTTCAATGACCTAGATGATATAATGCTACCTCAATAGCATGTGTTCATTGACATTCGTTGATATTTTCAAAAGGACCCACGTCTTCTCTCTCATCCTCAATACCTACTATATCATACACGGTCGACACTTCCATCCACGCCCATTACTTGGAACAATTGCAAGGAGACCTAAAGTTTTCTCCCTCATCCTTGAGTCCCCAAGTTTCAAGTTCAGCGGCTGGAAACCACCATTACCACTGCAACTTGTGTCTGCATCCCTCTTGCGTTTTCTCTCTCCTAGTCCCAAGACTCTATCGCCACCAAAAGCACCATCACCTATTATCTTCTATGCACTTCCCTCCCAATGCTCGTGCATAGCACGAGTCTCCTACTAGTTATCATATAATAGTAAAAAAAACATAACGGATATGACCAAGAAACATTAAAAACCGTTACAATAGGGCCTATTGAAAAGATCACTCTGTCAACCCTTCCACTTGTCCTGCCTGGTGAGCCAAATGCTAGCGGGTTGAGAGCAAGTCCAGAGGCAACATTTTCTTCTTTGATTGTACCATTAAGCATATGCTACATTAGCTATGAGAGCTGCACTCACCTTCTATTATATGAGTGAAAGAGGAAGAATGAAAAAGTACTTAATGAAACTTCATTCTGTATATTAATTGATTGAAAATAGCACAGGGTGTGAGTGCTATATATACAAAAGAGGAAAATGAAACAAAACGTGGGAAGCTTCTAGCAACAGAAAGAGAAAAGCAAAAAAAGGAAAGCTAGCAGCGTCACAATTCTGTTATTCCTAATTGAACGATGTGGGGCATGTGAGTGGTATGACATATTCCTCTAACTGACCGGTGTGGGCTTAGCATTATTAATCCCAATTTCTAATAGCCCCCCTCAAGCTGGAGGATGGTAGATATCCAAGACTCCAAGCTTGGAAAGAAAGCCATTGAAGTGCCTAGGATGCAAAGCCTTGGTGAAAAAATCAACCACTTGGTTGCTGGAAGAGACAGGAAGTAACTTCATGAGTCCAATATGCACTTTCTCTCTAACTAGATGGCAGTCAATCTCTAGATGTTTCGTCCTTTTGTGGACACAGGGTTGTTTGCAATGTGAATTGCGCTTTAATTGCCACAGAATAGAACAGGTGGTTTGGAACAAGTAATGCGAAGGTCTTGAAGAAGGAAGTAGAGCCATTGAAGCTCGCAGGTTGCGGAAGCTAAGGCCTTGTATTCTGCCTCTGCTGAGGATTTAGCAACTATTGGTTGCTTCTTTGCCTTCCAGGAAATGAGAGAATCACCCAGAAAAAAATAGTGACCAGAGATGGAGCGTCTGGAGTCTTTGCAACCTCCCCAATCAGCATCAGAAAAACCCTGCAAGTGTAGATTAGAGCTACGTGGAAAAAACATACCAAGCCCTGGGTTTCTTTTAAGATATCTGAGAATCCGAAGTGCTGCTTGGTGGTGAGAAATTGTTGGAGAATTCATAAACTGACTTACTTGCTGGGTAGAAAAAGTAATGTCAGGTCTTGTAGAGGTTAAATATAAGAGTCTCCCTATCAATCGTCTGTAAGAAGAAATATCAGCAAAACTTGGACTCCCATCTTGGTGAAGTTTATGTACAAGGTCAATAGAAGTGGATGCAGGCTTGCAATTTGCATGACAACTGTCTTCCAACAATTCAAGACAGTATTTTCACTGACATAGTGAAATCCCAAGGGAAGATTGTGCTACTTCCAATCCCAAGAAGTATGTTAGTGTGCCCAAGTCCTTTATTCCAAAAAGCAGCATTGAGCTTAGCTTTGATGAAGGAGAATTCTGTGAGTGTATCACCAAATAACAGAACATCATCAACATATATTAGTAAACCAGTGAAGGATGTAGCATTGAACTTGAGGAATAAAGAATGATCTGCAGTGGCCTGTTGGTAACCATGAGCAATGAGAAATTTAGAGAGTTTGTCATACCACTGACGGCTGGCCTGTTTGAGTCCATATAGTGATTTGGTGAGCTTGCAGACCTTGGAAGGAGAGGAAATATTCATTCCTTGTGGTAGACACATATAGATATCTTCATTAAGATCACCATGCAAAAAGACATTGTTGACATCCAATTGATGCAAGTGCCAATTGTAGTGGGCAGCCAAGGCAAGAATGGTTTTGATTGTGGTGATCTTAGCTACAGGGGAAAAGATGTCAAGGTAGTCTAGACCTTCAATCTGATCATAACCTTTAGCCATCATCCTAGTTTTGCATCTCTCAATATAACCATCTGCTCTCCTCTTGATTTTGTAAACCCACTTGCAGCCAATGGGGATGACACCAGGTGGAAGATCAACAATGGACTAGATTCCATTAAGCTCAAGAGCTGAAATCTCAGTAGCCATGGCCTTTTTCCAACAATCAAGTTGACTAGCTTCATTGTATGTAGTAGGATCCTTTTCTTGGTTAAGGAGAGAACTATAGAGAGCATGTGAAGGGGACAAATTTGCAAGGGAAACAAAAGAAGTAAGAGGAAAGGGGTTACCTGATTGGTGCTGCTGAGATGAAGATGAATTGCAAACATAATCCTTTAAGTATGCAGGCCTATGTTTGTTCCTGATGGAGTGTCTGGGAGGTGGTGCAGGTGATGTAGTGGCAGTATGATCAGAAGTTATGTCAGTGGAAAGTGTAGGTGAAGTGGATAAAGGGAAATGAGTTGAAGGGGATGAAGGTAATGGTTGTACTGTCTGTGGGAAATTAAAAGAAGGATTGGGAGTGGCAGAACCTGTAATGCATAGAGGAGTGAATGGCGCCACAGTTGACTTGGCACTTGTAGACCAAGGAAAAATAAATTCCTCAAAGTACACATTTCTAGATACAGCCAACTGCCTTTTATGTAAATCAAAAACCAAAAAACCCTTCATGCCAGGTTTGAAACCAACAAAAACTGACTTGTGACTTCTTGGATCAAGTTTAGATATGTTATTTTTAAGAGTGGAAATGTAACAAAGGCAACCAAATACTCTTAGATGAGTTAATTCAGGTTTTGTGCCATGAAGTAAAGCATAAGGTGAATTGCCATGTAATAAAGGGGTGGGAACCCTGTTAATTAAATGCACAACATGGGCAGCTGCTAGGCCCCAAAAAATTTTAGGCAAATGTGATTGAAAAAGGACAGCCCTAGCAACATTAAGAATTTGTTGATGTCGTCTTTCAACTCTATCATTTTGTTGAGGAGTCTCAACACAAGATTTTTTATGCAAAATACCTTTATTTTGATAAAGAGATGGTAGGAAAAATTCTGTCCCATTATCTGTTCTTATAGTTTTAATGGTGACACCAAATTGGTTTTCAACCATATTAATAAAGTTGTGAACATGTGTTGCAACTTTAGATTTGTGTTTGAGAAAAACAATCCAAAGAAATCGGCTGTAGTCATCCAAAATAGTCAAAAAAATACCTATGTTTTTCTAGAGTTGCAGTTTTACAGGGCCCCCATATGTCCATATGAATTAGATCAAAAGGCTTAGCAGCATTATTATAACTAATGGAAAAGAGCAATTTTCGTTGCTTGGCAAAATGGCAAACATCACAAATATGCTTTTTATTAAATGAGAGTAATTTTGGATACAAAACAGTAAGTAATTGCATTCTGGAAGGAGGTAAATGGCCTAGTCTAAAGTGCCAAATAGCTGTATCAGGAAAGGAAAAAGTATTTGTGGCAAGGCTATGAATTTGTGGTTGAGTCTGGAATTTGGAACAAACATCTGCATGCAAGTGGTATAATCCATCTTTCATCTCAGCAGAACCAATCATCCTCAAGGTGCTCAGATCCTGAATGAGACATTTATTTTTGGAAAAAGTTAGAGAACAATGAATGGAGTCAATCAATTTTGAAACAGAAATCAAATTGATGGAGAAGTTTGGTAAGAACAAAACATGAGAAAGAGTCAGCAAAGGATTGAGAATAACAGTGCCAATGTAAGTAGCAGAAATGTGATTACCATGTGGTAATTTAACATAAATGTTATGATCATGAAGAGAATGAAATGAAGTGAATAATGACTTATCTGAGAAAATATGATCTGTGGCACCCGAGTCTAGGATCCAAGTAGAGTTGGAAGATTTAGAGATGGACAGAGTACATCAAATACCTGTGTAAAAAGAGGTCTTAGATGGAGGAGGGTGTTGGCTAGTGGACACTGCAGCAACTTGGTTGGGATTGGATACTACAAAAACTTGGTTGGGAGAATTGCTATCATCACTATCCATTCTTACCATAGTTATCAATCCCGGATAGCGGAGCGTAGCGGCCGACCCCCAAAATGCTATAGCGGTATAGCGCATAGCGGGATGACCGCTATTCTGAATTTTTTGTTATAGATTAGGTAATTTATACTAAATACATAAAAATACTAACAAATTACTCAAAACCTTGACATATTCATAATTAGCAATAAAAAGTCATAGGTCTTAACAAGTTCATACAAGCAAATAATAACAAAAGTCAAGGAAACTAACAAGTTTAAGCCTCTAAAACTTAAAGTAACAAAACATTAAAGTCAAACAGAAGTATTTCTTAATAGGAAATTAGGAATCATCAACAATCCTATTCTAGATCTTCCAAGTCCTCTTCTTTCTCACTCTCACTGCTACCAAGGTTGTAAATCTCTTCATCTTGCTCCTCCTCTTCAATATGTTCATCACTTTCTGTTTCTTCATCATCTTCCTCTATCACTTCCTTTTCCCTTTCTTTTCCTCTAGAGGATGAAGGCCTAGGTGCAGTAGCTGCCTTGTTCAATCTTGTTTGCCTCCTTGTGTAGGTTAAAGGCTCTCTAACACCAGTCAAATTAGCAACATCCCCCCAAGTCAAATGATCATCATCAAAAACCAATTCTTCTTCAGCATCTTCAACACCTCTACCCATTTCTCCCACTAACCATTCATTACTATCATCAATATCATCCAAGAGTATGGGATCAATCACATCACGACAATCAAAACGTTCTTTAAGGTTTTGGTTATATTTAATATAAACCAAATCTTGCAATTTTTGATGCTCGAGCCTACTTCTCTTCTTTGAATGAATCTATATTATAATTAAAAGAATGAATATTAGTCTCACAAACATTACATGAACCTCTATAAATTTAAATCATTTAATATTAACTTAGTAACTTACATGCTAAAAAATACTCCAATTACACTCACATCCCGATGAACTACAAGTCAAACTCAATACTTTAATAGCAAGTTTTTGCAAACTTGGAACATGTGATCCATACATCCTCTACCATTCAGCTGTAATGCAACAGCTCATTAGATATACTATTTACATAAACTGTTATGTAATTAAATTTCAAAAAAACAATGAATTTTCACTTACCAGGAGCCACTGTAGTCCTTTGCCTTATGGCTGCCTTCATCCCAAAAAGTCCTCCAGCTCTCTTATATATTGACAACTCATTTGAAATTTGATCAACAACTTCTTCATTTTCACTAAGTCTTTCAATGCATTTGTAAAGTCCTCCCATCACTTCAGGATCAAGGTCAATCCTTTGATTCCCATAAAAGTATTCAGGATTTAGAAAATGGCCTGCTGAGTGCAATGGGTGGTGTAGTTGACACTCCCATCTCCTATCAATAATTGCAAAAATTTCTTTGTATTTGTCTTCATTCTCATTGAAAGATTTCCGAATTGCCTCTTTGGCCCTATCCATGGCTTCATATATGTAACCCATTGCCGGCTTTTTCTCATTATCAACAAGCCTTAGCACATGTACAAGAGGCCCCATAGCCTTAAGGGAGTAAACAACATCATTCCAAAAGCTAGGCATAAGCATAATGGTAGCTGCCCCTTTTCCTTTGTGGTCTTTAGCTAATTTAGACTTCAACCATTCATCCGAAGTGAACATCTTTCTAAGATTATTTTTTTTACTATGCAACCTTTGCAATGTGAGGAATGTGGTGGCAAACCTTGTCACTCCATGTCTAACCAATTCCATCTTTTGTGTGAACTTTCTCATTGTGTTTAAAGCCAATGTGTGATTGTAAATAAAGCCAACAAGACTAATGCCTCTTTTTATTGCCTTTTGTACTTTAGCAATCTTTCCAATATCCTCTAGCATCAAGTCTAGGCAATGTGCAGCACATGGAGTCCAAAATAAATTGTTCCTCTTAGCTTCTAAAAATTTACCTGACAAAAATCAATAAATTTAACAAGTAACTAATAACTAATAACTATGTAATTTAAATTGTGAATTGTATTAGCAACAATTCTTACCAGCCAATACATAGTTGCTTCCATTGTCCGTAACCACTTGCACAACATTCTTTTCTCCAATCTCTTCAACAAACATGTCCAAAAGGTCAAATATTTTCTCCCCGGTCTTCATATAGGCAGAAGCATCAACACTTTTTACAAACATTGAACCTGAAGGACAATTGACCAAAAAGTTTATCAAAGTCCTATTCTTTCTATCCGTCCAAGCATCCGACATAATAGAACAACCATACATGGCCCTTTCTTCCTCATGACCCTTCAACAACTCCTTTGTGTATTCCAACTCCTTTTTAAGGAGTGGAACTCTCATCTCATGATAGCTTGGAGCTTTAAGATGAGGACCATAATTTCCAATGGCCTCAATCATCAATTTGAAGCTCTTTGATCTTACAACATTAAAAGGAATCCCATTCCTACAAAAGAAACGAGCTATGTACTGAACTGTCCTTGCCCTTGCTTCCTTGTCACAAGCATCTTTTATGCTTGTTTGCATCTTGCCTTTTCCCAATTTGATGGTTGTTTTTGGATTTTTAAAAAGAAGTAAATCCATAGGGCCTTTTACATTTTTAGATTTCTTGGCAGCAGGCATAAAGACCTCTGATGATGCTGTTACAGACCTTTTTCCACTTCTAATGTTCATAATTTCCTCCACCTCATCTTCTTCATCTTGATTTTCTAGTAACACAGTCAATTCCTCTTTTTTCATATCATGGGCTTCCTTCAAAAGCATCTTCACATCAGCTGGAGTTTTCATACATCCCTTTACATCTCCACTAATTCCCATTTGATGCCTCTTGGCTCTAGTAATTCCTCCACTGGTTGTCTTTCCACAAAAACCACAAGTGACATATTTCTTGTCATTTGGGTTTTTCAAACTGTTCCACTGCCATGCTATATCTATGTTGTCACCAGTAGGTTTCACTAATCCACAAGCAGCTGTTGTTGAAGCTGCTGCTGCACCTGCTGGCTGATTTTTTTGAGCAGAAGCTTGTTGAGATGAGGAAGCCATGACTGCCCAGTGAAAAATGAAACCCTAATAAGAATGAATGTTTGGGTCTCTGAGGAAAAAAGAAGTGGCAGAGGAGTGGGTACAGAAATGTGAGAGAAGGGACAAGAAACAGGGGAAAAAAACCTGAGATAGCTGCTAGACAGCAGCCACAGCACAGAAACGCGTCAGAAGCTGCTGGAAAGAGCCACCGGAGAGTGGCCGGAGACGATGGTCAGAGGAGAAGCTGGGTCGTGGGAGTGAGGGGTGAGAGAAGTGGAGGGAAAGTGTCTGTTGAAATGGGGGAAAGAATAGGAGAAGTACTTATGCAATAAGTTTCCTCTTGCAAAAAGTCTGAAATACCCCCCATAAAAGGGGTCTGAACTGAACGGACACTTTTGAGGTTTTTTTTGGATTTTTTTATTGCTTCACAGGTTTTTTTTTGGATTTTTTATTGCTTCACTATAGCGGCCAAATAGCGCCGCTACGACCGCTATTTTTGCCGCTATTGCGGACGCTACGACCGCTATAGTGAACCGCGACGCTATGCGGCCCTGTGTAGCGGCAGGGGGCCGCTCCGCGCCGCTACGCCGCTATAGCGCGCTATTGATAAGCCTGTTCTTACCACGAAAACCAGATGGATACCCATGTTTCTTATAACAAACATCAATGGTGCGGCCACAAAAGCTGCAAATCTTCAAATTACCTCTACTAGAATTAGTGGAGTTTCGGCCAGAATTATTTGTATAGCCTCCTCTACCTCGATTAAAGACTCTTTTACCTCCAGCAACATTCACAAAAACTGGAGCATAATCTAATACAGAGGAACTATCAGAGGAAGAAGTAACTCTTCTTTCATGCTGAACAACTAGATTCAAGGCTTTGTTGACATCAGGAAATGGGTCCATCATGAGGATTTGTGTAGTGACAACCTCATAGTCATCGGATGAGCCACTCGGGAATTTCATAATTAGATCTTCAGACCTATAATCTTTGCCTAAATGGCCAGTAACACACACATTGAACAGAACAGGAGCAATCTGGTAGGGGCCGAAAATTCTCTAGCTCTTCCCACATAGTTGTAAGATCAGTGAAATACTGAGAAACAGAATTCATACCTTGCTTGAGATTAGAAATTTCCTGCTGTAATTCAAAGATGCGAACACGATCGGCCTGAGAAAACCTATCCTTTAAGAGCTTCCAGGCAACATCTGCAATCTCCAAGCTTGAGCAATGGTGGGCTCAACAGAGGAAAAAATCCAAGACAAGACAGGTTATTGTATCGTTCCCAAGCATTAAAACTATGATCAAAAGGTGAAGGCATTGGGAGGGAACCATTCACAAACTTAAACTTATTTTTGGAAATGAGAGCTCGTTTCATAGCCCTTGCCCAGCTATGATAATTTTTCAGATTGAGTAGAGGAGAAACAAGAGGAGAAGAGGTACTCTCTCCAGGATGGATATAGTAGACACTAAGAGGGTTAAGGGCCGGATCTAAGGGAGGAGGAGGAGGGGGATGATTAAAACTAGCACCTTTTGCTATAGTTGCAAAATGTCATCAAGCCCTTGAGGTTGAAGAGCTCTTGATACCATATGAGTAAAAGAGGAAGAATGAAAAAGAACTTAATGAAACTTCATTCTGTATATTGATTGATTGAAAATAGCATAGGGTGTGAGTGCTATATATACAAAAGAGGAAAAGGAAACAAAACGTTGGAAGCTTCTAGCAACAGAAAGAGAAAAGCAAAAAAAGGAAAGCTAACAGCATCACAATTCTGTTATTCCTAATTGAACAATGTGGGGCATGTGAGTGGTGCGGCATATTCCTCTAACTAACCGGTGTGGGACTTAGCATTATCAATCCCAATTTCTAATATATTATCTATGCACTAACAATAATTAACATTAAAAACATTAAACTTTGTAATTACAATGAAAGACATCATAGTCCACATAACTTTACTTGGCATACATATAATGTTAAAGTCCAAAGGTTCTTTAATCAATTAGCATTTTCAAAGTGTAATTATATTCCTACACCCTATTTCTCTTACATCTCATTTTCCACCTTTTTATTCTTTTTATCACTTTTTCATCACATCACTCTTTTTATCTATCTTTCTTTGTCATCACATCATCTATCATATTTCTCTTTTTTTTTCCTCTTATCTTTCTTATTTTATAGGTGGATCCACCTAATGGAGGTGTACACCAAATATTTCCTATTTCCCAAAGTCTAAAAGCATTGCCTTATACCACGGGTACTTCAGCCATATAGGGATCCACATTTCTCACTCCAAGCCACCCTCTCCCCACGTGTCAATTTAATAATCTGAATAATGCATTGATAACTGAATTCTGTGTTGGAGATAGAAGCATGACAACCTCTTAAAATTAAAATAAATTGATTTATATAAAATAGTTAAATATTCTTATACAGGTGTAGGAGAAAGTAGAAAGTCTGGTTGTTTTCTCTGTAGCAGAATCCCACAAAAGGGACACAACGGTTTTGAGGATATTGGTTGAGAGGAAGATTTGTTTGAAGAATCTGAATGTAGACAAAAAAAAGGCATTCTAAAAAGTGGTTCTGGCGCAAATCTAAACCCAAACCTATGGCAACATACACAAAACCATAGCGGAGTACTAGGACAAACCTCCATACAAACAGCACATCTCAATAACCTGTGACGTTTAATATTGCCACTACTGCAATTTTCACCTTGGCAAAAACCAAACTCAGGGGATTCAAATGGAACAGATGCTGAACAATAACTGCATGGCTCCACTGCTGAACATCTTGTTAGAAACCTGCTATTTAAGAGAAATACACTAGTGATTAGCATATTTTAAGTTCTGAACTGAATCCACAACATTGTATGACTTTATTTTACAAGCTTAGTAACACTTTGCTACACTTCTGTAAGCAGTATAATTTTTAATTTATGAATTATTAACCTCTCAAATAATTATGTGGACAAATAGTTAGTTAGTAACTCATCAGTCACTCTTAACATCTTTCGACAGAATTGTTAATTATTTCTAATTTGAAATTTCACCACAAAATTTTTTCATGCAATTTTTCCAAAAATTTAGTATGGCAAAACCTCTTCCCGAAATATTTTCTTGCATCAATAGCTACAACAAAAACCTTATTTTGTTCATTATGAGAAGAAAAAGGAAAGCAGAATTTCTTTCACCAAAACAGAAAGAAATTGCTGTATCCCCTCATGAATGGGAATGAGCTCGGTATACTGATGGATGAGTTTAAGATTTGAAAAAGGGCATCATTTTGTTTCATGGAATGGTAATATTCCACTAAGCTATGCTTCCATTTTGAAAATTACTTCCCGTTCTAAAAAAAGAAAAAAAAATTGCAATTATGTACATTTTCCATTACAATCAGATAATGTGTCTCCACCTGTTTTGCGAAAATACTGATTGACTTCTGGTTAAGTTCAATTCCATGAAAAAAAGTATATGTGCATAAACAAAGCTATGAAACAACTACACAGTAAAACAAAAGGCAAGAGGAATGCTGTCTAAATTATACACGTAAAGGCAAGTAGTACCTTTTCTCATGAGTAACTTCTGATGCAATGGATTTCAACTGGTCACGTACATGTTCCTGATCTAATGCGATCCATTGTTCCATCTGTCCTAGTCCAACAGGATACCAACAGCCATCTTGGGAAGGAGTTGCTTCTGGACGGGACATGCTAGTTCGGAAAGCAGAAAAACTAAAACCCACAAGCCTTTCACGGAGCTCTCTTTCACTGCTTAGAAGAATTTCTATCCATTGAGTAAATTGCTTTTCAGTGGCAGGACATACCTCTTCCAAGTTCTGAACCTTGCTGTTAATTCTGGTTATTTGATCAACATCCAGCTTTGCTAAGATTACACGTCTACATATTATATTGAGCAAGTGTAGAAGTCGAGAAGGAATGTCTGACATGCTTGAACAGACATGTGATAAAACTTTTTCAGGAGGAATGTCCATATGAGATCCCAGAAATGATAATGAAAGCCACTTAATCAGTACATGTTCTACATATTTTGACTTGTTATCCTTGAAAGCCGATAATGCTGCAATTATATCCCAAATGACTACAGGCTTATCAGGGCATTGATATTGGTTTAAAGACCATAGGATATTGGCCCCCCAATAAGTTAATTCTTTCTCTGGAAAACTGGAATATTCTTCAATGTAACATGGAAAGGGAGATTTCAACCCAACATCCACTTGTAGTCCACCAATCCAAAAGTATTCAATAGCTGCCTTCAGAAACCTGTCCAAGTGTCCAACAATATTGAAGAAAAATGTTAAGTTTCCACATTTGTCGATTTTTATTTCATGAAACATGTGTTTAGGAAAGGACAAGGGGTAAAAAAAAAGCTTAGGAGTGTAAACATAAAGCTCCCAATGCTGTTTCTTGTTTCAACTTGCAAGATACTGTGGCGGCATAATCATTGTAAATATACAAGATTGCTACCAGTGGGCATTCTCTTGCTACTTTGGGCTGGTGTGACATGAGTTGCAATTGTTATATGCACTCTATTTCCAATTGGAGCAAAATTCTAGCTATCCAGGTATCCACTCATCTCTGAACTATCACCCACCCCCACCCCCTGACAGGGGCCCAACACACATACACAACCCAAAAGGAAGGGGAAAAAATTGTAGCTGGAAAATAATTTTTATACCTTCCTTCATACATTCGATTCAGCTTATCAACATCGAAGCAATGAACCTGCAATACGTAAGCAAAAATACTTAGAAATAACATAATAATATGGTCAAAGCAAAAGCTAAGGCAAATTTTTCATGTGAGTATATATAGCTAATAGCCAGCAATGCACATATTTGATAGTGCAAATAAAATAAACAGAAGATACCAAAGCTGAAAATAGAATTGCCAAGTTTTCAGGAAACACTTTGTTTCTCCTGCACCACTCCTCACCATTTAGTTTATTATCAAATCAACCCATTCAACACATGCCTCTTTGAAAAAAAGAATGCAAACAAAAAATTTAGCAGGTTTGAAATTAACATAAATCGTTGAACCCCTATTAATTAGGGCTATAAGGATTAAGGAACCAAGGCTAAACTACAAGGGCACCTCTTACTTCTATGTATTAGCTAACTAGAATAAAGGAATAAATAGTAAAATAACAACCAAACGTCTATGAAAAGAAAAACAACATTATCATTGGGAAGATCATTTAAAGAAAATGATTAGCTATAGGAAGTTACTGTAGGGAATTAATATGTGTCATTCAGACAATAAATTAAAGACAACAGAGATTCAAACCCCAGTATACTATGATTCTTATATTTAAAACCTCATAATTAAAGTGATATGGTTTGAGCATATAGTATATAATTAAGGTATCACTGATGAAGGAGATGGTAATAGTGTGTCTTCGTTTTTTAGAAAGCCAAGAGCCCCAGACCATTTGCTTAGCTTATGAAGCGGGTAGACTCTTTTTGGTTTCAGGGAAACACTTCAAGTTTGGATTCTAACAAAAAGAAAAGCAACAGTATTACATTTCCCCTTGTGCATTTGCTCCTCTCATCACAGATGCTTCAGCCATACAATTGCAAAATGTATGCAAACTATGACAGGTTCAAAATGAGTATGGCTCTCTTTATTCAATAAATACTGGACAACCAAACATTATAAGATATAGCACCCACATGATGATTACTAATTTTGTCCTTTTTAATTCAGGGCCTACACTGATAATCCTAGACAATTGGGGCATTTCCATTGCTCACTTTGATGTATTAAATAACATGAACATTTCCAAGATTGATACACAAATGCAAAGAATAAAATGGAAATAAAATGTCATACAGTTGCAATAACAAGATTTCCGGGGGACACTGCAACACCAAAACATGAATCAAATGCATCTCTTGAAGGCTGCAAGGAAAAAAAATGCACATTTGATTTAGTAGGAAAAAACAAAGATCGAACAAACAATGAGATAGAAACTATAAAGGATAGTAATAACATACACAGATTGAATTGTTACTACGGGGCATATCAGAAAAGATGGTTACTTCATCCAGGCGACTCTTGTGCAAAATCCAGCTACGAACTAAATTATCCTACCAACATTTGACCAACCATTCATCGATCATAAATGCATATATTCAAATACACATCAGAAGCACTAAACTTTTTAAATGGACATCTTGGCAACCTTAGAAAAAGAAATGGAAGGGGGACATGCAAATAATGGTGAACATATTTTAAACTGTTAGGAGTTTGATGTTCAATTTAATTAGCTAAGCTTGATTTAAAACTCTTTTAGTTAAGATAAACAGAAAATTGATCATTCTAGCTAACAAACTTTTGCTGCATTATGGAAACTGTTAGATTGTTATTGTTAGTGTATCATATGATAGATATGGGCTTGGGCCTATCACTATGTATATTTGTAAATACACTTATGTGTATATATATTATTTTCCGCTGTGTATTCTAGACACACGGATTCTATCATATGTCTCTCGTTTTCTCTTCATCTCAACATGGTATCTAGAGCCTAACGAGAGATAACCCTAGTCCGTGCCTTCCCAGTGGACCCACTGTCCATTGGTGTCAAAATTTTTTCCGGAAACCGTGTCTCATTCCGGTTTCCGGTCTGCCCGTGTTGCCGTGTTATTTTTCCGACACTTTTTCTCTCTTTTCCGCCGCTGCCGCCGCCACCGCCCACCGTGAATCCAACCGGAGCCACCATCGTCGGACTCGCGCCGTCAATCCGAGTCCAACACCGCCGGAATCGTGTCCATCGGAGCAGCGACGCGCTCTCACGCGCCGTTTCTTCTCCGAAGCGTTTCTCCACCGTCAGCCGCGCGTGGAGGCGCGTCCGGCCGCCGTTCCGGCCGCCCTCGCCGCCGCTAGACTCGCCTCGGTGTCCTCTACCCCGATCTGGTCTTTGTTTGTGAGTTTCAGGTCTGGTCCTCGCGGGTTCTTCCTTTTTTGGACGTTTTTCTCTCTCCTGTGGCTGTTTCTCTCTCCTACAGTTGACCTATGGCTACTCCTGCTGCTACTAAGTCTGATACTCCTATCTTTACTAACTATGTCAATGTCCCACTCTCTATTGACAAGTTAGATGGCAGTAACTATGATACTTGGGCCTCTGATATAAGACTCTGGTTAAAGGGACAAGATTATCTTGATCATCTTATTCAGAAGGCTGATTCCATCAACGAAAAAGATCGCCCCCGCTGGTCCAAAGTTGATGCTCAAATTTGCAGTGTTCTTAAGTCGACTATTCATCCTACCCTGAAGTAGATATTTCGAGCCCATGAGACATGTGCTGGGGTTTGGGAGCAGGCAAGGGTGCTTTACACCAATGATACTCAACGCCTCTATGGTGTTTGCCACAATCTCTTGAGTACCATTGTCCCTAGACGAATTGATGGATCCATGGCTGAGTACTTGGGCAAAGTTCATGGTCTTTTACATGACTTCAATGAACTCTTGCCCCCCGCTTCCACTCCTGCCCAAGAACTGGAGCAACGCCAAACTTTCTTTATGTTGATGGCATTGTATGGGCTCCCAGACGAGTATTCTTTGGTCCGTGATCAGATTTTGGGATCTCCGACTGTGCCCACTTTGACCTCCACTTGGTCAACGTTGTTGGTGTGCCGCCCAAGTCATCTATTGACATACCTTCTCCTATCACCCCTGTTGACTCTTCTGCCTTAGTATCCCAGCGTGATGATCGTAGCCGCTCTCGCAAACCAGGCAAGACTCGTCACAGGTGTGATCATTGCCACAAATTGGGCCACACTATTGATCGGTGTTTTGCATTGCATGGTCGCCCTCCTCGGTCTGCTAATGTTGCCCAGGTTGCTCCCTCTGTGCCTTCTGATGTTGATGCCACTTCCTCTGCTCATCCAGGACCGCCGGCTATCTTCAACGACTTCCTTAAATGGTATGAGGATCGTCAGGCCTCCGGTTCCACTGCTTCTGTTGCGCACACGGGTAATTCCTTTGTTGGTCTCACTCACTCCACCTCCCTTGGCCCTTGGGTTCTTGATTCTAGTGCCACCGATCATATTACTGGTAATAAATCCCTTTTCTCTACCCTTTCCACTTCTGGTTACTTACCGTCTGTGACTTTGGCTAATGGCTCCCAGGCCCCATCCCATGGTGTTGGTAGTGTCCACCCTCTTCCTTCTCTCTCCATTGATAATGTCCTTTATGTCCCTGGGTCACCATTTAACTTATTATCCATTAGCCGTCTCACTCGTACTCTTGATTGTGTCATTTCTTTTACTAAAGACTCTGTTTTCTTACAGGACCGGAGTTCGGGACGGATGATTGGCGCCGGATGTGAGTCTCATGGCCTTTATCAGCTTCGTACTTCTGCTCATGCTGGCTCGGTGGTGGATTCTCCCCTTCTCATCCATGCTCAGTTGGGTCACCCTAGCCTTGCCAAGGTACAACAACTAGTACCGAGTCTGTCTAAGTTGTCCACTTTGTCGTGTGAGTCATGTCAATTAGGAAAACATAGTCGTAGTCCATTTCCTAGGAGTGTCAATAACAGAGCTCCGTCTCCTTTTGCTTTAGTTCACTCTGATATTTGGGGTCCGAGTCGTATTAGGTCTACTTTAGGGTTTCAGTATTTTGTTACTTTCATTGATGATTATTCTCGATGTACGTGGTTGTTTTTAATGAAAAATCGTTCTGAGTTGTTTTCTATTTTTCAATCATTTTATAATGAAGTGAAAAATCAATTTGGTGTTTCTATCCGTGCTCTCCGCAGTGATAATGCTCGTGAATATCTCTCCCATTCTTTTCAAACATTTATGGCTTCTCATGGTATTCTTCATCAGACCTCTTGTGCATATACCCCACAACAAAATGGGGTTGCAGAGCGCAAGAATAGACATCTCATTGAAACAACTCGAACCCTTTTACTTCATGGTCATGTCCCTCAACAATTTTGGGGTGATGTTGTTCTCACCGCGTGTTATCTCATCAATCGCATGCCCTCTTCTGTCCTAAACAACCAGGTCCCTAACTCTATATTGTTCCCTCATGAGCCTCTCCACCCCTTACCTCCTAGAGTCTTCGGGTCTACGTGCTTTGTTCACAACCATAGTCCTGGTCTTGATAAATTGTCTGCGAAGTCTCATAAGTGTCTTTCTAGGTTTCCCTCGGTCTCAGAGGGGGTATAAGTGTTTCTCACCCTCTCTTCGTAGATATCTCATTTCAGCTGATGTCACGTTCTTTGAGTCTTCTCTCTACTTTGAGTCTAGTTCCTTAACCTCTGGGTCTGACTTAGTATCCACCACCACCCCTTTTGTCTTTGATCCTTCAGACATGCCCGTTGTGCAGGGAGATCCACCACCTCAGCCACCTCTACAGGTTTATCATCGTCGGCAACCTCCACGCCTTCCAGACGGGCCGCCTATTGACTCTCCTCCGGAGCCAACTCCTCTGTCTCCTCCGGTCCCACCTCCTCCGGCCCCTTCGGCCCCACCTCCTGAGTCTGATCTCCCTATTGCACTTCGTAAAGGTATACGCTCCACTCGTAATCCTTCACCTCATTATGTCACTCTGAGTTATCACAGGTTATCCCCATCCCATTATACTTGTCTCTCTTCCATTTCCTCTGTGTCTATTCCTAAAACTGCAGGTGATGCCTTAGCCCACCCTGGTTGGAGACAAGCTATGATTGATGAGATGTGTGCTCTTCAGAACAGTGGTACTTGGGATCTCGTTCCTTTGCCTCCTGGGAAATCTGTTGTTGGTTGTCGGTGGATCTTCACAGTGAAAGTTGGCCCTGATGGCACAATTGATCGGCTCAAAGCTCGATTAGTCGCCAAAGGTTATACTCAGATATTCGGGTTAGACTACGGTGACACTTTTTCTCCCGTCGCCAAGATGGCTTCTGTCAGATTATTTTTAGCCGTGGCTGCTATTCGTCATTGGCCCCTCTATCAGTTAGATGTCAAAAATGCCTTCCTTCATGGTGACCTGTTGGAGGAAGTTTATATGGAGCAACCTCCTGGTTTTGTTGCTCAGGGGGAGTCTTCAGGCTTAGTGTGTCGTCTCCGCAAGTCTTTATACGGTCTTAAGCAGTCTCCCAGGGCTTGGTTTGGTAGATTCAGTACAGTAGTCCAGCAGTTTGGTATGACTCGGAGTGAGGCTGACCATTCTGTGTTTTATCGCCATTCAGCTGCTGGGTGTATCTACTTGGTAGTGTATGTTGACGACATTGTCATTACAGGTAGTGATCACCATGGCATTTCACAGATAAAACAACACCTTTGTCATCATTTTCAGACTAAAGACCTTGGCAGACTGAGATACTTCTTGGGGATTGAGGTAGCACAATCCAAGAATGGAATTGTAATTTCCCAGAGAAAGTATGCATTGGATATTTTAGAGGAGACCGGGCTAATGAATTCCAAGTCCGTTGACACACCTATGGATCCCAATGCTAAACTTCTACCAGGTCAGGGGGAGCCACTTTTAGATCCTGAGAGATACGGGAGACTGGTTGGAAAACTGAACTACCTCACTGTCACTCGTCCAGACATCTCTTTTGCAGTTAGTGTGGTAAGTCAGTTTCTTAATTCTCCTTGTGCTGGTCATTGGGATGCAGTCATTCGCATTCTAAAATATATTAAAGGAGCCCCAGGAAAAGGTTTGTTATATGAAGACAATAAACATACTCGAGTTGTGGGATACTCAGATGCAGATTGGGCAGGTTCTCCTACTGATAGGAGATCCACTTCTGGATATTGTGTCTTTATTGGTGACAACTTGATTTCCTGGAAAAGCAAGAAGCAAAATGTGGTGGCGAGATCCAGTGCAGAAGCAGAGTATAGAGCTATGGCTTCAGCTACTTGTGAGCTTATTTGGCTCAAACAGTTACTTGAAGAACTGAGATTTGGGGAGGTTACACAAATGTCCCTCATTTGTGATAACCAAGCTGCCCTTCACATTGCCTCTAATCCAGTATTCCATGAGAGGACCAAACATATTGAGATAGATTGCCATTTCATCAGAGAAAAGATTTTATCTGGAGACATTACTACTCAGTTTGTTAATTCCAATGATCAGTTGGCAGATGTCTTCACCAAATCATTGAGGGGTCCTAGGATTGATTATATATGTAACAAGCTTGGTGCATATGATTTATATGCTCCAGCTTGAGGGGGAGTGTTAGATTGTTATTGTTAGTGTATCATATGATAGATATGGGCTTGGGCCTATCACTATGTATATTTGTAAATACACTTATGTGTATATATATTATTTTCCGCTGTGTATTCTAGACACACGGATTCTATCATATGTCTCGTTTTCTCTTCATCTCAACAGAAACCAGCCAGTTGAAACCCTGAAAGCAGCTCAGAGTTTCAAGTTCTAGAAGAGTAAGCAGATTAATCTTTTTGCTTGGAACCTCACACACATATTTTGTTTCCTTTCCCTCTTTAGCTTACAGAGAGAGAAAACAATAATTTTATAAATCATTTTAAAGGGAACAATTCAATATAACATTAAATGTGTGTTTGGTTTACCCAAAACCACATTTCAAACGTGGATTTGGACCAACAGTACTCTCAATAGTGTTTGCCCGGATCCACGTTTGAAACGTGAGTTTGGGGTAAACCAAACACACTATAATGATACTAAGCAAACAGCACTCTAAACATTCTAGCAATATCTTCAGGGACCCAGCTGTAATCCATGATTAAGATAAGACAGTTAACAAATCAAGTTTTATTAACTAGAGAAATGAAAATAAAGAATCTAACTGGTGGAACATAGAAAAGAAGATACAAATGATAAAGAAACTTGGCCTGCATTATAGAATGTATTTATGATGATGTAATTAAGAATTTTTTTTACAACATAATTATAATTTTAATGATATGTTGATAGAAAATCGGCCAAATCACCTAAGGAAAAGAAAATAACCTGGCTACAGCTGTGCAAAAATCTTCCACCAAATGCCCAGGCCAAACCTGTAACCTGAAGGAAATAGAAAATGCAGAAATCAACAGAGAAATGCAGCCTGAAACCTTCAAGTAACACCAAAAAAAAAAACAAGGAGGGAAAAAACTTACAACATAATCATGTGCATCATATGAGCCAAGTTTATCAAATTCCCTACAAGATATGTCGCATAGCCATATTTCAAAGGAACCAGAACCTTTGCCTGCGGCTAAAAGAATCTTGGAAGGGTATTCATCATGCACAGTTACTGAAAGTACAGAAACTGGGACAGGATTGACAGTTATAACCTAATTAGAAATTGAAAGGTGCGTAAAGGAATTATTCACAAAGAAGAGATAGAAATGAAAAGAGAAGCAGAATATGGGTAGGAAGTACCTCCTTCAATAACAAGAAGGAAGTTTGATCCACTTTTGATGATTTCAGCAATTTGTCATTGTCACCCAACCAAATCTTCACACTGCAAAGCACAAACATCTTAGCTTAGCTCAGATATTTGATGTAAAAGTAATATCATACAAAAAGTTAATCTAATCAGGAGTGTAAGGGAAGTGAGGATCAAACCTTTAACCACTTAGTACACAAAGGATTAGGTGCCATGTCAAGAAGACAAGAATCAATAATTCCAAAAGGCTTAATTAGGCGCACAATCAAAAGTGACTTTTCATCTTACATACACCTTGGGTTTTTATATCCAATAGTTACATTGTTTAGGCTTTATTGGGTTCAATATTAATGTCCAAGTGTTCTTCATTTATTTTAGTATTATAAGAAAATAGAACTCTAATTCTTTATAAAACTACTTTATTCCCATTCTTTGTAGGACAAGTTGTACTAAGTTTATAAATATACTTGGCATGATTACTCTTTTCTTGATTGTATCATCTATAATACAACTAAACCTTAAGCATGAAGCCTAAGGGTCTATTTGGTTCAAACGAGGGGAGGGGAGGGGAGGGGAGGCCTTTCTTGTTTGGTTCACAAGGGGAGGGAAGGGAAAATAAAACTAATTTACTTTGATACCCTCATACTTTTATAACATCCAACTTTATTAATGTGTGGAGGGATATTAAAATAATTTTGATTGGTTTATTTTAAA
The DNA here is from genome assembly GCA_026901365.1 of Sesbania bispinosa. Taxonomy (NCBI): domain Eukaryota; kingdom Viridiplantae; phylum Streptophyta; class Magnoliopsida; order Fabales; family Fabaceae; genus Sesbania; species Sesbania bispinosa. The sequence continues at coordinate 445,651 of QLOH01000269.1, forward strand.
CCCCCTTCCCTCCCCTCCAAATCCCCCAATTTTTGGAGGGGAGGTAAAATGCTATCAAGATGGATTTTGGCCCCCTCCCCTCCCCTTCCCTTCTAAAAAATTGAACCAAACATAACATCCCTCTTAAAATCCCTCCCCTCCAAATCCCTCCAACCAAACAGTATGTAAGTATCCTTTTATAAGAAGCCCCTGGTAATTCTCTTCTTTCTATGAATTTTAAATTCTAATCATCATCCAGTTTTCTTACCTTTAAAAAGTCCACATCTGATTGACCGCTTCCTTCACCAAACAGCTTCATGAAAAAATTATTTCAAAATTCTACTGTTGCCCTGTATGTCATCAAATCAGAAATACTGATTTGACATGGACTACAACAGCACAGCCATTTCTTTTCCTTTTTTAAACCCCCATTATATTGCTTGCAGACCACCATTACCACAGTCAACCTACAATTACTTAATTTTAATGCACTATTCCATCCTTGAAACCCCAAACCTAGTGCACTTTTCTAGGGATTAGTCTTCAGCATCTAAACTTCAAACCATACATTGTAAACCATGATAATTTATTTGATTAATCAAACATTGGGATTTTCTCCTACCTTCTCCTAGGAAGTAACATGTTCAGTGCTTCTTCCTTTAGCCAAGAGAATGAAGATCTATTTTCATGAATTGAGACAACTAAGATAATGAAAGGTTATAATGAATGGACAGAAAGAATAAAAGACATTTTTCAGGCCAATGAGACAATTGAGTTTCATGATCATGGATTGAATGTAGAAGACAAAGTTTCCCAGGAGCAAGTTATTATAAACTCTAATATCAAAAGGCCAGAATATGGTTGCAATCTACATATTGATTTTTAAAACCAACTTTACATGTATTGTGGTATCAACATTACTAACATCAAAGTGAATATTATCCAGATAAGACAGAGAAACCAGATGAGTTTTGATCAAATAAAATTATTTGGACATCACTGAGCATTCCCACTGTCATTATGATGACGCAGATAAAGCACAAATAACAAATCATGGCGCATAACTCCAGAAGGGTGTATTGGTAGCTTAACAAGATAAAAGAATGAAGTCAGAATACAAATATAACACATTTTCATAAGTATGCTTAACTCACCTTCCATCAGAGCTTCCAGTAGCTAATAAAATTTGAGGATTTGAAGAATCAAAAGCAAACAACAACCAACTTATTGATGTGACCCATGAATTGTGTGCCTGAAGAAGGCCCACAAACTTCACAGCAGTTGGAACTTTCCTGTCCTCAATAGTATAGCAATCTGGTTGGTGAAATCTCCATAAAGAAATGTTACCAGACTTCCCTCCAACAGCAAGTAGACAGACAGAAGCACAAGTATTAGGAACTGGGTAAGACTCAAATGCTCCACCACGCAGCAAGGGAGACCACGAAACAACAAGTGAACATAGCATTGCACTGCGAGAAGCATATTCATCAGCACTTATAAGTGGCAACATGCGGTTCTCGGGCTTTTTTTTTGACAATGTCCCATTAGGTTTAGACATAGAATCGGATTGATCTGATGCATTTCTCAGCAGACACGATCTATTATTAGGAACCTAAGAATCAAATAAACAAATAATATTGATTTTTAGATGGAACTTCAACACAATTGTTTCAGACAGAACTTAACCATGATTTGTAAGAAAACAATGCTGTAATAATGAAGGCACGACTAACTATGGATAAAACATAGCTTACACTAAGTAAAGTGGTGCAATTTTTTGTCAAGAAACAAGGATTTTTGTTAACTTTGGTTTTAGGGGGGAAAAAACTATATCATATATCTCTATCCTTTCACATCTATTAAAGGGCTAGACTAGAACAAGCATTTTCATGCTCAATATTTGGTGGCAATAAAAGTCCAGTCTTAGAATCTCAGTGCACAGTAAATGCTATTGCACAAACATCAAGACAGAGGAAAAAGTTAATTGCTTATAAGGGAGAAACAAAACTTTTGTACAAAAATATTACGCAGATGCTTGTATACATGTATATTACACTAGTTCCATATATAGCAGAAGTAACATAAGTGATATAACAGTAGTTCATAGTTCATACACACTTCATATGTCCTTTCCTTAAAAACAGTTTTTTGCATGTTATCAGTTCATCTTAGCACTTTTACTGGCATCTATCAGATGATGTCAGAAGTTGATAAAGAAGGAATAAATAACAGTTAGCAAATGGATCATAAGCATGGTCTCTCTGATTAGGACTAATTCACCCCAAGGAAAATAATAAAAAGAAAACAAATAAAAAACATGAATGAATTAGATAACTTACTTCAGAAAAATCTAATGAAGAGATCCCTGTACCTCGAAACACAGTACATTGAAAACATTCATACAGCCTTTCAGTTATGTCCACAACCTAACAGAATAAGAAGAATAGCATATTATACTTGCAACAATTTATACACACAATATTAAAGTCTTTATTTCATTTTATTGCACAAATCCAAAAATGGGAAATACTGTTGGAATAAGATTCTATTAGATATGTTTTTTCTGTACTGCTTTTTATTTTTACTCCATAGAATAGATGCTACAAATTACACCAGTTTTGAATCACAAATTTGCTAAGACTGAAACGATATGGACCTGACTTAGTTCAACATGTTTGTTTTTAAGCAAAACCAAATGGCATCAATTCCAACTCTGCAGGACTAATCACTTCTACTGCACATACCTCAATCCATTCAGCACAGAAATCACAATAAGGAGGACGATAAACCTTCACATATCCTTCACTGGTGCAAATAGCTATCAAGCACCTGTAGCAAATTACATCGTAAAATAATATTTCTATGCATAAAAAGTAAAAACATTAACTTTTAATGAATGAAAAAACTATGACTTCACAGTAAAAGTCAAGAGTTTGAAACCTACAACTACAACCACCACTTTGAAAAAAAACGACAAAATTTATTCATGATATCAAATCACAAGGCTTCTCGGGAATTTAAATTCTCAGTCTAATATTTGCTCTGAAAGTTTTGGCATGAATGAACCATTTGACAAGAAAGTAAACTGTGTCTATCTAGAATCAGAACGAGACAAGAAGGAACCTAATACTACTCTAACAACTGCAAAAACATCATGTGTCAAGTAACTGCAAAGGAACCTAACACTACTCTAATAACTTAAAATAGGCAATAGGGACTATAGCATGGATAGGAACTGTAGCTATTATAATATTATTCTATCAAAGTATGTGTGGTTTAAACATGTGTATCTAAAACATGCCCTCACTCATGTTTTCTCACTAATCACAACAAGTTGTTGACCTAATTCCACACAAAAGAGCAGCACACTCAGTAACTCCTATCCATTTTTTTCTTGAACCATAAATAACATGATCAAATTGAACAGTTCTAGTTGCATTGCATCAAAACCAATTTTCCATAAACATGGTATTATGCCAAAAAGTTCATAACCTGTTGTCAGTCATTTTTTACTTAGACAAATGAAAGGATAATGCATAATCTAAAAGCAACCCATCTAAGGATCACCTAAAAAACCATCACTGATCACAAAAATGCAGATCAGCCATGTAAAGATCATCCTAAAACCTACATCAAATGAAATTATTCAGGAAAAATAAAATCTCATACCCTGAGTTTGCTGCAATGCCAACTGGGGACCATGATATTGATCGAACAACAGGCTTATCATCCCGATACAAAGCCGTAGGCAGGAGGCATCCAGAGAGTAAATCTGTGCATAACTCAATTCCAACATGTAAAGCCATGTTAACAATTTGTGATTATCTAATCACCCTGGCAAGTGAAAAACTGGAACTCTCATCTAACATCACCACATATGATTTTTTTAATAATAAACATAAGACTCATGAATGTTGCTCAACAAACACACAAACACAAACTCCTGTCATAGAGATACTTCATAAAAAAGTTCATGTAACTATTGCAGCCCCAGTAACAGGCGCAAATCATAAGAGCACAGGCACATGATCATAGAGGTCAAAATAAAAGTTTCTGGCACTAATGCAACTGAAGTAAAGCATCAATGGTTAATCAAGTTGTGATATTTGAATACCTTTTCTTTCTACAAACCCTACGAGAAGGGGCTCAAGTGGGGAGACTTTAATCACGCCACGTGGTCCATTAGGCAAGTCTGGTCTCTGAAAAATAAGGAAGAAGAGAAAACTTACTTGATTTTGAAAATACAATAAATAAAAGTGAATGGCGTATTTAATTTGTATGAAACTAAAGAAGACATAGATTTGTTTTGTTACAAGTATAGTAACCAGGTGACCGGAAGCAACGGCAATGAGGTTGTCGTCCGACCAAGCAATTGCGTTTGGAAAAGACGGCGAACCCAAAAGCATAGCAGGTTGTAACGGACTGGGACTGGGAGTGGGAGTGGGACAAGCCATGTCGTGTGTTGTAACAAGGCGAGGGTTCGAATCCCTCGTTGCTGCAAAATAAATCAATAATAATAAGTCTTTTCTTTAGGGTGTAAGTGGATCCGGGTCAACCCCGGGAATCAATCGACCCGATAGTGAATAATCGGATTGGACTGATTATTCGGTTCGGTTTTCACTGAATCAGCACATTTGGGTTGGACTCAATGGTAAACAAGGGTGTTCGCGGTTCAGTTTGGATCGATTTTGAGGCAAAAAAACTATTCAATTCAATCATTGTGGTTTTATCATTTTATCATTCGATCGGTATTGATATTTTTTTCAAATTCAATCCAATCCGATCCAATTTAAGTTGGATTGGATTAGATCAATTTTCAGTTTTCATAAAGAGACAATAAATATTAGATACAAATGAAAAAATATGAAATAATAGTACACATTTTTATTGGAACATAACAAATATAAAATTATATAAAAAATGACATGAGACTTGAAAACTAATCTAAAACTTGTTTTAAATTGATATATTTATAGAAATATTATAATGATATTAGATAATAAAATTATAAAAAGTATATTAGTATAAGTAATTTTATAAATATATATGTATACAAGTATAAATATATGATTATTTTATAAATAATATATATATATAAAAGTTCGGTTTGGAATGGATTGGATCGGTTTTCAACATAAGATCCGAAATTCAATTCAATCCAATAAAATAATTTCGGTTCTTATGATTTTCGATTTTTTGGATTTCGATTTGATTTGGTTTTCAATTCTGTTTAACTGATTTTCATTGGATTGAATTAGATATCAACATAGATATGAACACCCCTAATGGGGAATGACTGAATGATGTAATTGTAAATGCAAAACCATGCATCGCTCACCATTCACTCTTTCAGTTTAAGTTTTTCAAACTTTATGTGCCCTAGCATAGCCATCTTGCATTGCCTCTCATACCAAATAGTGAAGCATTGTTGCTCCGGTCAAGATAGTCGCCCACGAGATTGAGGTCACCGTGAGCGTGGCTCTGGATCACGAGCACCACGCCATTCCTCACTACGAGTCGTCGTTGTTCTGCATTGTAAGTTGTCGTCGTTCTTAGTCAGTCGGAGGTCGTTATCTTCAGTTGTTTTTCTTTCTGATCCTTCTCTTCTCTTTTTCACTTCTCTCTTCAGATTCGAACCGACACCGGTTGAGTTTAATGCCGGGTATAGTTGTGGAGCCTAGAGTGATTTGAATTAATTTGTCAGCCTAAAAAAAGAGCTCTCAATTTCTTTTAACACTGTATTTTATTTCACCTATTATTTTAACTTGGCTCCTCCAACGGATGCTTAATTTTTTTACCTTTTATTTTAGAGTTCAATTTATATACACAGAATATACACGGATAATATAAAAAAAATTAACACTTACATCTAATAATATATTGTCACATTATTTACCGAGTTTAATAACACATGAGACAACACAATGTTTATGTAAAATTTGTTACAATGACTATAGGGCTGTAAATGAGATGAGCTATTCGTAAACTATTTGTGTTCGGCTTGTTAAATGTTCAATCAACCTCGTTTATTTAATTTTTTTTGTCAAACTCGTTTATTTAATTAAACAGACAAACTCAACCTTAAAATTGGGTTCGATTATTTAAATGAGTCAAGACCAAGCTTTACAACCTTGACATTAAGAGTTCGTAAATAACTCACTTATTATATATACAATAATTAATTAATTTTAATAATTAAAGTAAAATAAGATTAGTAAAAAAATAAAAACATAAAGCTATAAGTTTATTTTTAAAAATAAATAATAAAATAATAAAGTAAAAGAATTACTCTATATATAAGAAAATATGTATTGAAATATTTCTTATATTAGTCAAGAAGTTATGTATTGAATTTCGAAAAATATAATATTTTAGAATTTTGTAACTACATATATCATATATTAAGAATATATTTCAATTTTATATTATCATTTAATATTAAAATATTTATTAAATACTAAATTCATAAACTTTAAAAATAATTTAAAGAAAATTTTCATAAAAGGAAATGTCATGAATTTATAAATGAGCTAAATAAGTCAAACTCAAGCTTTGTTTTTCTTTAATAAGCTAAGTCAAGCTTTAAGTTAGGCTCGTTTAAATAAATGAACCAGGTTGAGCCACCCATTTTTTCACAAGTAAGCCTGAGCTTCAGATGCTCGACTCGACTCGGCTCATTTATGGCCCTAACTGAATGTGTGTATCCATTAAATCCTTTATTTTATTAGGTAAAATGTGTTTTTAGTCCATGTAAATGGTGTGAGTTTTGCTTTTAGTCGCCGTAAATGTTATTGTTCTTTTACATCCTTATAAATGTAATTTTTTTTTAAATACATCTATGCCATTACATCTATGTTAATGACTAACGATTCGTGTTTTGCTTAGTCTTTGAAAATGATTTTTTTTTACATCCTTACAAATGAATTATTTTTAAATGCATTCATGTAGTTAGCGTTGTTATTCCTTCTCCTTCTTCCCCTTTTGCTCCTCCTTGCCACTCCATCTACTCCTCCTCCTTCATATTCTCCTATTTTAAGTGTGATTTATTTAAGTCCATTTTTAAAGTTGCGTCTATATGGGAATCTCTTATAGCAAAATTTGTTATTTTATAAAATAACATGATATAGAAGATGAGAAAGCATGACACAAAAGAAGGATGGGGAGGAAAAGGAGGGGGGAGAAGAACAACAATGATCAATATTAAAAAATTATATTTGTGAGGACATAAAAGAAAAAAAAAGAGTTATATTAATATTAGTTATACCATAAATTACACCATTAAATATCTTTTTAATAAATAATTGAATTCCAAAATTTAATGTTACATTGAAAGTCATTTTATATGGATCACGTCTACAAAATCTCACATTAATTCAAAACTATTTATTAGGTTATTAAGGTACGTGAAGATTTGATCATCAATTTATTAGCGTAAAAATTTTACAAAACTTAACACAAAAAATCAAGATAATAAATAGTTAAAATATATTGCGCTTCATTCAATCAGACAACGGATGAATGAAAGTAAACATATTTACATGTTGTCAGGTCACTTGACAACAGTGATGAATCCATTGATTGAAAGCACAAATTAGAATTATGTCTATGCCAAACATTACCAAAAGAGTTGCTACAATTACTTTAACCAGACTTGACTACTTGTTTTCATAAGTATTATTTTCACCAAATATAACCAGCATATAAATGATTAATGTTTCATCTAGTCACATTATTCAGTGGTAATTATTTCATTCCGACCTCCCCAGTTTTAAATATTTTAGTGGCATTTTACGGAATTACCTAAACCAGATTCATATCAATTATATTAAAAAAATTAGATACAATCATAATAAGGAATTCCATAGTAGTAACACGCCCTGTCTAACAACTCCTACCAGCTGCCAGAAGATGATATGCCTAACATCAGATAATACATAAACTCCCATGCATGTAACATACAGGTGATAAGCTCCTCCTCAAAAACATTGCAAATGTTAAGGGATGCAAATTTTCCCAAGTTAATGTTTAGAGACCTAATCCAACCGTACGGCCATCTCTTCGCCGAAGACCTGCAGTGTACTGTTTCTCTAGATCCAGCTGGAGTTCCTTCTGCTTCTCAGCACGGAGTAGGTCGTTGCCATTTTGATTGTTGGAGTTCTGCTCCATTTTGGGTTCACCTTTCACGCCCTACAATTTGCCATAGGCACGAGTACAACCTCAGACTCAAAATGAGTTAGTAGGTGAAGAAATTCTAAAAGAGTGAGCCAGTCATTCAGGAACACATGTAAACAATCTCCTCATGTTATTATTGGGTCAAAATAAAGCAACGGCTGAATCCAGACTTACCATGAGTTTGTTGAATTTCTCTTGCCGCTCGCGATCATCAAACATTGCTGTATCCCAGCGATGGCCAGACTACAACATTTGGCAAGTGCATTATATAAAGAAGCAATTGCATTCTTAAGTAGCAGGTTGTAGGAAATGCAAAACAAATGTATATGTACATGATTACCCATGGCATAAAACAGGAAAAGTTGCACCTTAACAAATCCAGCAACCTCAGGCAGAGGTTATCCAGAACTATAGGCCTAGGACACCCACTATTTATCCACTTACCATGTATACAACCTAAACCAAAGGTGTCTTTGAGCAATATTTATATACAATGAAACGGATAGGTCGGTTAACTATTCAAGTCATCTAATAGGACAACTTGCACTAAGGCATCAGCCTCTTAAATAAGTGTGTGTTCGGCTTGGCGCTGAGATTGACCAAACTCAAGTTTGGATTCCCCAACACAACTATTTCTAGCGTTGGAAACGTGAGTTTACCACGTTTTAACGTTAAACCAAACATGCTCTAAATTTATAAACAACCCTTCACTCATAATGGAGATTACACAACATCAAAGGAATGCACCATTCAGACTGAAAGTTTGAACTTTGGTGAACTCCAACTTTACCCTCACTTGTGGGGATGAGCTCTACTAGTGGAGGAGGTTTATGACAGAGTGGACAGATTGTAAAAGGTTGGATGGCTTCATAACTTGCATAACTGAGGAAGTCTCTCTATGCTCTCTGAGATTCTCAATTTCTATCATTTTCTTGCACTTTATCACCTACCCAGATTCAAAATGGTATCAAATGCTATCCTAGATTTGATATCCCCCCCCCAAAAAAAAACAAATGTTCAATCCTGCAAACTTTACACTCCAAATGTCCAGTTCTGGGCCTGAGGGATGTGTTAATATCCAACATCAACTAGAGATATGGCCTATTATAAATACTTGGGAAATCCTCACAACTTGGGCTAACTTCTAGTGTTGAGTTAGGTCCAGATCTAATATATTCTATACCATGTTATATGCAAAGGTAAAAAAGGAAAATGTAACAAATAATCAAAGATACCTCTTCTGTAGGAGTACTCTTTTTGCTGCCCCACAACAGCTTCTTCTTTTGGTCAGTAGTCAAGCAACCAGCCCCAACTAAGTTCCTATTAACTGTCACGCATCAAAATTTCCAGATAAGTACAACATGCAGGGGATCTACAAGTATTAGAATCAAAAGTCAAAACTAGCAGATGCTTGGCTATATCTTTTGTTTTAAGTTAAAGACCTGAAAATATAGATTATTAGGGGGGAAATAGAGTAAGAAATCAATAGCAGACACAACAAGTGTTTTAAAAAAAATGAAAGTAATAGCCATGCCCAATAATAGGCCAATTTTAAGGAAAACACGAACCTTCAAACTATTGGAATCCAATCAATCATTGAACACCAAACATATGTCCATATCCCAATAATAGGCCAATTTTCAGGAAAAGTAGTGCATACCTAATTCAGCAGCTCTCATGGCTGCAACTTTTGCAGCATCTATATCATTACCAATATCAAAACCACTGGTCTTGGCAGCCCCTAAGTCTGTCTTGCTATCATGAGAAAACTTTGAACTTGAAGTCTGCCTTTCATCTGCTTTAGTACATGATAACAAATAACAAAGCCATACAACAATCACCAATGAGAGTAAAATTTATACAAAGAATAAGTCAAAAAATACATAAACAATACCATCTTTTCCAAAATTGTCATCCTTGTCAGCACTAAACTTTGGTTTTTTGCCAGAAGATTCTTTATCTTCAGTACCAAACTGCTCCCCTACTTTTCTAGAGTTCTGGTCCCTGTTCTTACTAATCTCAGTGTCATCAGATTTTCTCTTTTCTTCCCATGTAAGGTTTTGACCATTCATCTCCTTCTGTTCATTCTTATAAGCTTCTTTTAAATGATGTTTACTGCTGTCTCTTTGTGAACCTGAGTCCTCTTTTTGGCTCCTTAATTCCGAATAGGAAACTGCTCGGTCACTTTTGTGATCTCCAGAACTTCTGCGGGAATCTCTCCTTTCATCTCGACCTTCCCAGTCCCTTGTACGCCTCTCCTTCTCAACCTCATCATATGGTGCATGCCTCTTGCCAGATCCAGATCTGTCATATGAATAATCTCTATCTTTCTCCTTGTTTCTATAATCAGACCTATCATACTTGTCACGTGAATACTTATCCACACTTCGCTGGTAGTCTTTTGTCCTGCTATCACTCTCTTCTCTCATATGATCACCCCTGGACTCACGTCCAGAACGAGATGACAGCCTCTCACGGAATCTATCTTCATCTGCATACTTGTCATGCCTAGAGTGACCATAGGAGCTCCGGGATGACTGTCTATCAGAATGTCTGAGAGAATCACTGCTTCTGCCATAGTGATTTCTGCCATATTGCCGGTCTTGATCCCTGCCATCATACTTCCTTGAATGATGGTGAGAGACTCTTACAGAATCTTCCCTTGATGGATTTGGACTTGAGCTGTTTTCATTCCTGGGACTACCTGCATATAGTAGAGTATAGATCTCTTTATTTTAAGCCTTACTCCATATATAGAATAACTTATCATTAAATTTGGTATCACTATAATCAGTATTGCAATAATTAATATATACAAATTACTTTCATAGAGATGCTAGTGGATCGGATCATCAGAGTAGTAGTTAATGGCAGATCGCAGGAGAGGAATACTAACAATAGTGCATATCTAAAAGCCAATTGTTTATAAACCAATAAGCAATGTGTGCAATAATTTCTATTTATGTACATGAACATGTAAACCATTTAACCTATATGAACTGTAAACCATTTAACATGAGAATGGAAGATAATAGACATACCCCAAACAAAAACAGAAAATAGAAAAACAAAAAGAAATTGCACCCAAACCAAAACAAAGGATGAAATGAAAGAAATATGCCCCCAAAAAAACATGACACCATTTGAAGCAGAGTTGAAAAGGCACGATGACACATGAAGTAAAGACTGGTGAAAAGACATCAGGTTCTGGTCAGCTGGGCGAAGGGGTTATCCATCCAGAGGCTACAGAAACCAGAAGAAGCTCTGTAGCAGCCAGGTGGAGAAGGGATTCTGGATGGCAACAATGGGTTCCAGATGCAAGTGTAATAGTTGCACACTTGCACTGCTATTTTAGCCACAACTTGGTGCTATTGCAGCACTACATGCTGCAATAGTTAAATACTAGTACACTACCACAATCATATGGAAGCAGGGAAGTGATAGATACTACAGAAAGTAGGGAGAATAACTGTTTCTTCACTATATTATTTCAGCAGAAAGATTAAAAATTGATAGACAGGGAGGAGAGAGAAAAAAAAGATAAGGTTTGTCCAAGTTTATCTCAACTCCTCAGGTAATCAAGGAGATAACAAAACTGAAACATAAGGATAAAATACAAACTTATCTAATCCAATTCCTAGCTGTTAAGGGAAGAGAAAAATGAGGGACATATGGAAACCCGTGTTTCAACTACACAGCAGGGCTGAAATAGACTGAAAACAATAACTAAACATATTATAGTTGCCCTAATCACTGCAATTACTTGATTCTATTTAGCCTATACCATGTACCTAGATACACTATTTACATGTATTCCAACACTAACTAAATCACCCTTATAATCTAGAATCAGTGTACCTCGTGCTAACCTTATATTCCATATAATTTGTTTTAATTGTACTTAACAAAAGTCATGTGCTAATAGAGCTTGTCTCCACAATTCTAACTTCCCATTTATTTCTTCTCTTGACTCTCCAACTAGGATTATATCACCTACAAGAAGCATGCATTTTGGCACAAGAGTCTTTTGTGGACCAAGATAAAAATATAAGGACTCAAAGTTGATCCTTGATGCAATCCTATAAATATGTGGAAGTGTTCTGTGACCCCACCTTAAATTTTCATGATAGTTGTAACCCCATCATAAATATTAGTATTTGCTCAAATATAGGCAATATTAACTCCATTCTTCCATAAAGCATTACAAAACACCACTTTCAACCCCCTATCATACGCCTTTGTAGTCAGTATATTGCTTCCTTGGCCAAACATAAAACCAAATTGCTTTTCTGAAAAGTGGGTCTCTTGTATTGATCTCCACTCAATTACCCTCTCACATAGCTTTCATAGTATTGCTTATGAGCTTAATCTCTCCATAATTTGTGCAATTTTATATGTTAAGCTTGTTCTTATAGATAGAGATTAAAGTATTTCTCCTCCACTTGTCTACCATGCTATTAGACCTAAAAATCTTGTTAAAAAACTTTGTGAATCATTTTATACCCTTTTTCCTAGCCCTTTCTACACCTCAATAGGTATAGTATTTACTCAGACTGTTTTGTCATTATCCATCCTCTTTAATATTCCTTTTACCTTGGATTCCCAAATTCCACACCTGAAAGAATAATTCTGATCCTCCTCTCTAGTGTTTAGCCTATCATAGTTCAATAAAAACCTATGTCCTTCAATAAATAGCTTATGAACATAACTCTTCCAACTTTGTTTGATATCTTAATACATGACCTAGACTTTTGCCTCTTCAATCTTCATCCTTAATGTATTTCACTTGTTTCAAGTCTCTTGTATCTTTTTCTCTTACTTCTAGCAAGCCCTATACTTCATTCCCTGACTTTGGTGCTTAAAGATTGGTATAACACTATAACCTGTTAAATGTCTAGCCCTCACCTCGCACACCACCTTCTTAGTATCTAGCTCAGCAATATATATAAGTACCATTGAAATAGTGAAAGTGTTTTAGAATTTTCCAAACTACAACAAATTTCCATGTTATGCAGTTATGCTACATTTTAAGCACACAAAAATGAGTACAAGTTTTCTAGCATAAACATAGGGGACTACTGTCAAAAGACATAGTGAACTCAGCTTGCATCTAAGTGTTCCCTTAAATTAGTTTTTGGGCACTGATAAACATAGGAGTATACCTACGATCATTTAAGTTAGATCCAGCATCCATTATAGAATCATCTTTAAAAAACAAATGTTCTTAGATTTCTTAAGAACTCAAGGGAGTACAAAAAACAAGACATAACAGCATCGATGCCTAACTACTTTCCAGCACAAGAAGTCCCATCATTGAACAACAAAATGCAATTTATTTTAAGCAATTTCAAGTACCAATATTGGTTGCAAATATACATGGCCTCTCAGACATCATAATTATTCATCAATCATCACAATACGATTGCAACTTCTTTATCAACATGGCCAAGAGTTCAAAAGATCCTAACCGTCAGGTGATGGTGATCCCTCAACAGGTGATCGACGCCGATAGTTCCTATTAGCTGCATCACCAGAAGGCTTCCGAAATGGATTCTTTGTATCAGAATTGTCATGAGGTGGAGAGGGTAAGTTTGAGTCCATCCTGCCAAGCCTCTAAACACTGATACTGTCAAATTAGAAAGCAAATAATCTCAGTGAATCAAACAAACAAGACGAGGCAAAACGGATAGAAAGTAGGACCTAGTTACAGTGCCTATGAAATTTAAATAAATTCATTCCGAGCTTATCAACCAAACTGGTCCTCTTGACATTGAAGATATATATAAAGATAAAGATAAATAAATAAATGGAACCGTTAACTTTCCAGTAACTCAAAAACAAAAAAATCTCCTCTTCACAGTAGCTAAAATGAATGCCCATAGAGAACTTAAAAAAAATATCAAGAAATTGAGAACCGCTTCAATTTTTTTAAACAAAAATTTAAGATGAGAAAAGAAAAACAAGAAATCACAAACAAGAAATGGAGGAAAGAAAGGGAACCTGGGAGCACGAAGTTTCAGAAATTTCAAACGGAAGATGATTAATTCATAAGGTAACTGTGATTTTGGCGCTTGTAATTGCGGGTGGAGGAGAAAAGAAACCCTTGATTCTGCTATCTGTCGTTTCAATTTGTTTGAATTGAGAGAGCCTCGTGGTCGTGGGCCTAAAAGGGGAAATGAGGAAGCAAACTTGGATTGGAGGAGAGCTGCGCAGATATTTCTATATCCCCCCAAACGGCACTATATTTCCCCCTGCATAATGTCGTTTAGATTAGTTTATTTATTTAATATTTAATTTATATTTATAAAATTATAATTATTATAATATATACAAATTTAAATATAACAAAAAAGACCTTTTGATTGAATTCTAAAAATTTAATATTTTGAAAACAACATATACATCCGTACTAAAAAGTAAAAATCATATAAAATTAACAAAAATGAAAGAATTTAGATAATTAATTCACTTAGTTAATTGATCTGTGTTTTGCACTCATGTTAACAGAGTTAATTGAATTGGATTGACTTGGTGAATTCAATAGGTCATAATTAAGTTAGTTAATGCCTTCATTTTATTTGTGAGTAGGAAAAGAAAACAAACAAGACGAAACTAAACAACTCGGCCACAACTATCAAGGTACAAAGAATGTTGTATCTCAGAAGGTGGCTCCCTCCAATGTATCATGCTTATGTGACGAGTAGCCCTGCGAGCCAGAGCATCAGCAGGACCATTGATTTTACAAGAAATATGTCGAAAGGAGACATAATCAAACTGAGTAGTAATAGTCTTTATGTGTGCAAGAACTTCAGCATAACAAACTCCCTCAACCAAGTTGATGTTTGACAGCAGCTCCACAGTAGATGAAGAATCTGATTCACAGACCATGCAAGGAAGACCCATACTCTGCGCCACCTCCAAGCCACGAAGGATAGCGAGAAGTTCAGCCAAGAGGACATCTCCAACATCTTCAAACAGACTAAAACCCCAAAGCCAACGACCAAAAGAATCCCGGATTAAGCCACCTGCACCCATATATGGTGATTAGAAGAAATAAAACTGCCATCAACATTCAATTTAAACCATCCTAGATCAGGTGGAGACCAGCGAAGACACACTTCAGGGTGCAAAAGATGAGACTGAATTTGCAGGAAAGTATGGCATTCCGCAATGAAAAGAGTGGCCTTACGGAATATACAATCAACATCTTGAGCAGGTGAGTTAAAGATGAAGTTGTTACGCCATTTCCACTGCCACCAAAGAAAAGAAATGGCACAAAGAGTATCATGAGTAACCAGATAGCTCAACCAGGACCTAGTATCAGTGGAAAAGAAAGCTGCATCATAAACACAGTTACTCCGAAGCCATAATTCCTTCGCATGTGGACAATCACGTAGACAGTGGGATGAAGATTCAACCGGAGCTAAACACCTCGGGCAAGCAGGGGAAGAAGATAAGCGGCAAACAAACCGCTTCTGATTGGTGGGAAGAGCATCATGTAAACACTGCCAAGTGAAAAACTTCAGCTTCTCTGGAAGATTAGCGGACCACACCTTCTTCCAAATGTAATCCTCAGGGGGGAAAGTAAGAAAGTTGTGCACAATCCACTTGAAGCAACTTGAAACAGAGAAGAGACCATTCGATGCACCTAACTAGGACCACCCATCCGGAAAGGGAGAATTATTAGGGCCCTGGGAGTGAAGGATAAGTTGCCTAACATCATCAGGGATTATTGTGTAAAGGTGATCCAAACGCCAATTGGAACCATCCCAAATATCCCTCACTTGAATATTCAAATCCGATACATGAACAAAAGGAAACCTATTACACAACTTTACTTGCCTTGTCCAATCAGAATGCCACAAAGATGAATTCCCAGAGGCCAGGCGGAAGTCGAAACCAGCTCTACAGAAATCAAGAGCCTTTAGAATGCTCCTCCACGCAAGAGAGGCATTACCAACAGGCCCAACACATTGGAGAATATTATTCCCGCGCAAATATTTTTCAGATAATATCTGAACCCAAGGCTTATTCGTACCCTGAAGAAGCTGCCAAATAAGTTTACAGAGTAATGAAATATTCATCAAACGTGCTTCTCTAATAGCTAGACCACCATTTACTTTAGGAGCGGTCACTTTATTCCAGGGAACTAAATGCCATCCTCTATTGCCATCAGAATTAGCCCAAAGGAGGCGACGAGTAAATTGATCCAGCTTATCACAAATACTAGAGGGTAGCCATGAAATCTGCATAGTATGAAGGGGAATGGAAGAGATAACAGACTTAATAAGACAGGTTTTCTCGGCTTTATTCAAGAGGTTCAGCTTCCACGAAGACAAACGTTGTTGCACCTTCTCCAAAATTCCATCAAAGTGGGATTTAAGAACCCTGCCAGAACAAATCTTGACACCAAGATACCTTCCCAAGTCCTTTGCTAGTTTAAAACCCGTCCAACCAGCAAAGAGATTTTTCCTCTGCCTAGTAATCTTCGAAGAGCACACAAAACGAGACTTCGTAACATTTACCTTCAACCCCGAGGCTGAATAAAATGTATGAAGGACATCCTGGACCAAGCGAACTTGTTGGTTAGAGCCTTTGCAGAAGAAGAGAATATCATCAGCAAAAAATAGGTGAGAGATTCCAAGACCACCACGGGTAATGGAGATTGGTTGCCAGATACCATCCTCTACCAACTGATTAATCAACAGACTCAGCTTCTCCATACAAATAACAAATAAATATGGTGACAGAGGGTCACCTTGTCGAAGACCACGTAAAGGAGAGAAGCCGTCCAACCTCGATCCATTCCAAAGAATACTCAGAGTAGATCCTCGCACAACAGACATAATGAGGCTAACAATTGATGTGGGAAACCCAAAATCCAACAAGGTAGCTTCTAAAAAGTCCCAATCCACCCTGTCATATGCCTTCTCCAAGTCAATTTTAAAAGCCAAGGCCCCTACCTTTGTTTTTGTCCTATTAATAAAATGAAGGACCTACTGAGCTAAAATAAGTTATCAGCAGTGCCTCTCCCAGGGATAAAACTGCCTTGAAGCGGTCCAACAATCTGAGGAAGAACAGGCCTTAACCGAGCCACCAGGACCTGGGAAATAATCTTATATATCACATTACAAAGACTGATAGGGCGGAACTCTTTAAAAATACGGGGGCTGTCAACCTTCGGAATAAGGACAATTAAAGTATCCAACAGGGAAGGATCAATACGCCCAAACAGAAAGGCATTGACAACCAGTTTCCAAATATCGTCCCCAATAAGGTGCCAATATCTCTTAATATGGTTTAAAACCATCCGGCCCCGGAGCCTTAAAAGACTTCATGCTCATAACAGCTATCCTGACCTCCTCTTTAGTTACTGGAGCAGTTAAAGCTTCAATTGCTTCCTTACTAAGAATTGGACAGGTATGAGAAGAGGGAGACATAGGAGAAGTAACTTCTTTCACAGCAAAAAGATTTTTGAAAAATTTCTTAGCTTTCTCTCGCAATATATCATCATCAGAACACCAAAGGCCATCCTCTAAAAAAAGTCCATGAATCTTGTTCCTTTTCCGTCGAACAATGGTTTAAGCATGAAAAAATCTAGTATTTCGATCACCAAACCGATCCCAACATTCCCTGGACTTCTGAAACCAAAACATCTCTTCCTGTCTAAGAATGATCTCATATTCTTTCCGCAAGCTTTTCTCAAAATGAATAAGGTTATCCATAGCTTTTTCTTCAATTTCTCTTTGCATCCCTCTCAGTCTACCTTCCAGCTGTCTTTTCCTCCTGAAAATATTGCCAAAAACATTTTTATTAAAATCCAGGGATTCTTTTTTAACCTCCTCTAATCTGACAGGAACTGAAGAAGGTTGCTTATTCTAAGCATCTGCCACAACTGATCCATAATCAGGATGAGTGGACCAGGCTGCCAGAAATCAGAAAGGATATTGATTGATGCTCTTAACCACCCCACTCAAACGAATAAGTAAAGGAGAATGGTCAGAATATAAGTGAGGTAATGTCTCAATAAAAGCTTCTGGGAAAGATAAGCGCCAACTTTGATTGACAATAGCTCTATCCAGTCTTTTAGCCATACTAACACCATTCTGAACGTGCCTAAACCATGAGAAGCGGCCTCCAACTACATCTAAATCCATCAGAGAACAAGTGTCCATAGCCTGAGCAAATTTCTCCGTTCTAGGACGAGAAAAGTTACACCCCCGAACATCAGAATGAAGAATGACTTCATTAAAATCCCCTGCTAGAATCCAAGGGTCTGAAAATGAAGAACATGTGGTTTGAATATGACTCCAGAGCTCCTCCCTCACAGTTGGAATGGGACTCCCATAAACAACACTGCATAACCATGAAAAATTATTCTGGGAAATTTTAATCGTTAGCATCTGAGGGTGTATATCCCAAATAGAAATATTAACCGAGTTTTCCATATTAGACAGAACCCAAATACCACCAGCTTGGCCTCTTGCTTCAACAATACCACAAACACTGTAGCCTAATTTTTGCCAGAACGAGATGTCCGTTGGAAAGGGCAATGCGTTTCAAACAGCAAAACAAGGGAAGGACGATGACGAAGAAGTAACTCCCTCAAGACCCTTCGACCCTTGCTACTAGCAACACCACGAATATTCCATGACAAGATAGAACCACTCATCATTAAATGATAGGAAAAAGACGGGAACTAAGCTAAGAGACATTCTCCACGTGAGTGCACTGGTCAACATGCAAGGGTGAACCTTCAGAAGGTGACACATCCCTATCATTGCCAACCTGTGCCCCATTTGGTTCCGTCTTGTTGCACCCATGAGAATCTCCGAAAGTAAATCTATTGCCTTCCACGTGGACAATAGGGAGAGCTGATTTAGCCCCACCACCCACATTAAAAATCCTGCTTCCCTTCCCCAATCGGACGCGCGTCAACCGTGAAAGGATAATTAGCAGCCACGCGTGACCGTACCACCTCCTTGCCAAGGATCTTCGCATAATAATCATCAGAATAAACCTTTGTATTCAAGTCAAGGGCAGGCTGCTTACGTGGCCTCTTTTTCCTCATGAGCGAAACTTTTTCTGAAGAAGAGGATCCCGAGAATAAAGGAGGATCTATAATTTTTTATGCTTAGAATCTGGAGCTGATTCTGTGCGTTTTTTTATCTTTAACCATAGTAGGATTAGGCACAACTTCACTCTGCTTTGATGGGTTGGCTCCAGAGATATCTTTTTTTCCTTTTTTTGCTCGACGTTTCTTTTGAACAACTATCCAATCACCATGTGTACCAGTGGATTTTGAGGGATTGACCATATCATCCGAAATCAATCCCTGATTATTACAAGTTGAATTATCGCCAAAAATCATGTTCTAACCATTCTGATTGTGCTACGGTTCCCTCTGAGAAACCCTAGCGTCGCCACCTTCCCCCTGCAATGGTTGAGTAGGGGAAGCAGATGAAGGATAACTCCGTTGAGGACAATTTCTGATTATTACAATGCCTTCATTTCACTTCAAATAAAAAACAAACCAATTAAATTTATTTCTATCTGGATTGATTCTCATAATTGTCTTTTTCAATTCAAATTAATCCAGTCACTTAATGAATTATCGTTTTCTTTAACTTTTAAATTTATAAGTTTGAGACTTTAATACTTAGAGCATCATTAACGGTTGCTTGGGAAGCAACGCACCCATCAAACACCATTGTGTTAATTATTTTTTGCCAGTAATTTGTTTTCGTTGCTTCATGGGCATTCATTACTTGCTAAAGCAACCCAAAAAGCAACAAAAATATACTCCTTCCGGACTCGAATATAAGCAAAAAAAAAACTAACTCACGCTAATTAAGAAATGTTAGTTAACCTTATTAAATTTCCTTGATATCATCTAAAAATGAATGGTATTCTCTAAATTGCCCTTCATAGAAGACTCCGGTTTTATTGAAACTTGTTCCAAGTGGAAACACTCTCTACATGGTTCATTAAATAGGGTTATTAGAAAATAAAATCTGAATTTAAATAAAGGGTATTTTAGTACTAGGTCATTAAATAAGGTAAAATTAGTTGAGATTTGCTTATATTTTAGACCACCACAAGTGGATTTTTTGTTGCTTATATCCGAGTCCGGAGGGAGTAATTAAAAAATAGTTCTTTGTATTGGAAGCACTCAAAGAGAGTTGTTCCATTGTAAAGATAAAGTGTATGGAGATACTCGTATTGGGAAGAGTAAAAATGAATGATGTGTACTTGTGGGTCCCATTGGAAGCATGCAAATAAAGTTGCTCCATTATGGATGCTCTTAAATCTCTCTTCTATTTTTTCATTCATTTTGATCATATTATGATCTCATCTAATAACATGTGTAGAGATATAATGGTAAAATCAAATATTAATTAAAAGTAATATTATTTTTTACAATTAATTTTTTTTTTTTGCGCGACGATTCCCAATACGTATATATTTGGTTTGGTATTGATACCAAATTGAGTTGTTCCAATTATAAACTACCACTTGCTTCGAGCTTAGGTTTGACTATTTTTTAAGGGCATTGTTTTCTTAATTTTTGTTAATGTTCAAATTGAAACTTCGATTATTTTTTGACCCCTCCTATTCTAAATTATTTGTGAGAAATTTTTAATAGTTCCCAAGGTAAGTTTTCATGTCCCTTTATTTTCCCTTTCGTTGAGAATTAACTTTGTTTCATTTAGCTCGTAACTTATATCTTCCCATGACAGTGGTTGTTGGTGTGCGTCTGTGGAAACTTCGTCACCCAGCTTGAGGAGTCTTTAGTAGGAAAAGGTACCCTATATTTTTTGTTCTATCTTTGGTTCCAGTTCTTGGGTCACATTTCAACTCTATGAATTTCCCCTTTATAATGTCATTTTTCTCCTTTTTTTCTTTGAAAGGGGGGTTTTCGTTTAGAATGCAACAATATTTAAATGGTGTTGTTGATTCTATGTTTATTTTTTATGTAAAGGTTGGGTGTGAGGACTTTGCATAGAGTTGCTATTGACTTTAGAATTTGTTAGTTTTTTAAAGGAGACATTCAAAAAGGTTTTTTCCTTTATGAAACAATGATAGTTTTCTTTATCAATATTTACCTGGTTTTGGTAATTTCTAATTTTTTTCTCTCTTTGAACTTGAGAGTTGACGACGCATTGAAAGAGAGAGTAAATTCATTGTTATTGTATCGCATCCTACTTTCTCTCATTGTTATATTTTTGTTATTTTATTTTGTGAACCATCTACTAGATAATTCATGTGTGATATATTTGGATGCAATGGTTATCAGAAGTAGTGAATCAATTTTCATATGTAGTTTTTATAATAACTGGAAGCATGAGTTTCCACATACATGTATATTGTTGTATATTAGTTCTTTTTCAAATCTCATGGTTTTGATCGATTTTAGATGTTCATATAACATTAAGTTGCCTCAAAGAACTTCTTGGTGGTTTTCATTGGTTCTAATCTCAAAATTTAATTATGTGACGTATAGTGAACGTTGCGCGAGTTAATTAGGTTCTGATTTGAATCTCATATCTCATGTCCCTTTTAATTATTCAAGAAAATCTAAATTATTTTATATTGATTTTGAATTTGAAATGGGATTTTTTGTTGATTGATACTTTTTTTAGAATAATGAATCACAATAGGGATGGTGATCCTTCGTCTATTGCCATTTAGTTTTGGCTTCTGATACATTTGAATTTAATAATACGGAGTTTTTGGGTTATTTTGTTTTTATTGTAGTTGGACTTGATTTATTTAGAGAATCCTAAACTATGAATAGAATTTATGGGTAAACCTTCAATTTCCAAACTTTGTGTATATCTAGAAGAAGGATGTTCAAGGTTCTGTCATTAAAGCAGTTGTCTCAATGAGGAAAGTATTAAAAAATTCTCTATATAGAAGTAGTGTAAGGTAATAATGTGGGAGTTTATTGAAACACTTGTTGGTATTTATAGGCTTGAAGGAAAGCATTACACTAATTTCTTTTTTAAAGACATGAATAAGTTTCACATTCGTATTGAAGATAAATACGGGAAGGAAATTGTTGACTCTTAGGATATGGTAAGTTCATATATTGTTGACTCGGTCTGAAGTTATACTTATACAAGATTTTTTTTTGCTGGAGTTTAAAGAGAAAACTCAAGTTTAAAGTAAGTCATTAGTTGGAAGCGCATTAATTAAATTAAAATTAGCATATGAAACCTCTTACCATCCTACGTCTGATGAAGCAAAGGCCAAGGTATGATAGAGGCTAAGACTAAAGATCATCTCCTAAAGAAAAGTCCAAGACTGTTCAAATTTCAAAAAAGGGCTACCTCAGACTCAAAGAATTTTCAGTGAACTTTAAAGGCAAGATAGAGAGTGTTTCTAAAAAAAAGTGGAAGGATGTTTGTACCAAATACTAAAGAAATAAGAAGGACGTCTACTTTGAGTAAAAGTCACTTTCCATTGCCAAAAGCAACCTGCAGAAGCTAGATAATCAACCCTAACGATTCCATGCATTTAATGATGTGATACAACATACACAAGCTATCTCACAATGTCCCTTTGTTGTAGGAGTCTATAAAGTATAAATAAAAGAAGAAGCGACATGAAGAAGATAGAAGAGGACTTTGATATACAAAGCTTACACGCAACCATTTTTATCCATATAATTCCTCCATTCTTTTATTTATGGTATTTTCATTTCAAACTGTTGTTTGAATTGAAACAACTTGATCTGAAATATGTATCTTTACATATTCACACCATGTATGTTTACCCTCCAAAGTCTTATCTTAAATCTTTTTTAATTGTAAAACTATTTTTAAGCCTGAGGAGACTTGTTGTGTAAAGAATACTTGTAGTTCCTGTAAAGTCTATAAAGACTAAGAGAAAGAATATTTGTGTAACCTGAAGATACAGTTGAAAAATCTTGTAAGGTACCTTGGTATAATGAAAATCCTAACTTGGTTAAGGACTTGACATAACATTTGTGGTCGGTGTGAACTAGTATTAATCCTCTTTGTGATATTTTCTACCTCAACTCTTTATTTATTTGTGTAACTAAAGGTGTGTTTGGTTTAGCATTGAAACGTGATAAACTCACGTTTCCAATGCTATAAATAGTTGTGTTGAGAGGTCCAAACTTGAGTTTGGTCACTTCTCAATGCCAAACCAAACATGCACTAACTTGAGGATTAAACTGTGTTAGCTTAAATTCAGACCCTGTGAAAATTATGTTAATTGTCATTTCTATTGAGTTTGAAACTTCAGACTATTAATACAAAAACATTTAGACCCAAGTCTAAAGCATTTTTTAACGTGTTTGAGAACTAAGTGTTGTGAAACAAAAAGTTTTTAAGAAAACACAATTAAATCATTCCTTATTGTGTTTTTCCTATGTATTTCAAAAATCACGTATCATATCCCAACAAATGGTGAGAAATAGTTGGATCATGTTATTCAGTTATGTTCTGATTTTGTGGTTAAGGGTGTGAATGCAAATAATGGAGTAGAGGATATGGGTGATGTTGGCAAAGAAGTTGCACACTAGTTTGAGAAGACTATTACACCATCATAGACACGTGGAAAACAAACTTTGGTAGTGAGTTTTATGCTTTTTTTCCATCATAAATCTTACATAAATCTTTTAGCCATATGAAATGAATGTTTTTCTTTTGAGTAGTAACGATTATGTTGCTCGGTCATTTGCTTATATTTTTGGTGGATTGACTTGCTTTTAATCCAATGAATTGACTAGTTATGTCAATAGTACGATCTTCAATCTTCCTAAAAGTTGATCTATGCAAATATGTTGAGATTACAATAGAATTAGTTCTGAATATCTGGTTGTGTAGCGCTTTGTGATATCAAAATTTTCTTTGATATATAAGATATGAATCAACTTCAGAATTATATTTTTTTCTTTTATCTTATGTTAGGTGATAAGAGTAAAATGGCTTCTCAGTCACATTCTTACTCTTCACCTATTTGTGGTAATGGGCTAGATGATGGAGGTTTTGTTTGTGTAGTCATGTTGACTCAATTAGAACTTCCTTGATAAGCAGGTATTATGATTGAAATTTTTATCACCACACTATTCACTGTATAGTAGAAATAATGATCATGTAAGTTGGTGTAGTGTATCATTGTTATTTGCTTTGTTATTTTGTTATGTTTTTTATTTTCTATTTCAGAGTTGCAATTACTTTGATTGGATTAGTGGTCCAATCCAAAGGGTTTCTGACTTATTTGGTGCTAATTCAAGGATTATCAATGATGAAAAAATAGATTAGGTATCTAAAATTACAAATAGAGACTTTGAAATATTGGTTCTCAAGACTTTAATTGATGAGGCAAAATAATAAAGCAAGAATGTACTTTAATCCAATGTTATCATTTCATTTTCTTTTTTGTCACCATGGGTTTATTCATAGTAAGGAAAATGTAATAGTGAGATCTATTTTTTATTTATTACTTATTTATTTCAAATTAGACAATGTTAAGTAAAGGTTGATTAATTTAGTTGAATAAACAATTGAATTTAAATCACTAAATTGTGTAGTATTAATATACAAATTTTTACTTTCTAAACCATTATCAATTGAAAAACAAATGTTGAAAATAACAACAACCCCATTGAAGTATGAGATAATTTTTTAGTAGGTTGTCATATTCTTAATTGAAGCTAAATTTCAAGATATGCAATTAAAATGTTATAACAAGTAAATGCTTTTTTTTTCAAAAGTACATGATATTACTATGCCCTAAATTAGGAAGAGAGAAAGTGCTAGAATGCCTAATACAAAGATTAAATGTAATAAGTAACTACTAATAAGTTTAAAAAACTATACACAAGGTATCCAATAATAAATTAAAAAAAAGAGTTGGGTAAGATACTTAATCCCATCTCATTTCTAATGATAAACTCAATCCAATTCAGAGATAACAAATTGGTGCTTTGTATAGAAAAAGACATTGGTAGAAACCAAAACATTGGTTCCTTGTTGTTTGTCTTTCCTTCCTGTGTCTGAACACACACCACAAGTTAAGCTGCAACCAATAACAATACCAAAATGTAAACTACTATCATGAAAAATAATCTATAACTAAATGGTTATTGATGAGATTCATTACATAAACTTCTATCAATTCTCTTGATTTAAGACTTAGTAACAATTTCCTATCACAATACAGTGTGTCTATTGTAACCATGACTTCTTTCCCGAAGCAAGTTTTAAATGCAAAAAAGGGTGGCACAAAATTACTTTAAACAATGAAAGAAAGACTAATCCATTACTTTTCTAAATACTAAGTAACATAAGATGAATTAAAAAAGGATTGGTGGTTGACTAACTCTAAATCATCATCAAGTTTGGAATGTCCAAAAATACATGATGCAATAACGACTTCATCAAAACTGAGACATGGAAATAATTCTACTTTAAACATGGTTCTTAAACACTATAACAAGCATAGCAATACCATTAAAATGTAAATAACAATGACAATCTTAATATTTATCGTCGGGACAAAGCATTATGATGAATTACCTATGGAATAAAAGTTGCAATCAACATAGGCAAATTCCTTCTCTCGTACTTATATTTACATAATAACTTGATGGTGTTCTTGTAGTAACAATTACATCATGTACTTATATTTCTATGGGGTTATCTCCATCTTTTGGTGAAATTGTTGGTGTAAGACCAAATTCTCCCACTTGAAGCTTTTTCATTATGAGTTCGGTTAAGTCAAATTTACACAAAGTAGAAAATGCTTAAGTGTTGGGTGGGAGTGTGGTCGTAGGTGAATCAAATGCTTGGCCATTGTTTTGCAAACTTTTAAATATTTATTGTTAGACCTCTTCAAGAGTATATTTCAAGTCAAAAGTACCCTTGGCTCTAATTTAGAAAGCCTAACAAGTAGACCTCATGCATTGCCCATATTCAAATAAAATCACAATGACATTAATGATTATGTAAACACTATGGTTCTTTCAGGAATATAAAAAATAACAACTTGAAAATGAGATTGCCTCGTTGTTTTGGTTTTGAGGACCACGTGTTGTTGGATTCCACTTATCAAAATCTTCGTCCCTTTCATTGATTTCATAAGGTAGTCTTGATAGTTATGAATGATAAGAATAAAATTTGTAATTAAATCACTATGACTCTATGAGGAATGGGGCCAGTCTAAAATACACAAGCAAAAAACCTGTGTATGTGTTCACAAATAAAATACAACCTTTAGATATATCAATATTTTATTTAAGGGTAGAGATTTAAATAAAGAATTCGGTTGCAGGTAATGACTTTCCAATTTAACTTTGTTGTCCAGAATTAGAAAATATTTTTTTTCGCATCCGTTGCGACTGTAATTACAAATATATATAATTCGAACAATAAATATATATTATTCGAACAATGATTCTACTAACATTTCACTTTAAACGCCATTATGCAAGTATTTTCTAGTTTGTAATCGTTTTCCCCCTTATCTTTCTTCGTCTCATAACTGTGTTTTTTTCCCTTAATTTTATCTTACCATTCTTCCTGTGTGAAATCCTTGCTAGCTTTTGTGTTTTTTGTTTGCAACATGGCAGGTGTGTGTTAGGAATATGCACTAGAGATTTATATGTTTTTGAAACATCCATCACTTGTATCATATTATTTTATAAAGGCAATCCATTCTTTTAGAATATAATAAATGTCCTTAGAATAGTAAGCTCAAACTTCATAAGAAATCAAGTAGATGACTTGATCGTGAGATCTTATGAAGAACTATTCTTAAATAGTCCCTAGTCAATTATCATCTTAGGACAAAGATGCATTTAGACTAGTATGTGAGTTCATTGATGATCACATCTCACGGATCATGGATATGAGATATCATGTGCTCACATAGCCATAGGTACACATTAAGAGTAATGGTGTACTGGACAGACCCACCTTAAGAACGTTGCATGGATTGTTACATAAGTGTCATGAACGTTTCTTAAATTGGTAAATGTTATATGAAGTCCTTTGACCTGAAATCACTACGATTCCTACATAAGAAATTATGTGTTTTAATTATCATCAAACGTTGCCTGTAATAAGGTGATCATAAAGTTGGTATTTTGGCACATAATGAATTATGTGGTGGGATTTGAGTGACCTAGATGGGATTTGTCCCTCCTATGTAACAGGAGTTATATCTGTAGGCCTCTTGATAAAATGAGACTGCAAAATGCATGGCCATGCTCATGAGAATAAACATGAGATGTTTATTTTCTGTACAGTCTACTTGGGAATCAAGAAAACATAAATTGAATTATACAAGGTTGACACAATTCATGCCCTTGTGTTCAATTAGATATTTGGACAAAGGGACATATCATATAAATTATCATAAAATAGGATTCGTCAAAGTTGTTGATAATCTCAATATTTGGATAGTGATGTATTGCTAGATACCGCTCACTATTTATGATATTAAATATAAAAGGGTTTTATTTTAATATCATAACCAAATATTAAAAGCCTATTGGGTCACACGCATACAACAAGCCACTAGAAAAATATAATAATTCTAATTTGATTAGAATTATAACATAATGGGCCAGGACCATAAGTGTTAGGGTTAATAGAGTGAGGGGTTAATACCCTAGCCACCACTCTATAAATATAGCATGAGATGCAGTCCCCTACACAAATATAAACATATGAGTAGTCGCTCTTACTCTCTAAACACTACTAGCAGAGTTGAGGAGAGAATCCTAGTCCGGCTGTTGGCGTGGACACCAGTAGAGACGCGACTGTTATTGCCTCGTTCGTAATCCTAATAAGGTATGCCATTATGTTTTATACCCTTTTATGCCTTGATTCGTGTTTTCGCATAACAATCATAACAAGGGAGGGAATCCATTTATTTCCGCTGCACCCTAACCACATGCTTGATTCCCTTCAGTGTGAGTATCACTTGAGAAGGAAATTGAAACACTACTAAGAAGAACGAAAGGAGAAAAAGAACCATGGAGTGAGAGTAAGATAGACAACCACTGTTAGACAATGAAGGGCAACTAAGTGAGAATGAAAGCACTGTAGCCATAATGGGGTATGACGACCATGTGCGCATTGGAGACGACGCACATCGATGATGGGAATGGCTGACATTGAAGTGTGCTTAGCTATTTGTGTATTTTTTAGACAACCACTAGTGTGTAGAGTGAAGAAACAAAGAAAAAAGGAAAAACAAAAACAAACAAAGAAAAAAAACTAAGACAACAAGGAACTAATGGAGTCCGGGAGCAAGCACTGATATGAGAGAGAGAGAGTGAAGAGGACTCACCATTTTAATTGCTATATTAGTCCATAATAATGCAAACTTTTATGATAATGTTGTAATATTCAAAATTTAAAAAAAAAACGGTTTAACCTACTATAACAAGTCAATATTACTTGTGTACTGGTGCATAAATTTAAAATTTGTGCACCTTAGAAACACCTTGAGGAATGTAAGTATGTTTGGAAAAATTCGGAGAAAGATAAACGGGTAACAATGAAGTCTTTTTTTTTTACGAAACAATGAAGTCTTTACCTTGAGGAAAAAATGTAACTTTTATAATTAGAAAGAAAGGCAGTATAATTTAAGAGTTTAAATTAGAGGTGTCATATGGATGGATTAGATGGATATGGATTTGAATTATGATGGATGGATTGAAATAATCCATTAATCAATTTATAATCCATTAAAAACATCTTATAAAAATCCAATCCATCCATGACCCATTAAATAAAAACGATATCCAATCCACCCGTTAATAACTATTTTAGGGATGGATTGGATGGATGGATATCCAATCCACCCATAAAATTGTTTCTAAAAAATTTGATTATTTTTTCAAAAATAATTTTGATTATTTTAAAAAAATATTTTCTCTCTTCTACTCACTCAAAATAATATTTTCTTTTTCTACAATTTTTTCCGCTAAGATTTTCTCCCTTTTTCTCTCTCCCCTCTTTCCCTCTCCATCACTCTCTTCTTTCTCCCGTTTCTCTACAATTTTTTTCTCTATACATAGTTTAAATGAATTAAATTAATGGATTTTGCAAATATCAAACCACTAATTCAGTACGTTTAATTTAAACGAGAAATCCTGGTTGAACCCCACCAGATGAAATATAACGACTTCTATTTAAATTTTTTTTTAACACGCTTTTAATAAGTTGGAAATGATACTTTTTTAAAATGAAGATAAAAAACTGTATAGTCAAATATATATTTTCACAAAGCATTGAGATATGACCCTCAGTTTCAAGTCTCTTAGTGAGGGGTGACAGTGGCGAGCCGATAAAAATTGCAGAAGTTGCACTACAATAAGATAGAATCCAATGGATTTAAAATAGAAAAAGGATGGATCACTATCCATCCATTAATTAAAATAGTCCAATCCATCCAATCCATTTATTTTATTTTTTAGACCGGATAGACATGATTGAATTTGTATATGGATGGATAGGATGGATGATGGATAATTGGATTAATTTGCCACCCCTAGTTTAAATGGATATGCATTGTCATTTACGTTGTCATTCAGTCATTAATTTATCACATCATTTATAGAATATGACACATAATGTGTTATCAAAACGCAATAAATATTGTGACACATATCATTTTTTATTTTGTGAAAAGAAGGGGCGAAGCCCCAAACAACACAAAACTACACAACGACTGCACGGGGGAAAACTACCCCAATTACATCATTTCTTAATAAATATAAAACCTTGCGGGAGGAAGTTGCAAAATATGGGTATAAAGGGGGAAACTAAATGCATGATTAACTATCCAATCACTTTAATATAGTGGTAGCTTCAACAATTGTGACACATATCATTGAATGAGAATTTTTTTTGGTAATGTAATGCTAACAGAGAAAGAAAAACCAAGAAAAAAAGAAAGCAAAGGCAAAACAGAAACTAGCTAGAAGAAGACAGCTACTTCCTAGCAAACGAAATCTGATTTTCATCAGCAAATAACAACTCAGGAAGACCCTGCGGAGGATGAATAAATTCCACTAACTGCTCCACGGACCTGGCACCCAATTTAGCCAAGAAGTCTGCAGCTTGATTATCTTCACAGCACACATGATGGAAGGAAACTCTCCAATCTCGAGCTATCAAATTCCTAATTTGAGCAATTATGGAAGCATACTTGTGAAAACAAGAAGGTGGCTGTTCAAGTAAGGATAAAGCAAGCTTTGAATCTGAAAAACACTGCAGAGTTTTGAAACCGTCCCTCCAAGCAATATTTAAACCATGAAGAATGGCTAAAAGTTCCACCTTCAGTACCTCCGCCACTCCTACAGACCCACAAAATCCCTGCAGCCAAGCACCTGCGCAGTCCCGCAGCAACCCTCCAAACCCAGCCATACCAGGATTGCCCATTGAAGACCCATCCACATTTAACGCCACGTGCCCAAGAGGAGGCTTCACCCAATGAATCCAACGGGTTTCTTGAGCCTGCATGGAACTCCCATCACCTAAAAGGTTACCTATGTTACGCTTGCTATTGAGAATAACCGGAACAATATCTTTCGTGCATCTTTCCATTCCCTCGAAACAAATATGGTTCCTCTGTAACCAAATGTGCCAAGCTGCAACCAGAAATAAAATGCCAAACTGATGGACATTGCTTCGGAACCAATCCACACTATTCCGGTTGGAGAAGAAAGGGGTGTGATTTGCAAACCCCAACTGAAGCCAAGTGGTCCTCGCAAATTGGAAGTCACGGAGGCAGTGCAAACAATCTTCAAGGTGTGTTCCACACAGGGGACAATTTCCAGAGTCAACAATATTCCTTCTCCACAAAACAGCTTTTGATGGCAGAGCATTTCTACAAACTAGCCAGGTGAAAAAACGGATATTCTCAGGAACTTTTAATTTCCAAATCCAAGACCAAGAAGTGAGATTATCTTGAAGACCCTCCCTCTCCAACAGCCAAAGGTATCCTTGTTTTGGAGTGTAAATCCCATTCAAGCTGGACTTCCAGCTAACCACGTCAGGCACCTCTTCAGACAGGATGAGAGACTTAGACAAAATCGCATTCATGCAATCTGAGGGAAGATTGGTATGGAGCATATTGAGATGCCAAGACCCATTCCATATGTCACAAATTCTAAGATTAACATCATGAACATCCACTATTAAGACTTTCTCACAAAGAACCCCTTCATTTAGCCAATCTGAGTACCAGAAATTGGAGTGCCCATTACCAATCTTTAAACCGAAGCCGTCATGGAGCTCATGAGCAGCTTTACGGACAGAGTTCCAAGTGAAAGAGCCTCGTTTCTGACAATTCATAATATTAGATGAAGTAGAATAAATATTTTGATAAATCTGCACCCACAATTTAGATCTATCATGCATAAACTCCCACACCCTTTTACCAAGGAGGGAAGTATTTTAAACACGGGCACGTCTTATACTCAGTCCCCCCGCACTCTTGGGAAGGGTAATGGTATCCCAGCCAACAAGGTGAGTCCCTCTATTGTCAGAGCCCTTCCAAATGAATTTCCTAGTGTGCGCATCAAGCTGGTTACAAATATATTGTGGCAACCAATGTATTTGCATGGAGTAAGTTGGAATAGCTGCAAGAACTGATCTAGCAAGAGTTACTCTCCTAGGCCTGTTAAGCAGCTTGCATTTCCAATCTGCTAATTTTCCTCTCACTCTATCCAGCACCCCAATAAAATCTTCCCTCTTTGGTCTTCCATGAATTACCTGGAATCCCAAATACTTTCCCAGGCAGTCCGTAAACTGAATGGAAGTAATGGAATGAAGTTTATTCTTCTTAGCACGAGGTAGAGACTTAGATCCAAACGCCCTGGACTTCTGAGTATTAATCTTTAATCCTGATAAGGAACAGAATTTGCCAATTAAATTGGAAATTTCCCTCGCCTGGGATGCCTTCGCTTTTGCAAAAAGGAGAACATCATCTGCAAAGAAAAGGTGAGAAATAGATGGTCCATTCCGCCCTAAAGTCATAGGGATCCAACTACCATTCGCCATAGCCTATTGGATCATAGCTCCCAGTTTTTCCATGCAAAGCACAAACAAATAAGGGGATAATGGGTCCCCTTGTCTTAAGCCTCTTTTTGGCGCAAAACCCTCTGTTCGATTTCCATTCCACAAGAGAGAAATAGAGGAATAAGTAACACAGTTCATGATTAAATTTATGATAGTACCTGGAAAACCAAACTCTCGGAGAATCATGCGGAGGAAATCCCAATCAACCCTATCATAAGCTTTTTCAAGATCCAATTTATAAACCTCATCTCCTTTTTTCTTCTTGGTTTTAGACATATGGTAAACACATTCCTGAAGGACCATTGCATTATCTGTTGTATTCCGGCCCGGTATGAAGCTGTTTTGCCAGGGACCCACCAAATGAGTAATGAAATTACGGATGCGGTTTACTAACACCTTGGTTACTAACTTATACACCACATTACATAGGCTAATGGGTCTAAACTCTTTAAAAGATGAAGGGTGATCCACTTTGGGGATAAGAACCATGAGAATATTCGCCAACCCACACTGAATTGAGCCTGTTTGAAAAGCATTCTCCACCAGCCTCCACACATCATCACCCACAACTTCCCAATACATTTTGAAGAATATCGGTTGAAACCCATCACGACCTGGAGCAGAGTAGGATCTCATACCCATCAGGGCACGGTGGACTTCATCCTTAGAAACAGGTGCGGTCAAAGACATAGCCTCCTCCTCAGATAAAACAGGTAAGGACGGTGTAGGAATTATAGAATTGCTGGCCTCCTTCACACAAAATAAATTTTTAAAGAAAACAATAGCCTCTTGCTGTAAAATTTCTGGCTCAGCGCACCACTCCCCCCTGGAAAGAAAAGACCATGAATGCGATTTCGCTTCCTACGAATAATTGTTTGGGTGTGAAAAAATTTAGTATTCTGGTTCCCAAATTTAATCCAATTCTCCCTGGATTTTTGGAACCAAAAGGTTTCCTCCTGGAGCAAGATACTATCATATTCTTTCTGTAACTCCGCCTGTACTTGGGAGAGAATTGCAGAATCAACAACTTCCAATCGACGTTGGACTCCCCGAAGACGAGATTCAATATTTCTTTTACGCTTAAAAATATTGCCAAAAGTCTTCTTATTAAATTCTAGGGATGCCTCTTGCACTTTTTTAATCCACTCATCACAGCCCTGCGATCTTCATTCCAGGCATTTCGGACCACGTCCTCATACTCAAAATGTAAGCACCATGCTGCCTCAAAACGGAAAGGACGATTCCCACCAGAACGATTAAGAGTACCACACCGAAGAAGGAGAGGGCAATGGTCTGAGTGTAATCTGCAAAGAGCCTCAATGTTGGCTTCCGGGAAAGCTAACCTCCAGCCATTGTCTGCCAGCCCTCTATCTAGACGTCTAGAGATTAATTGGCCTCCTCTACATCTTCTCTGCCAAGTGAACCTCATACCAAAGCTCCCCAAATCTAGAAGATTACAAGAGTCTAGAAAATTTGAGAACTGATTTGCACGAGCCAGCGAAAATGTCCCCCCCTGTTGTTCATGAGAAAAAAGAATTTCGTTGAAATCCCCCAACAAAGTCCAGGGGATATCCAGCTGGCTTCTAAGAGAATTGAGGTGGTCCCATAAATGGCAACGAAGAGAATAGACTGGCCGAGCATAGATTCCTGAACACGCCCATTTCTCATTCCCGGCTTCCACCACAATAGTTATCGCTTGAGGAAAGGAATCAATTAATTGGAACTTAAAATTACTGGATACTGGTATAAGAGCCCACAAACCACCTGCATGTCCTTGGGCCTCCTCTAATGCCAAAGCCTTATAATCTACTGATCTCCAAAACTTGCTGGTTTTTGAAAACTGAACGTGTGTTTCCATAATGAAAACCAAATCAGGTTTGTATCTTCTGAGCAGCTCCCGTAAATGCCGCTGACCAAGATTGCTAGCAGCCCCACGAATGTTCCAAGAAAGAGTGCAAAAATCTTTGAAGGCAATCATTAAAACTAATAGAAAAGACAGAATGGGCAGCATAAAACTACCCCAGGACACGCCCCTTAAGTTTCCATGTGGTGAACGGTAACAATCTTTAGCTCCAAATCCTCCTGAGCGTTGGACCCATGGTCTTCCCCTTGACTCGTAGATGTCAACGCCGCTCCACAAATAACAGCTTCATGGTTCTTCATTTTTGGGTCAGGTGGCTTTGGTTCATCTATGAATCTAAAATGATTGGGGCTAATCATTTCGACATCCAAAGCTGTCACAATATTCCCCATGAAGGTTTTAGTGCTAGGAACTGATGGTTGCTTGCTGACTCCCACATTCCGTTCTTCTCTTACCTGCTCATGCTCCTTTTCTTTATTTTTCCCAGTAGAAGACGTTGAGCTTGCTTTATGGAAAGCTTCCACAAAAGGTTTATATCTCTCTTCTGGAACAATCTTGGACTGGACAAACACAGGCTCTCTCCTTGGTCTTTTTTTGCGTGTCCAAGTTTCCTGGGGTAGGGGTGGGCTGTTAAAAACCTTCGGCCCATTAGATTCTTGGGTATCCCGCTGCACCTCTTTCTCCTTGCCCAGCTGTGTGAACATATTTGAGCCTAATCTAGAAGATTTACCATCCTTATTTCCCTCCTTAGAATTATTATTAGTGATCTTATCACCCTTAGATTAAGCCCCTTTTTTTGTTCGCGATTGCTGCGATTTTTTGGATTTGGAAACCGAAATCCACTCCCCATGCAAATCACTATTCACGTGATTTTTGCTTTCCGGAAATAGATTGGGTTGCTGCACCTCCCCTCCTGTAGCCGCTGTGCCTGAGGAGTTCGTCGCCATCCCTCCTGGTACCATATTCTCCTGAGTACTAACCGTCTTCTTCGAGCAGTTCCTAGCTACATGGCCATAATGTTCGCACGCAGAGCACAAAAGGTGCAGGCCCTCGTATTCGACCTTATACCAATGGTCTCTCATCCAGACCTTTCCCACAACTGGTTGATCCAAAGGAATCTCCACACAAACTCTTGCAAACTTACCCCTTGAGACATTCAACGTAGTGGTGTCCACCTTGATTGGAGTTCCTAATGCTGCTGCCAGTGAAAGTAGAATACTCTCATCATAGTATTCTAATCCAAGACTCGGAAAGCGTATCCAGACCAAGGTTTTGTTGATAGCCATGTCTGATGCAACGAAGTCTGGAGTCCAATCCCGCACCGCTACATAGTGATCAAAGATCATCCATGGGCCTCCTTGTGTGACTTTCTCACGATCCTGCGCATAATCAAATTTTACCACAAAATAGCCATGTCCAATATCCATCATCTCGAACCCTCCAACAGTTTTCCAAAGTTTCTTCAATCTCTCCAACATGGTCATATAACCAATTGTCTTCCCAAGAAGTTTGATGATCACAACGTCCATCCAAGGTGTCCATAATGTATTAAGCACACCATCAGCAATGAAGCATCTAGGCTTGAGACGGTTCCCATCTTCCAACTCAATTCTGAAGAGTTTCTGTCCAATTAAATCTACCTCCTCCCTTTTCTGTAATGGTTGTTGTTGTCCCATAAGTTTGTCCCGGAAAGAGATCTTACCCTCTGACGAGGTGCCATGTTTATCCGGTGGTATGGGAGGAACGGTAACCCTCTCACTCTCAACCGGCGTCTCACTCATACTTTTGAATCCAGTAGTGAACTAAGGTTGAAGACCCACGTATGGGATTTCAAGGAAACTTGAGATTCAAATAATGATATCATTGAATGAGAATGATAAGACATGATTAAGAGTGAAATTTACGTGCTAAAAAGGTGGTTTAACTTTGGTGTGCTTGATAATTTAGTATTGTGTATAAGAAAATTCATTCTCATACCCCACGGAGATCAATCTAGTGATGGGGATTTGAGTAGCTCAGCATTAAATATTATATTATAACCTTATTACCCTGCTTGTAAAAAAATCCACATCATGCGATGTATCTTTCAAACTCTAACGGAAATAAGAAAAAAAAGATGGGGAGGGTTTCTAGTGTAATTTAACTACAGATATTATAAGATGGAGAGGGTTTTAAGAGTTAGGGTTTAAGCGTGCAGTCCGCTCATTTCCATTTCTCACATCATCGCTCATTTCCCCTTCCCTTCCCTGCTTTCATCACCATGTGGGCTCTTCGTCGAGCTTCGCTTCGTCCCAGGTAAACTACCTAACTCTCTTTCATTCAGATATTGATTTTGAACAAAGCTTTTTGATTGAGGTAGATACGAATACGCACCATCATCACTTTAATGTAGTGGTAGCCTCAGCAATTGTAGCCAGCTGCTGTATGCATCATCTATTCCAAATTGCAACTTGTTGTTACTGAAGAATCGCGTGGTTCAGCGCCGCTATAACAACAAGCGGCGAAAATCCAATTCTGCCCCTCTCTTTTCTTCGATCAGTATGCCATTGCTCATTTCTTTAGGGTTACTTTTATGATTCCACATCTTCTTCAGAACCAGTTTGAGGTTTTTTTTTTGAGCTTTTATACTCGTGAAGTTTTAATTAGTTGTACTGTATCTATTATCTTCACTGTAGCGGCCATCCCGCAATCTCCCTGTAGCATGTTTTTGGTTTGGTTGTTATTGTGATTAGCGTTTAATCAAGATTAAATGAGCCTAATTTTATGAATTAGTCTGGTAGGTGCTCATTCTTTAGCACCTGTGAGAGATTGTGCTTACTGTTTATTGTGCATTGTTTGTAGGATCCAAAGACTTAATGTAGGGGCTTCTCCGGCTTCTTGTGTTAAATTAATGCCAACCACCTGTGTGGAAGATGAGGCTGGTATCCATGAGTCTCATCAAATAAAAAATGGTAGATTTCTGTCAGCGAGCACATTTTACCACACGGGTCATGCTCCCCTGAATTTTACTGTGAGCAGGCGGGAACTTTCATCACAGGCTGATCCTAGTAGCACCAAAGAGGACGATGATGTGGAAGATGGGTTGTCTGAGGAGGGAGATGACAATGACTCTGAAATGGCCCTGTCTGATGATGATGAGGATAGTGGGGAACCACACAATGAGCTGGAGTTGTCAGAAACTGAGATTGATCCAACGGAGAGCAATAAAGGTAGAAGGACTCAATCAGAACTATTCAATGTGATTTTACAGGCTCCAGGTTTGTCTGTTGGTTCTGCTTTGGATAAGTGGGTTAAAAAAGGGAAAGAACTAAACAGGAAAGAGATCTCATCAGCCTTGAGTAGTCTTCGGAGGCGTAAAATGTATGGGAGGGCTTTGCAGGTAAATGAAGCATACTTATATCTGCATCCAATTTATACAATTTAACTTTGAAGTACTATGCTAATAATTCTAATTTTACTAAATGGGTGAAGTTCTTTGATGTTAGTGATGAAAATTCCCCCATGGATCTGAGAACAAGATATATTTTATCTTAACAGAAAAGCATAGACACAGATTTTTCCCTTGTCCATTTCAAAATATATTCTTTCGCCTATAAACATGTCAGAAAAATTACATATTTGTTCCAACCAATGTCAAGAAGCATCATTAGTCCTATTTAAAAGCAGTCTTGGCTGGCCCTATTCAATTGTCTATTGTTTACTGTCTAATACTAACTGTATCGTTTTCATCTCTCCTATTCCAATCATCTAAAAAAGCATGTCTTCTAAGTCTAGTTCATCAAGAAACAATTCTGCTGATTCAAGAAGTACACCACCCTCAAGTGGATCTTGTACATCTCCACTAATATCCCACAACTTTGTCTCTTCTTTAGTATATCCTTCATCTTTCCTATACGAAAGTTAGGTTGGAATGCACATAAACCAAATCCTCTGCCCTTTTTGGACCCATTCTGTGCCTCATCAAAGAATGAATAAAGGAGCATGTCCTCTAGTTCCTCTCAACATAATATAGAACAAGGCTGTACAAGAAACTATAAGACAATTTTTTAGAGCTGTATCCCAACTGTATCGAGGGAGTATCCCAGATGTACTAAACAATAGTTTCTTTTAAAAAAACATATAAATAGAGGATACTCTCTAGATATGTATCTATGAGTATCATACACAGCTTGTGAGGTGGTAAAGCAGAGGTTGCAAGCTAGTCCTTTTAACTATGTGGGTGAGACTTTTCTTGGGATTTGGCAGAACAAGGGTCTTAAGGGTTTATTCTTTGACCCTGGTGGAATTTTATGATGATGAGGGTTGCTTGTCAAGTCCTTACTAAATTTCAGAACAAAATCTGAGATTCAGTTGTTAGGCGTCTGTTTGCATTGCTATTTGCTACCAACCATAGAAGGTAGTGAAAAGGTGGTAAATGGGGATTTGGTTCCAAGGATATGGGTTCTAACTTATTCTATAGCTGCCGTTTCTTCAGACTTCAGACCAGGAAAAGTGGGACCCAGGTGGAAATTTTTTCAATCAATCCAAGAGAATGATCCAAACAATCACCTTGAGGACAAGGTGAAACCATTTTCTTTGGGGGTGGGGGAGTATTGTTAGGATACCCCACTGTTTGTTAGTTAGGGAGAGTGGAATAACGAGATATAAATAGTGGGAGGGAAAGATAGGAGGAGGATCTGATCGTTGAGAGGAAATTAGTGCTTTTGGGAGGTTCAGACTTCAGACCCAGAGTTATGTAATATCTTTCTCTGTAATTGAGGGAGTTTATCTCTCTTTCTTGTAATAAGATACTATATTCCTATCACTCTTCTTTTGCTTAGTGCTCTTCTTTTCCTTCTTTATTCTTTTTATTTATTGGGGAATGACTTTCTTGTGATGAGATAAAATTTAGGTACATAGTTGTGGATTATGCATTAATACTGCTATACTCATAGTCATTGGTAATCATTTGATGGTAGTTAGCGCTAGAGTAGTCAATAACTGCGTTTTGTGGCTCTATCATGCTGCCATAGCCTCCCTGAGTCCCTTTGCTAGACAGAGCATTGTGGTATGTTTTGACATAGTGGCCATCGTTGGAAATTGGGGTCACTATTGTGGTGTTAGTGCATCGCAGCTACTATGTCAATCAGGGGGATGAAAACCCCGCTTTTCTTCTTTTTCTGTTGTGCCCTTGGACAAAAACCCACGGTCCCACCTCTATTTTGATCTTCCAACCGAAAAATCTTCCTACTTCCTGCATCCCACTTGTTTTCTGGTGATTTACCAGGGACCTAGTGGTTTTCCTGTCAAGTCCACTTGTTCGACCATCTTCTCACTGGTAATTTTTTCTGGCCAACCTGGCGTTGTTTTGGCAACCTGTTGATTGCTGTTCGCTCTCTGCTGATTCGCACATGTTCTCTGTTGGTTTGGTTCCAAAAAAAAACTCATTTTCTGTTTTTTCTTCTTTATTAATTCCATCCTCCTCGTTTTTTGATTTTATTCCTCTATACATTCCTTTCCCCTTGCTCCTTGACTTTTATTATTCTTGAATGTTGACTTGTTAATTATGCTTTAATTTGTATGTCTAGATTGTGACTTTTGATTATTAATGATGAATATGTCTTCAGTTATCCATAATCTTTAGTGGCTATCCTGTTATAGCATTTTTGGGGTTGGCCGCTCCATGCCGCTATTTGGGATTTAACACCTATGGTTAGGGCTGTAGGGGAGGGGGAATGGTTCATTTTTTTTTGGCATATGGATTATGTTGCAAATGCTTTTAGTAGCATGTAATGTTTCTTCGGTTGATAATGCAAGCATAGTCTTATATTGAGTTTATTGTTCTATAATATTATTCCAATATATGTAACAACTTAGATATTTGTTCAAATTAACTGATTGACATTGTCAATGTATATTTACTTGCTTGAGTTTCCAGTTTTACAATTTGATGTTTTACAGTGTAAATTTATCTTCTTTCTTTTTTGGTTGGTACTGTAGCTCTTCGAGTGGCTAGAGAAAAACAAGCATGAATTTTCTGAGAGTGATTATGCTTCTCAACTTGATTTGATTGCCAAATTGCGTGGCCTCCTTAGGGCAGAAAAATACATCGAGAGTGTTCCAGAATCTTTTAGAGGGGAGTTGATGTACCGAACATTACTAGCTAACTATGTTAGTCAGAACAATTTGAAGAAAACTGAGGAAACATTCAACAAAATGAAGGACTTAAATTTTCCTGTTACAGCATTTGCTTGTAACCAGCTGCTTCTTATTTATAAGAGGGTAGACAAGAAGAAAATAGCTGATGTGTTACTGTTGATGGAAAAAGAGAATGTCAAACCTTCTCCTTTTACTTATCAAATCTTAATAGACACTAAGGGTCAGTCCAGTGATATTGCTGGAATGGATCAAATTGTTGAGACTATGAAAGCAGAAGGCATTAAACCACACCATCGAACAAAGGCAGCCTTGGTTAGGCATTACACCTCAGCTGGGCTTAAAGAAAAAGCTGAAGCTATATTAAGGGAGATTGAAGGTGAAAACATGAGAGAGAATCGGTGGGTATGCCCAACTTTGCTTCGCCTTTATGCAAACCTGGGAAAGGCTGATGAAGTGGAGAGGATTTGGAAGGTCTGTTGTGAGACAAAGCCTCAGATTGATGACTACTTGGCTGCAGTTGAAGCTTGGGGAAAGTTAAACAAAATTGAAGAAGCAGAGGCAGCTTTTGAGACGATGTCAAAAAAATGGAAACTTTCTGCCAAGAACTACTCAGTACTCCTGAAGGTTTATATAAATCATAAGATGCTAATGAAGGGTAAGGATCTTGTTAAGCGAATGGCAAATAGTGAGTGCAAAATAGGCCCATTGACCTGGGATGCACTTGTGAAACTTTATGTCCAAGCTGGGGAAGTTGAGAAGGCAGACTCTGTTTTGCGGAAGGCAGTGGAGCAACAGAAGATGAGGCCATTGTTTGTTACTTATATGGCTATTTTGGAGCAGTACGCAAAGAGGGGCGACATCCATAATTCAGAGAAAATTTTCCAGAGAATGAGAGAAGCTGGTTATACTTCTCGAATCACTCAATTCCAAGTTCTAGTACAGGCCTATGTAAATGCCAAGCTTCCAGCATATGGGATCAGGGAGAGGATGAAAGCTGATAACATATTTCCCAACAGAGCTTTGGCTAACCAGTTGGTTCTAATTGATGCATTTAAGAAAACTGCAGTTTCTGATTTGCTTGATTGAGGAAATTAGCATATACTGTTAGGGTTGCTTCTACTCCTCAAATGCACTCAGATGCAACTATTAGTTTAATAGTAAGATTGAACTCCCCAAATTCGTATGTTGTCTTGTACTGCTATCTAAGAAAAACTCTTGCCTTGAAGCGCATAAATTGCTGCATAAATACTGGTTTTATGATTTTTATGGCGTCCATTGGTTGAAAAGCTAGCTTTCTCAAGCAGAGGCTACAACCATTTTCACAATAGGTGAGCAAAGTCGTACGGAAATGATGTTTTCCTCCTCTGCCCCGAGTGAAATGATGTAATATCTTTAAACATCATAATTTTTATCGTTTCAGGTTATGTAAATGATGAGTATTTTATTATAAGATTAAACAAATTTATTCCCGAATATAAAATATTTCCAGGAAAAAAATAACTGAGATTCCCATGGTAATTTTCACTTTTCCATGGTTTCTATTTGACCAAGGATTGAATTCTAGCAGCAACTTCCCAAATAGGAGTATCTTTTTGGGAGAAAACCGTTGCATTACGGGTGAGCCAAGCTTCCCATAAGATAGCCAGAAACAGAAAGCCATGCTTCTTCTCCCCTTCCATAATCCAATCCTGCATCATGTGGTTATGATAAAAGTTTGAAGTGGAATCCATCCCAAAATGGTGCCAAATCTCTCGAGCTTTAATACAGTCCCGCACACAGTGGAAGACTCACGATATTGCATCTCGGACATGTTGGAGCAATTGGGATAACCCTGTGAGCAAGAAGATCCCGAGTTGGGAGTGCCCCGTGGCAAAGCAGCCAGGTGAAGAAACAGACATTTTCAGAGGCCCTTAGCTTCCAGATCCAACCCCGTGAAGACATATCTTGTTGTCCAGCACTGGCTGAAAATGCTCTTTTGAAGGCCTGGAAGCCCAAATACCTACCTAGATTTGAAGTAGGTCTAATTGAGGATATTTGCAGAAACCGATCCTTCTTAGCATTTGGTACTTGTCTAGATTAATTTTCAATCCGGAGGCAGTGCAAAAACTATTGAGGAGGGAGGTCATGAAACGGATCTGACTATTCTGTGCTTTAATGAAAAGTAAGCAGTCATCAGCAAAGAATAAATGTGAGATTTTGGGACCTCCAGCTGTTAAAGCAAAAGGTTTCCAATCTCCATTGTTCACTGCATTCTCAATAAGCAAGCCCAATTTCTCCATGCACAGGCGCCTTATAGGATTTCTGTTCATAAGAGAGCATGGGTCCATCATATTAGAAAACGCTCCAGCTCTAGAGGAGCAAAACGTGCCACCTTTCTGTTCATGCGAGAACAATAACTCATTGAATTCACCAAGAAGGACCCATGGGTGATGGAAGGTGGATTTAAGGGTGATGAGATGGTCCCAAAGTTGCATGCGGAGAGATGGATTTGGGCTTGCACAGCGGAGATCAAAATGGACATTGCCTGAGTGCATTGGTTGGATTTAGAAGATTCTCCTTTCCCATTATCCGTCTTGGTTGGCACGTTGGAGACTTTCTGTTTTAACGACTTTTTATTTCAGGTAACTAGGAGCCAATCTCCATGCATATCTTTGTCCACGGATTTTTCGCCCATGATCTTGCTAGGGTTAGTTGGAGCACCGTGAAACCCTGCTGGTTGACTACCAACAGCTAGAGGCTGACCGCCGTTAGACTCTGTAGCTGGAGCTTCCTGGGAGAGCTTGGTGCAGTTTCGAGAAACATGGCCGTAACATCCACAGTAAGAGCATAGGAGATGTCGTATTCAACTTTGTACCAGTGTCCCCTTAATCAAACTTTACCTACAACAGGTTTTGTTAGGTCTATCTCCACACATACACAGGAGAATTTTCCCCTGTTTGCATTCAAAGTCATCATGTCCACGCGAAGGGGTGAACCTACTGCTGATGCCAAGCGTAAAAGGACACTCTCATCATAGTATTCCATAGAGACGGCAAAATGGGTCGGTCCGATCGGGTCCGCCCGCCCGAACCCGCAATGTGGGAGGGCTTAAGCACTCAAATTAGAGGCCCATATTTTTATCGGGCTTTTTAGCCCGAAAATAAAAAAGCCCGGTCTTAAGCGGGCTCAAGCCGGTTAGGAAAACGAATCCAAACTAGCGTGCTGTTGATGGTTGCTTGAGAAGAGACGAAATTCGGGACCCAAGGACGA
Organism: Sesbania bispinosa; assembly: GCA_026901365.1. Classification (NCBI taxonomy): domain Eukaryota; kingdom Viridiplantae; phylum Streptophyta; class Magnoliopsida; order Fabales; family Fabaceae; genus Sesbania; species Sesbania bispinosa. The sequence goes on from QLOH01000269.1 coordinate 489,121, forward strand.
ACTGTCAGGTAGTGGTCAAAAATCATCCACGACCCCCCTTCAATCACTTTTTCTTTGTCGGAGGCCAAGTCGAACTTAACCATGAAATAGTCGTACCCCACATCCATAATATCAATTCCCCCTGTAGGTTTCCACACAACCTTAAGTTTATCCCTCATTGTAAGGAATCCTACCGATCTTCCTAGCAGTTTAACGAACACAGCATCATGCCAAGGTCTCCATAAATCATGTAGAACTTGATCATCAATAAAACAACGTGGGAGTAAACGGTTCCCATCCTCATACTCTATGCGAAAGAGTTTCTGACTAATCAAGTCAGTTTTCTCTCAGTGTAGGCAAGGTGGGCATCCTCCCATGAGTTTGTCACAAAATGAGATCCTTTGTTGCTGCTTTCAGCCATCGTCCGGGGGTTCCGGCGGAGGATCCAACGTTGGGGTAACTACGTTTTGCTCAGAGGAAGTCATCTTGTTTTAAGATTATGCATCCTCAATATTTTAAATATACATTGGAATAGTATACTTGGGAATAACATTCCTGAAATACTTTTAGGAATTAATTTATATAACTTGAGAGATCCCATTTAAAAATCTATCAAATGTTGTAGAATTTGTCAATTAAAAATTTGCAGACTCTTACACTTTGTTTTGAAGTGGGAAGAAAATAGGTAAAAGGAAAATAGAAAAAGAAATGAGTGAATTTTATGATTAATTTGAATAAGATGAAAACAGAGATAACATGAAAGAAAAGTTTGATTTCTTCTTTTTTTTTTCATTTGTTTGATCAGATAGGAAAGGTTAGAAACAGAAAGAATAATGGATATAATTACCTCATACCGTCGTGAAAAGAAATGCACAACTACTTTGCTGGGTGTCTAAATGTCTTGCGAGAAAGCAAAATATATTAAGGACACTTTGGTCTTTTTGCATGACATGAGCCTTCATCTACCACATTTCTTTTCAATTATCAACGAGGTGAAAGACCCTCTTGGGAGTTGCTTTTAGCATCCCTTTTTGCTATTCACACTCTTACTCCTCCCCTTTTTGAATTTTTTCCCAAATTACCTTCATGAACTAGTTAGACTTGTTAGATATGAGATATTTAAGACATTGTTTTAATGTAAATTTGAAAACGACAACCTTATCAACGCTCATGTTCTCAAGATGATTGAGTTCATTAAGATCCTCAAAAGTTGAATTTTTTCTCTTGACTAAGAGTTGGCGAAAGACTTGTTCTACAACCACTGTCGAACAAGTATAGTCAGTTTGTCAAGATAAGGGAGAGGACAACACAAGAAGCCCAATGACAATGTGGGTAAGAAGAGTAGTTCCTTTGTGATGTGATTTGAAAAAGAAATTACTTAATGTACTTAAAGGAGTTCAAAAGAAGAGAAGTGGGACTTCTACTTCATGTATTCTGTTATGGAATTCTACTTTCTATTTCTTTACCTTAAGTATTTGATATTTGATATAAATAACACATATTTCTAAAATGTGTAAGATCTATGAAGAAATAAAACATTGACAATGGGTAAAATGGATCTATATGTTCATGTTGTAGCAAGAGTTGTTGCCTTTGTTGTAGAACTTGTTATCATTGCCCATTGGACTTATTATTGAGATAGAGAACATTATTTCTTGTATGGACAAGAGAATTCTTCAAAAGGTTGTTCAATTTATTTAACGATGATTTTATGTTCTCGTTTTTAATAGTTTAATCTATAATAAAATATTAAAAGGTTCAAGTCAACGATAAAAACCTCGTTCAACATTAGCATTGTTGTTTAAGACACATGAATGAGAAATGCACTTCAAGATTCCATAAAGATGGATTCTTGAACTAATTTGATTTGGAATCATTTGAGGTAAGAAAGTCTTGTTTATTTGAGAGATGACTAAGACCTCATTCTCAAATAAAAGTGAGAGGGGAGATAATCTTTTGGGCTTTATACATAAGGATGTATGTAGGCCTCTAAACACAATTGCTAGAAGTAGGTTTTAGTACTTCATTACATTTATTGTTAATTTCAATCAATGTGAGATTTATGTATCTAATAGAACACGAATCAAAATTCTTTTAAAAATCCATAGAATTTGAAAATGACATACAAAATCATATTGGTAAGAGTATTAAGGTCTTTCAATCAGATTGAAGTGGTAAATACTTCAACCAAGAAATGTAATGGGTATCTCATAATGAGTGATGTAATATCACTTCTCATGATACAACATTTTGAATGTTATTTTTAATATGAGAAATTAGATTATACTGGATATGATCTAATTGATGATTGTCATAAGAGTATTACAAACTCCTTATGGATACATGCTCTATAAAAAAACTTTCGTCCACTTAACCACATTCTACCTAGCATCAGAAGCTTGAGGGGCACGTTAATTCTTTTAAGGCAAAAGTTAAGCCCAACTGGCTCCAGTGCATGTGGGAGATTTTTGGTGTATGCCTTAGAGGCCAATGGTATATTAACCTCTTTTAGCATACAATATTTCATGTTAATTATAAAAGATATTCTTTATTATATTAATTAATATGACAAAGTCCTTAGAATGACTTGTTCGCCGCTGTAAGATATCAAGTTTGACTTGATAGTAAAATTCTATAGGCGACTTCAGAACGTCAATCTCAAATCATCCGCAGTCAAGTATTATTGTGAAAAATGACAACAATAATACGTCGAGACTAATATGTGAGTAGATTGACGACTATGTCTCATTGGTCATGGATATGTGATATAAAATCTTTCACATGGGTACACATTAAAGGGTTTTAATGGTGTACCGGACCGACCCACCATGAGAATGCTACATGGATTATTATGTATGTCATTAGCGATTCTCATAGTGACAATGGTGTATGTGTTCCTTTGACATAATGTCACTACGGTTCCCAACATGAGGAGTCATATGCTTTGGTGTCATCAAACGTCATGCCTACCCCAGTGACTATAAATGTGGTTACCGAGTATGCCACAAATCATGTGGAGGGATGAGAGTGACTACATGGGATTTGTCCCTCCCACATAATGGGAGTTATATCCTGAGTCCCTTGATTGAGTGAGACTACAAAGTTCATGGTCGTGCCCAAATAATATCAGTATGAGATATTAAGATTATTTATTATATGTCTAATCAAGAAATCAAGAAACCGAGATTGAACTATACAAGGATGACACGTTCCATGCCCTGTGTTCAATCTAGATATATGGACAAAGGGACTATACATACATGGTAACATTGGTCGCATATTGGCTATATGTCAAATCACATTGACAATTCCTATTATTTGGATAATAGCGATGTTTTGCTAGATATCATTCGCTACTTGTAATATTAAAATAAGATTTTAATGTTACTGCCAATATAATGAGAACCTACAAGGTCACACACTTAGAATGGGTTGACTAGGACGCTGAAGCCATTAGATGGTTTTAATTGAACTTTTAATTAGATTAGAGGTTCATGTGATGTGAAGCTTATTTAGTAAGACTAAATGGGCCAACTCATTAGCTTGGTCCTACACATGGATTGACATCACTAAATCCTAATGCTCACTATGGGGGTTAGCCACCACGATATATAGAATGTATAGGTGATAGCTAAAAAAAAAGAAGAGATTACTCTAATACTCCAAACCCAAAAAGAGAAATAGGTTTTCTTTAAATCATGTCACCATCCCTCATAGTGAGAGAAAAAGAAAATCACCCCTTCGGCGCCGTTAGCACTGCGAAAGAGGGAGTCCCAGTATCGCATTCGTGTGGATACTAGTAGAGGCATAACTACTCTTATGTTTGTGGTTTGGCAAAAAGGATACGATCACTTGTCACACTAAAAAGGATACTCTATAAAACAATTTATGGATTTTGCATAGATCCTTGGAGGGTTTTGGATATATTTAAATTTTAAAAGTTCAGGTCTTCCATTGCATTTGACCTTCCAACACCCAATACTAGATTGTATTGTCGTCATCGGAGCTAGCACCAAAACCATTACCATTGCGGGTCCCAAACACTTGTATAAAAAATCGAAGATTGTGATTTCTTAAAGGTGAAGTCTCTGAATTGAGGCTTGAAGTGAAGCATGAAGAGAGGTCCTCTGTTGCGACTGAGCAAGTTGAACTTGCAACTCATATGCATAGGACTGGAGAGGGGGTAACCAAAAGGTATATTTCCGGTTTTAACAATGAGGGATAAGGGGTTCCAAGAGTCGTTGGGTCAGTAAGCGACTTTAAGTGAGGGACCTGATTCGAAGAATGTGGAGAGGTTGAGAGTGAGTTCCTTTGAGTCACCGACTACAATGTCGGATTGGAAGGGTATATGCCCAAGATGCTGAGTGGGACTTTGGCCTTAAACAATGGATTTTTCTGTTCCTTGTGGAACTTTAGGGAAACTTTCATTCTAGCTATTATTGGGGCAGAAACCCTAGGTTTAATTTGGGGATTGTGTAAAATGACATTGTATCAAGCTTCCTAAGTCAAAAAGATGGTATCTTGCTCAATTCGACCACAATATACAAAACCTAGAAGCATCACAAATTCATTAAAGAAGACAATACCCCACGACCACAAACAAAAATCCAAACTTTAACCCAAAATTGATGAGAACAAGCTGCAAGACAAGTCCTGAAGCATTAACTGAAAACCCAAATCACTTTTTATGTTGGGGAAGAGAAATAGAAAAGGACATGTTTTGGGTAACAAAGTTAGCAAATTTTGGAGTGAGGCATACTTGGTGGTGGTGATACTTTTTCTCTGTTTGATTCTATAGAGACTAATCGAAAGCAAAACAGAATAGCAAAAGAAGGAAACTCCACGTAGGATTTGTGAATGCACTTAGATTGTTGGGTAGGAGAGATAAGTTGACACATTAGCAAAAAACACAAACTATATACACGAATGAATGATTTGCAAAAATAAAAAGGGAAGGACGATTTAAAAAAAATTACAGGAACCAAAAATAAAACTAACTAATTTTACAGGGATGAAAAAATATATTTTACCCTATTTTTTAATATGGGCCATGAGACATTTTCTAGTTTTCTTCTCTAGCCAAACAATTGTAAATGAGCATTTTATCTAAAAGTCTTTCATCATAAAATATCATCTATCTTTTGCTTGAACCAAACATATGCTTGGTTTCTATAATTTTGAGACACGGTTGAAATAATATTTGAAAAGCCCGTGATTTTGGGATTTAAATTGACTAGACATGTATTGACAAATAAGCAAATTGTTTGGAACTTGAATATGTGGTAAATAACCTCACCGAAGATAAATTTACAAAGAAAAAATTTGAAAAAATATAAAGGAAAAGCAAATTAAATTGACAATATATATATGGATGGGGATCAACTTATTCCAGGGGTAACTCTTGGTAAAGTTACTCTATTTAATAACTTCTTATAAACATTAAATTTCATCAATCCAACTATCATATTTTAAAGTTTTCATTAACTAGATCAAACCTACATAATTTCATAAAATTTTAAAATTATTTGATATTTAATCAAATCAAATCACTTCAATTTAACGTACAATATACATTTTAAAATATAAGTAAATGTCTACTATAAGATTACATACCTATTAATGTCCAATTGATCTAAAATTTGGTATGCATGATCATCATATTAATATCACATTATTCAACGATTAGATTTGTTAAATTCACATTCTACAAGTAATTATTAAGTAGAGTAACTTTGCCAAAGTTATCACTGGAGTAAGTTGATCTCCACCCCGATATAAAGGAGATAGATCCTAATATATATATATATATATATAAAGAAATAAGCTAATAGAAAGTAAATTGACATGCAGTTAAATAAATTTAACACTAAAGTAAAATTACAAGAAAAGAAATTACTACTTCCATTCATATTTATTTATCCACTTCAAAATAATAAATATTGTTTATTTATCTGTCTACTTATAAGTTCAAATCAATATTAATATATTTTTTTTAATTATACCCATATATTAATTTTTAAGTAATAATAAATTTCTTTATCATTAAGGAGAAATAATGTAAAATGAATAAGGGGTATAGTAAAAGGTTTAATATTGTATAAAAATAAAAATATTGATGATATTTCTTATTAATTTGTGTGTACTTTTTTTTATTTAATGGACAAATAAATAGGACAAGGTAATAAATAAAATACTTTGATTAAAGTTGAATGAAAGTAAATAAATTGACCCACAAGCAACAAAATGTAAATTGAAAAACTAGTAAGCTAATGAATAATTAGTAAATTTGATAAGGTTAGGTAAAGGTATAGATAAATGGTATTGAAAAGAAAAGTCAAAACCAATACTTGTTCATCCAAGCAGTAACTAGTAAGAGCATCACACCACTGGTAGATCTTCAGCCGCATCTTATTAAAAGATGAAGTGCTTATCTTGGTATTACTGATGATATGGAGGACAATTCTTTAGAGATTTTAGATTAGAACTAGTGATTCTGTAAGCATCGATGCTTAATGTTAGGACCACAAGAAACACTAGAAGGGGGTTGAATAGTGTTTTAAGAAACCTTTATAGATTTTTGTGAAAACCTTTTAACAAGCAAAGTAAAGAGTTAAGGGTAGAGAGAACTTAATCATAGAAATTTATATTGGTTCACCCACTAACCCAGTGAGCTACGTCGAGCCCCAGGGCAAACCTCCACTGGATTTTCCACTATCTGAACACAGTTACAAGTATTCTTTGATCACACAACCTCTTCAGGCTGAACACCAAGTATTCTTTGTAAACCCAGCCTCTCCAGGCTGAAAACCAAGTATTCTTTGCACACCCAGCCTCTCCAGGATGAAAACCAAGTATTCTTTGTACACCCGGCCTCTCCAGGATGAAAACCAAGTATTCTTTGTACACCCAGCCTCTCCAGGCTGAAAACCAAGCATTCTTTGTTCACACAGCCTCTCCAGGATGAACACCAAGTATTCTTTGTTCACACAGCCTCTCCAGGTTGAAACCGAGTATTCTTTATTCCTCCAAGCCTCTTCAGGCTCTCAGACACTTATTAGTGTTTACAATATAAACTAAGTTTAAGTTTCTGAGAAACTTAAATTCAGGTTCTTGTACAAAGGGATAATTGAGTATAATTCAGGATACAAAGGATAAATTCTAAGTACAAGGAAATTTGACACAACAGAGTGTTTTAGGCTTGAAAGAATTTTCTCATTAAAGTGGCCGATTCACTCTTTTTGCTAAGACTTTTCTTCTCTTCTTTTCTGGAGAGTTTGTCTAAGTCTTCATGCTCTCATGATCTTCTTTTCTTGAGCGTTTCACCTTTCAGTGGGATTTTTCTATATTGATCTCTCTCTCTCTTAGTACTCTCTCCTCTTCAAGGCCTTTCATTGAGCTATATATAGCATTGGAAAAATAGTCGTTGAGAAAGTAGACGTTGAGAGATAAACTTGTGAAAGTCTTTGTCTTGAGTAGAGTAGGTGTGCAGAGATAGCACTTCTCTGAAACACAACAGGTTCAGAGGTTCCTTTTTCTGTACGATGTTCCATAGGATGCAGAAAGACCTCTGCAAAGACTTCCTCTTGTAGATGAAGGCGGAAGACGTTTAGAGAACTTTTAATCATTGCGCAGAAAGTCTTTCGTCTTTAACAGATATTGGTTTAACTAAATCATTAAGACTTCTCAGCTTAAAGATTGGTACACGTCATCAGAGGGTTGAGAGAGTCTTCAGCAGATTCAAGTTCTTCAGAGAGTTCTTCATTTCAGTGAGCTTGAATTTCCACGTCATCCAGTGATCATTCAGAGAGTATGTGTTCAGAAAATCACAGATTTAGTACGCACATACTTTCAGCAGGTTGATCAATTCTTCATATGGTTGCTTTAACTTGAGCTTCAGCATGTTGCTCAAGATCAGCAGGTTTAAAGAGTGCTTCCTTCAGAAGATTGCTTCAAGCTTGTTTTAGCATATTCAGTGTAAGCTATCTTCAGATCGTTTGGCATAAGTAGTTTTAGTATATTCATGATGGTATCTTCCCGCAACACATAAAACAAATACCTTTGAGCAGAATCTGTTTCTCATTTAGATAATGTGATCAACAAATTTGATAATCATTAAAACCAAGGGTAATGAGTCTTTGATTTAATTTGAATACTTAAATTATTCTGAGACTCAACATTCTCCCCCTTTTTAATGATGACAAATTTGTATATCACTGACAAATATCATAAGGAGAATTTCAAATTTTAAGTTAAGTAAATACTCTCCCCCTATTTCAGATATTTGAACAGAATGAAGTGCTCCCCCTGAATTTGTTCTTTCTGATATTGATGAAACTTTTTCTGAATCAATAAGTTCCTTTTTCTGAAACACTTATCTTCAAAGATTTGTTAGTGATATTACTCTCCCTATTGTCATTATTCAAAAGGGCGGGTGGAATATAACAACGTTCAGAAAGATAAACGTGTAAAGTAAAATGATTCAGATTAAGAAGATATTACTTATCTTTTAAAGATTTTGTAAAGAAAATTTTCAGAGAAGTAAGCATAAATCGCACACGATATATCACAACAAGCAGAGATGCTTTCATCAATATGAAAAGATTTTAAAGTAAGTTCTTCCAGAGAAATAAATGTCAGAGAATAGGAATTAATTTTTGCACAAGATATATTAAGGCAAACAAAGATGCACAAAATAGTGATGCCTCAGAAAATTTCTTATATATTATATTATGAATTTTTTTTAAAACATTTATAAAAAGAGAAGAAATTGTAATCATTTTTTACAAGGATTATTTAAAGAAAAGACTGGCTATCACTGGGCTCCTCTTCTCCTTCAATTCCCATATCCTCTTGCAACTTCAGGAAATCCGTCTTTGTCCTCTCCAATTCCTTTCGAAGGAGGGTGTTCTCCATCTTCAACCTCTTAACTTCAACAGACTCCGATGTTGGTCTTCTTTCAAATGCATCATTCAATACTGTATGTTGACCATCAACCTTGAAGAGGCTAGGACGCCTGTGGTCATAGAGGTGTTCAATGTGAACATTGTGATACTGGAGAAGCTTCATGATTATGGTGTTGTGGGGGAGGATTTCAGCATGGTCCCTTTCCCTTCTTATTATGTCGAACAGAATGATCCAAGGAAGATTAATCTTCTTCCTCTCCAGAAGGTTGAAAACACAGAACCTCTCCATCTTGGAGATGTGGTTATCTCCCACACTAGGAATCATACAACACTTTAGGATTTCAAAGAGAACCTTGGGAATATCCTTCAACCCATTTTCATTGTAGAACAGCTTATTGAACTTTCTTGAACCACCATGATGAGCTTCCCAGATGTCAGAGAACATGGCACCTTTAGCCTTGACTCCCAGCACCTCCTCCAGAATGGCAGTGTTGACAATAATTTCTTGACTCTACACCAGGGCCCTCAAAAAATTCTTTTGTTTTCCTCCACCACCTTCACAGTGTTCCAGAACTCCCAAACACTGGCTTCATGCCATTTGCAATCAATGGCCTCAAAGAAAGATAGCCACCCAACACTTTCGAACAGGTAAGCAATATCGTAGCCTTCCTCAACAAGGATTTTGAAGTCCACCACTTGTGTTTGAAAGATGATAGTAGAGGACGCCATTATAAAGGGAAGGAGAGATGGGTCTTTTGGAGAGTTTGAGAAGTGTTAAGAGCTTTAGAGTGACAGATGAGAGATTGCAGAGGGATTCAAAAGAACAGTGAGGTTCGAACTGCTTCCCACGTCGTGTTTATATAGGCTCAGATAACCTTTAATGATGGCATTTGCAGCGCCGACTTGGGAAGACGTGCATCGTGTAGCAGACGGGTGAAAAGCCATCTCTCTTAAACATCCATGTCATCAATGCTTACAGTTTTCAAAAACTTTTGAAATTATGACTTTTCAATTTTCCGGTTAATAAAGTATTATTTTTAGCAAAAAGAATATAATAACTATGCCTGAAAATATTTGCAATAAATTTTTTATAAAAGAATGCATGCACACAAGATCAAATATTTTTACGAAAGCATGAATTAATTGTTGAAATATTAAACAATGTTACCAGCAGAGATACTTGAGGATTTTAGAAGATGTCTATCTGCTGAGACTCAACATTGCTTCATTAATGATATAGTTTACTTTAGCAGCTTAGGACGAAGGCTCCTGCGATGTGAATCTTTCTTCGTACTGAGAGTTCCTTCTATCCATTTCTTATGATACCCTCTAAAATGTAGACACCAAAGCTTGTTGAGGTTTCCATCTGGATCTTCTTCCCTCAGCATTTGTTAGATGCTCAACCCGAGGTTGAGCTCTAATACCAACTGTTAGGATCACATGAAACACTAGAAGGGGGGTTGAATAGTGTTTTAAGAAACCTTTACAGATTTTCGTGAAAACCTTTTAACAGTCAAAATAGATTTGAAAATATTTGATCAACCTTCCGAAACTAGGAGTTCAGCAACTTGCTGATGCAACTCAGAAGGTTGAGTGAAAGCTTTTTGAAAAGTTTTTTCTTATTAAGAAAGGATTATTTTCTGCGTGGATTATTAAAATAACTTTTCTTAAACCCTCCTTGATTAGTAATAAACAGATAACAACGGAAAGTAAAGAGTTAAGGGTAGAGAGAACTTAACAACAAAAATTTATACTGGTTCACCCACTAACCCAGTGAGCTACGTCCAGTCCCAGGGCAAAACTCCACTGGATTTTCCACTATCTGAACACATACAAGTATTCTTTGATCACACAGCCTCTTCAGGCTGAACACCAAGTATTCTTTGTAAACCCACCCTCTCCAAGCTGAAAACCAAGTATTCTTTGTACACCCAACCTCTCCAGGCTGAAAACGAAGCACTCTTTGTACACCCAGCCTCTCCAGGCTGAAAACCAAGTATTCTTTGTACACCCAGCCTCTCCAGGCTAAAAACCAAGTATTTTTTTTCACACAGCCTCTCCAGGCTGAACACCAAGTATTCTTTGTTCACACAACCTCTCAAGGATGAAACCGAGTATTCTTTATTCCTCCAAGCCTCTCCAAGCTCTCAGACACTTATCAGTGTTTACAATATAAACTAAGTTTAAGTTCCTGAGAAACTTAAACTCAGGTTCTTCTTGTACAAATGGATAACTGAGTATAACTCAGGATACAAAGGATAAATTCTAAGTACAAGGAAATTTGACACAACAGAGTGTTTTAGGCTTGAATTTTTTTTTTTCATTAAAGTGGCCGATTCACTCTTTTTGCTAAGACTTTTCTTCTCTTCTTTTCTGGAGAGCTTCTCTAAGTCTTCATGCTTTCATGATCTTCTTTTCTTGAGCGTTTCACCTTTCAGTGGGATTTTTCTATATTGCTTTCTCTCTCTCTCTTAGTGCTCTATCCTCTTCAAGGCCTTTCATTGAGCTATATATAGCATTGGGAAAATAGACGTTGAGAAAGTAGACGTTGAGAGATAAACTTGTGAAAGTCTTTGTCTTGAGTAGAGTAGGTGTGCAGAGATAGCACTGCTCTGACACACAGTAGGTTCAGAGGTTCTTTTTTCTGTACAATGTTCCATAAGATGCGGAAAGACCTCTGCAAAGACTTCCTTTTGTAGATGAAGGCAGAAAACGTTTAGAGACCTTTTAATCTTTGCGCAGAAAGTCTTCTGTCTTTAACAGATATTGGTTTCACTAAATCAGTAAGGCTTCTCAGCTTAAAGATTGGTACACGTCATCAGAGGGTTGAGAGAGTCTTCAGCAGATTCAAGTTCTTCAGAGAGTTCTTCATTTCAGTGAGCTTGAATTGCCACGTCATCCAGTGATCATTCAGAGAGTATGTGTTCAGCAGGTCACAGATTTAGTATGCATATACTTTCAGCAGGTTGATCAATTCTTCAGATGGTTGCTTTAACTTGAGCTTCAGCATGTTGCTCTAGATCAGCAGGTTCAAAGAGTGCTTCCTTCAGAAGATGGCTTCAAGCTTGTTTTAGCAGATTTTAGATCGTTTGGCACAAGCAGTTTTAGTATATTCATGATAGTATCTTCCTGCAACACATAGAACAAATACCTTTGAGCAGAATCTGTTTCTCATTCAGATAATGTGATCAACAAATTTGATAGTCATTAAAACCAAGGGTAATGAGTCTTTGATTTAATTTGAATACTTAAATTATTCTGAGACTCAACACTTAAGATTAAAAATAAAAATTGTTATATGTTATGAGATTGGTTGATAGACAAGTTTTGGGTTTTTTTAGAATTGTTGGGATGGAGATAAAAAATGATTGAGTTGTTTAAAGTAATAAAAATTTGGGAAAAATATGTTTTTCATCCCTATAGTTTCAGTCAACTTTAGCCTTCGTCCTTGTACTTTAAATCTTGTGTTTTTTGTCACTGAACTTTCTAAACCCCCAAACCGTGGTCTCTACACTTCAGTGAGATCTGTTAACCTGATGAGTTGGCTAACAAAAGTTATATGTCAGCCTCAATAGTGAGTCCTAAATAACCGACTGATCATCTAATTAACTTTTTTATTAATTTTTAATTATTACAATAATCCTAATTGCTAAATTAGGGTTTTCACCTGAACAATTTTACCCGATAAAAAACCTAATTTCATAATTATGGTTATTTAAATAATTAAAAATTAATTTAAAAAATTAATTAGATGAGTTAGCTATTTGGGGCCCACTATTGAGGCTAACATGTAACTTTTGTTACCCAACTCATCAGGTTAACGAATCTCACTAACGGTCAGGGACCATGATTTAGGGCTTTAGAAAGTTCAGGGAGTAAAAATATAGGATTTAAAGTACAGGGACGAAGACTAAAGTTGACCAAAACTATAGGGACGAAAAATATATTTTTCCCTAAAACTTTTATAGTAGTATGAGAAAGTATGAAAAATTATAAAATATTAGTTCAAGAAACTTTTGAAGAATACTGAGATATTGATTACCTACTTGATTTATTTTGAACAAATTGATCTTTAGTTTGGGTATTGTGATTAAATAAAAAAAATTGAAAGATATTTGCTCCCTTAAATGAGGATCTCATACGAAAAGAATAAGAGTACCTGACAATCGGATAAATAAATAACTTTTTTCGGTGTAAGACCACATATATCCTTCATAAGAGACAATCCTATTCGAGCCGGGTAGAACCTCTATGAGCGACAGAGCTCTGGAGCAACCCCTTACCATCCATGTGCTCGGTGGTGGACAAATAAATAACCGTGTGAAATTAATATTTATAACTTTAAATAATACTTGCAAAATAAAATAAATTGTTACGAAGTGGGAACCTATAACTTTAATTAATGCTGCTTATCTGATTGATATTTTTATTTTACTTTGTATTTCAAATCCAATATTGTGTGGCACGTGGATTACTCGAAATGGAGAGGATTTTATGGAATCTCGTGTGTTTCCCTCCAAGTGGCACATGTGGAAGTAGTTGACATCACACCCAAAAATAAATGGCGAAGTAAACTAGTCGACTGCGACTAGAAAGGCTACTAGGCCAACCGATAGGAGGCTAATAGGACAGTCGAGTAGGAGGGTCCGTAGGCCAATCAGGATGGAGGCTGGTAGGCTAGCTAGACAATAAGATTGATAAGACACTTGATCATTCAAGTAAAATCTGTGTTCGAGTTAACTTTTAGAAGACTTAGTTATAATAAATGAAAGTAAATTTATTATTAAAGGATGACAGATACATTGAGGTAAATTTTTCTTTAAGTAATAGTAACATTAATTTGATTAATATTAGTGTAATTTGAAATTTTTTCTGTTAAAATTTTTATGCATTACAAGTAAAATTTATTTATCAAATAATCATTAAAAATGTTGAATTATCATATTCACTATTTTGAAAATTTAACTCTTGATGTGCCACTGCGGAGTATAAAAAACTCACTGAAATTACATCATATTGAAACTCATTTTATATAAAAATATACCCTTTTCAAGTTCAATAAATACTTATCAAAACAGAGAATTAGGTATATGATGAAATTACTTCGCCCATTTAAATTTCCCTGAACTGAATTTTTTGAAGTATTCCCATAAGAGCTGTAAAAGGGCACGTAGTACCCGAATGGTCCAAGGTGAACATGATAATTTTACATTTCATTTCATGATGTCTGATATTTTGTTTTGAAACCTTGGAAAGAATCATTGTTGGATTGAGATGGGTGGTTTGACTGAAAAATTGACGAACTGATCAAATACTCAATCCATTGAACCCTACGAAGCTAGTAAACCAACGATAAAGAATTAATTTGAACCAATTATTTTTTAATTCAAATAAATTTTTTAGCTTAATACTGACGCATGACAAGTATACTAGTGTACTATCCTGGATATTGGGCCGAGTACTTAGTCCGGTTATCGGCCCATAACTATGACTTGCCCCAAGTAGCACTTCGGGAAATAAGGAGTAGTGGGTGAAAAGAAGAGGGGGGAGACTACTGTAGTGGGAATTGGCAGTTATGAAAGGGGTCTATAAAAGGAAAAGGGGACCCAGGGTATGGGCAAGTTCACATTTTGACAGTAAGGGACCGAGTTGACAGCCTAGCCCGGTACATTCTTGCTGAGAACAACTAGAAAGGTTCATATATGGGATACATATTTGACCAAAAATTATATATGGGATACATACATATTGACCAAAAGAAAAATGAAATTCATATAAGAAAAATGAAATTCATATATAAAATATATTATTTAATTTATTATTCACATTTTTTTATTTTATAAGACAAAATAATCGTTTCATATTAATTCAATTTTTTATTTAATTTGATTTTCTATAAATTTATCTTATTTTATTATTTAATATATTATATAATATTAAAAACATGTAGTTATCATTAGTTCAACCACAAGCCCCATTTTTTAAAGAGGAGTGCTAGGAACACACTCTTTTAAACACTCAAACACACTCCATGTGATTGGTTAAAATTCACATGGGTCCCACCAAATTCGAGGGTCCCACTCCCAAGTGGTGGTATCCATGTGAATTTTAACCAATCACATGGAGTGTGTTTAGGAGAGTGTTCAAAAGAGTGTGTTCGTAGCATTTCTCTTTTTAAAACATTGGTAAAAGTAAGCAAAACTTCATCCTAATTTATCCTGTATCAGTCCAGATCAGGTGCAGCACGAAAGTTGACACTTACATTATTTGAACTTTATTAATAAGATAAAACAAACAAAGAAGATCAAGCTATATTCGGATAATTCTTCCATCTTCTGTAAATCTCATCGAATCATTAATTCTAAATTTTCTTTCTGAAGAGAGTAATACAATACAATAAAAAAAAATATACAAGACATGGTTTCGGGGAAAACACAAGGTCCCTTCTTTACACACTACCCCTGGCTGAGACAGTTAGACAGCTTAAAACAGAGACAGGAAAACAGAGAATAAAAAATTATGAATCAATAATCCTATTCAGCACACGGGGGAGAACTCAAAGAGATTACCTTTTTCAGCTTGCACTTGCACAGCAAATGGATATTTTTTTTAGAAGTTACGTGCACTCCTGAGACATGCAATCATAAGAATTTTCCATGAGTTTACAAAGAAAAATGAGGAAACATTAACAAAATGGTAATGTCCAAACTCCAAAACATAGAAGGGCAAGTTTTTATAAAGGTAGCACCCTATGTCCTGTACTTCACAAACCAAATGCATATTTGCAAAACATTGTTGGTATCAGCCTCTATTTTATAGTTGTCAAATAATAAGACTATAAAACAGTTTCAATTATCCTAATAATTGTAGCTCTAACATCAAATATTGCCAGCACAAATCCAAAACAATATGCGCACTAGCTTCAAAGATGACAAAACAGAATGTCAGATGCTCATTTGCAAATTTGAAGTCCACATTGACAAATGATTTTAGGATTAAGATCCTCTAAAGTGAATGTGCATTTTACTCTAGGTAACAATTGATGAGAAATTCAAGGGTGTTTTGTTCACAAATTCATTGATTGCTATCAAGTTGCTTGTATTTTATAAAATAAACAATAGATTCTGTTGTAATTTTCCAAATCAGAAAACCAAAGTTACCAGTGATTATGGATTAATCATGAAGAATAAAAAACAATAATAATGATAAAATGAAAAAAAAAGAGAAGAAAATTCACCTGGCAGAAACTGACTGAGAACTATGTACAGCCCCCCTAGGAGCACTAGCACGTCGTGCCCTATGATCATGCCCCCTATGATCATGTTCCTTGCTAACCCGCATAGCAGAAACTTCCTTTTCCATGGCTGCCACTTCCCTACGCATTTTTTTGGCTTCCACTTCCATAGCTTTGTTCAATGTATCAACCTTCTTTGCCAACATCTGCGCATTCCAAACTCAACAATCAAACTGGGGGGTTTTCGAAGAGGGGGGGAGGGGGGTTGAGTTGAATCTGCAATCTTAATTAAGAAATCAGATGTTACACCTCTATTGCATCATCCTTGTCTTTAAGGGTCTGATCTTTTTCCTGACAAGCTTTCCTCAGAGATATAACCTCTTTTTGCAACATGTCATACAGCATTCCTGAAACATAGTCTTCATTATCTGCTCTGGTTTTTTCAATTGCAGTACCATTGGCACTTTCTGTGTGTGTAGTAACTGTCTTGGTGGTCTGATCATTAGTTTTGGTTGGCATGTTATCTCGCTCATTTGCAACTGAGGTTGGCCTCTCTCTCTCCAGGGATCTACTACCACCATCAAATGATCTAGATGAGAGTTTGGCATGCTTTAGTAACACAATTGCACTATTTGATCGTGCAGACCCAGATTTTGAAATTGAACTTGAGCTTTTCCTTGATAGGTATCCATTGGAGTAAGATCCAGAGAGAATCTCAGCTCCACCAATAGACTGACGCCGTGAAGGCCCACTAGCCATGTTTCTTCCATCTAATGCAGTGAGTTTGGAATTACCATTAGATGTTTTGATCCTGTCTTCCAAAATTTTGAAGCGCAATTGATATTTTTCCTGTGTGATCAATTAAGTAATTGAGAAGGGACTTTTGAAGAGGAATCGGGATTTTGAAATAATATAAAACATATTAGATACCTTCATTTGTGCTTCTGCTTTTGCAGTACGCTCAGCTACAGCCAGTTTATCTCGTAGTTGTTGCATTTCACCCTACAAAATAATGCAAAACTAAATCAAGTTTTGGATAGAACCTCAACAACTTCATTCTAATTTCCATGCCATTAAAATTCAAATTACTTAGTGCTTGTATTCTTGCAAATAATACAGAAAATATTTCTCAACTACGATTGCATTCACTGACTATTGTTTTTAAATCATAATTTTCTTTAAAAGCGAGAGGGCACTTTAACTAATGGACTTTTTTTTTTTTCAAAATTCAATTTCTGATATCCACAACAAATTGGAATAACAAGCTGTATCAAAAGCATCCTGCATTATGATCAATTATTCTAAAGCTAGCAGGATGTTAATACTCCATATAAGAAATAATCAATCAAATATATGCCAATTAGAACCCTCATAAACTAATATGGTGTAGGGAGGTTGTTCTAATCCCTAAACATAAGTAGGTAATTTTCAATCCTGTTCCTCCCTGCCCAAATTTCATGAACATAAATATATATAAACAACAAAATTTATCAACAGTGATGATGACTTTGGGTATTTTTCAAGGGAAATATATGGTATATATGAGAAAAAATAGAAATAAAACAGCAAAAAGAAATAATCTATATGAATATTAAGGGGGTTAAAGACAGTTCATAGAGTATGGAGCGATATACTATTACGAGATATACAACATACTAGTCAAAGAACAAAGAAGAACATTTTCCTCTCTCTATACTTTAAACCCTATAATTTAACATGGTATCATAGCCTCTAATGATCAAATGGTCTAGAGTTTGATCTTCACTACCCTCATTCTTCTAATAGAAAAAAGGTTAAGTTTCAGCACAAAGATGGTAGACCCCTGCATTGTCCACAGTTGAAGTTCAAAAGGTCCTTGCATGAGGTGGCAGGTTTGAGATATAATGTAAAAACCATTCCAATGTCTTTACTTAACAACTTAAGCTTTTGGGATAGTTGATTCATGATATGTACAATCTATATGGTTACCAACACCCAAACTAAATACAATCTATGATGTTGCCCACACCTACATAGGGGTGAGGCAGGGCAAGGAAATGTGAGATGTCCAAATTGTCATATCAATTATGCTGACCACCAATAATATTTCTTTCTTACACTCTATACTACCAGCCAGTGGTTCTCTGACCTTGGTATCACATAAAGATAAACTGATACTTTTTTTTTGTATATGACACTTAAACTATCAGAAACATGCAAGTAATTTATTATATTCAACGCAAAAGCAATTCCTGAGTTGGTTACATGCCTGAAAAAACTTTCTTTCTTCTAACCACTGCTTTACAGGCATCACTTTATCATTAGCATCTTTCCACTCATTTGCAACTACAGTGGCAACCCTGTTTGCAGTAACTTTAGCACGAGCTACTTCCCGCTCCAAAACTTTCCTCTCTTCCTATGAAAACTTTGAAGGTTAGAACTTTGAAGCAGCTTAAAGTATCAGCAACCGACTCAGAACAACAGAACAGTTAAAGAGTATCTCAATAATGGTGCAATTATTACATTCATCTCTTGCATTTTCCGCTGGTAATCACGGACAGCGTTAGCAGCAGCACCACCAGCCAAGACAGCCTCTTCAAGCTCACGAACAGTTTGGGTTAGCTTTTCAACTTCAGCGACCTTTTGTCTATGCATTTTGTCCAGGATTTTGTTCTCCTCCTAATATTAGAGCATAAAGTAAAATACTTGTCCAATCTTTGCATTCCACACAATAATTATAAAGTATATGTTATTTCCAGACATGGACAAACAAAATTAAAAGAGGGCAACAAACCTGACATATTTCAATCTGTTTCATCAGCTCTTGGTTTTTGTTTTGCAGATCATCAACCAAGGATGCTTTTGCCAAAGCAATCTGAACAGTCCTCTCAGCCTCAAGAAGTGCAGCCTCCTTTGATTTAGTCAGTCGATCTAGTGCTCTATTGTCATCCTGCAACTTTGCCACCTAGAAAATGAAAGCAACAAGGATAAGTAAAAAGGTCATCCCTTTGCCCTTGATTCTCATCAAGGAAAATACATCCAATATTGCAAATGACTGAATAAACTTGCATCTATTCCCAGCCAAAAGCCAATTCCAAGCAATGCTTATAATTTTCAATGGCAATAGTATTAGTGCCACCATCTAGGATGCAGCCATGCAGGAGTGAAAAAGAATGACAATGTAAGCATAACAGAAGGACCACATCTCATGCAAGTTTTGTGTCACCAAAATATACCTCCATTCTAGCCAGCTTGAGCTCTGCCTCCAGTGGTGTGATAATGGCTTCAATAGGAGGCATTTCATCATCTTTCTGAGCAGCATGAACCCTTCTAAGTGTTGCTTCAGCAGCAAATTGTGCAGCCAATGCTGCCCTTTTCTCATCATTGATTTTTTTTATTTCAAGGTTCTGTGCAAAATAATCTAGCACTAAGTGACCCAGAAATAATGGTTATTGAGAGTGAAATAACTGCAACAAGGCAACAATGCTGTAACGACAAATACTACCTTACTTTCCAGTAGTGCTTCAGTTGCTTTTAGCTTTTCATCCACCTTGTTCAGCTCATCTGCTAGCTGAAATGATTAAAACCCATGAAACACCAAGTGTCATCACAATGGATTTTGAAATTTTTAAAAATACAGATAGCTTCATTATTTACAGGACTTCAGATAGCAAGAAGCTTGAAACATCTATATTTCAATTTTCAAGTCAAAGAATTGTTAAGTGCATAGAATTAGAGACAGATGAGAGCATTGCCAAGTGATTGTTGACAGAAGAGCATTCTTTTGCTTTGTCAAAGAAAATCAGAGAAACTGAATGTAGTAGTTATCGACTGCTTCAATGGAATACTTATTAATCATACCACATAATATCTAGGTTCTTTATAATGAATGCAACAAATATAGAAAACTAAAACATTTGTGTATAAACATCAATCCATTAACCATCCAGAGAACAGACTAGTCATAAAACCACTCATACTGAAGGTCACTCGCTTGGTAATAAGAGGGTGTTCCCCTCCCTGTTTGGAGTTCGAACCACGGGTACACAAAATAATCATACAGTTTCCTTGTGCATTATCTCAGCCTTCGAATATTACTATATAATTTTCCGCCTTATAAATTTTAGCCAAGCTCAAGAGATTAAAATTTCATTGCCACAATTGTGGCTGTAAACTGTAATTTAAAACCTTGGCTGCCACTATAAGAAAAAAGCTTCCACAATATTTACTAGAGAAATAATCAAATTCAATGGATGAAAGCAAACAAATCACCAAAAAAACCTATTATTCTCTAACGACTAATGGGTTCTGGGAGTCTGCTCATAATAAAGAAAAAGCATGATGATTTTTGGTATCAATTTAAAAGGTAAGACAATAAAAACATGGAGATACATATTAGATTAGCTAAATAACAATTACAGAACTTAACCAGAAGAAAAATTATGACAAAAATGGTAGTATTTAGCATGAGACGAATTACAAACAGAAGAAATTATGAAAAAGAGAGAGAAAAAGTAGAAAATTTCTTTGCAACTAAACTAATCATTCATGTAAAAGTTTCGAATTAATTTTTCTACCAACAAGCAATTTTCATATCTGAAGAAAAAAAGAAGCAAGTATACCTCTTCAACACCCTTTTCTTTAAGACGTTCCGAGTTCCTCAAGGACTTAATTTCTGCAAGAGCCTCCCCCAATTCTCTGTCTTTCTCTGCAAGTGAGGAGACACATTAACCAAATCAACACGCCGCCGTTTTCGCAAATCCAGCTCAAAAAAAAAACATAAAAAACATTCAAATTTTAAATACATTGCCATTATTCTCTTCTCATGCATGATTCTATTACAGAAGCCATTTGTTAATAACAAAAAAGAAAGTCACATTTTAGGAGTTCCAATTGGAAATGTTGAAAAAAGTGACTATTTTAGAAGTGAAGTGAAAATGAAGAAAGGAACCTCGAAGTTGGTTGTCGAGACGAGTGAGTTCGACTCGGATTGGATCGGAGCCGTGAAGGAGATTGATGAGGTCATCGGAGGGCTTCTTGGTCCGACCTTTGAAGGAGTCAATGTGGCTGCTCTCCATTACAGATCTGCTGCTGCTACTCACCACCTCATACACCCAATGCCTCAATCAAATTAACCAAAAACAAAAACCCTAGCCTTCTAACAAGTTCAAATTCATTCACACACACACAACTACAAACAGGAGGGTTGGTCTTGGTTGGTTCTGTTCTCTAATAGTAAGTGCCTTTTAACTCTCTCTCTGTTGTGGCTCTGTTTTATATAGTAAGTAGTAACAAGTAACATTAATTAAAATAGTGTGATGCATTGATTAATATAGTAGAAGAGAAGAGAGTTGCGGGTTTTTATATTATTATTTTATAATGATAATGATATAGGGAATTGGGTTAGCCAATTAGGGAGAAGGTTTGGGCGGGGGTTTTGATTTGATTAGATACTGATTGTTTAAACCTTTTCTGTGTGTGTGTTGTTGATTTGGGTGAGGCGTGATTTTTTTAAACAGAGCGTGACAGAGACCAAAGCACTAATACTGAAATACCACTGACTCACTCATCCACTCATCATAATATCATCACACTGTCTGTCCCTTGGCTTTTGATTTGGGGCAACCGGACAAGCCGGCAAACGCAAGTTTCCTTCCTCTCCCTTTTTTTTTTTCTTTTCATCCATTGAAAATGAAAATATTGATAAATGAGTATTTTGATTAAATCCCCTTTGTTTTTAGCGTTGTTATAATGTAAAACTATGGTTTTAATTTTGCGTGATGGAATTTAAATTACTTTTATCTAACGTGTTTTGTAAAATATGCATTATTCATATCAACTGTTAATTTCTAGAATCAATTTTACTTAATTGTAAATCTAAATAATACGTACACTTAATTTGTAAAATAGCTCAATACTTATTTATAAATCAATAGTTTTTTCAGAAAATTTTCTTAAAATTTGAATTCTTAGTCAATAATTAAGAAATATTTAATAAATTCTATTAAATACTTCTTAGTTTTGTTTTATTTTTAACTAGTAATTTTAATGATTCTATTTAAAATGTATTAAATACTTTTTATTAAATTATTATAATTATTTTAAAAAAAATTGAACAGCTGTTTTTTTGTTCTAATGTAATGAATTTTTTATTTTCAAATAATTATTATTTAGTTTTCCTTTTTTCTTACACAAAATCTCATAAATGTTCGTTAACAAATTTATTTTTACAGTTGAATTTAAACCTTTACGGCCTGAAAATTCAATCCTTGCAATAAATCTATCCTGGCTGTCTATTACCTATTCAACTTTCAACTATGAAGAGGAAAGATGAAAATTTATCTAATCGGATTAGTATATTAAATGATGAAACTAGGATGTCAAAAAAAAAATCCGTAACTGTGGATATATCTACAATGAGTATATGCATATTTATATAATGGGTGGGGACGAATATTATACTACTCGTCCCGCCGGTACCTGCATACTCATTAAAGCATTTTTTTATTAAATATATTTAAATATTAGGATTTTATTTTATTTTATGATGAGATGTAATTTATTTATATTATTTTATGATGATATTTTTAATATATTAACACGTAATGATATTATATAATGATTATTTATTTATGGGTGGGGATCAAGTTACTCCAGGAGTAACTCTTGGTAAGTTACTCCGCTTAATAACGTTTTGTAGAATAGGAATTTCACAAATCTAACCGTTGAACAATGTGATATTAACATTATGATCATGCATACCAAATTTTAGATAAATTGGATAACATTTATTTATATTTTGAAAAGTATATTATATGTTAAATTAATGTTATTTGATGAAGTATCAAATGGTTTTCAAATTTTATGAAATTTTGTATACTTGATCTACATAATGAGAACTTTCAATTCAACGGTTGGATTGACGAAAATCAATATTCATAACAAGTTATTAAGTGGAGTAACTTGATCTCCACCCTTTATTATGTATATAATATGATATTATATTAATTATATAACATTTTCTCTCTTTCTTATTATAAAATTGAAATTCTTAAACACCAATGGATACCCGTGGATACACACTACCCGCATGTGTACCCGTTGATTTTAGAATGTATGGATACAGTTAATGCACTACCGACCCTGTCCTGCCCCGTTAACATCCCTAGATGAAACCCTTTGTAATTAGCAGCTGTGTTTTTATTTTATTTATTTATTCATTTATCTCTGCTTTGGATAAAATATTATTTATCTATGCTTTCTTGCATTATTTAAGTTGTCGGAAAATTTGATTTAAAGTAGAATTTTGCCTTTCTTGTTTCTCCAGCAAAAATTATTTACGTAATAGTAATGGGACCACTAGTAATTAAAATCTCTAGCTAATGCGTAGCTATTTTGTAGCTATATATGGATACAAAGACAAACCAGCCGCAGAGAATCCTTACACATTAAAATAAGAATGACATCAAACATTACAAAAAAAAAAATAATAATAAAAGAGATGCAATAAAAAAAAGATAGAGATAAGAAGTGAGAGGTGTAGAAAAATGAAGTATGAAAAATATTAAAGTTGCTTTAGAATGTAAGTAATAAAAGAGACACAAAATTTGAGCAATGAAATGTGATGGTATATTTATTAAAATGTCATTACATTTAAAGTAAATGTTTAAAAAACTTATACCAATTAGATTAAATTCATCTCTCATGAGTCATTACTAGAAATAATCTTAAAAAGGGATTTGATTCCTCTAGAGTGCAGAAGTGTACTTTAGGCAATAAAATATGTAGTTGGAAAAATAATTTAATTATGCGTTTATATAAGTTGAAATTGAAGAGAGGATATGGTAGTTAAACTTTGAATAAGCTATTCTATAAGTTACTTTAAGCAGCTTATTAAAATAAGCTAAAAGTAACTTATGAGCATGTCATAAGCTCTTTTCACAAGTTTACTCAAACTCTTACATAAGTGCTTAAACTATAAGATAAGCTGAAATGAATTCTTCCAAACACCCAAATGTAAAATAACCATTAAGGAAAAAATTAATAATTAAATTTTTGATAAATTGCACACATTTATAATAAATTATATTATTTAAAATCTCAACCATTTTTTTTTAATTAATGAATATCATTTCATATGTTATCCTCTAAACTGCACAATGAGAGTCACATTCTTCATGGAGTTATACAAATATTCTAAAGTGGAATATTGTACACAAACATAAGCCTCAAGTTGTACCCAAACAAATTACACAAGTCTTGTATATGATTATCAAAATGATATCTCCTTTGTCGAATTGATTAATACATTTTTTATTGATGTTACCAATTTATATTTATGTTAGGAAAATGAAAATTGTTTTATTGAGTTAATATACAATTTGATCAAATATTACCCTATTTAATCTCTCAATACGTTACGGGCCATAATAATCTCATTTGATAGATAGGAATGGCTTTGTTTGACTCAAATTCATCTCCAAAAGATATATAATTTTTTAAAATAGAATATTATACACACATAAGTGTCCTATAAGATTGACAAAATGATATTGTAACCTAATTAATTGGAAGATGATTTTTTATTATTAATGTTGGCAATCTACAATAAAATTCAAAAATAAAATTTTATAGACAACTACCACATATTTTATTTGGTTTGGAAAAAAGTTAGAAAATCCAAATAAAATTATAAAATTAGTGTATGAAAATCAATTGGGTCCGATAGCCATTTTTACTTTAAACATAGAAAAGGGTGAAAATTTAAATCTATCATATTGTGCAAATTAAATAACATTTACTTTACCAAAGAAACATGAACGTGGGAAATATTTTTCCTACTCACCTAAAAAAGTCACATCTTTTCATCCATATAACCGACCCACTTAGTGAAAAAAAAAACTTTAAGGGTATGTTTGTGAGTTGAATTATGGAAGGGAAGGGAGGGAAGAGAAGGGTTTATTGGAAGTCCTTCCCCCTTTTGTGTTTGTGAGTTTAAGTATTTTACAAAGTCTTTCCCTCCTCTTCTCCCCTCCATTTCCCCTCCAATCCTTTCCTTTCCCTCCTCTCTAAAGTCTAAAGTCTAAACTCACAAACACACCCTAAGAATTTTGGTTATTATTGTTCAACGTGTAAAAAAGCCATGTAATACAGACTCTAATTTTCTTTCAAAGAATAGCATTATCACTCTCTCAGTCTCTTCTTTTGATCTGTTGCTTTTAATTAAGTGTAAGACATACATCTAATTTGATAAAAAGGAATGAATGTATGCAAGTGACTAATGTTATAATTTCTTAGGTAGATTACTTGTTAGTAAACTAAATCATAATTGGTGAATAGCCACACATTTTCCTCTTCACAATACGAGATCAAAAGCCACTTGCCTTCCATGTGGCAGTTGCTCCTGCACATAAAACTTATAATAAAAAGCCTTTGATAACTCAAGTTACCAATCTGAAATCTGAATTATCCATTAAAAGATAGCTGTGAATTCATGTAAATCAATGGCCAAACAAATAAAGAAATAAAAAGAAATCTATCCATATCTAATATTGATTGTTAGGTTTAGTCCAAAATAAAACTACGATAAGTATACCTATAGAAATACCCAAGGAGGCGGCCAAGTAGGTCCAAG
Organism: Sesbania bispinosa; assembly: GCA_026901365.1. Taxonomy (NCBI): domain Eukaryota; kingdom Viridiplantae; phylum Streptophyta; class Magnoliopsida; order Fabales; family Fabaceae; genus Sesbania; species Sesbania bispinosa. The sequence continues at coordinate 514,850 of QLOH01000269.1, forward strand.
ATTTACTTTTACATTGCAAGATCCCAAGAGAAAAATTATACATACATGAAAGGAAAAGAAGGCCATAAAATCCCAGTTCAAAAAGGTTCTCTAAGTAGATCTTGTTATGGTTATTTTGAACTGTTAGCTATATTAGCTTCACGTTCCTGGCGACGCCTTTCCCTCTGTAATATTTGATTGGGTGAAGAATCAGTCAAATTGCCTAATTAACAAATCAATTGCAGATAAACTTCCCACTATTTTAAAACTAGTCAACACCAAGCAAAATCTAATTATCTAAACGAAATTCCACATACTGAATTACTTGAGGTTTTGCTCATTTCCAAAAAGCCAACACAAGAGTGCCTATCATACATATGCTACATGGACAATGCACATTACTTACAGCTATAAATTCGACAAACTTGCAATTTGTGGAAAAGATTTTCAAGTCTTGCAAAAATGGCATCGAAAGTTGATAGCTGACAGCTAGATTAAGGAAAATACTACCACTATACTCATAAGTCATAAGTCATTATGGGGACAGAGCTATCTTCTTCTCTGCCAACTTATCTTCATTGACTTTTGCATATATTGGTCATAGACTCATAGCCCTAGCTGCCTATTACTATGATTGGCAGTTGTTCACACTTGCTATGAACTGTGATATGATTCCAAAACAGATAGGTTTGATGATCCTAATGGGCCAATTTGGATAAATTTTCCCAGAAGGACTTCTGGGAGAAGAAAATAGAATGAATCAAGAAGGTAAAATGAATTCAAATTTCCCATAAGTTGAAATTAATTCCTTATGGAGAAGTTAAATGGGGGAGCTTATGAAAAAATTGAGTTAGAAAGACTAATTTCAACTTATGGAAGAAGTTGAATTTATTTTACCTTCTTGATTATTCTATTTTTTTTCTCCCATAAGTCCTTTTATAGAAGTTTATCCTAAAACAGAGGACAATTAAAGGAGAAACCTGAGTTGATCTACTTCTTTTGTGCTAGTAGTTAAACATCCAACATACCAACATCCAATATATCATTAAGGTCAATTCAGGATCAAAATCCATATTAACAAGAAAATTTTCTATAAGATTAGCAAATACAGACACCTTCATTCTGATGGTCCATAATAGATAATTCCCTGTCACATATGTGGGTTTTATGTAATTATTGTTGGCGTTTTTATGCTTTCTTTTAACTCATACTATATTTTTTTTATTATAAAAGGATTGTGTTGTCATAGTAGATAACCACTTTCAACAACAAATAAAATTGAGATCTGTTCTATGTTTATTGGGCCAATAACAACAGGGCTCTAACTAAGGAACCAAATGATGGGGAGAAAAATAAATGTAGGACTTCTTTATGGTAGCATTTGATAGACAAATTAGATTAGGACGGAACAAAACATATGGGTTCCATTCTGTGTTTGGTGCATATTAAATGCAACACATAACAAGACATAAGATCAGAAAAGTGGTACATTCTGGTTCAATCTATTTTAAATGGATCCAAAGAGAACAGAACAAAATGAGGATTCTATACGTGTGCCAAACTCTACCTATGTGATAACGATGGAAAACAAAGATAACAGCAAATAAAATAATAATGATAAAAATAGAGCAAAAATCTCACCCTTCTTTCCCAGTACGGAAGAAAGCAAACAAAATCATAGACTGGACCAATGGTTGCACACAAAACTGTATTTAGTGCAGTAAACAACAACAGTGCTTGCATGGGCCGGGTTCTATGAGGCATACTTGTTCCTTATAGAGACCGCGCCTGAAATCATACGTGAAATAGAATATGAAATATAACAGAATCAGCAATTACACTAAGAGGATGTGACTAAGTTCTATTACACAAATTCTAGCTGATAAAAACAGTAAGACACAAAACAGCATAACACAAATATAATACAATGGCGAATAGGTGTTTTATAAAAAAACTTAGAGCATGTAGAATTACAGGAAAAAATTGAACTGTGGTCATAGCTCTAAGCCCTGATGTGAGATAGGGAAACATTACCAAGGTCTAATGAGGTGAGTGAGGTGAGTTTGGAGAATAGTGATTGAAGAGTGAATGTACCCGATCCTTGGGAGAAGCAAGAGGCTAACACAGTGCGACGTGAACGAAATGAGAAATGTGAGAGAAGCTGTGCACTGTGAAGTATGAACAGGACTCAAGACTCCGTGCTCGTAGTCGAGAAGCTGCGAAACCACGTGAATGAAGAAACGAGAATCACAGTGCAAAGCCAAACAAATCGTGATGGGGAATCACCAAAACGGATAAAGAAGAGAGAAATCGAAGGGTTAGGATGCGATAAGGTTCACAAATTTCATGAAAGGATGAGGAGTTAGGGTTCGCAAATTCTGATTGTTTGAGAATTAGGAACCGTGAATTTTGTGAGAATGAAAAAAAAAAAAGATTATCTGTTTTATTTGGTTTTTAAACCGGTTTTGTTTGGTGCACTGAACTACAATGAAAGTAGTTCAACCGTGTTTTATCCAAATTAAAATTAATTTCTATAGATTTATACAATTAAATGAATAATGTTAAATAAAGGTAATTTTCTGACTCTCCTATTTTCCATTAAAAAGCAAACAGACTTACAGACACAAAGCAATTTGGTTAATTAATTAATTTATTTGGTCTGGTATTTTTTGGGTGTGGTTCAGTTCAGTTTTAAGTTCGGTATGGTTCACGTGGATATTTTGGCATTTTACACAACCATAAAAATGAATAAAGATAACGAAAAGAAAAATGTTGAGTCAGATATTCATCAAACAGCTTATGCCCATATATCGAAATGCACACAAGTAAGTAAAATCAATGGGAAAATGGCAAAAATGATGATGGGAAGTGGAAAATGAACCAGGAAGGCTCCCTTGCAGTTCTATTCCCCAAATTTTCTTCGAAGTTCCTTTTCCCTCTTCTCAGGTTTCGATTTGCACACTGTTCCCTTGATCTTCTGATTCTTCTCTCACCTACACAATGAGGGAGGCAAGGAAAAAGAGTGAGAGAAAATAAAAAAAAAACGATTGGGTTTAAAATTTGGGCTTTAAAAATTGGGTCAATGGAATCCAACTATGGGCCTAAATGATTAAGGTTCAAATGAATCACATTTATTTTGTCTTGCTCATTTCTTTTAGAATCCCGATTCTAGTACATAAAACGTCACTGTTTTTACCACAGTGGCCCCCTATGCATAAAACCTCATCTCCTCTCTCTTCGGGTGCCTCATAACCCTTAAAAAGCAATGTGGTAAAACTTATGTAAAACACTGTGTTAGGTATAGATATATTTTTCCTTTTTTTATCACATTTTATCTTTTATTTAGTTTTTTTTTCAGATTTTATTATTTTCTTTAGAATAAAAATATATCTTTTTTATTATTTTATTGGCAAGAGAAAATTGGACACTGACAATTGCTTCCTTGGTGTGGAAACTTTTAGATTGAAAATCGCATAGATGATTTGTGAAAGATTAGTGTGAAACCTGGATCACACAATATAAACAATCATTCTCAACTTAATGACAAACCAAACCATATAGCCCTCCTAGTACAAATCAGGACAGCAAGTGGATTCCCAAATTTGAATGAAGACCTTATCTATGAGAACGGCGCAATGCAACATCCCATGTGTGGTAACCATGAAAGAAGATTCTTATTAAAGTACAAGGCCAAAGCACTAGTTTATAGTATGAATTAGGGCGGTTCGGGGTTCGGTTTGGATCGATTTTGAGGTAAAAAATCATCTCATCCGATCATTGCGGTTTTATCATTTAATCATCCAATCGGTTTTGATATTTTTCAAACCTGATCCAATTTAAATTGGACTGGATCGGATCCGTTTTCGGTTTTTTAAAACGACAATAAATATTTGATAAAATAATAAAGTAATAGTAAACATTTTCTTATTGGAACTTATATTTATTAAAATTAATATAAAATTATATAAAAAGAATAACATGATACATGAAAACTAATTTAAAACTAGTTTTATATTGATATATTTTTAGAAATATTAACATGATATTAGCTAATAAAATCATAAAAAATATATTAGTATAAGTATTTTTATCAATATATATATATATATATATACACAAGTATAAATATATGATTATTTTATAAATAATAATATATGTATATATAAGTTCGGTTTGGATTGGATTGGATTAGTTTTCAACATAGGATCCGAAAACCAATCTAATCCAATAAAAAAATTCAGTTTATTGCGGTTTGTGGTTTTTTGGATTTCGGTTTGATTCGGTTTTCGATTTTTCGGTTCGATTTTTACGGTTTGCATTGGATTGGATTGGATATGAACACCCTAGTATGAATACTCATAAAGTAGTTATCATTTTTGCGAGCACAAAATATCAACAACTAATCAAGATTTCACCATACATTTCAAAGATCCTCCTCATCTTTGTGATAGTATTGAAAATTCAGTGCTCCACCTCTTGATAATTACTTTAAATGTGGTGAGTATTTTTTTATTTAAATTTAATAAAAAAATTAAAATGAAAAAAGGCTAATCATACAAATTCTAGGTGTTAATATTATACTCAAAGTAATGTGTACTAGTCTATAGGATATTGAAAAATCATCACATCTCTAAATGTAAAAACAAAGCGATATGACTTTGAAATGTTATTTATCCTGACTTTCTCTATTATGATTAAATCCTTTGGGTTCACATTCCATTCACCTTAATTTTAAGGACCCAATATGGTCTTATAGTATGATAATCCATAGAAAATAATTCTTTAAATAGGCGTAAAAGGTTTATGTGTGTTGTTTTTTCTATATTGAGTTGATTTGTTGATAATAATTAGGCTAAAATAAGTTTTTGGTCCTGATAAATGGACCGAGTTTTATTTTTAGTCTTTTTGAATGAATATTTTTCTTTTACATTTTTACCATGAAATTTTTTAAATTCATCCACGTCATTAAAATCTTAGTTAAACTTAACTATGGTTCTTCCCCTTCCTTCTTCTAGAAAATAATAATCAAAGCAAAAAAGCATAATGCAAATCCAAATTGCAATGAGGCATAAGATGAACCTTTTTGAGATACTAAAGACGGTGTATAGAGAAATAATTGAGGAAAAACAGTAGAAATATTGGGAAAAAGAAGAAGAGTGAGGAGAAGACCGCCATTAGCGTTAACATAGCGACGGGGATAAATTTGAAAATGTTTCCATTTGTAAGGATGTAAAAGAAAAATAAATCATTTGCAAGGACTAAAAATAAAACTCGAATTATTTATAGTGACCAAAAACTTATTTTACCCTAATAATTATAATCTATACTATATTACATTTGAGAAGTTTTTTTTTTCACTATTCATTGGGGTCCCTTAATTTTTTTTATTGCCATTTATGGAAGGTTTTGTGTTGCTTTTTAAGACATCAATTATTGTAATTTTTGAAATGACTAATTCTTAATAAATTTTACTTGAGTCTTGGAAAAAAAGTTTTGTCACATTGATGGGTAGAAATAGCTTTGTGTCTCATCCTTCTTTCATCTCTCATTTTTCAAATTTTGAAATCAAATTATAAAATTCACCTATGCATACCCATCTATAATATTTTTAACAATTCATTGATTAAAATAATATTTCATTGTTTTTTGTTCATTTAAAATAATATTTTGATGTTATAAAAAATAATAAAGAGATTGAAAGAAAAATAAGGTGTGAAAGAAAATGTATAGTAAAGGAATGTACTATTACATTTGAGAAGTTTTTTTCACTATTCATTGGGATCCCTTAATTTTTTTATGGTCATCTATGGAAGGTTTTTGTGTTGCTGTTTAAGACATCAATTATTGCAATTTTTTAAATCACTAATTCTTAATAAATTTTACTCGAGTCTTGGAAAAGAAGTTTTGTCACATTGATGGGTATAGAAATAGCTTTGTATCCCATCCTTCTTTCATCTCTCATTTTTTCAAATTTTGAAATCAAATTATAAAGTTCACCTATGCATACCCTTCTATAATATTTTTAACAATTCATTGATTAAAATAATATTTCATTGTTTTTGGTTCATTTAAAATAATATTTTGATGTTATAAAAAGGAAGAGAGAGATTGAAAGAAAAATAAGATGTGAAAGAAAATGTATAGTAAAGGAATGTGAAAATATCGATCCAATTTTATAAGAGTGTTAAAACTTTGAAAGTCAATTTTTTTGTGTGAGAAATGTAACGAAAAGAGAAATATAAAGAAAAAAAAGTTAAGAGAGTGGGTGTAAAATGTATGTGAAAATATCATTATTTTTTTAAGAGTAGAAAAATTTTACAAACGATTTTTGGGGTGTGAGAAGTGTATGGAATAAGGGGGTATAAAGAAAAAAATGAAGAGAGAGAATGTGAAAGATGAGTTGGGTTCTTTTAAAATAGATTAATGTTTTTTTATTATTCATTGATCAATGTAGTGATTTTTAAATAGGGGTATATTTGGAATGTTATAATTTTAGAAAAAAAACCAATGCATTAACCAACTTTTCTTAAACGATTGGAAGAGTCTTATAGTAAGGAACGGAGAGACTATTTTAATGTATTAGGTTTATTTAAAATAGTATTAGGAAAGGAAGAAAGAGATTGAAAAAAAATGTGTGAAATATAGTGTATAATAAAGGAATGTGAAAATACCATCCCTCTTTATTAAGAGTCTTAAAACTTTGACAGTCTATTTGTTTGAGTGTTTGGGTGTGAGCAATGTAGGGAAAAGAGATATATAAAAAAATAAAATGAAGAGAGAGAACGTGAAAAATATAATATGAAAATATCATTACTCTTTTTTAAGAATATTAAAACTTTGAGAGTCCATTTGTTTGAGTGTGACAAGTGTGTGGAAAAGAGAAATATAAAGAAAAAATAAAATAATGAGAGAGGGTGAAAAATGTAAGAAACGTAAGGAAGAGAGATATAAAAAAATTAAAATAAAAAAATAGAGAATATAAACGATTGTCAAGGAAAAGAAGAAACAGATAAATAAAAAGGAAGATTAGGTGTGAAAACATCTTATATATTTTAGAATTAAACTAGCCAGTATTTTATATATTAAACAAACATTTTTATGAAAATAAAAAAATATATAACAAATAAAATAATTTTAAAATTTATGCTTTCATATATTTAATAAATCGCTTTAACTAAAAAAATATTTTATAAATCATTTATCTCCATGTATTTGTTTAATATTCATTTCTATTTTTCTCTTGGAATTTTAAAATTAAAATTTTTTATTAAATAAAAATTTCAATTAAAATATCTCTTCAAATTTAATTTAATTAAAAAATTAATTTTAATTTCTATACCAATAAATTTAAATATAAAAATTAAAAGAAAATTTATTGAAAAATATTTTAATATTAGTTTGTGTCATGTATTCTTTTTCAAATTAATTTTTATTTTTGTTTGTTTTTTCTTTAATTTTATAATTAAACTTACAAGTATCCCTTATATTGCATAGTTATTTCTATGAAGTGAAAAAAATTGAATTTGATTATTACAATATTATATTAATGATAAGCCATGCTATATATTTTTTAACATATTATTTTTATTTATCTATATCCTTATATTTTAAAAGTAAATTAATAAGTAATCAATCAATGATATGATCAATTGACACTAGGTGTCAAACTCTTAGAGTTACACCACCTAATAATTTTTTTAAATGTGAATTTGATTGATCCAACCGTTGAAGCGTATTATATTACCTTCATGATCATCTATATCAAATTTTAGATAATTTGAACATTCGTAGATATGTGATCTAATAGTGTACTTTTATTTATATTTTAAAAACATATTATATGTTAAAATAAATTAGTTTGATTAAGAATGAATTAGTTTTTTTGTCTTTGACTGGTAATCCCCCACAGACATAGATGTGGGTTTAACCCTCGGGCTAGGGGTGATTAGGTAAAGCCCAAACAAGAGTGGCGACTCCAGAATTATAACCCCTGACTAGAGGTGTCAATTTGGGTTGAGCTCGGTGAGCCAACCCGGCCCAACGGTGGGTTGTGTTGGTAAAATATAGGCTCACATTTTTGCGGGTCAAAAGTGGGTCAACCCACTTAACTCGCGAGCTAAAGTGGGTTCGAGCCGGGTTGAGTTGGGTTGACTCACTTTTTAATTTTTTCTTAATTTTTATATATTTTTAAGTTATTTTTTTCTAATTTTTTTGACCTTTTTTATTATTATTTTATTGTTTTTATAATTTTTTAAGTTAGGTGAGCCAATCCACTCAACCCACGGTGGGTCGAGCCAGGTTGGTATTTTTTCAGCTCACCAGAAAAGTGAGCCAACCCGGCTCGGCTCACTTTTAGCCTAACCCGCGGTGAGCCAACCCACGCGAGCCGGGTTGGCCCACTTTGACAGCTCTACCCCTGACCTTGAAAGTAGAGTCTGTTTGGAGTCATAGTCCATATCCACTGTGATCAACCACTGTTTGGTATGTACTATTATTATTATTTGTATGTATTATTATTATTTATTATAATTATTATAGAGTAAACCGTCAATTTGGTCCCTGAAAATGTTGTTCACTGTCAAATTAGTCCCTGAAATCACATAAATTAAAATTAAATCTCTAAAACTATATTTCGTCCGTCAAAACAGTCCCTCTGTTAACAAGCAAATCTTTCAGGGACTACTTTGATAGTGATTTGTTAGTTTTAGGGATTTATTTAAATACGTACTAAAAATTGAAGGATTAAATTGATAATAAGTATCAACTTACAAGGACCGAATTATACTTCTATTAACAGAAGGACTACTTTGACGGATGAAATACAGATTCAGGGACTGATTTTTAGTTTTTGTCAATTCAGGGACTAACTTGACAGCGAGCAACACTTTCAGGAACCAAATTGATGATTTATTCAATTATTATAATATAATCTTTGTTAACATATACTAATCTAAATATATTAATATGCTTACTAAAATAAAAACTAATATAAAGAATGTTATTATAAGTAACTCTAAAAAAGATTTTAACTTTTAACGAATATAAATTATTTGAGTAATGAATAATTTATTATTAAATTTTATTAAAGATTATGTATTTATAATTTGGTAACATATTCATGTAGTTAGTCGAAAACTTTATTTTATTTTAATACGTGATTAAATAAAATTTGACTCTTCCTCTTTTAAACATTTTTTTAACAAAAAGAATTGATTAGAAAAGAAAAACATGAATTAGTTGTAACATGAAAAGATCAAAATTTTATAAATATGAAAAACAACTAATATTAAATATAAAAATAATTTATTTTGTCAAAAGTATTTTAAGGTTTCTAAAAATGAATTACAATATAAAAAATGTAAGTACTTAATAATTTTATTTTAAAAATTTTAAAAATTCATTTCATTGATAAAAACTTATTTTATTCATAATTTTCATATATTAGTTTTCATATATATCTTTGTTTAAATTAAAAAATTAAATTAAATATATATATAATAGATTTTTTTATGATATAAAAAATTAATTATGAGATATTAAGATCCGTGCATCGCACGGGTAAAACACTAGTTATAATTATTTTAAAATATTTTTTTTATTTTTCTATATCTATATCTATATTTGCTTTATAAAACATCATGTATTTATAAGTTTTTCTTTATTTTTGGTATTTGATATAATTTTTTAATAATTTTAAGTTCCATTATAATTCTTTTTTTTTATATTAAATGGGGGCTAAAAGTTTAGCAAAACAAAAACTACCCCCTAAAAAAGCCTACCAAAGCAACATCTATCACCCAAAGGTGGGAAAATTGAACCCGATCAAACAACTTAAACCTAGAAAGATGATCTTACCCATGTTTGGCTAGTCCATCTGCAACTAAGTTAGCTTCACAGAAAACATGACTCCACCTTACTTCACAAAACTCTTAAGCCAACAAGCAAATTTCTTGCACCAACCAAAAAGAGGGATAATATATAGCAACTCCTTTAGAGGCAAATTGGATAGCACTCTTAGAGTCAGATTCTACCACAATTTGCGAGAAGCCTCTATAACGAGCTATGCGAAGACCATATGAAGCATCCCTCAAAGTTATACACGGGTTATCGAACAATGACCCAATTTCACCGCAAATAGACAGACAAGAGTTGCACATCTATCACGAAAAACCATATCACATAGTTACCGAGTTTGCAATTATTTTCGGTACGTGGTACGGGTATGTGCTTCGTTACCCGATAAGAATTCGGTATATGAGGGTATACTTAATTGTGTTGCTATTTGGATTTGTGATATGTTATAAAGAGATTATTTACACGAGAATTACAGATTACTCAAAGTAAATAAGTAATTATGGGGTGCATTATATGACTTTCTATATGAGATAGAATAAAGACAAAACGGAGAAGGCGTTATATGGAGACCAAAGTTGAGGGTACCAATTCCCAAGAGTACCATCAATTGGTACATGCTTACCAATTCGGGGTTCGCCGGTCTTACTAGTGAATTATGTTTCACTACCCCATCACAATTAACAAGTAAAGTAGAAGATCTAAATGACTCATCATGATTGACCTTTATCTTGCCATCTAAAGGTGGACACTAGCACTCTAAGAAAGGATGTTGCACTTAATCAATTTGTTGATAATTAAGTCAATGTCTAATGAGAGCGGAACTTGATTCACCAAACGCTGAACTTTGACTTAAAACCAGTCAAGGAAGCACTATCGTTCCTAAATACCACCTTGTTACGTCATGCCCACACATTGATAGTAATCACAAACTACAGTGGCCAAAGAGTGTTGTGCCTTTTATTGTAACAATGCTTAAGATTTTCTGCTATCTAGACTTTATGATCTTAGCAAAGAAAGTATCCTTGCACTACACTTGGAGTCATTTGATGCCAAACTTCAAACTTCCTCTGTAAAGGAGAAATATGGAGAACATGAAGACATGTTTCTAAAGTAAATCTATTTTTCACAAGAATGAGAGTTGAATTGTGACTGCTGAAAGATTTTTAATTCCTTTTCCTGTAGAAGAAAAAAGTTAATGATTCATCTTGCTCAAGAATCACTCTTGGCTAGTCAAAAGCTTAAATGTTAGTTTAAGAAGATACTAAAATTGATCCATTTTTATAGATGAATTAATTTTGAAGTAAATACATAGGTATTAGGTAGGAATCAGAATTCAAATGTTAAAAATGTAGAAATACAGGTAAACACTAGAAACGGGGGATGGATAGTGTTTTTATAAACTTAGCATTATTCAGAAGCCTTTTTCATAAACTAAGTTTTTGAGAGCTTTCAGACAATAGTTCAGAAGTTGTCTGAAGTTTTTGATCTTTATCTTAAATTTTTCAGACAGAGATTTTCCAGAAAATATTTTCATAAAGTGTTTTCACAAGTTTGCTTATAAAAACTTAGTTCAAGTTCCCTCTTCTTGTTAGTATAAACTGAATGTAAATAAGAAAAGGATAGAAGATCACTTGGCCAATTATCCTGGTTCACTCACTCCACCTGTGAGCTACCTCTAGTCCCAATGCCAACAAGCTACTGGATTTTCTCTTAAAGCACAAAGGATTACAAGTATTCTTTTGTTCACCAAGCCTCTTCAGGATCTACACCACAATTATTCTTTGATCTACCAAGCCACTATTGGCTCTAACAACAAGTATTCTTTCCAACAACAAGCCTCTTCAGGCTCTACAAGCAGCTAAGTGTTTACAAATAAAGAATGAACTTAGAACACAAGTTCTTCGTTCTGGATGTACAAGATGTAATAGAGATCTAAATCTGGATATGAAAGTTGTTTGTACAAATTTTTTACAAAGACTAAATCCTAGAAGGATTTGAGCAGCATATAGCGAAGCGTATGCTTATACAATATGAAATCTTTCTTTTCACTTTGCTTCAGGAGACGTCTGGTATTTATAGGCTTCATTTAGGCTTGAGAAACGTCGTTGAGAAGTCCATTATGAGATTGCATTTAATGTATTTCATCCCGTTTAGATACAACTTCTGACACTGTACCAGGTTACAACGCTGTTCTGACTTTTGCAAAGGCTGCAGCGCAACGTTTCCTCTTTTGTGCTTGTATTTTGAATTTAAGCCAAAAGTTATCTTTTGTCATGCCTTTCTGGTGTTTTGAGGTTGCGTGTAGTTTTGGTACAAGCTTGGACTTGTCACGTCAGATACCCTTGTACTTCAGACAAACTTTATCTTCAGATGCAAACTATTTTGTCTAAATTATTTACTCTTCAGACAGTTCTTCAATCTTCAGAACTTTGACCAACTTAAGATCATGACATGACTTTAGGCAGACTTTCTTCAAACAGTCATTTAATATGAAATATCAGAACTTCAAACCAGAGTATTATGTTAAGAAAAAAGTTATGCGTTTAATTAAGTTTATAATCATCAAAACTAAGTGTTAGGGGTGTCTTAGACATTTAAAGTCTTGAGAATCAACAAATAAATATGTTCTTTTAAATTTTTTTTATTCTGAAAGAGTGTTTCTTTAAGAAAACTTAGTTTATTTCAAGAAACAATTATATATAAAATAATTAGTTTCTAAGAACAAAAAGATATTTGTAGATTCAGAAAATGTTTCTTGATGAAAACAAATATGATTATTTTAGATAATGCCTTTTTAGTTATATTCTAAGAGCAAAATGTATAAAGATTAAAAAGTAAAAGAAGGAAAAGGAAAATCACATAAACTTTTATATTGGTTCACCCTTTAATGAATAAGGCTACATCTAGTATCTATCTTAGTAGGATTTTTACTACCACAAAGCTTGATTACAACAAGGTATTCTTCATAGCCTACTCAGGCTCAAAAAGCATTCTTCTCAAGCCTATAACGCCCTCGAGCCGCTTGCAGGAGTGATGAGGGTCCCCACAAACCAACACGAGTCTTTCCAGTATGCTTTGTCCTCACTTGCACACTTTCCAGGAAACTTCCCAGAAGGTCACCCATCCAAGAATTGCTCCAAGCCAAGCACGCTTAACTATGGAGTTCTTATGTTATGGGCTTCCGAAAAGAAGATGCATCTTGTTGGTATAGTTCTCCCCAACAATTTCCTTTAAGCTATCCTCAACTGTACAGTCCCATACCTGCACAACCTCTGGATCCCTCTCATTCGGGAATGGGCTCGGTTCATCCATGTGTCCCTTCTAGCTTAGAAGCCTGCCAGGAGCCGCTCCTTGTCCGTGCCTCTTTGCACCGGAGATCACTCCCTGCCCTCATCAGCCTCCGGCTCTCACATGCCCACCAGCTTTCGCCTGGTTCGTCCTCGAACCACATCGTACTGGGAGAGGCTCGGCTCTGATACCATTTGTAATGCCCCCGAGCCGCTTGCAGGAGTGATGAGGGTCCCCACAAACCAACACGAGTCTTTCCAGTATGCTTTGTCCTCACTTGCACACTTTTCGGGAAACTTCCCAGAAGGTCACCCATCCAAGAATTGCTCCAAGCCAAGCACGCTTAACTATGGAGTTCTTATGTTATGGGCTTCCGAAAAGAAGATGCATCTTGTTGGTATAGTTCTCCCCAACAATTTCCTTTAAGCTATCCTCAACTGTACAGTCCCATACCTGCACAGCCTCTGGATCCCTCTCATTCGGGTGTGGGCTCGGTTCATCCATGTGTCCCTTCTAGCTTAGAAGTCTGCCAGGAGCCGCTCCTTGTCCGTGCCTCTTTGTACCGGCGATCACTCCCCGCCCTCATCAGCCTCCGGGTCTCACAAAGCCTCTTCAGGTTGTCACAAGTATTTTTCTCTAGACTCTACAAGCTGTAACCAACTAAATTAATTTTCAACTGTAACGTCCTAATTTCTAAATTCGGAAACAATGCCTGTTGGAAGCACTATTTCCAAATTCGTGAAATTATTTCATTCATTTCGCGTATCGACATACAATACCATCACTTGAGTAACCCAACAATTACTAAAGCTCCAACAATCCATGTATAATTCAATGAAATAATAACATATTGTTGCCATCAAGGCTCCAATACACAAAAATATTAAACTAACATAAGGATTCCTAAAGTAGCTTTAACAAATAACACTAGTGGTTCTAAACAACATGGAAAACATCGAGTACATAAACAATAAGACTAATGGTCTTCACATGCCATCTACTACTCGTCATAGCTTTGTTCCCATAGAATGGGGTGAGACCAACGTCCCAGTGAGTGTAACCGTGTGTGCAGTGTGGGGGAAAGCAACCAAGAACCATCATGGCATACATATAATTTTAAGAGACATAAAAGAGATAATGATACAGAATTCAACACAAAGGAAATCAATCATCAAGATGCAATGCGTGGCTGTGAGGTGTTATTCCCGACACCCGAGGTCTTTTCTCTGTAACGTGACTGTGATGAGCGCTCGGCCATGTAACCAAGGACCGTCGTCCAAGTTTACCTATGATTAAATTTTAAATAACATTTAAATATAATTCTGTGATTGGGGACCCCATCTCCCTCTTGGCCATGAGTTCGATGTGGTTACCCCGTTGTTCTTAATTAATTTGCCCGAAGGCCTGTGATGGTCAAAGACCCTGTGATAGCCCGAAAGCTCTATGATTTCTCACATTCATAATTTTCATGACTGTGATGGCCAAAGGCCCATGAATTCCAGAATAACACAATCAAGAATCACCAAACATAATCAAGAATCATCATACAGAATCATCCAATCATCTACCCTAAGGTTTTGGCAATCCAACACATACAATAATCAGTATATTCACAATTCTTATGTTCCTACTATACATATATCACTAATTCCTAGAAGGAAAGGTGAAAAAGAATAGGGAGCATGAAATGGCAATCTTTCAGAACAAATAAGTGAAAGTCCACCCACCTGTGAGTTAAGGAAACGGAGAACGAACGAAGAACGGAGGGCCTTGAAGGGAGAAAGATTGAGGCAAGACTCGTTCTTGATGAGTAGAATTCGTTCTTGGCCTTTGCTGGGACTTTCTCTCACTAGAACCTCTCTCTCTCTCTGAAAATACGAAAAATTGGAAGAAGGAACTCACAGAAACCGTCCACGAACGTGTTTTAAAATGCAGAAATCGGACCTGCGCTCAAGCCTCGCTTGAGCGCAGCTCGAGCGCGAGTTCTCGCTCAGGCTGCGCTTGAGCTCAGCTCAAGCTGAATTCCCTCGAATTGCTCTCTGTTTTTCTGCGCTCAGGCTGAGCTCAGCTTGAGCGAGAAAACCAGATTGCAATTTTCCCTTTCTACTGGTATCCTCGCTCAGACTGCGCTTGAACTCAGCTCGAGCGAGGAAACCAGAGTGAAATTTCCCCTTCTTGTTAAGGTGCAGTTTTCATCCAAACCCTATCGTGTAACCTATCAAACTGAAGCCCCGGAAATAAGCTTTCTAATGAGAGTGGAATCCTCTCCATCGGGCATCTGCAACTCTAGATATTTTCAATTTAGTGCATCAAGGTCATTAGGCTTAGAACCAACCTCAAGCACAACCTATTTTTCTTCATTCTACTTTAAGTTATAAAATTCCTATGAATTTAGGTCTTAATTAGCGGGATGTTACATCAACAACCCTTATTGTTTTTTTTAGAATTTATAGAAATGAATGGAAAATAATTTTAGAAAGTTTCTCACTTAATCATTTAAAGAGTGGATGAAATATTTAGTGTGAAGTTGTTTATCAGTTTCTCTACTCTATATGATTGCAATTATTGAAAGTTAGGGTGATCAAAAGGAATGTTATTATATGTTTAGTTAAAAAAATTGTATATCTACAAAATTTTAGCTTCTTGGTAATTTCCTTCTCTTCAATTTTCTTTGATGGTTTCTACAGTTGCCTTGGACTGTATTTATAGGCTTAGTGAGGGTCTACTAGCTGTTGAAAATCAATTCCAAGGTAGTCAAATAGTGCAACATCTTATATTGAGCTGTCACTTTTCTCTCTTTTTTGTTGACCAATTTGTGCTTCTAATATCTTGCTTTTGAAGACAACTTTAAGACAATAAATCTTGCTTGGTTGATATTTTTAGATAAAACAACTTTGAAATCTTCAGATTAATGAGTTGCAATAAATGTTCTTTTGAAGCTTATACTGTAGACCTTAATTTATCCCTATGCTTTTGGAGCCAATTTCATATTCCAATTTATTATTGGTTTAATTTTTTAATCTGCTTGGCATTGATACTGTGTTTTTCTTATAGTATCCAACCTTTATCCTTATATCAGAAGATACTCATCCAAAATGTTAGATTTATCTAAAGGTCAAGCTCTTGTTGATTTTGGAGTACTCACCCAAAATGCCATATGAGCAGGGTGAAGAGCCCATTTATAAAGAGTACTCAATTTCGGAACCCAGGTGTGATGCAAGAAGTTAACCATTCTTCCACTCCCAACTCTCCAAATCAGGTTATTTTAAACCTTGGTCCAACTCTTGTAAATACCCAACCGAAGGTTTAAGTCACTATTTCTATGACCCTCCACTGTGATTAACTTTGATCCAAAACCATATTTACCATGTAAAACCTTTGCATAAAGCTTTTCTTCTTTTTAACACAGATGGTATCCTAACATCATCATAGATGCCTTATTTATGAAGTTAGTGTCTCGTGTAACGTTCTAATTTCTAAATTCGAGAATTAAGCCTGTTGGGAGCCAAATTCCTAAATTTCTGAAATTATTTCGCGTCATTTAGATACCACAAATACATACATCATATAACGCTTAAGTCCCAACGACTACTTAAACAGTATATAAAAACAATAACTGAAAATTTATAAATAATTGCCCATAAGGCTACAGGTTCATCCATTATACAATAATAATTTGGGATACCCCGTACATGTGCCCTAGCAAAAGAGAGGGGTCGAAGGCCACACATAAACGGTCATATCCCACAAAAGAATAATATACAATACAATCATAATCTAGACATCTAAGGGCTTAACAAATCAAAATAAACACAATCCTAAGCCCACAATCAAAAGACAACAAGAACTGCTCCCGAGCTCCCTGCTCATGGACCGGTGCGGGGAGGAACCTGTGCATCTAAAACAGTCCACAAAACGTGTGGTGAGACGGGTGTCTCAGTGAATATAACTATGCAACATGCAATGCAGGTAAGGCAGACAAATGAAATGCAACAGGATGAGAAGAACAGTTCATAACCATGAAATCTCATCTTAAACATAAACATGAACATGCATGACCTGCATTGCCCGGTAGATGGGGTCTTATCATTAGATTGGGGCTAGACCTGAGCTCAGACTACAAGGAACATCTTCCTTGGGCATAACACCGCCAATTACCCGGGGCCGAAACCCGTGTTTTAACTGGGGACTAGAGTCCAATTAACTGGGGACCGAAGTCCAATCTTGTTTAATTAGGGTAAACTGGGGCCGAAGCCAAATTCATTTTCTCTCATTATTAACTGGGGCCAAAGGCCATGAATGAAATGCTCAACCACAGTTCAAACCAAGAATCATATAATAATGTCAACAAATATGAACATAAGGAAACCCTAACTTGGGGAAAACCCCCCAATTCATGCTCCTAATTCCATAATACAATCTAATGTACTAATATAAAGAAAATACACAACACAACAATCATCCACAAGATTTAAAAGAAAGGGAAAGAGAGAATAGGGTACATGGAGGAAGAATCAAGCCAAATGAGTGGTGGTGTGTGAGTTATATTCACCTCAAGAGCCCAAATGAAAGAGAGAAGAAGTTGAGGGAGGTTGGAGGGTGAGGTCCTTGGACTTGAGCTCTTTTCTTCAAGCTCCACTGGAGTTTTCTCTCTCTAGGAACTTCTCTCTCTCTCTTTCTAAAATGGTGGTTGAGGGTATTAAATGGGGGTCAAGCCCTAAATTAGCGTTTTAAAAAAAGACATATATGTGAACTCTCGCTCAAGCGAGGCCTTCTCGCTTGAGCGAGAAAGAAAGAAATCCTGGGACAAAAGCGTCCTCGCTCAAGCCAGAGTATCCTCGCTTGAGCGAGAACATTCCAGAGAGAAACTCTTGGAATTGCGCTCAAGCGAGAGAATTGCGCTTAAGCAAGGGTATTCCAAAGAGCAACCCTGGAATTTCCCAAGAATTGCGCTCTAGCGAGAGATCCTCGCTTGAGCGACCAAACCAAAAACTTGTTTTCTCCAACTTTTACTAATATGCTCGCTCAAGCGAGCCCCTCCCGCTTGAGCGAGAATATCAGTACCCAAAATTCTGCCCTTTTTCTGATGTGCTCGCTCAAGCAAGACCTCCTCGCTTAAGCGAGGATACCATAATCATATTTTTCCTACCTTTGATTCTTAGTTCCTTTTCCCCCTAATTCCTTTTATAAAATCTCTTCCCTTATTAGTTTCATTTACAAAAAGAGCTATAATTTGGGATGTTACAATTCTACCTACCTTAAAACAATTTTGTCCCCAAAATTGGCTATGAAAAAGAAGGAAAAACTAATTTTACCTCAAGAAAATAGCTTCAAAAACTGAGAACGGATATCCTCATCCTTCTCCCATGTCGCCTCCTCTAGCGTCTGACCCTCCCAGAACATCTTCACCAAGGGGATTGTCTTGTTCCTCAGTGTTTTGACACTTTGGTCGATAATCCGTGCAGGTATAGTGGGAACTGTGAGGTCATCCTTTAATAGTACCGATTTGGAGCTTATGATTTGTGAAGGGTCGACATGGACCTATTTTTTAAGCTGAGAAACATGGAAGACATCATGGACACGGGACAAATGGGGTGGCAAGGCTATCCTGTAAGCTAGAGGGCCAACTCTCTACAGGATCTGAAATGGGCCAATGAACCTAGGGTTGAACTTTTTGGCTTTAATGGCTCGACCAATGCCTGTGACAGGAGTTACTTTCAAAATACATGGTCCCCTTCCTCAAATTCTAGGTCCCTTCTCCTCCTATCAGTATAACTCTTCTTCGGCTTTGGGCAGTGACAAGCTTTTCCCTAATGACTCTAATTTTATCTGTGGTCTCCTGCACCAACTCCGGACCTACTATTTAACAATGTAAGAGATGTCGACCACTGTGTTTGGTTGAAGAGATAAAATGAATTTAAAAAAATGGAAAGAAGAGAAAATAAGAAGGAAATAGGGTAGTTTATATTTGTTAGGTATGAGTGAAAATGAGAAGAATTGAAAAATGAGAGAAAACAATTTATCCAAAAAATACCCTTAATAATTAATTTAACATTTTTATCTACATTTTAATCCAATAAATTGATTTTTAGAGTGTGCTATGACCTTATGATTATGGAAATTTTAGGAATCAAATTTTCTCTCAAATAACTGAGATATATATCCCATCATTAAAAGTAAATTGAATATAAAAAAATCCATTATGTAATGAAAATAATTGATAAATGAAAGTCATTATCAATTGCATTAGTGTAAAACCCAAATAATGCAAACAACACATGCATAATTCAATGCGATAGAAAATATGACAAAACTAAAATCAGAACCATAATACAAAGGATGCCATGTTGATTCTCACTCCAAATTTATATATAAAACCCATTGTTATCTTCTTTTTTTTTCATGCTTCACAATAAAGCAAGTATAACAATAAACTAAGCTACTATGGTGAAATGGGCAAGATGAACAATGAGATGCAACCAGCTGGGGGTGGCCTAAAATTCGAAAGATGTAAACTTTAGCGATCTTCCATGCCATGGATTCAGACATTCAAAGCAGCGATTGACATTCCTATTCTCAAACAGTGCTAGTATCGCCAACAATCGATGGAGGATGATCAGAAAACCTTCATGAGGTCTAGTATTGAGGGCAATTAACAAACAACATAAATTATTGGTATAAGAGCCATAATTGAGGAAAGAGATGGTGAACAATAAAGAGAAAAAACTTCTTTTGTGGGACTGGCCATTCAACTTTCTTTCCACCTTATTTTCTATTGATCTTGACCAAACAAGAGAAAAGTAGGCTTCCTATCTATTTTCTAATTACCCTGCATTTTCTTTCAACCAATTTTCATTCATTTCAAGGGTTTGAATTCCACCAAAATAATTTCTCCCAACCCACACCCATCCAATTGCTCTTATAGTCTACTTGATTTCCTATTTCGAACAACTCGATATCTTGTATACCCACCTGTTGTCTCGTGTTAATATTTTCTATAGTTACTAGACACCTCTTGTAGGAGAGAGAAAAACACATGCATTGTGTGTCTTGCAAAATGCATGTCTCCCCCTCTTTCTCCCTCTCCTACTAAAAGTTTCCATTACTAGAGAGAAAATTCATTCATATGGGATCCACACATCCATAGTATGGGACCCACACAATGCATGTGTTTTT
Source organism: Sesbania bispinosa (assembly GCA_026901365.1). Classification (NCBI taxonomy): domain Eukaryota; kingdom Viridiplantae; phylum Streptophyta; class Magnoliopsida; order Fabales; family Fabaceae; genus Sesbania; species Sesbania bispinosa. The sequence continues at coordinate 535,148 of QLOH01000269.1, forward strand.
ATCTCCCCACTGGAGGTGCTAAAGAGAAAATCTACCCATTTGACTCAACATGTATGTTGTTTGAGTGCGATTTGGATATCAATTACTAAACACCCTAAACCTACAACAATGATATGTGAACACTCATTAATTTCATATTCTCATTTGAATATTTCAACTCTTTCTATCTCTTTCTCTTCTTCTCACACCACATTACATCATATATCACATATATGACTCCTATTTTTTCCTTCCTATATCTCTTTCTAGGTGTCTATATCCGTTAAGTTCCTACATATAAAACTCCCTCCGGACTCAAATATAAGAAAAAATAACTAAATTCACACTTATTAAGAAAATTAGTTAAACTCATTCAATTTTCTTGATGTCATCTAAAAAGTAATTGCATTGCCTAAATTATCCTACATTCAAATTTATTGAAACTTGTTTTAAGTTGACATTCTCGATCTCTTTCTTTTGGCACATGATTCATTAAATAGAGTGGTTGGAAAATAAAATCTGAATTAAATAAAGGGTAATTGGGATGATATCATTAAATAGGGTGAAATTAATTAAGTTTTGTTTATATTTTAGTCCACCATATGTAGGTTTTTTTTAGCTTATGAGTGTGTTTGGTAAGCCATTTCAGCTAGCTGAAACCTGAAATCAGTAGCTGAAACCATTTTAGTTGTGTTTGGTAAGGTAATTTTTTTGGGTAGCTACTAGCTTTACTTGAAAAGCTACTTGAGGTAACTTTTTTTAAAAAAGTTCCAATTTTCAGGTACGTACTAGCTGAAATTTTATTCCAAGTTTATCCCTCAACCACCCTTACTTATCATTATTTAATAATTAATGACGTCCTTGTATGCAATGTTATAAAAACCGATCGACTCGGTCAAGGTATTGGGTCAATGGGTTACTGATCGAACTAGTGAGTCACTGGTTGGATCGGTTAAACCGGTATAAATAAGAATATGTAAATACAGACTTAATGTATTAGATATGAAAAATATGTAAATTTTATAAATATATAAATACTTTTAAATTTGAGTTTGATATAAAAAATATAACCACTAATATATATATATATATATATATATATATATATATGAGTTTAATTAATATGCACTGACGGTGTAAAAGAGTTTTACATTGATGTTTAAACTCGTTAAATAATATGACACCTCATATATTATTAAACTCGTTAAATAATATGACAACACGTGATTAAACATAATGTAAAATAATTTTTGAAGTGTATTCACATTAATAAATCCATATCATTTTTCCTAAACTTTAGTATAGGCTTGGCTTGGGGGACCATGCTAATTCCCTCCATAAGCCGAGCAACCCAGCTGCAACTTTAGCATGCCGATGACGTCATGGTACATAGCAGCCATGACGTCATGACATTGAACGAGCCCTTCATATCTTGCCACGTGGCATAATTATTGGTGCATTCAATCCAGTTTCCCCCTCAGCCCCTTACCCCCAAATGCACAGAAAGAGCGTGCATGACACCACAGGCCCAATTCATGTATTTTTCCATTTATATGCAAATTTCATCTCCCTAGCATTCAATGCTCACCCATATCAGATTCAAACTAACCAATAAACCCTCTCATCTCCAAAATATCACAATTGCCACGCGCCTAGCTAGTGTCGGCTCAACATTGGATTTCACCTTTCCCTTTTTCCATTTAATTTCCCATTTGCCCAATTGTTCATTTTCTATGTTTTTGTTCCATTTTCTCCCTCACTTTCTTATATCTGGTAACCTCATCCTTTGGTGAAGACCCTCTTACTGTTTTTATATAAAGTTGTTATCTTTTTGAAGCACCCAATTGAGCATATATGAATACCATCACCAACTCATTGAGCAGTGTGCAAAAAAAGACACCAACAAAAAGAACCAAAGTGAAGAATAAGAACAAGAACAAACCCATCAAGGTGGTGTACATATCCAACCCCATGAAGGTCAAGACCAGTGCTTCAGAATTTAGGGCTTTGGTGCAAGAACTCACCGGCCAGGATGCTGAATCGCCGCCGGATCCTTCCAGGTACGGCGGCGGCGAAGATGGTGGTGGCCACCACAAGGTGGATAATAATTGTGATGAGAAGAAGAAGATTGATGATGATGAGACAGGAGTAGTTGTGATGCCTCCTCCTAATTCAGAAGGGCAGAAACTTGATGGGGTTTCATTTTCATCATCATCAATGGAGGATTTTGAGCCGTTTGATGATATTTTCACGCCTGAGATGATAGAGAACATTTCAGCTTTCCTGCCAGATAGTGTGTTCAATGAATGTGCCCAACTTGATCATCAGATGTTGATGCACTGTAATTTTATTCAACAGTAAGGCTAGCTACCTCAAGCCTAATTTCTCTAGATGTACTATATATATATATATATATATGAGTAGTTTATTAATTAGTATATATATATATATATATATATCAGGCAAGATAAATATATATATTGATTGCTTGTCTGTAAATATCAAATTACTTTATGTGACTGAACATGATTGTATTGAATAATTAACTGCATCTTAATTGTTAACTTTCTTTAGTTGGAATTAATGCATATATATGATGAATGTGGTAGGTTCATTTGATCTTTCTTGAAATTAAGAGTTGCAGCAATAACAGCAGCAGCTAGCAGCTGGTTTTGTTTTCTAGCTAGAGAAATTTGATTTTGGTTTTTCTATTGGATCAATTATCCACTTGATATTAATTTGGTGCATGTATAAAGTGTATGTTATAATAAAGGAAAAGGGGACCCAACTCAAGAAAAACTTAATTTCATTGTCCTATTTACCGCTATATATAGGTATAAATGTAGCAGCAGTTTATGGATATGGAAGAAAATTTTAGCCGTATACCAAACTTCCTTTACAATTAATTGATTGGATTGAAGCTAGAGCATCCATTTATGCAGTCGCAGTCTGTTTTCGTAGCCTGGTTAATAGGACAAAAATAAATTGACTGATTTACATTGAAACGTGTATATATATTCTTTCATGTGTAGTGTAGCTAGCGCAGCCACTTCTCTTTAGCATTTTGTGAATTAGCTGCAAAACTATAATTTAAATCTCCAATTATAAAATAGCTAATTCGACAAACAAAACTACTATATATACTGTAATTAGTTTTTGTGGATTTTCATTTACCTTTAGTCTGTCTTAATTAATCTTGAACTTTTTCTATTTAATTTCAGAAAATAGTATGGCGTTACATATTAAAAGATGATCATGTCCAAAATTACTTGTAAGTGGAAATTAGAGTCTTACATTCAAGGGTGCTTCTAGGGTATGACACCGCATGGGTGACATATCGGTATGACACCTCTTTTTACTAGTAACTCAATTATTTAGAATAAAATAATTAACCAATCAGGACCGTTAATTTAAAAATGAAAGTGATCCAACGACTTTTAATAGGTGTCATACCGGTATGTCACCCATGTCCTAGACGCGGCCTACATTTCAAATTAAAAGGCATAGGAAAATCTCAAAAGAAACAAAAAAAAAAAACATTTTCTATTGATATATTTTATACAAGTGAACTAAAATTCCCCTTGTTTTTGCTCATTAAGTTATACCTGATCAAGTTGTGTGTATATATATAAATTAGAAACTTAATTAATTGGGGGTATGATTTTTCGGATTGCATGACTAGCTAGCTAGGGTGTACATATATATGTTGCTGCGCTTTATATATACACACTATACAGTAGGGTTTACAATTACTCCCTGTTTGGCCCGCGACGATTATATAATTGTGATCAGAAGAAACTTTTAACAAATGATCGTTCTCAACCTTCTTGTCTCATTATCTGAAGCCACGTTCTCATCTTATCATTGCAAAAATACAAAGATCTAGTTGGTACTGCTACTACTTTTTAATGATTCTAAACCATTTTTACTCTCTATATTAGTGTGTGCATGGTAGGATATAATTGTTCATCTGAAAAATGCAAAGTAATTAATTAATCACGTGGATCATGAGATATGTGTTTATATAAAGAACTCTTTCTCTCTATCATTGTGTACATGTAAAATGTATTTAGTAAAATTATCTGCTGAAAGCTGAAAAGTTAGATGAAACCTAAAATCTGAAAAGTTAGTCGATTTAATTGAAAATGTTTGGTAAAATTAATTAAAAATGACATATAAGGACATGATTAATTATTAAATAATAATGAGTAGAAGTTGTTAAGGGATAAATTTATAATAAACTTTAAGCTAATACTGAGGAAAGTTTTTTTTAAAAAAACTACCTCAAGTAGATTCTCAAGAAAAACTAGCAGCTATTTAAAAACGTTACCTTACCAAACAGTGATGATATGATTTCAATTACTAATTTCAACTTTCATATCGATGAAAATCTTTACCAAATATACGTGTGAAATCACAATAAATTTCAATTCAGGTATCCCAAATTTACTATGCACGTGTGTCTTACTAGGATGTTAAATTTTTTATTATTGTATATACGTAGGGTATATATATGTGTGTGTGAGTTGTGTATTTAATTATTTATCTTCTTTCTATGTACATAGCCGTTTCCTTATGAGAAAGTAGTTTATATGAAATAAGTCAAAGAAATCAGATTGATTTCATTGTAGGATATATAGTTTGTAGTTCTATTTTTCTTTCTTTTATTTTTTTAAAAGTCTCCTCCTACCCGATAACTAAAAGATTAACCTAGAGTACTCTTATTAGACGTCAAAATGGAAATTGCTCCCAATAATATTTACTCCATATAAATGAATCAATAGATCGAATTTATGAGTGTGTTTGATAAGACATTTTAACTAGAAGAAAGCTGAAATTAATAGTTGAAATAATTTCATGATCAATGTTTGGTAAGATAACATTTTAGGTAGCTACTCCCACAACTTTTCACATGTTTTTTTAAGAAGATACTTGAGGTAACTTTTTTTTTAAAAAAAGCTTTCTTTTTCAGATACCTGTTGAAAATTTATTACAAGTTTATCCCACTAGAATTCTCACTCATAACTATATATTTAACAATTAATAATATCCTTATATGTCATTTTACCTTTTTCAAATAATTCAACGATACCAAAAACTTTCAATCAAATTAGCTAGTTTTTTCGGGTTTTGACTTTCAACTAACTCAATTTTCATCTAGTTTTTTTAGGTTTCAATTAACTTTTCAATTAATTTTATCAAACACATTCTAGAATCAATATTGCTAGCTTAATGTCCTGAGCTGCTTCCACTTTTTCTTATTATTTTGCATTTGTGTGGCATTTATCAGAGTACGCAGGAGAAAGTCAGGATTTTAATTATCTCGTCATATATATATATATATATATATATATATATATAGAGAGAGAGGGTGAGAATCAAGTTACTGCAAGAGTTAACTCCTAGTAAGTTATTTCACTTAATAATTTTTTGTGGAATAAGAATTTCACAAATCTAACAGTTGAATAATTTAATGTTAACATGATGATCATGTATATCAATTTTTAGATATATAAATTGGACATTAATAAGTATGTAATTTTATGGTCAACATTTACTTATATTTTGAAAAGTATATTATACGTAAAATTGAAGTTATTTGTTGAAGTATCAAATTGTTGCCAAACTTTATGAAAACTTTGTAGAGTTGATCTAATAACAACTTTCATTTCAATGATTTGATTGATGATGAAAATCCACATTCATGAAAGGTTAATTAAATGTAGTAACTTTACTAATAGTTATTTCACTGTTGAAGTAACTTAATCCCCACTCATATATATATATATATATATATATATATATATATATATTAACAGATAGACATTTTGTCATGGATTTGATTCAAACTAACCGTACCCTCCTAATTCATAGTTTTGTGCTAGAAAAAACACAAAATATATATGGTTATTGTTTGGGCAACTTGCCAAGAAAGACAAACATAAAACACAAAATGATGCTAGCTATCAAAATGTGAAAATACAGTATTTGAGTATCCATTATAAAAAAAAGAATTATTATACGTACAGCAAATTTTAGCATTAATTAAGTTGAATTAATCACATAGCTAGTATTTCTATATTTGATAATTAGCTAATTTTAGGACACAGAAAATTTTTATTACAAAATTTTGTGAAAAAAAAAATTTACGATCGGTGCATGCCTCAATATTGATAATAACTCATTAAATTAAAAAAAAAAACAAGAAGAAGAAGATATATACATGGTACACGAAAAAAAATGACCAGTCACAATTGAAGGACAAAAAAATCCGCACATAAAATTTATAAAGCTTGCAAGTTGCAACTTTCATCTATTCATATCCACTCTCTCTCCGAGTGGTTGCAATGCTGCGAACTTTTTCTTCTTTCTCTCAACTTGCTAAGTGGCCTATTATAATTTCTCTCTCAGTAGTACGTAGATGTCTTGGTCAAGTTAAAGGACTATGTCTTGTCAGTTTCCTTGGAGCTTTTTTTTTCATTTTTTCTTCTCATTAATTATATGTTTACGATGCCATTAATTTAACATATTTATATATAACTCAACGAACAATAGAGACATATCAGAATTTATGTCAGTAAAACAGCATCAGTCCATTGGGTTTAATTAATTATTTGCGCGGACGAGAGGTAATAGAATACTAATAATCACCTACCCTTAGCTTTTATTTTCATAAAAGGAGAAAACTAAAATTGTAGTACTATTGTAAAATTGGAACTGCGTGTAGTTAATTTCTCATTGCTGTTTGTTTTAAATTTTAAACAAGGTTGATTGTTTCATAAAACGTGTATTATTCATTTAATTTTAATTATTGATTTTATAATCAATTCTACACAACTGTAAATTAAATTGATACTCAATTATTGCATTCCAAATTAAGGTGATCGATTATGAAAAAATTTCATCTTTTAATTGAGAACTTTGATTTCAGTTACCAATTTGGGAAGAAAATTAAAACTACTACTCAAGTCTTCAATGTAAGATGAATTCGATTTGGTTTTGATGTGAATGAATTATCATGTTTGGACATGAAAACTTGAAGCACAGACAAATAACAAGTAGTATTATAATAATATTTATAATGAAGTAATATTTTTATTTTATTATTAGTTGCGGGCAACAACTTTAAGGGAATGAAATATATGAATTTTTTGGAGAAAAAATAAGAATGAATGATTTCAATATTACGAAAATATGTTTCAATATATAGAAAAATCTATTATGCAAAAATTATAATTATCACAACTTCTATAAAAGTATAACTAAAAAAAATGTTATGAATAATTAAAATACAGTGGATGTTCACTGTGTGGATTCATTCATGCTTTTTTTAAGAGTTATGGATATGCTTTGGAAATATTCCTTATAAGGTTAAATTATTAAAAGGAATAATGCATGATCATATATAATATTGCTTTGGAGATATTGCATGATCAATTACATTGATATTTTATAGTTGAAAATATTATATAGCATGTGTTACATGTTTGACCTAAGATTAGTTAGATATTAAGGATATGTGTGGTTAATTTCCTTTAAGGAATTTAATTAATAATATTATCATATTATTTTTCAAGATTGTTATTATAATCATTATTTCAGGGAATAGAGAACATATGCCATGTATAAAATTATGAAGGACTCTTCAAATAATATTTATTGACATAGTACTTATTATTTCATTGAATATTTTATAATGATATTTTGACAAATAATTAAACAATGAAATCAATTTGTCAAATTTGTAATTTACACACATGTATGGTTTTGTATTATTTCTAGACAATGTTAAAGATTTCTATTGACCGGATAAAGTGTGCATTTTTAATATTTTTGTCAATGAAAATGAGTATAATATTATATGATGACTCATGTGTCAAATTAATATGTTTTGCTCTAAATATTTTGAGATATTATATTATGTTTTGACTAATATTCATGGTTGAGCAATTTATTGTGACAAAATATTGAAATAAAGCATTTAATCAAGATAAGGCTAAAGTCATAATCTTTCTTCGTCACCACATCCATGAAGGATTAAAGGGTGAGTACCTTATGGTAAAAGATCCATTCGTTCTTTGGAACAATTCAAAAGAAAGATATGACCACCAAAAGACTGTAATTCTCCCAAAAGATCGTTATGATTGGATGCATTTACGCCTACAAGACTTTTTAAGACTGTAACTGAGTACAATTCTACTTTATTTAAAATCATTTCTCAATTGAAATTATGTGGAGAAAAGGTCATTGATGTGTTAAAGAAATCATTCTCCACTTTTCATGCATCTAATGTTCCTACAACAGTAATATCGTGAAAAGGGTTTCAAGAAATACTTTGAATTGATTTCTTTTGTCCTTGTGGCTAAACAAAATAATGAACTTTTGATGAAAAATCATGAATCCTGTCCAACTAAGACTGTTCCATTCTCAGAAGTGAATGTTGTAGCAACACGTGACCACCATACTCATAGACAAAGTTATATGGCCGTACGTGGTCGAAGTTGTGGTCATAGACGTGGACGTGGACATGGTCATGGTGATAATTCTAAATCACACATTGATTGTGCCATATATTCTGGAAAGTCTCATTGAAACTTATTAAGTTTCAAGGCTATTCACAAAAATGGATACCATATTCTGACAAGTGATGCTAGATAAAAAATGTGTATTGGAAAAATTGCCTTCATTTTTATCCGTGTTTTACTACACCAATATTAGTATAATTGAAACAAATGTTATAGTAAACCATGGTAAAAGTGTTATTTGGCATGAATGGATGAGCCATCTTGTTTCAATTATGATGCGAAAATGATTGAAAAGTCATATGGACACCTTATCAAGAGCCGACAAATTCTTTAGTCCAACAACTTTTCATGTGTTGCTTTTTCACACGTACAATTGATTATCTGACTATCAGCAAACAATATTGGAAGTGAATCTCTCACCGTTTTGGATTGTATACAAGGTGATATTTTTGGACTAACACACCAATCATGTTAAATAGCCAAAACCGTTGCACATAAAAAAGAAAACTTCATCTCCAATCATTTTTTATTGCTCATAAATAGCCAAGAAACTCAACCTAATCTTCAACCCTTACCTAAATCCTTTTTTAATATTGAAACCTTGAACATACCCCCTCTCTCAGTAATGCCTTCATCTCCTAGTTATATCAAGAAAGAAGAAACTTGTGTTTCTTCTTCTAGAGGCTACCCTAGAAGGTTTGATAGGATTCATGTTGGAATTGTGAAAAATGTTAGTAGTGAAGGAAGAGATGAATAAATACCCATCAAAATTGATGAGTCTAGTGAAAGCAACACTGTTAACGAAGTAGAGAAGGATGCTAAGGAAGAACTGGCTGAAGAAGAAATAGAGGAAGATCCCTCTGAAGGAAAAGAAGAAACAAAAGATAAATATTTAGAAGGTAAGGAATGATTAGAAGATGATGAAATAGATGGCTTGAGGATGTATTCAGGTGGTTGGAAAGGAGCAAAAGGCATAGGAGGAGCCTGAGATGCAATTACTGGCAGCACAAAGGTGTTGAACCAGTATTGATGTTCAGTGAACCTTTCAATCATCTCATTGACAATGTTTTGCAGGGTATTTACATTGGAAAATAACCTCTTAATGTCTTTCTTGAATTTTCTCACCTGCTTCTCAATAGAATGGGAATTGGAAGGATCATAAGCACAAGTGGATGCACCAGCAGTAGAAGCAACCATCTCAAGCTGAGGAGGCATATTATCCTTCTTCTCATGGCTCAATTACTGCAGAAAGGATCCAATTGATCCAAAAATGGAAGAAATGTTAGGAAATATTTTCTTGGACACGATGAATTTCAGCAAGAATTCCTGAGTCTAAAATGGGAGAAGCTAAAAAATTATTTACCATGTCAGTTCCAAAAGTTCACGTTGAAGGAACATTGATAAAATTAGTGGTGTTAGATATGACTTCTTTGTTCTTCTGAAGCCCCTATGTCCTAGCAGGAGACTCCACAACACTTTCTTCCTTCTCATTTTCTTCTTCAGAAATAGAAGGGATGTCTTCTTGGATAATGGGTAAAGAGGTATCAAATGATGGTGGTTCATAATAACTTTTGGCAAGCATTGTTAATGCATTAGCATCCAAATCTTCTTCAGAGACATTTTCTCCTTCAATTCTTTCTTCATAAAAAGATTCCTCATAGTCAAAAGTTGTTGGAGGATCAATTTCTGGTGAACCTTCCTTCTCAATTCTTCTTCATTCACAAGCTGATCTTCTTCAACCATAGGTTGATCTTTTTCAGCTATTGTAGTAGGATCTTATGTAGAAGAATCCTTTCCAGTGAGGTCTGCTCTCTTTCTTTTTTTTTTTGCTAAAGGTCATAAGCTCTTCCTTCTGCTTTCTTCTTGGACCTTTTCCTGTGAGAAATAACTTCTTCATGTTCACTGTTGTCATCATCAATGCTTTCATTAGGAACAGGGAAGGATCAGCTCTACTAATTTTCATTTTTCTCATATTAGGTTTCCCAAAGATGTATTCCTCTACCTTCTCTTCTCCATCTAAATCCACTTTATGATGTTTAAATAGAAGAGTAAGAATCATTCCATATGGAAGAATTGCATAACTTCTAATGGGATTTGCAGCAAAAATCATATATCTGAGGATGACATAGGATAGGGAAATAGGTTTACCTATTAGGAGATCATAAATGATAAGAAAATCTTGGTCACTCACATTTTCCAAGGTTCCTTCTCTTAGGAGAAAGGTGTAATAGCACATTTTGTGAAAAATGTCTTCAAATGGTGGTGAGTTGGCTGGGTCTAAGGTCTGAGTCATACTCACTTAGCACCTTCTGGACTACTTATTCTTTTGATAGTACACCAACCTTGGTTGTACCAGTTATCATCATAAAGGCAAACTGGGTAGTGAGGAAGTTTCTAAAGCTTCTTCTATGGATTCTGGTGTGAGAACCATTGTGGATCCTTTAATGTCTACTACAAGTGAGTTCCCATCACTTTTGTATTCACTTGCAGAGGCATAAAAAGCTTTAAACCAATCTAGGGTACATAGGTTTCTGTACCATAAAAAAGTCTGACCATCATTGCTTCTTGACAAAGGAGTCAGATCCCCATCCTTCTTGCTTTATTTCATGGATCCAAAACACTTTTCCAAAAATTATAGTGTTCCATTCTCATTTGTCATAGAAGGTTTGTAGAAGTTCCTTACTTTGAAACAAATTGTAAGGTCCAAGAATTTTTATTAATGACAAACTCTCAAAATAAGCTTAATGTAATTCACGACCAGCTAAGAACTTAACCATTCTCCAAGAATCTCCAAAGGCTATATGGACCAATCCTTGGCTATAAATAAGCGTCATCCGCTCAATCCAAGCACACATAGACCAGAAGAAGCATAACAAAGCGTCAAAATTACACTTTGTACCTTCCGGAGAAATACTTCTTTCTGCTATTTCATTATTCTTATGTTGTAATATTTAGGAAATATAGAAAGAGCGTCATTAGCCTCATAATCATTAGATTATGCTCATTTCATTATTATATCTTGAGCCTTTGCTTGTAATTATTATTTCAATCACTTTCTGTAACTCTCAAGACTAACAAGGCAGTGCTAGTTCTTCTTGAGAGAGCTGTGTGAAGCTGCAGAGCCTTGTAATTGTATTGTGTTGGAAAGTCTGCAGAATCATGTTCTTGTACTGTGTTAGAAAGCCTACAGAGGCTGGAGAAGAATACTATGTGTGAGCCTGCTGAGGTTGCAAAAGAATATTGGTGAGAGAGCTTGTAGAGGCTGTAGAAGAATACTAGTTGGTGTGCTGCACCAAGGAGCCTGAGGAGGCTGTGGAGAAGAAAAGAATACTTGTACATCAAGTTTGATACAGTTGAAAATCCTACTGAAAGCGGGGACTAGACGTAGCTCTAAGATTTTAAAGGGTGAACCAGTATAAATATTGTGAGCACATTCTTCTTAGCTCTCTCTATTTAAAGCATCTTGACTGCATCACCTCATTAATCTATTCTCCTTAAGAAGTCAGATATTCAAGTTAAACTTATATCTTCAAATCCAAGAAGAATAGATTTATAAATTTGTATATCAAAGTGTTTTCACAATCCTATTTAATACCTATGCTTGTGATTTCCTAAAATCTATACTTGTATCTTACCAAAGAAACCATTCCATCACTGTTTTTATTATAGAATTACTTAACATATAATCATAGATTCATAATAAAATTAACTAGCACTTGTGATTTATTATCTAAAATTAGTCAAGAAGATATTCTTGAGCAGACATAATTTTAGAAGCTCTTGTAGAAGTTGTTAATAGTTTTAATAGGTCACTGTTAGGATTTGATTTTGAATTATTTCGAATTCCTCAAATGATGACAAATAATGCCATTCGAATTTCCAGACGAAGAACAATATGATTTTATTTTGAATTATGATTGAAAATCTTATTAACTTAGAAAATATTTGAAGCAAAGTTAATATAGAAACTTTGGAATTCGGAAGAGACGATCTATTGTGAAATCGAAAATGTAAAAAAAAGTGTAAATGAAAAGTATTCCAAATCAGGTAAAGGACAATTCTTTTATTCAAGTCAAAATTCGAATTACATGTTGTTTCGAATACATTGGGAATACACTTAGATAGGAAACTGTCCTAAACACCTAAAAATATAGAAAGAAACTATCCTAAGGTATACTAAATACTTCATTCTAGTCTTCCATGTCTTTTCTTCTTCTTTCATCCAGCACAGGTCTGATAAAACCTAGAAGCTCCTTGAACCTGAGGAGGAAGATCGAAGTCAGCATGGAAAATAAAAAATGAATAATTTTGGCTATTACGTTCAATCCAATATAAAACTTTCAAGGAGAAAGATTAAAAAAGCCAATAACTTTAGCTATTACGTCAATCTTATCGAAATGAAGTCATTCCAAATTAGATTGAACCGTAACAGCCAAAGAAATTAACTTCTTCATATTCTTTGAAGAAATTCTATAAAAAGATTTCGAAAGATGAAGAGAAGAGAAAAAGAGAAGAATGAAGAAGTTTGAATGAATGAAGTGTGAACTGAACTCCCATTTATAGGAGTTACAAGAGCTAAGAGCCGTTAAGTGCCACTGTAACGTCCACTAAGAAAAAGCCACATGTAAAATGAGCGGAGGACAGTGGCGGTGGGTCTTCACAACCTTTGGAATGGACTAATGGAAATATGCCACATAGCATAAAAGAAAGAGAAATTAAAAATTTTGAATCAACATCTTTGAATTCGAAAAGCTTGAAAGGTACAGAGTCAAGATAAAGAAGATTTCGAGAAATCAAAAGGCAGAATTCGAGAAAGCAGAAAGCAGAAAAGAGATTTCAAGAAAACAGAAGACACTAAGACGAGCAGTTAATGGAAGTTACAAGACAAAGACAGGTGTCAATCAGTTAGTGGTTTATTTGAAATGTAATCAGTTTTCTGGTGAGCGAGAAACGTGGCAAGCATACATGTTGCCAACACACAGGGCTAGATGACGTGTCACATAGACATTAGTTAGCCGTTTAGAATTAGGAATCTATAAATACTAGAACCCACAATGTAATAAGGGTTGGAAAAATCACTCACTCAAACTTCTCTAAAACACCTTAACGTCCGAACTCACAGCGACAAACAGGTTACAAAGAGAAGAACAGTATGTGATAAACCCATCCAAATTTATCTTAATGCAATTGTTCTTACAATTCAATTTTTCTTTTCTTTTGTTTACATTCTGCAATTTACATTCTGCAATTTCATTTCTTGTACAATTTCTTACTCAAAACTTTTACTGAAGTTTCTCAAAATCAGTTTCTGAAAACTCATGTTTTAAACTTGATAAATTCTGAATCAAGCAATTTTATGGAAATTAAGTTCTTTGATGAAATTCTGAATCAAATATTTTTAGAACTTATTGTTTCTGGATTTCTAACGTTTAGAAAATTAATTGTGGTGAAATTCTGAACCAATTTAATCTAAGTTCCAGAAAATTCATTCTTTTAATCATTTGAACACAATAAACCTACTTTTTTAAAGAGTCCCGTAAGAGGATTTGATTCTAATCCCCAGATTGCTCGTAGAATCAAAGTGATTAAATTCATTCACTTTGAATCTGAATTTTTCACCACAAACAATATTGGCACGCCCGGTTGGGACAAATTGCCAAAAGTAGTGTGTGTGTTACGATTTTCTGAATAGAGTTGTTCTTGTTCTTGTATGCGTTTTGAGAAGTGGAAGGACAATTTCTGTTCAAATGGCTAATAGTGGTAGACAAAATGCAAATGGAAATAACAATAGGATAATGCTAATATCACAAATTCTGAGAATTCTTCTCCTCCAAGGATATGAGTCTTGGGAATAATAATGATAATGGGGTCGATGGGACATAATAGTGTTCATAGAAAACCCATCAACAAATGGGACTACAATCACAACGCTTTTGTTTTTGTGACAGATCCGAGTGGTTAGTCAAATTGGTTCTACTATCCCTATGCCCAGTTTTATGACTATGCCTCAAAATGGACAACCACAATATGGTTTACCATTTTGGGTTTGTTCCAATTCTGGAACAGCCCCACAAGTTATATCAACAACGGGTCCTCAGTTGTTCGAGGACCCGATGTTTAATCTTTTTTGGAAATTCTTCTACATCTATTACAAATTCAACGTTGCAAACTCTAGGCAACAAGATGGATGAATGAAGTAACCATGAAATGGTGAACCTGTGACAACTCAAATGGCCACAGTGTTTGATCCCCTAGTACAAACAACAAATTCAAATTATAACTTGTTGGCTAGGCAAATGGAAAGGATTGCGGATGTGTTTGGAGCACCCACAGATCCTATAGTAAGACAAGTGGCTAATATGAATCCTCCTGTAAATATGGGAGACCAGAAATAATCAAATACCCAACATCTGGGAATCCTGTTGAAAATAGAGTAAAACAATGCTCCTAGAGTTATTCTGAATAGAAATCAGAATGCTGATGAAATTCTCGAAAGGTTTGAGAGAAAATAACTGTAGGGGCGGCAACAAAATGTTGTTGGAATAGTGGAACAAGTCATGAATAGACATGGATTCAATGTAGGATTTCGCAAATCATCCTTATGTAGTTTCTCCTTTTACCCAAATGGTTTTGCAAACTGAATTCCCAAGGGGATGGAAAGTTCCCAAATTTACTAAGTTTGCGGAAGAAGTAGGTGAATCCCACTGTCGAACACATTGCTCGATATCAAATTGAAGCAGGTGATTTGGAAAATAATGAAGAACTTAAAATGAAGTATTTTAGTTCTTTAACCAAGAATGCTTTCACTTGGTTTACAACACTTCCCCCAAATTCGATTCATTCATGGAATCAATTGGAAAGAAGTTTTCATGAACAATTCTTTCGAGGGGAAACCAAAGTTACTTTAATGGACTTAGTGAATATTAAAAGGTCTTCGAACGAATCCATTGATGACTATTTGAATAGATTCAGGCAAATGAAAGCTAGATGCTTTACTCAAATTCCTGAATATGAGTTAGTCCAAATGGCTGCAGGAGGACTAGATTATCAATTCGAAAGAAATTGATTAATCAACAACTTAGAGATATGGCCCAATTGGCTGATAAAGTTAGGCAAATTGAACACTTGAAAAAAGAAAAGAGAGATTTCGAAAACCTGATAAACTCTTTCGAAAAGACAAAGTAGCATATTTGGAAGTATCTGATGATAGTGATTTCGAATATGATATGGAGGATAATGATGTTCATGTAGCAGAACTTAAGCCTGGACCTCCTTATGTTTGTCAATCTTTGAAACCTAGTGGAAACACTAGTAATGATAACAAAGATAGATTTCCTAGAAAAACTATGGTTTCGATATTTCGAAAGCAGATCAAATCTTTGATATTTTAGTAAAAGACAAACAAATAACTCTAAGTGATGATCATAAAATCCCTTCTCAAGAACAGAGAAGAGGTAGGAAATACTGTAAATATCATCATACTTATGGTCATTGGACTAATAGTTGTGTTCGTTTCAGGGATATTATCCAAGAAGCGATTAAAAAGGGAGATTGAAATTTGAGGAAAAAGCACCAATGGCGATGAAGATTGATTCAGATCCTCTTCAGGTGAATGCCAATTATGCTGAGCCAGTTAGTATTAACATGGTTGAAGTTGAAGACTCGAATTCTGTGGGTCAGGCTGTGGAAATGGCCTTAGACGGAGACCAAGAAATACATGATGTTTATCCAAAAGGAGGAGAGTCTCTTTTGGAATTTCTGAACAGAAAGAAGGCAGAAGATGCCTCAATAGATCTTTGCCCAAGATGTCATGCTGTGTTTGACAAGTCTGCAGCAAAGGTTTTTCGAAATTCAGACATGAAAGTACATTATCAACAGGTTACTTCCCATCAGAAGCAGGCGAGAAAAGGCAGAAGAAGCCTCATCCTTCATATGGAGGGTGGATTTCGAGATCCGAATCCATCTCTGGGGGAAATACTCCTGTGAGTAGGAGTAGGTTTGATAAGGGAAAGCAACCTATGACTCAAAGGTTCCAAGAAAATTCGAAGCCAAGAACTTTTGTTCCTCCATCATCTGTACCTCCGAATCAATGGATTCGACCAGGTTTGTGAAGCAGCACAATCATTTCCAAAGTCAGTATCAGAAACCTTACTTTGGGAATAGGCAACAAATGACTAAGACTCAATGGAGAAGGGCACAGAGGATGAGGAAGACAGCTTTCGAAAATCAAGCAAAAAGGAACATTGATACTGAAGGAAATAAGCAGCAATCCAAACCCATTCAAGCAAAGAATGCCCAAGTCATTCAGGTGCAGGCAAATACAAGTAACCATCTTACGCTCAGATGGTTAAGAAGAAGCCTTCGTTCCAAGTAATTGGAGGTTTCAATGAAAGTGAAGATGACTTGTTAACAGAAAATTTCGACTAAACTGGATTTGCAGATGGTCTGGACGACATCTGTGGCAGTTGTTTCTGTTTTGCCTGAAGAATATGCTGAAGAGCTTGAAAGAGGTTTAGAAGATGAAGATTTCGAGGATTGATGAAATCGGAGAAGACCCAAGTTTGCTACACCATATAGGCAAACAAATCTGTCAGAACACATCAACAGTATTCGAAAGGCCAGTGGAAGAAAGCAACTCCACATGAAACCTCTGTTTATCAGAGCTATGGTTGAGGATGTGAATATTGGTAAAGTTTCTGGTGGATTCAGAGCGGCAGTGAACTTAATGCCGAAGTTTATGATGAAGAAGTTGATGAAAACTAAGGTTTGACTTGTTGCCACACCCAAATGGTGATTACTGATTTTAGTGGTAGAACTTCCAAGCTCTGAAGGGTGTTCTATGTTTAGAATTAAACCGTGGAACAATATGAGACCCTACCATGTTTTGTGGTGGTGGATTCGAAAGCAATTATAATTTGCTACTTGGAAGAGAATGGATTCATGGTGTGGGTGCTGTTCCTTCATCAATGCATCAGAAACTCTGCATGTGGACCAAAGAAGGAATTCCCATTATGTGGGATGGTGATAAAAATTATTTCAAGGTGGAGGAAGATGCAGTGGATGTTAGGAGCACTGAGAAAAAAGTGATGAAAACTAGACCTTATGAAGTTGTTGATAAGTGTATTCATTGATGCCTACCAAGGTACCATATTCCTTGAGGATAAATCCAAATTATGGATTTATGATACAATATGATGTTGGCCCCTGTGAGGCCGCAGAAATAGCTGAATGGTCAGATCCGGAATAGATTCGAGCTTTTGGGCTTGAATTTCGGCCTATATTGGCCGAAGAAGAGTTGAAACGGCTCCGAAGCTGAGTTCAATGAAAATAAAACAAAATGAAGAAGAAACGGCCCCTAAGGCCGAATGGCAAGAAGGAAGGATAATCATAGAGGAAATAATAGAAGAGGAAAATTCACTCGAAACAAAAATGGTTCTTCTCAAAAGGTTAAAATTTCTGTTGAGAAAAATAAAGATTCTGAAAAAGAAGTGCCTTGAGCAAATGATGAAAAGAGTTGAGACTTATATTCAAGAAACTCAAGAGTCTGAGTTCGAAAAATTAGATTGCATATATGATGACTCTCCCTTGGGTTTCGAAGGATTTTTGTCTCAAGGTATCAAGAAGATGGAAGCTCAAGACCCTTTAGAAGAAATAAACTTGGGTGATGCAAATGAAAGGAGACCCACGTTTATCAGTCAGAATCTCGAAGGTGAGTTTAAAGAGAAAATCATTGACTTGTTAAAAGAGTATAAAGATTGTTTTGCTGGGATTACCATGAAATGCCTGTTTGAGTCGAGAACTGGTAGAGCATAAGCTTCCAACGTTTCCAGAAAAGAGACCAGTGAAACAGGCTCCAAGAAGATTCGCTCCAGAAATTGTTTCGAAAATCAAAGAAGAAATTGAGCGTCTTCTAAACGGCTAAGTTCATTCGAACTGCCAGGTATGTTGATTGGATTCTAACATAGTACCTGTATTAAGAAAAATGGATCTTTAAGAGTATGTATTGATTTTCGAGATCTTAATAATGCAACTCCTAAAGATGAATACCCAATGCCAGTTTGCTGATATGTTAATTGTTTCAGGCAGCAGGAAATGAATTAGTTAAGTATGTTAGATGGGTATTCAGGATATAATCAAATTTTTATCGCCTGAAGAGGATATTTCGAAACAGCTTTTCGATGTCCTGGTGCAATAGGTACTTATGAATGAGTAATGATGCCCTTTGGCTTAAAAAAATGCTGGTGCAACTTATCAAAGAGCCATGAATTCGATTTTCCATGATTTAATAGGAAAATTCATGCAAGTGTATATTGATGATGTTGTAGTTAAATCTGAATCAAGAAGACTTGCATTTGAATCATTTAAGACAAGCTTTCGAAAAAAAAATGAGAAAACATGTTTGAAAATGAATCCTATTAAATGTGCTTTTGGTGTATCTGCAGGCAATTTCTTAGGATTTCTTGTCCATAAGAAAGGTGTTGAGATTGACAAGAATAAGGCTAAAGCTATTCTAGAAGCATCTCCACCAACAAACCAAGAAACAATTACAGTCTTTTCTGGGAAAAGTTAATTTTCTTCGAAGATTCATTTCGAATTTATCAGGAAAGACAAGAGTGTTTTCCCCTTTGCTGAAATTGAAGAAAGAAGAAAATTTCAAATGGAAGATGGAAGATGAACACCACAAAGTCTTTGAGGAAATCAGAAGTATTTAACAACTCCTCCGATTTATTGACTCCTCCCTTGCCAGGAGAACCCTTAAAATTGTATATTTCTGCTTCAGAAGCCACAATAGGAAGTATGTTGGCTCAGAGGATGAAAATGGTTTCGAAAGAGCTATTTACTATTTGAGTAGAGTCCTTAATGATGCAGAAACTAGATATTGTGCTATTGGAAAAGTTGTGTTTGTGTTTGTATTTCTCTTGTACTAAACTTAAGTACTATGTGAAACCACATGAGGTATTTGTAATCTCACACTTTGATGTAATAAAGCACATGTGTTAAAACCTATATTGCATAGTAGAGTTGGAAAATGGGCTTTGGCTTTAAACTGGAGTTTTCCTTAAATTTGTTCCTTTAAAAGCTATGAAGAGGACAAGTAGTTGCTGATTTCTTAGTTGAACACCCACCCAATTCCAATTGAAGAATCAGTTTATGTTGGTTTAGAACCTTGGAAAATTATATTTTGAGGGTCCAAACATAAGAATGGATCAGGAATTGGAATTTTATTAATCTCACCCAAGGGATTTCCAACTCGAATGATGTTTGAAATGAAACATCATTGTTCGAATAATGCAGTAGAGTATGAAGCTCTTATTGCTGGTCTCGAATATTAGTTTTTCTGAATTCGAGAAATGTTCAGATTCGAGGAGACTCTCAATTAGTTATCAAACAGGTAACTAAAGAGTATAAATGTTTAGATCCAAAATTGGCTAAGTATTTAGTTCAAGCCAATAAGCTTTTGGAAATGTTTGACGAGGTAAAGATTGAACATATTCCAAGAGGTCAAAATTTCGAAGCCAATGAGTTAGCTCAAATAGCTTCTGGATATAGAATTTCCATTGGGAACTCTTAGGAAGATTAGTGACATTCGAAGAAGATTTCCAATGAAAGGTTTCGATATTCATAATGTAAATCTCTTAGATCAGAATGATTGGAGAAGCGAAATTGTGACTCTTATCCAAAATCCTTCCCTGATAAATAAAAGGCATTTGAAATACAAAATTCTAAATTATTGTATTTTAGGGTGAAGAACTTTATAAGAAATCCGTTGATGGAAACTTACTTCGATGTTTGGGAGAAACTAAAGCTTATTTAGCTTTAGTAGAAGTTCATGAAGGAGCTTGTGGTGCTCACCAGGCAGGAAGAAAAAATGGAATGGATTTTGAAAAGAAATTATTCTTTGGCCTTTAATATCCAAAGATTGTCACAATTTTGCAAAATCTTGTGAGGAATGTCAAGAGCACGGAAATGTACAACAAGTTCCTGCAAGTGAATTACATTCAATCATAAAGCCTTGGCCTTTCAGAGGGTGGGCTTTAGATTTAATTGGAATGATACATCCAGCTTCTTCAAAAAACCATAAGTTTATTTTGGTGGGAGTTGATTATTTTACCAAATGGGTAGAAGCAATTCCTTTAAGAGAAGTTACTCAGGAAGATATCATTCGTTTTATTGAAGAAAATATTATATTTCGATTTGGCTTACCGGAAACCATTACTACAGATCAAGGAACAATGTTCACAGGGAGGAAGATGGTTAGGTTTGTTGAATCGAAAGGAATAAAATTACTTTCTTCTACACCTTATTATGCACAAGCAAATGGTCAAGTTGAAGCAGTTAATAAAACCATTATTGCTTTGATTAAAAGACATATTAGACAACGTCCTCGAAATTGGCATGAGACTTTGTATCAAATTCTTTGGGCTTATAGAAATTCTCCAAGAGAGCAACTCGAACTACTCCTTATAGATTGGTATATGGTCATGATGTTGTGTTACCAGTTGAGGTGAATTTACAATCATTAAGAGTTCAAAAACAATATGAGTTACCTTCTCAAGATTATTGGAATTTGATGTTCGACGAATTAAATCAACTTGATGAAGAAAGATTAACTGCTCTTGAAAATATAATTAGACAAAAAGAGCAAATAATGCGTTGTTATGATAGAAAGGTCAAGAAAAAGAATTCCAAGTTGGTGATTATGTTTGGAAGTTGATTTTGCCAATTGATAAAAAGTCAAAGAGGTTTGGTAAATGGTCACCCAATTGGGAAGGACCTTTTGAAATTGAAAAAGTGTTTCCAGTAATGCATACTCAATTCGAGAATTAGTTGGGGATATGCGCATATTATCAATAAATGGAAAATACTTAAAAGAATATAAACCAAATTTGCAGGAAATAAGAATTGTGCATAAAAGGAAATAAAGTTTGAATAACAACCAGAGTTCGAGCCCTATGCTCGAAATATAAAAAAAAAAGTCAAAACAAAAAGAAACCAGAGGAAGCTAAAAGGGAGCTTCATTCTTCAATTTTGCGAAGTCGTGTTGAAGGTCTTCATAATAAGTCTTAAGACTTATGTCTTCTTTCTCTAGATTTTCAATATCTTTTAAAACTCGAACGACATCTCTGAAATACCTTTAACAGAATTGATGACCTCCATTCGAGTAGACCTTTGCTTCGAAAGAGTAAATTCGACTTCACTTTAGCCTTCTCAGTTTCCTCAAGTCTTTCTTGATATTCTTTTACTAAATTTGCGAGCCTCAATCTTTCCTTTTCTAATTCTTCAATTCTTGAAGAATTTTGCTTAATAGACTGCTCATGTTTATTCACTATAAGTTTGCTGTGTCGCATCTTGTCAACCAGTTCAGCTTCTTCACTTTTCTGAATAACCAACTTTGACTTGGTTTGCTCATTTGGTTAACAGTCTTGATGCTATTCTGATAAAGCTCATCAAAATTCTTCAACCAGGTCTTTTGAGGCTCGGAAAGTTGAGATTCTTTTTTGTCGAAGTAAATGAGAAAACTCTCAATTCTTCTCTGTAAAGACGATCCCTTGGAATCTCTTTCATCATCTGCTTCTCGAAGACCAGTTTCTTAAAATTCTGAAGGACTTGATCCACTGAATCTTCTTCGCTTAAAGGATTTTGAATGGTAGCTTCAGAATAGGCAGATGACAAAGAGACTTCCCCTGAAATTACGTCCAGAATCAGAAAAGGATTCTCATCCAAGTCATTGAGGCAATCATCCAAGCTTTTCGAATTATATATTGGTGTAGATCTGGATGAATCCCTCGAAAACCCAGGGGCCTTTTCAGGAGTCTCTGATGCAGTTCGGGTGATTTGTATCTCTTTGAGGCATAAGAATCCGTTGTCTATTTCGAAATTTAGACTTTGAGAAATAGTGGGAATCAAGCTTTCTTGTTTTCTTCTTCTTGAAGATCTTCATTCATAAGGACCAGAGGAGAGTGAACTTCTTCTTCCTCTCCTTTATTTCTGCTTCTTCGTCTCTTCTTCTTCTTCGTCTCTTCTTCTTCTTGCTTCTTCTTCTTCTCTTCGCTTCTTCTTTCTTACTTCTTCGTTCTTGTCTTTCTCTTCTTTCTTCTTCTTCGTCTTCTTCTCATGATTCGTTCTTACGATATTCTCTAATTGGATTAGGTTTTTGTTTGAGATTTTTCGAAGAAGTAACTTGAAGTGGGCTTCAATAGTTTGATCTTTAATACCGCCACTTTCAGCTTGAGAACTAGAAGAGAGGATTATCTGAAATTAGAAAAATATTCTAAGTTAGATAAGCAGAAGAAAGAAGATAACCATGCAAAGATTTTTTTCTTTCCAAAAAGAGAGTTGAAAGGTTTACTTGCTCAACAATCCCACTTGGGATTTGTTCCTTATATGCCTTAGTCTTAAACCTTTGGCCAACTCTCTGACATTTGTATAAAGAAAATAATTTTCAAAATCAAAAGAAAAAGAAGAAAATTTTTTTAAAATTAGATTCGAAAGATAAAAGAATGAGAACTTACTGCTCCAATGGTTTTTCCTGGTGGAATCACTGTTAAGACTTTTGATTTTGGAGTTTTCTTCTTTCTTTCTTCGAAGCTTCCTCTCTCAAAGGAGTAAGTTGTTTTTCTGGGGTACTTTCCTGTTAAAAGAAAAATGAATTATCAGTTTTTCATGAGGAGAATAAGAATTTGAAATGGATAAAGTAAATTCGAAAGATTACCTCTGAGAGAGATTCTTCTTCAGAAGTTTCAAACTTTTCTCTTCTTCTTCTTTTCACCTTGTGCTACCGGTTTCTTTCGAAGTAAGTTTTGGAGTATCTGCTTTTTCTTTCTTTCCTACTGAAGCAGATTGACTCTTCTCAGAAGGCTCGTCATTCTTTTCTCGGCCTTACCAGAAGTAGTCTTTTTTCTAGACTTCGAAGCAGTAGCCTAGCGTAAAATAAAAAGAAAAAGAATAATCTGTAATGTGAAATCTTGAAATGAGATAAATTTAGATTTTGAGAAAAAGAACTTACGGGAGGTTTTTGAGAAGAAGATGGAGTTTTCCTTTTCTTGGATTTTTTCTCGAGGACTTCTTCCTCATCACTTTCCCAGTCTTCCTCAGTTTCTTTTGAGAGTTTACATTCTTGAGCTTGAATAAAAAGGGATGAAAGTTAGAAATATAAAATGGAAATAAGAGAGAAAATCAATGAATAAGTCATAGTTACCTTGAGCTATAAAATCCTTAGAAAGTATTCTCACATGTTCTATACTCACATGAGGTATAAAAGGATAATTGTCCAAAGTATACTTAGTTAAAGTAACTCTTTTTGAAAGAGGTTTTAGGCTATTAAAAAGAAAATCAAGACTCGCAGGCTTAGTCCATTCTGGACCATATAAACTCTTTGCTAAACCAAATTTTGCTGTTGGTAAAGAGGGAAACTTTGGACAATATTTTTCGAAATCAGTGAGACCTTTAGGATTTGCAATTTTAAAAATCTGTTTGTTCGAAGAAATCTTTTCTTTTAAAGAAGAGGCTGCTTCAGAAATAGTTCTATTTATTTTATTGGGAACATAGAACACATGAAAATATTTCTCGAAAGCTTCAATTTCTTTGATGTGCGTACCTTTTGTCTTCTTGATGAGTTTCTGCGCAGGAGCTTTGGTTAGTCTTGAAAAACAAGTAGCTGCATCTACTTGAATACTAGAAAAGTATCGAGACCACCATTCTTTAAAACCAAGAGTGCAGTAATAAGAAAGTTCGAAGGAGACTGGCACAAGGGAAAGAGGCTTTTTAGCCTTTTTGAGTTGCAACTTTCTCGAAACCCTCTTCACCATCCACTAAATCTTCAATTAAAATTTGGTCTTTGGTGGTGTAGAAGGGTGTAGGACGAAATTGGCTTAACCCAAATTGACGAGCCACCAGTTGTGGTTGGTAATGAAAGACTTTAAAAACTTTTGGTTGGAAGCCACAATATAAAAGGTCTGGAGAAAAAAATTGTTTCCAAATTTCTAAACTCCCTGTTTCTTCTTCTGGATTTTCACATGGGAACTTTCAAGTAAACCAACTTGGTCCTCGATTTCGAGATGCAAAAGGTGCAAGGTTTGGAGAGTGTTGTTTGATTTCGAGGAAGGAAGAAATATAGGATTTGAAGTTTTCAACACGTTCTTTTTTCGAAGAAGGAGTAAAATAAGACAACCTAAACCCTTCAATGGAGGAAGAAAGATCAGATTGAAGAGGCTCAGAACTCTCAAGTTTATTTTGAAAAATGGCATTCAGCCAAAGTTGGAGAAACCAATAAGGGCCACAAAGGTTTCGAACTGGACTTTGTAGTTTAAGTGCATGTATAGCTTCATAAAGCATACAATACACATGAGCCAAAAGACATCTATTAAGGTCAATTCGAATACCTTTAGCCAACATCTGAGCCATAGGAAGATAAGACTTTGGAATTTGGTTCGACCTTGAACAAAAACAAAGGCAGATAACCAATATAAAAGAAAAGCAACATGTTCTTCCTCATGAACTTTGACATGAGGTTTAGGAACTTTCATGAATGGAAAAATTATTTGGCCTTCAGGTCGAAGGCCAGTGAATGCAGCAATATCGAAAAGAGTAGGTGTAATCATGCCATAAGGCAGATGAAAAGAATTGGTAGATCTTTCCCAGAAAAGCAAAGAGGAAAGAATGAGAGAAGGATCATGTCTAAGATCAAACTTACTCAACTGAATAAGATCGAAAATACCAAGTTGCTTCCAAACATTCCCCATGGTATTTTCAACTCTATTCAGCCACATGATATAAGAGTCCTTTTGAGCAGGAGGAGATGCTCGAAAGACATCATTCAGATTTTCAACATGATTGTATCGAATGCAAGATCTAAAAATTCGAATTTTTTCTTCAGGAAAACTTGGAAAAAATTCCTCATACTGACTCAATGAAGAAGAAGGTGTATATGGTCCTAAGAAAGCATAGTTTTTCTTTCTAATGGAATAAGGAATGAGTACCTGGGATTTCCAGATAGCAAGTTTTTCTTCAATGTTTTCAGGATCAGGGACGTAAACTTGATCATCCCTAGCAAGGAGGTCACCTTTGCAGATTGCAAGAGGAACAGTAGTTTGACCTTCAGCAGCCATTAATGAAAATTTTCTTTTCTTAAAGTTCTTGAGAGAAAGAAAAGAATCACAATGTAACAGTGTGAAAGAAGCTGAAAATGCGTTAAAAAGATAAAGTTAGAAACTTTAAGACATTTAAACGGTGAAATTCAAGCTTAAACTTAAGAAAAATGGATTAAAGTGAGTAAAGATCTTACCTTGGAGAAGAAGGAAAAACACCGTGAAGAGAGAGAACAGAGGTTTTTTCTTTTTCAAGGTTGAAGATGAAGTGTTTCACTTGGTATTTATATGAGAGAGAAAAGATATGATTGCAAAAGGTAATCATGATTACACAGTTTTGGGACGTGAGCCAGTAACCCCAAAAAAAAAGTGGAAAGTCAGTTAACTTTGAAAAGTAACTGCAATATTTAAAACAATTGGAAAATAAAAGATTTTATCCGAAGTTGATATTTAAATTTTCCATTTAAATTTTGAATAACTGTTGCAAAAAAAGGAATACTAAAGATTTGTTCCAAAAATATCTCTTTTTACAACAAAAAGAATCTTTTATTCAAAAGAGACTATTTTTGGGGGGGGCATCTGTTAGGATTTGATTTTGAATTATTTCGAATTCCTCAAATGATGACAAATAATGCCATTTTGAATTTCCAGAAGAAGAACAATATGATTTTATTTTGAATTATGATTGAAAATCTTATTAACTTAGAAAATATTTGAAGCAAAGTTAATATAGAAACTTTGGAAATTCGGAAGAGAAGATATATTGTGAATTCGAAAATGTAAAAAAAAAGTGTAAATGAAAAGTATTCCAAATCAGGTAAAGGACAATTCTTTTATTCAAGTCCAAAATTCGAATTACATGTTGTTCGAATACATTGGGAATACACTTAGATAGGAAACTGTCCTAAACACCTAAAATATTAGAAAAGAAACTATCCTAAGGTATACTAAATACTTCATTTTAGTCTTCCATGTCTTTTCTTCTTCTTTTATCCAGCACAGGTCTGATAAAACCTAGAAACTCCTTGAACCTGAGGAGGAAGATCGAAGTCAGCATGGAAAATAAAAAATGAATAATTTTGGCTATTACGTTCAATCCAATATAAAACTTTCAAGGAGAAAGATTAAAAAAGCCAATAACTTTAGCTATTACGTCAATCTTATCGAAAATGAAGTCATTCCAGATTAGATTGAACGTAACAGCCAAAGAAATTAACTTCTTCATATTCTTTGAAGAAATTCTATAAAAAGATTTCGAAAAGATGAAGAGAAGAGAAAAAGAGAAGAATGAAGAAGTTTGAATGAATGAAGTGTGAAATGAACTCCCATTTATAGGAGTTACAGGAGCTAAGAGCCGTTAATGTGCCACTGTAACGTCCAATAAGAAAAAGCACATGTAAAATGAGAGGACAGTGGCCGGTGGTCTTCACAACCTTTGGAATGACTAATGGAAATATGCCACATAGCATAGAAGAAAGAGAAATTAAAAATTCGAATCAACATCTTTGAATTCGAAAAGCTTGAAAGGTACAGAGTCAAGATAAAGAAGTCAGAAGGCAGAATTCGAGAAAGCAGAAAAGAGATTTCGAGAAATCAGAGAGCAAGATTTCGAGAAAACAAAAGACACTAGAAGAGCAGTTAATGGAAGTTACAAAGACAAAGACATGTGTCAATCAGTTAGTGGTTTATTTGAAAATTGTAATCAGTTTTCTGGTGAGCAGAAAACGTGGCAAGCATACATGTTGCCAACACACAGGGCTAGATGACGTGTCACATAGACATTAGTTAGCCGTTAGAATTAGGAATCTATAAATACTAGAACCCACAATGTAATAAGGGTTGGAAAAATCACTCACTCAAACTCTCTAAAACACCTTAACGTCCGAACTCACAGCGACAAACAGGTTACAAAGAGAAGAACAGTATGTGATAAACCCATCCAAATTTATCTTAATGCAATTGTTCTTACAATTCAATTTTTCTTTTCTTTTGTTTACATTCTGCAATTTACATTCTGCAATTCATTTCTTGTACAATTTCTTACTCAAAACTTTTACTGAAGTTTCTCAAAATCAGTTTCTGAAAACTCATGTTTTAAACTTGATAAAATTCTGAATCAAGCAATTTTATGGAAATTAAGTTCTTTGATGAAATTCTGAATCAAATATTTTTAGAACTTATTGTTTCTGGATTTCTAACGTTTAGAAAATTAATTGGTGAAATTCTGAACCATTTAATCTAAGTTTCCAGAAAATTCATTCTTTTAATCATTTGAACACATAAACCTACTTTTTTAAAAGAGTCCCGTAAGAGGATTTGATTCTAATCCCCAGATTGCTCGTAGAATCAAAGTGATTAAATTCATTCACTTCGAATCTGAATTTTTCACCACAAACAGTCACAATTCAACCCCCTTCTTGTGACTACAATATTCACTTCAAGTTACGGTGGAGGACTATTTCTCCGTGCGCGCGCAGCGGTATAGTTCCGATGACCTCCACGAGAGACGAGTGACACCGTTGAAGAACTGGATGGACATTGACGAAACGTGCTACAGTTCCGACGACCACAACCCTCTTCTCTGGTGAGACAAAGTACAACTAAAACATTGGGGGAAAAAGGAAGAAAACGATGGAAAATGGGAGAGCTCCGCGCACGTACAATGAAGGAAACATGGAAAAATGTTTTCACGTAAAAGGATTCCAAACTACTATGGTTCCTTTTTCAGAACTGCATTAGTTACTCCATTTATTTTTTTAAAAAAATATCAATATTAAGAAAAATTTTAAAAATAAAACCATGTTTCAGTAAAGAAAGCGCGGTAGCAATGTATGCCAATTTTTACTGCGGTTCAAATTCGGAACCACATTAAATGTTAGTCAAAATTTTTAAAAAAGAAATTATAAAAAACATAATGTGAGAGGGATAAGAGCGGTCCCGAACTGGAACCCAATCATATCTTTATTTCTCCTTTTTATCTCGGCTTCTCATTGTAACCACGATAAATTGATTGCGATAAATAGCTCCTTTTGGCATAGTGTCACTTTAGATTGTTTGAAAGTGCGTTTATGATGTACGACAAGCTCCTCATCAATCTCTCTAGCCTCGCATTGTACTTTTCTCTCACTTTTCTCTTCTTTTTCCTTTCTTTCTTATATTTTTGGATTTAGATTTGTAGGGATACACAGGAAAACACTAGAAGGGGGTTGAATAGTGTTTTTATGAAATAATCATTTTTATGGAAACCTTTGAAAAAACTAAGTTTTAAAGACTTTCATACCGAGGTTCAGACGCTGTCTGAAGGCGTAAGTCTTCGTCTAAAGATTTCAGATATAAGTTTTAAAATCTTTTCGTAAATGGTTTTTTCTCACAAGAGCTTATGAAAACTTAGTTTAAAATCTCTCTTCTTGTTAGAATAAACTAAAAGTAAAGAGTTAAGAGAAAGAGAAGGTATTGAGCCAATTTATCCTGGTTCACCCACAATCTTGGGCTACATCCAGTCCTCACACACCATGAGATTTTCCACTAACTTCTCAAAGTTACAAGTATTCTTTGTTATCAACTTCCTCTTCAGGAAACACACCATGTATCTTCTTGCAGGGCCTCTCCAGGCTCCTAAGTATTCTTTTCTATCAAGCCTCTCCAGGATCTTAAGTAGGGGTGTAAGCGGATTGAGTCCGACCCGTGAACCCGACCAACCCGAACATGAAAATACGGGTTGGGTTGGATTCTGGGATCAGGTTGATTTTGGTTTGTTGAAGTTCGGGTATCGGGTTACAACGTTTTGGAATTGATTTACCCGACCTAAACCGAGTATATAGATTATTAGATCCACAGAGAAATATGTGCAGAGGTGTGGATGCAGATTCATTTTCAATTTTCCATTTCTCATTGTAGTCGCAGAGGTTGCTTCATCTTCTCTTTTCGTTGTCCATTTATCCTTGCAGTCGCAAAGGTTACTACATCTTCCAAAAGCTTATATCTGAAAAACGTTAGATCCATCTCTCGTAAAGGTGTCAAAATGGGCTACCCGGCCCGGCCCGGCCCGCAGCGGGTAGCGGGCTTGTGCGGCCAGGGCTAAAATACCCGGAAAAAATTAGGTCCTGTGAACTTAGTGCCCTAGCCCGGCCCTATGCGGGTAGGGGGTAGCGGGCTTGTGCGGGCCGGCCCGGTTAAAAAAAAACTAAATTATTAAAAAATGTTGCTCATTAAAAATTGTAAACAATTATACTTTTACAAAACTAAAAAAAATTACAATTTAGTTATAAAAATCATTTAAAAACATAATCTACCCTAATAAATCACATTCAACACTTTAAACAAATCTCAAACACATTTTCCCTAACAAATATTAACCAAACTAGAGTCCAAGAGAATTCCATTAGTGTGTCAAACATTAAAGAAAAAACCACAAGAGAACAATAATCAACAAGAAGAAAATAAGTCATTCAGAAGTCATATTAGATAGATTTCCCAGAGGACAGTTTTCCAGTCACTGTAGATCTTGTAGCAACGCTTTTGCCAGATGAATTATCTAAACCAGTATTGTTCTTCTTCAATATAACTCTCTCTTTGGTTGCAGGTTTCATGACTTTCATCCTTTTACTAGCGGTGATAATTTCTCGAACAGTAGCTTTAGTACAGGGGAATTTTATATGATCTCTTATAGGAGTCCCAAGTTTACCATCAACCTCATGATTTCTTGTGTCCAAGTAACAGTAAATAAATTTATGTAGGGGGTTAACAAGGACAAATTGAAAAATTAAAAATCAACACATATAATAACCTCTCAAACAGCAAGGCATTAAAAAAAAAAACAAAAAACGGGCCGCCCGTTAGCCCAATCGGGTAGCCCGGCCCGAACCCGCTTAAGACCGGGCCTTTTTATTTCGGGGCTAAAGCCCGGCAAAAATTCGGGCCTCTAATTTAAGTGCCCAAGCCCTCTCATATTGAGGGTTCAGTCGGGTCGGCCCATTTTGACACCTCTAATTTCTCGTTAGATCCGAAAAACGTTAACGCAGCAAATTGAAGTTCGTTCCTTCTTTGTCTACTTAGATCAAAGCTTCAAACTTTTCGAGTTTTCATTCTCTATTCTCAGATCTGCAACGTGCCATCGAAGTCGTCCCACAGAGCTTCATCGCGAGTCTCGCCATCTCCTTCTTGTTGCCGCAACGTCGTTGCTGCTATAAAACGCAACAGAACAGAGCCTTGCCGCACGCTGCTCGCGCGTCAACCCTTTGCCATCTCCCTCGTTGTAGCCTCACCGTTGCCATTATTGTCGGCCGCCACTAGAGATGCGCTTTTTCACCATTTTGTGCCCTGACCCTTGGTGAACTGGTCTATTTATTATGTTATGCGTTAGCCAATAGCCCATTGAGGCAGTCGTTCCTTTTTTTAATTCATGCCCACCTTTATCATTTTATTTTTCAAGTTATTTAATGCCTTCATCGAACCTGGAAAAAAATCATGACCCAAAGTACACAACCCAACCCGTAAATGATCGGATTGGGTCGGGTCCGTTTGAGATGGGAAAAAAATAAGAAACCCGACCTGACCCAAACCGAGGCTGATTAATTGGTTCGGACATCGAATCACCATGAACTCGACCCAACCCGACCCAATTACACCCCTAATCTTAATTACTCTTTTCTACCAAACCTCTCCACTCTTCAACAAGTATTCTTTACTACCAAGTCTCTCCAGACTCTTACAATAAGTATTCTTTTTCTTACAAGCCCTTTCAGGTTTCTTACACAGATTGAGTACAAGTGAAAAATGTTTGAACTCAGAACATAAGTTCCTTGTTCTGTGAGTACAATACAAGGTAACAGTGATCTAACACTTGATATGAAAATTTTATTCTTGTACATTGTATTCAACCATTAGCAGAACTTTTGACAGCTTCTAATTTCTACATATTTACTGTCTTGAACCAACCAGCTTCTCAGCTCTTAAGCTTAGCATCTCTCCAGTACGCTTCTCAGTCATTCTTCATTACTTTTGACTTGCTCCAGTTGCTTGAACCTTCCTCCCAGATTTTGTAGTATTTCATCTTGAGCCCATCTTGGTGCTTCTCTGATGCGTAAGTTGTAGATTTCTTCACTGTGCATCTTCATACATGCTTGTGCTTACTTTCTTTCAAATATTCATTCTTGCACACACGATCTCTTTTCTTTTATTTTCTTCAGAATTAATATCTTTCTCTCTACGTACTCATAGTTCCATCTTGAAGAAGCACTCTTTTGTGAGCTTCAACTTTTCTGAAAATCACCAGTATTTTGAGTCCAAGTGGGAAACTCTCACTTGGCGAATCACCCAAGAGTATTTATATTTGAGTCTGTTAAAAAGACGTTGAGAGATAGGACTTTCCCGTTGCGAATCCTTTCTGACAAAGGTACGAGATTACAACTCTCTTTCTGACTTTTGTAGCTTGACCACAACGAACTTTCCTTGTTAGGCCTTGACGTTGAAGTTATAGCCAATAAGGTTGTCTCTAGTCTTGCCTTTCTGGAGTCCTAAGGTTGTGTGTAGTTCTGGTACTAGCTTTGATTTGCCACATCATGTGCCCTAGTACTTTAGACAGACTTAGTCTTCAGATGGGAACCATCGTCTGAAACAGTTTCACTTCGGGCGGATCCTTGATCTTCAGAACTTGACCAACTTCATATCTTAGCTTTAATTTACTTCAAACAGACTTCTTTCATACGGGTGACGCACTACAGATGAGATGTTTTGCATACCTTAAATGTTAATGCATTCATCAATGAGTCTTAGAAGATATTAACTAAGTTTATTTTAGGTTTGTATTCATCAAAACCTGAGACTCAACAAGATTTTGGTTGTTCCCTCCCTTTTTTCTTATTTTTGTATGTTGTGATAAGCATTTATATTAACAAAATATAATTTTTTTTCAGTTACGGGATCTTGAGTGAGGGGTGGACATTAATTCTTGTTGCAACTCTAGGGATCCTGTTTGAACCTCGAAGCAGTTTGATATAGGGATTCAATATGATTCAGTGATTTGATATGAAAATTGAAAAAAATAATTAAAATTGGGTGTTTCCGTGACTACCTATTTCTGTAATGAGAGTATGTGTCACACCGACTTATGTCAAGGACCTTTTTTGAGAAGCTCAACTTTCTTTTAGGGTATGTTTGCGAGTTGAATTTTGGAGGAGAAGGGAGGGAAGGAAAGGGTTTATTGGAAGCCCTTCCCCCTTTGTATTTGTGAATTTAAGTATTTTACAAAATCTTTCCCTCCTCTTCTCCCCCTCCCTTCCCCCTCCAATCCTTTTATTTCCCACCTCTCTAAACTCACAAACACACCCTTAAGCTTTTAGTAGATGGTCTAATTTTTATTGGATGTTGGATGTTTTTAATTTGTTAATGGAAGTTCTTTTAATTTCAAAGTTAAGTCTGGGGTTGAGTTTTATCTTTATTTTGTATGTACCATACCAACTTAAGTTGATTGATTGTTGAGTTTTATCACTGGTATAAAGGATTTGAAAATTGCGTCTCGTGCAAAATGTGTAAAATGATTTGAATTTGATGACTCTTGGTTATCTCCACAGGATGAGGGAAATTAAACTACAATCACCTCAGGAATTAATGTGAGAGTGAGCAAGGGAAAGAGATCCTTATTTGAGAATGGCAAAATAGTTTATGAAAGCAGGGGGCATGTGTTCGAAGAGCACAAAACAAAAGGCTTCCACTATATCTTGAGAGAGGTGTGGATGTGAAGCTTACTAGTGTTGCTTTGCTGGGTAAAATGTTCCTTAGAGTGAGGGAAAACTTGCTTTTATGAAAATTAAAGGACACTTTTTTTTTACTATCTTGGTCATCTTGGTAATGTAGCTTGCAGAAAAAGTTGATTATATTCTTGTAGTTAAAATGTTTTTCATTTATCTAATATAAAAAAATTAAGAAAGGAAAAATATTAAATTTTGTGGTGCATTACACTTGACTTACTGAAAGCTAAGTGAGGCATGCAGGGGTAATTAGTTCTTCTCCATTTTTGCTTCACAGTTTGTGGAAATATGCGTTGGTGTTTGGGGCTTCTCATGTCCGAGCAGTAGCACTATACCAAGAGGTCAGGGAAAATGTATTTTACACTCAATAATTTCTTTCTTGATCGGTTTCTCCTGTAGGTTAGTTTATTATATGATGTATTGGTTTTAAAGGTTTAAAGAATTATATTATTAGAAAAATAAATTTAAGACTATAGCATTTCCTGCTTATTTTTTGTTGCTTTACTCTGAGGTGTCAACAAGGGGCGGACACATTACAACCTTGAGAGAGTTAAACTTTTTGCTGCTATGGAAACCTGAAATTTTCAATTTTTCTTAAGAGAGAGACCATGTGTAGAGAAAAGCTCTTACCTTAATTTTGGAAATAGTTGGTAGAGGAAAGATTGGAAATAGTTTAATATTATGAGGCACAAAGCAGCATTATATAAACCTTAGCTACAAGTCAGCTATAGAATTTTCCATAGCTAGTGACTTCAGAACAATAAAAAAAGCACTTGGTAAAACCAGCACTAGTGCACGCACACTTGGATAGCAGGTTTTTTAGGAGAACCATTATTCATACAACAAATACATATAACAATTCATACAACACACTTTTTCACTCTTTCTCTCTCCATCATATCACCTATCACATCCCACACTTCTCTCTCTTCTATTCCTATCTATCTCATAGTTGTATGAGATTGTTGTGCCATATTATTGTACAAAAACAATTTCTCTTTT
The DNA here is from genome assembly GCA_026901365.1 of Sesbania bispinosa. Taxonomy (NCBI): domain Eukaryota; kingdom Viridiplantae; phylum Streptophyta; class Magnoliopsida; order Fabales; family Fabaceae; genus Sesbania; species Sesbania bispinosa. The sequence continues at coordinate 569,489 of QLOH01000269.1, forward strand.
TTAGTGTAGTTCCAACCATATTTTAAGAGGGCGTGTAGCCGCATTTTGTTGTAGGGAAGCAAACTTCAAATCCCTTATCTCTAAGTGATTTTACCTTACTAACACAAGGTAGATTTACATGGTATTGCCTAGAGATTTCCTTTAAATAAAGGTATCGGGTTTGAGTCTTGTGTATTAAAAAATACTTCTAGAAGAATATTAGATATATCATGATATGAATATATATTTAGGTTTGAATATAATTGACTCCTGTAAAACAAATGGATAAATCTTCACGTATCGCGCACAGTGCCCACCGCATCTGTACCGCAACACTGTACGCAACCCCCTCCCCCATTTTTTTCTTTGTTTTTTCTAAACTAATTTTTTAAATAATTTTCATTTATTTTTTTATTTTATTATTATAATTAGTTTTAGTTTTATATTAACATGAGGTTATTTAAGTGTCTAAAAAACGGTGAACATATTAAAAAATAAGGTTAATGGTAGTTCCATTTGTGGTTAATAGAATAAGATTTTCGGTTAATTGCAACTCTTGTTGACACATGGTTAATTATGTGTCCAGAAACTGTGAATATATTAGGAAATCAAGTTAATGATGTTTCCGTTTGTGGTTAACATAATATGATTTTCGGTTAATTGCTTCTTCTGCTAGAACGAGGTTAATTATGTGTCCAGAAACGGTGAACATATTTTAAAATGAGGTTAATGATGTATACATTGACAGTTAATAGAGTGAGATATTTGGTTAATTGAATTTTTGAGGTTAATTGTGCACACAGAAATGGTGAATGGGGTAGTATATTTGGTTAATAAATTAAAAAATAAATAAAAACTATTTAAAAAAAACTTTAAAAAAACGGGGGAGGGGGGAGGGGGCCGCGTATAGTGTCGCGGTACAGATGCGAGAGGCACTATACACGGTATATATATCATTACTCACAACAAATACATGAGAAGAATAATTTTACCTTGTGACACACATCATATTCTTCCATGGTGAGAATTGAGAAGACAGTGGATGCATGGGGTATGTAAGGCATTGTGAATAATGAAATAGAGAAAAAAAACTAGGCAAATCTTATTAAAAATATGAAAAACTCTTGAAATAGAAGGAAACCCATAGCTCCTTTTAGGGGGAGGAAACTCAACGACTTGTTTTTTCTCACTTATGGTTGGATGGGATCCTTTTAACAATCCTAGCTCACTATGCCAAAAAGGCTTTTTTTTATCACGATTCCGCGAGACTTTTTACCGTGGTTATGACCGCATTCTACCGCGGTGAGATAAAAGGAATTTACCGCGGTTACTTTTCGAAACTGTGGTAATTGAGTAAGGCTTTTTACTGCGGTTCCGAAAAGTAACCGCGGTAAAAAAGGTGAGTAGTTTAAAATATCTGGGGCTTTTATCGCGGTTGGATTAAGGAACCGCGGTAAAAAGCCATAGAATATCGTAACTATTATGTAGTTAATGTCTAGTTATTTTATTAAAAATCCTAACAAAAAGCATCATAACATGAAATAATAATAAGGAGAATTAAATTCTAAAATTATTGGAACCAAAATAATATTATTCAATAAGCAGTGGGAATAATATTGCTAGTTTCAATTTACTATACATTTGATTAAACATACAAAATCATTCTTTCAAGCAGTTGTGAATGTGATACTTATGGAACAGGCAATGTAGCTACAAGATCTGGGAAGAAATCTGAGATGAAAAGGCTGACCTAACTAAACTGAGATGAAAAGGCACAAGTTAACCTTGAAGGAAAAACTATACAAACTGAGATGAAAATGCACAAGTTAACCTTGACCCAATAAATGAGTTCATGGTTCAAACAAGGAAAATGAACATAAAAAGTAGTGGGAATTCAATTAAGAGAGCTCCCATTAATATTTATTTACCCTTTGTATCTAATTTTTTAAGCTCAAACAAGTAGCAGGCATACATTTGTTCATATAGGAAATTGACAATATTATATCATAATAACTCACCATTTCAGAACTAAAAATAAAATAGAAGTAAACACAAGTTCCTCAACATCAACAAAAACTTTTATTAGCAAGTCAAATTGAACCTGCAGAAAACAAGCAAGAGAGAGAGAGAGTTGGGAAAATTAATTAAGAGTAAAGCAGAGTGCAGAATCAGAAGAAGGCTTGAAAATGCATGTAAGAATGAGAAGAAAAAATTCAATGAAATACAAGTTTTTAGGTGTTTCTTTGTTCCTTCAACACATTATTAGAATTCTTATCATTTTAGATTTTTATCCAAGGAGGCGAACTCCTTCCACACAAAACCTTTTATCACATGCACCTATCCAACCTATTTCCATAATTTCCCTTTTCATGCAATCCTAAATCTAAACAAACTCCCAGGCTGCATCAAGTTAAAGTGAGGTGATAACAAAGGTATGCATCAAAAGACCTGATAGAGAAAAATAAATGATAAGTGGTAAGGATCTTAAAAACACTAGAATCCTTTGATAGTAATAACCCAACAAACTAAACTACACTAATTTTTATAAGGCATAAATCCAATATCGAGACAACCAAACGTGGAATATGATAACAAAACCAAAAAGGAAGAAGATATCACAAGACCAGAACAAATAAGGTTAAATTCACAAATTAATAACAAATAAATCATAAAAACCCCACTAAAAATCCTAACTATAATTTTCTTCAGAAAATGGAAGGAAACCCCTAATTATAAATGAATGCAAAAATCATAAGTATTTCTTCTTGCAGTGAAATAAGACCAATTAATCCAACCAAACAAACAATATGCAACCACTTTAGATGGTGGAGTGGCAAAATAAGTTAAACTAAATGATAAGGGATACTCAATAGATTACTTCAAAGTAATCAAAACTTCCTATCATTTTATGAAAGCTATCACCACTATCATTTTATTATCTTCTTCTCTTACTCCCATTAAAATCCTACCACATCAGTGCAGAAAAAAAGCTACACTACTATCATTTTATGAAAGCTATCACTTCCAAATTCAAGGGTACTACTCCTATAATAACTTTGAGAAAGAATAGAATTACAAAGGCATGAGATTAATGTGTCCTCCACCACAAAACTACTAATAAAGAAAATTACAGAGCAGCAAAACAACACTCAAGAATAACAATGCACAATGACAGTCCAATCTCTATGTAAATCTGAAACAGCAACCCCCTTATAAACACCATGATGGTAAAATATCATATACTAATTCAACCAGAGTTGTTGCAAATCTAAACTCAACTGGACTCTTTGCACATGCCTTGAAGCAACAAGAGTTCCTCAAGAAAGCTGCAATTACTAATTTTATAATGGCATTCAATAATGTATAGATTCTAATACAGGCTTATCACATAATTCATAACACATTAAAAAAATAAACCTATCACATCATCTGAAATGATTAGAAAGAAGCAATAATGACTTGAGAGAGAGTCATGATAATATAAACTACACAAAAAGTCATGTTTATGAACAAAGTGAAAAAGTCAATACAAATAATGAAAATAATGAACTGATCAAGTAATGAAAAAGTCAATACACATCTCAAACTGATGAAATATATTTGGTAGATCCCTGCTAGGTGTTAATTAATATATCAGAAAGCATGCAAATAATGAACATAGCTAGCTACATCACGAAATCCCAAGTTTAGATCCCTGGCACTCTTGACTTAACGCTTCTAAAATTTTCATTCTAATCTAAGGTCGATTTGGTGCCCTCTGATATTAGGGGGTGAGAATTTTAGGGAATAGCTTTATATAAAAATATGTGTGATATGTAGGAACACAGGGAAACACTAGAAGGGGGGTTGAATAGTGTTTCTAAATATTTTAAGAAGCTTTTCGAAAACAGATTTACAAAACAGACTTTCAGACAGGTTGCTAGAGGGCTGTCTGAAGTTTTTCAGATAGCTGTCTGAAGTTGGTTTCGGACGGCCTTAAAATGGTTCTAAAAGAAGTTTCTTCCATTTTAAAATATTAGATTAAATATTCAGTCCCCTTGATTAGCGTAAAACTGAAATGACAAAGATAAGGGAAAGAGAAACTTAGCCACAGAATTTATCCTGGTTCACTCACTACCACTTGTGAGCTACGTCCAGTCCCAATGCCAACTAGCACTTGGATTTTCTCTTAATCTTGCAAGATTACAAGTATTCTTTTCTATCAAGCATCTTCAGGCTATACAACCAAGTATTCTTTTACAAACAAGCCTCTCCAGGCTCAACAACACAAGTATTCTTTTTCAGACAAGCCTCTCCAGGCTCAAGAACACAAGTATTCTTTTCAGACAAGCCTCTCCAGGCTCAACAACAATTATAGTTGAATGGAAAGTGCTTAAGCTCACAAACTATGACAGTTTTGAGACTTAAACAAATACAAATGTACAAAGAAAAACTGAGGTATGCTCAGGATAAATAACTTTGTTTGTACAAAAATGTATGAAATAAATCAGAGTGTTGCAGCAAAAATCTTGCAGAGTTTTTGTTCTTTTTCAATTCTTCTCTATGTTTAGGTCTTCAAATGAGGGGGGTATTTATATCCAAATGATTGGCCCGTTGAAGACTCTCATGCTTGTGAAATCCATGCTAGCCGTTGTGAGACAGCTGCTGCAGTACAGAATATTCTCTGACATATTCTGATATTCCTTGACAAATTCTGACACTTTTACAAGGTTTGCTCCTGCCAAAAAGGTGCTCTTTGTTGCTGCTGCAATTGCTGCGTAGCAGAGGACACGTTGTGACAGAGAACGTGCTTGAATTGCATTGCACAGGTGCCAGCTGTTTGTAACAGAGAACGTGCGTGAAAAACGAGCAGAGGTACAAGGATTGTCACAGCTTCAGACAAGAGATGCCACGTTATCAAATGCTTTCAGACGGCTTTGATGCTTCAGACAGGTTGATCATCTTCAGACAACATTAGCTTCTTCAGACGGATCCAACACTTAGTCTTATATAATAGGCTTCTTGCTGAAAATCATAGATAAAGGATTAGACAATTGCATCTATGAGAAACAACTTAAGTTGAATTTGTTGATCATTAAAACTTAGAGAAATTTCAGTATTTAAAACATCATAAACCTCTTTATGATATTTTTGAGACTCAACATTCTCCTCCTTTTTAATGATGACAAATTTAACTTAAATTGTGCAAAAATTGACATATAAAGATTAGCTCCCCCTAAGACAATTGTATCCTTTTACTGATACAGGTTAGGATAAAATGTTGCTTTTCTTTCACAAGATTAGATCAGACAACTTTGATCTTTTCCAGTACTCCCCCTGAATCCCGTAATCACTCCAGATTTTTGTTAGAATTTAATACTCCCCCTTTTGTCATCAATCAAAAGGGAGCCACAGAGCATAACAGCAACAGTGCAATCATGCAGACAGGGTAATACAAGAAAGAAGATAAAACAATTATCAGAGCAACACATGAGATAACCAAAAACTGATTGTATTAAAAATGTAAGGATGTGAAAATAACAATCAGACACTTGTAGAAATTAACATGAACAAAAGACATAGGCAGATAATTAGTCCTTCTTCTTCAGCAAAGCTTGAGACAGAAAGGAGATCAGTTCTTCCTTGGCCTTGTCTATGGCAGCTTCAATAGATGACTTCAACTCTTGTTGACCACTTCTTATCAGTTGTTGTTCATGGAGAATTTCTTCTTGATTCTGAATAACCTTTTGTGATTTCTTCTCTGAGACTTCACATCTCCTCTCAGATTCTTCACACCTCTTCTCAAGGGCCTTGACCTTGGATTTCAGCTTCTGGTTCTCTTCATACAGGTAAGGTTCAGACTCAACAAGGATGAGCTGAAGGTAGGGACATACAAATCTCAAAACTCCAAAACCAGGCTGCAAGCCATATTCTGAAGGATTGTAGACTGGACAGAAAAAGGTCCCAACATACTTCAAAAGCACCCAAGCTTTGTTGAATGAATCTGCCTGTGGGGGAAAGTGTTCTCTTAAGAAATGGTACTGAACATTTGTGGAATGTCCAACACCTATTGCAGACTCAGCATCAGGACCACTACACCCAGAAGAAGACCCAGCATCTTCTCTGATATGCCAATAAGAATCCCACATCCAATTTTCAAGCAAGTGATTCAAGCTTCCTCCTTCTGAGATGATGAACTCAGGTAGACCTTCCCATTCTGAAGCAGTCATGGCTTCAGACAGGGGTGCTGATACAGAGTAGATCTTAGGACACTTGTATTTCTCATCTTGTCCTTCCTTGAGGGGATACCTAGGAACAATCCTATCAGGTTTCACCAAGATTTTGGTTGAAGGCCTGGTTGAACTTGTTCTAGGGGTCCTGTAGCCCATCATTCCAATTCCTCTAGCCAAGTCTCTTTGGAATAACTCAGCTTCAGTGTTCCGCTTCCTTACCATGAGCCATTCCTCATTGCTCAGCTTCCATGAGTCTTCAGAAAATGGGTTGATAAGATCCCATGTATGACCAGGAGGGACAACACCCTTCCTTATCTTCTCCAATTCATCAGCATCATTGGAGTATAAAGCTCTTTCATCAGTCACAGTCCTCTTAGTGAGACCATGATGCAGTGAGACAGGAGGGGCTGTTCTAAAGTGTTGCAACTCTTCAGACAGATGCTGGAATTTTGGCAAAGGGCAAGAGCCAAAGGAGGTTCTTGTCAGTTTCTTGCATATGGCTGCTATCTTAGCTGAAAGGTTGACTTGATGAACAGATGGAGGTGGTGAGGGTGGTAAAGGTGTAAGAGGTGGAGATGATGATGGTGAGTAAGGTGATGAAGGTGTGGAAGGTTGAGGTGAAGGTGATGAGCTATCAGATAGCTGTATGTACTGAAGTGAGGGGGGTTTGGATGGTGAAGGTATGGGTTCAAGAACTTGGTTTTCTTGAGGTGCAGGGGGTTCAGACAGCAGGTTGTCTGATGGTATGATGGATGTAGGTGATGAGGGTTCAGATGGTATGAAAGGTTCAGATGGAGATGTATTTATCTGTAAGGTAGGTAATGGTTGAGAAGTAGGTGGAGAAGGTTGTTTTTCTGGTGAGGTGGGTTTTGATAAGGGTTGAGGTTGCTTTTCTGGTGATGAAGGAGGTGAGGGAGTTACATTATCAAATCTCACCTTGATCCTCTTGTAAGGTTTAGGAGCAGCAACTTCTTGAGCCTTAACAGCTCTTTCTCTTTCTTCCCTTTCCTTGGCTTCCCTATCCTCCCTTTCTCTTGCTCAGATGAAAGAGCCCTTCTTCTCTTGAAGTAATGATCAGCCTTTACAAATTTCTGATATCTTCCAGCAATATCTGCTTCTTCTAGTTGAGAAGCAATACTTCTGGTAACCCTAACTTCAGGCACTGTCTGAAGTAGTTTACCCTTCTTCCTTTTTCTTTGAGGTGCACTTGACCTCTTTCTTTTCTTGTAGCCTTAGCAATGGCTGCTTGCTTGTCATCCTCAGCATAAGCAAGTTGTGAAGCTATTGCAAGAGCTCTGTCAGTCCTCTCTTGCTCTTCCTTCTGTTCTAACTCCTCTTGCTCAATGGCAGTAGCCAAAGCAGCAACCTGAATCAATTCAGGGTCAGAAGGGCATGCAGCTAGAGGTTGAGCAGCAACTGCATCAGTATCCACAACTTCTTCAGCCTGTCCTTCCATTATAGAAGTAGGCTTTGAGGATTGTGCAGGTTCAGACACCTAACCCACAATTTGAGACAACCTTTGAGAAGGTTTCTGAACAGGTTCAGATGTTTGATTCTGCACAGATGCAGAAGCTATCTTAGCTGAGCTTCTCACAGGAAGCTTCTTCAGCTTAGGTTGAGGAGATTCCTTTGAAGGCTTGAACTCATGTCTTCTGATATCACCCTTGAGTTCATTTTCCAGAATCTGCATTGTAGTATTCCTCCTCTGAGCTTTCTCCATCAGTAAGCTTTCTTTCATAGTTGGAGAGGGAGGCCTTGGAGTCAGCTTAATCTTCATGCTCTTCAGATTTGATTCACCAAACATAGGGATTGAGTGGTGATCATAGAGCTGGTGAACTGGAACTTTGAAGTGCAACAACACCTTGGTGATGATGGTGTTGTGAGGAAAACTCCCAGCAGAGTCTCTCAACCTCTTCTGAAGGTGGTACTGTAGAAACACAGGGAAACACTAGAAGGGGGGGTTGAATAGTGTTTCTTTATATTTTTGAAAGCTTTTTGAAAACAACAAGTTACAAACAGTTTCAGACAGGTCTATGGGGGGTTGTCTGATTTTTTTTGGATGGCTCCTGAAAATATATTTTAAAAGGTTTCTTTGCTTTTAAAATATTTAGAATAGTTTTTCAACACCCTTGATATTAATATAAACGAATTGACAAGAGATAAGGGATAGAAAACTTAGTCAAGGATTTATCCTGGTTCACTCACTACCACTGTGAGCTACCTCCAGTCCCAATGCCAACAAGCACTTGGATTTTCTCTTAATCTTTCACAAAGATTACAAGTATTCTTTTACAGTCAAGCCTCTTCAGGCTCTACAACCAAGTATTGTTTTACAGACAAGCCTCTCCGGGCTCAACAACCAAGTATTGTTTTACAGACAAGCGTCTCCAGGCTAAAACAGAGATTACAATGAAAAAGAGTTTAAGCTTTTAAACTACACAAGTTTGAAGCTCAAACCTATTACAATGTACAGCTAAAACTGAGTATACTCAGAATATGAAAATATAAAGTGTACAAAGAAATTTATCAGAGTGATTTCTTGAAGAAAAAAAATTGCAGCGTTTTGATTTTCTTTTTCTATATGTTCTCTTCTATGTTCTGGATGATGGTCTTCATAAGGGGTATTTATACCCAGACTTTAATCCGTTGAAAAACCACCGTTTAGAGATAGCATTAAATGCTATACAATCCGTTGTGAGACATACTTCTGAGCATCCTGACACTGACACAGTACAAGGTTGCATCTGCCAAAAGGCTGCTTCAGGAATTGCTGCGTTGCTGCGTTTGCAGAGATTTCCTCAGTGGTGTATGAAATTCAAATGCACCAGGAAAGGCCTCTGTGTTTGTTGCCATAAATGTGTTCCAAATGTACGAGCAGCAGAGACTCAGAAAAGTCTTCACGCAAGGTTTCAGCAAAGATGCCACGTCATTACTAAAGCTTCAGACGACTTCCAATTTTCAGACGGGTTCCAGTCTTCAGACAGGTTCCAGTCTTCAGACGGGTTCCAGTCTTCAGACGGGCTTGGATCTTCAGACAGCTTCAACACTTAAGACAGGTTGACCACTTCAGAAGGCCTGTTTCCCTCAGATGACTTGAAGCACTTCTTAAAGACTTATGAAGCGTATTGTGGCTTGCTGAAATCACAGATAAATAATTAAACACTTAAGAGTATCTGTGAAAATAAATAATGTAAATTTGTTAATCATTAAAACTTGGAAATATTGCTGTCTTAAAACATCATAAAATCTCTTATGATATTTTGAGACTCAACATTCTCCCCCTTTTTAATGATGACAAATTATTTTAAAACTGTAAAATCTGAAAGGAGTATGTGAGAATAAATAGTTTTTAATAATAACTCCCCCTCAGATAATGAACTTAATAGTTCTTCTTTGCTCCCCCTGAGTCCTGTAGCACTTCACATTTGAATCAGATTTTGTTAGTTTTAGTACTCCCCCTTTTGTCATCAATCAAAAGGGAATCCAGAGCATAACAACAACAGAAATCAAAAGGATAATCATGAAGTATAAATTCAGAAAAATCATGCAAGGAACAACTGATATATTCATCATAAAAAGTTTTTCAGACAAGCATAGAAATTTAAACACATTGCCAGAGATAAAACAAACATGGCTACATCACAGACTAGCCAGATTTCTTCAACAAAGCATCCTTTAGCAAGGACATGAGATCATCCCTTGTCTTGTCCAATTGAGAGAGAAGGGCAGACTTCATATCTTCTTGAGCATTTTTGATCTCTGCTGTTCATGAAGAATCTGATCTTGCTTAGCTATGAGTTTCAGTCTTGTGCAAAGCCAGAGTCTGTTCTTGTTTGGCAAGAAGCTCAGCATTGGCTTTCTCCAGCTTCTGTATCTTGAACCTCAGTCTTCTATTCTCTTCTTCATAGTCAGGTGCTGATTCATAAAAATAATTTTAATGTATCTGCACACAAAACTCAGCGTATCAAATCCTGGAAGTAGTCCATATTTATGAGGATGATAGACTGGATGAAAGAATGTTCCAATGGGGTTGATCATCTCCCATTCTTCATGAAAAGGTGCAGTCAAAAGTGGGAAGTGTTGTCAGATAAACATATACTGCACATTCAGGGATCTCCCATAGTCAATGAGAGAGTCTTCATCAGGTCCAGTTGACCCAGATGAGGATCCAGCATCCTCTATGATTTTCCAGTAAGAGCTCCAAACTCTGTCCCTGAGACTGTGATCCATGCCTCACCTTGCTTTCTGACATTGGCTGGTAGATGCTTCCATTCGCATTGGTGACAAAGGTTTGAAGGGGGCTGTGTAAACCTTGGGTTCTTTAAACTTATCAGCAGAACCTTCCTTCAGAGGATACCTAGGAATGATCTTATCAGGTTGCACCAAAATTTTAGTGCTTGGCCTGATAGAAGCATTTCTAGGTGGCCTGTAACCTCTCATGCCAACCCAGTTCAGATGAGCTCTTTGAAACAATTCTCTTCTGTGCACAGCTTCTGACAAAACACCACTCATCAGTACTCATCTTCAGGACCAATCATCTTCAGAACAGGGATCAAGTGGAGCCCACTTGTGTTCAAGAACTACCACTCCCTTTCTGATCTTTTCAAGCTGTCCAGAGTATTGACCATCAAGGCTTCCAGTATACTTTCTCCTTTCAGCTTCAGCAGTGTGCAAGATAAGTCCTTGATGCTGTAGATGGGGGGTGTATCCTTGAAAAACATCAGCTCTTCATAAAGGTTAGGGAATTTTGGCACTCTTTCCCTTTCAAAGAAGGGTCCCTCATACCTTTTGTGGGGGCACTTCGCTTCTTCTGCATACTGAGAGTCAGTAAAAGGATAGGCATAAGGATCAAAAGTGGGTTCTGTGAAGAAATTCCCTACTTTTGGTCCAGCCTAAGATGTGCAGGATAGCATGCTTCCTTTCCACACACATTGCTGGGTCTCCTCAGCAGAGTTTTCAAATCTGTATGATTCTGATGATGAGGAGAGGTGATGAAGATGGTGATGGTGATGATGATGGTTCTTCCTTTTCTTTAGACAGATAGGGTTGTTCATCAACTTGTCTGAAACTCCCTCTTCTGAAACATTTGTCTATGAACTTGTTCAGACTTTCTTCTTCTTCCTTCTCTTCTGGCAACCCCTTTTCTGGTGATGAAGGTGGTGAAGGTGTAACATTGTCAAACCTCACCCTTATTGTCTTGTAAGGGTCCTTGGAGGTTCCTATTTCTGATTTGATTTCTTGACTTCCCTTTCTGCCTCCTCCCTTATCAGCTTGCTTTTCTTCTCTTCTCCTTTTGAATAAAGATTGGCTTTGACAAACTTCTGATATTTATCTGCCAGTGTCTATAGCATCTTGTTTACTAGAAATACTCCTAGTGATTCTTGTGGTAACTTCAGGAGCACTAGTAAGCAACTTTGCTTATTCTTTCTTCCTCATGGCAGCACTGGATCTCTTTCTTTTCTTGGTTCCTTCAGCCAAGGCAGCTAGCCTTTCTTTTTCAGCTAAGGCAATCTGTGTAGATACTGCATAAGCATGATCAGCCTTCTCTTGTTCTAACTTTTTCTCAATTCTTGATTTTCAATCATAGTAGGCAATTGCAGCTACCTTGATCAATTCAGGATCAGAGGGACAGGCAGCAACAGGTGGTGCAGCAATAGCAATCAGCATCAGCAACAGGTTCCTCATGTGCCTTTCCTTCTAGATTAGAAGTAGGGCTCAAGAGGTTTTGCTCCTTCAGACTTTTGACCCACAATTTCAGACGACTTTGTCAAAGTCTTCTGAACAGGTTCAGCAGTCTTAAGGTGCAAACTTAGGGTTTGCTGGTGCCACCTTTGCAGCACTCCTAACTAGTAGCTTCGCAGCTTAGGTTGAGGGGAGGGCTTGGATGCAACAAACTCATCCTTCCTTATGTCCCCTTGAAGTTCAAGCTCCAGAACTTCAAAGCAGCTCCACTTCTAGATGCCTTCTCCAACAGTAAACTCTTCTTCATAGTAGGAGAAGACTGTCTTGGAATGAGAGGGTTTCTTCAGCTTCATACTGGTAATATTGGCCCTCACCAAAAGAGCAGGTGCTTTGTGATCAAACTTAAGAGGTACTCTGAATGCATCAGTACCTTGGTGATAAGTAAATTGTGAGTAAGGCTTCCAGCAGAATCCCTAATCTTCTTCTGAATGTGGAACATAAGCATCTTTGGGAGATTCATCTTCTTCCTCAGCAATAGGTTGATCAAGCAGAATCTCTCAAGTTCAGAGACATGGTTTCTGCTTCCACTCTTAGGGAAAATGCATTGCCCTAGAATGGCATGAAGAACTCTGACTTTATCCAGCATGTTCTTTGAGTCAGCGCTCTGAGGCTTCGCTGTTCCATACAACCATCTTGGTGAACTTCTCAGAACCACCATTTCTTCCTTCCCATCCTGGAGAGAAGACCTCTCCTTCAGCTTGTACACCGGTCACCTTGGAAAGAATATCAGCATCTATGAAGATGGACTCTCCAAGAACTTCAGCTCGGATGCTTTCATATTCACCTTTGTTGTTTGGAATTCCTCTTGCTGAAAACCAGAAATCAATGATGCTCTGTTCATTCCAAGAGCAATCAGTTTTCTCAAGAATGAAGTCCAACCAGCAGCATCAAATTCCCCAAAAAGGTCCATGCCCAGATCACTGAGACCCTGAAGATCAACACCTTTGGACTTGACAATCTTTCCTCCAGAGCTTGTCTTCTTTGGTGCCAGTGCAGTTGCAGACAAAAGCTTCGAGCAGAAAAACTGTTGTGAGAGAGAGAAGATGAAGTTGAAGAGTGAGCAGAGAGAAATGTGAGCCTTCTTCAATATGTAACCTCCTTTATGATATAGACACCCACGATGCAATGATGGCATGTACTGGCTGCGTATTCATTGGGTAACATGCAGAGTGGAAGAGACAAAATAAATGGCATTAACCGTCTCAGATAGCCACGTCATCATTTTATTTCAGACAAGTGAATAATTTCAGACATGTCACAATTTTCAGACATACTGAGATTTCAGATGTTCATTTCAGACAACATACAAAGTCAGTTAGAAAATGCATGTATGTTCAGATTATTACATATGAACTTAAATCTGACTTCAGTCAGAGGTTTTGTGAATATATCTGCCCATTGAAGCTATGTTTCAATGAACTTTATATCAAAAACACCTCTCTGAACATAGTCTCTAATGAAATGATGCTTGATTTCTATGTGCTTTGCTCTAGAATGTTGAATGGGGTTTTTAGACAGATTAATGGCACTTGTATTATCACACAAAACAGGTATAACAGATATAGGAATATTAAAATCCTCAAGCTGATACTTCACCCAAAGGAGTTGTGAGCAACAACTTGCAGCTGAGATGTATTCAGCTTCAGTTGTTGATAATGCAATGGTGCTTTGCCTTTTACTTGACCAGCTGATCATGTTGCCTCCAAAGAAGTGACAACCTCCAATGGTGCTTTTTCTTTCAATTCTGTCTCCAGCAAAGTCAGCATCACAGTATCCTATTATCCTGCATTCTTTGTCTTTCTTATAGCAAAGACCAAGGTTAGTAGTACCTTTAAGATATCTAAAAATCCTCTTAACAGCTTTGTAATGAGTAATTCTTGGATCTGATTGAAATCTAGCACAAAGACACACACTGAACATAATGTCAGGTCGGCTTGCTGTTAGATACAATAAAGAACCAATCATTCCTCTATACAAAGTCTGATTCACTGGTTCTTCATTCTCATCTTTGCTTAAATATGCAGAAGGATGCATAGGAGTTGACATGGGCTTGCAATCATTTAAATTAAACTTCTTAAGCATTTCTTTGTATATTTCTCTTGATGAATCCATATACAATTAGAATCTTGCTTAATTTGAAGTCCTAAGAAAAATTTTAATTCACCCATTAGGCTCATTTCAAATTCAGATTGCATTAACTCAGAAAACTCCTTGCAAAGAGAAGAATCAGTGGAACCAAATATAATGTCATCAACATATATCTGGACTAGCATGAGACCTTTGTTAGACTGTTTTCTAAAAGAGTTGTGTCAACTTTTCCTCTTTCAAAACCATTTTTGATAAGAAAATTGCTCAATCTGTCATACCAAGCTCTTGGGGCTTGTTTTAGACCATAGAGAGCCTTTTTAAATTTGAAAACATAATCTGGGAAAGTGACATCCTCAAAACCAGGGGGTTGTCTAACAAAGACTTCTTCTTCAATGAAACCATTGAGAAAAGCACTTTTAACATCCATTTGATATAGCTTGATGCCATTATTTATAGCATAAGACAATAAAATTCTAATTGCTTCTAACCTGGCCACTGGGGCAAAGGTTTCTGTGAAATCAATTCCTTCTTGCTGATTGTGTCCTTGAGCCACAAGCCTTGCCTTGTTTCTGACTACTTTGCCTTCTTCAGACAGCTTGTTTCTGAACACCCATTTGGTTCCAATAATAGTTTTCCCATGGGGTTTAGGAACAAGGGTCCAGACATCACTCCTAGCAAATTGATTTAACTCTTCATGCATGGCTAGGATCCACCCTTCATCATGCAGAGCTTCATCAATATCTTTGGGTTCAACTTCAGACAGGAGAGCCAGTGAATTCAGATTCCTGAACTTTGATCTTTTCTTCACTCCTTCTGAAGTGCTTCCAATAATTTGCTCTTTAGGGTGATGTGACTTGTATCTCCAATCAGTTTTGTGAATGGGTACAGCATCTGTCTGAGACTCAACATCTGTCTGAAGAGGTTCAGTAACAGTAGGCACTTCAGACAACTGCTCATCTTTCAAGTTGCTGTTGTCATTTAGCTCCATTCCTGCAAAATCATCCTCTAGATCTGATAGTTCCCTATCAGTCTCTTTCTTGTTATTCAATTTAACATGGATTGATTCTTCTACAACTAGAGTTCTAGAGTTATAAACTCTGTAAGCCTTAGATGTTTCAGAATAACCTATGAAAAATCCTTTGTCAGATTTTGCATCAAACTTTCCAAGATCATCCTTTGTGTTAAGTATAAAACACTCACAGCCAAAGGGATGAAAGTAAGATATGTTGGGTTTTCTTCCTTTCCACAATTCATAAGGAGTTCTTTTAAGTATTGGTCTTACCAATATTCTGTTTTGAAGGTAGCAAGCTGTGTTAATAGCTTCTGCCCAGAAGGATCTTGGTAGATTGCATGAGTTGAGCATGGTTCTTCCCATCTCTTGCAGACTTCTGTTCTTTCTCTCAACAACCCCATTTTGTTGAGGTGTTCTAGCCACAGAGAAATTGTGTGAGATCCCATTCTCATCACAGAACATTTCAAAGTTTGCATTTTCAAACTCTCCACCATGATCAATTCTGATGACAGATATACAGAATCCTTTTTCATTCTGTACCTTCTTACAAAATATTGTGAAATTCTTAAAAGTTTCATCCTTGCTTCTAAGGAATATAACCCATGTGAATCTAGAATAGTCATCAACAATGACCAAACCATATTTCTTACCACTAATGCTTTCTGTTCTAATAGGACCAAACAAGTCAATATGCAATAGTTCTAGAGGTCTGCTAGTAGAAACAACATCTTTACTCTTAAATGAGTGTCTTGTTTGTTTCCCTTTCAGACAGCTTTCACATAAAATGTCAGATTTGTATGAAAGCTTGGGTAAGCCTTTAACCAGATTGTATTTTGCTAATCTTGAGATTAATCTCAAGCTGGCATGCCCAAGTCTTTGATGCCAAATCTATTTTTCATCTTCAACAAAAATAAAACATTTAACATTTTGACTTGCTAGTTCCTCTAGATCAATTTTGTACACATTGCTGTGCCTTTTAGCAGTAAAAAGGATTTGATCAGAAGAGTCTTTGACTATACAACCTTCCTTAGTGAAAGAGACCACATATCCACTGTCACATAATTGACTTATGCTCAGTAGGTTGTGTTGAAGTCCTTCCACTAGGAGAACATTTTTAATAAGGGATAAAGGTGACATACCTACAGTCCACATTCCTGTGATCTTCCCTTGCTGGTTTCCACCAAAGGTGACCACACCTCCATTTCTTGGTCTAAGGTTTTGGAACAAAGACCTTTCTCCTGTCATGTGTCGCGAGCATCCACTGTCCAGGTACCATTTGTGGTGTCTCTTTTGTCCTGTTAAACACATCTGCAACAGGAATAATCAAGTTTTTAGGTACCCATATTCTTTTGGGTCCTCTTTTGTTAGACCTGGGTGTTGGTCTCTTTTTGTGTTTACACTGAGTCACATTGTGTCCAGCTTTTCCACAGTGAGAACACCCAGTAACCTTTCCCTTGCCTTTTTCAGCATTAAAAATATGAGGTTCAGGCATGTTATGATCCCAAAAGCCTAAGCCACTTTTGCCAATGGAATTTCTTTGATCACCAAGTAATCTGTTCAAATTATCAGTTCCTTTGACAAACTTAGCTAAGTCTTTTGTCAGTTGCTCAACTTGCTTCTGAAGTTTTATATTTTCTTCAGACACGTGTTGAGAACTACTGATTTCAGACACAAGAATCTTTTCCTTGAGCATAATATTTTCTATTTCAAGGGCTTCATATTTATTACACATTTCTGTGTGAGCCTTGGATAGATTCTTATACTCTTGAAATAGTTCCTTGGAGCTTTCCATCAGATCATCATACATTTCTTGAAGGGTTAAAGGAAATACCTCTTCTTCAGAGCTGTCTGATGATGGCAGACTGGCCATAAGACATAAGTTGGCCTCTTCTGAAGTATCTTCTTCTTCTTCAGAAGTAGATTCATCAAGGTCTTCCCATGTTGCCATTAGTCCCTTCTTCTTTTTGAAGAACTTCTTCTTTTTGAATGTGTTTTTCTTCAACTTAGGACACTCAGCCTTCATGTGACCTGGTTGTTTGCATTCAAAACAAATAATTTTGTCATTCTGAAAATCTTTACCTGTCTTACCTCCTTTAGAAGTTGAAGGTTGATTCCTTCTGAACTTTCCTCTGTTTTGGAGCATTCTTTTGATCTTCCTACTTAAAAGAGCAAGATCATCATCTCCTGAGCTATCTTCAGAATCCTCATCTGTTTCTGAAGTTTCCTCAGCTTGCATAGCCTTCATCTTGCCATGCCTAGACTGACTGGTCTTGGAGTTTAGAGCCAGAGATTTCTTCTTGTTGTCATCTTCTCCAAGCTCAAGCTCATGAACCTTGAAAGATCCCAGAAGTTCCTCCATTCTAAGAGAGTTTAAGTCTCTTGCCTCTTGAATGGCAGTAACTTTGGGTCTCCAGGTCTTAGGCAAGCTTCTTAGAATCTTTTTGTTATTATCTCCAGATTCATAAGTTCTGCCCAAGGACCCGAGTCCATTTGTAATGGTCTGAAACCTCCCAAACATCTGATCAATGGTTTCTGTTTCTTCCATTTTGAACATCTCATATTGATGTATGAGCATACTAATCTTGGATTGCTTGACAGTTTCAGTCCCTTCATGGGCTACTGCAAGAGTATCCCAGATTTCCTTGGCAGATGTACAACCATACACCTTCTCATATTCTGATTTGTTCAATGAGCATATCAGATAGAGTTTGGCTTTGGCATTCATCTGAACTCTAGCCTTCTGCTCCAAGGTCCAATCAGCCTTAGGTATAGGCACATTGTTTTGCATGGGCACATAGTCTCCATCAGTAACTACATCCCAGACATCAATGTTGTTGCTTTCAATGAACAGCTTCATACGATCTCTCCAGTAGTGATAGTCTACTCCATTGAATGCTGGGGGTCTTGTGATAGATGCACCCTCAGAGATGTATTGCCTGTTGTTGTTTGCAACTTCCATCTGGATCTTTTAGTCCTCAACACTTGTTAGGTGCTCAACCCTGAGTTAAGCTCTGGTACCAACTGTAGAAACACAGGGAAACACTAGAAGGGGGGGTTGAATAGTGTTTCTTTATATTTTTGAAAGCTTTTTGAAAACAACAAGTTACAAACAGTTTCAGACAGGTTTATGGGGGGTTGTCTGAAGTTTTTTTGGATGGCTCCTGAAAATATATTTTAAAAGGTTTCTTTGCTTTTAAAATATTTAGAATAGCTTTTCAACACCCTTGATATTAATATAAACGAATTGACAAGAGATAAGGGATAGAAAACTTAGCCAAGGATTTATCCTGGTTCACTCACTACCACTGTGAGCTACCTCCAGTCCCAATGCCAACAAGCACTTGGATTTTCTCTTAATCTTTCACAAAGATTACAAGTATTCTTTTACAGTCAAGCCTCTTCAGGCTCTACAACCAAGTATTGTTTTACAGACAAGCCTCTCCAGGCTCAACAACCAAGTATTGTTTTACAGACAAGCCTCTCCAGGCTCAAACAGAGATTACAATGAAAAAGAGTTTAAGCTTTTAAACTACACAAGTTTGAAGCTCAAACCTATTACAATGTACAGCTAAAAACTGAGGTATACTCAGAATATGAAAATATAAAGTGTACAAAGAAATTTATCAGAGTGATTTTCTTGAAGAAAAAAAAATTGCAGCGTTTTGATTTTCTTTTTCTATATGTTCTCTTCTCTGTTCTGGATGATGGTCTTCATAAGGGGTATTTATACCCAGACTTTAATCCGTTGACAAACCACCGTTTAGAGATAGCATTAAATGCTATACAATCCGTTGTGAGACATACTTCTGAGCATCTTGACATTCCTGACACAGTACAAGGTTGCATCTGCCAAAAGGCTGCTTCAGGAATTGCTGCGTTGCTGCGTTTGCAGAGATTTCCTCAGTGGTGTATGAAATTCAAATGCACCAGGAAAGGCCTCTGTGTTTGTTGCCATAAATGTGTTCCAAAACGTACGAGCAGCAGAGACTCAGAAAAGTCTTCACGCAAGGTTTCAGCAAAGATGTCACGTCATTACTAAAGCTTCAGACGGCTTCCAATTTTCAGACGGGTTCCAGTCTTCAGACAGGTTCCAGTCTTCAGACGGGTTCCAGTCTTCAGACGGGCTTGGCTCTTCAGACAGCTTCAACACTTAAGACAGGTTGACCACTTCAGAAGGCCTGTTTCCCTCAGATGACTTGAAGCACTTCTTAAAGACTTATGAAGCGTATTGTGGCTTGCTTAAATCATAGATAAATAATTAAACACTTAAGAGTATCTGTGAAAATAAATAATGTAAATTTGTTAATCATTAAAACTTGGAAATATTGCTGTCTTAAAACATCATAAAATCTCTTATGATATTTTTGAGACTCAACAGGTACATGATGATATTTGGGAGGTTGATCTTCTGCTTCTTCAGAAGGTGGATGAGACAGAATCTCTCCAGTTTAGACACATGGTTTCTGCTGCCATTTTTAGGGATTACAGAGTTCCCTAAGATAGCATGCAGAACCCTAGCCTTGTCTGACATGTTCTTAGCATCCAGACTTGCAGGGGAAGAAGTTCCATACAAAAATTCTGTAAAGTGCTTCTGACCTCCATTTCTTGATTCCCAGCCAGGTGAGAAGACAACACCTTCAGTCTTGACACCACAGACGATGGCCAGGATGTCTTCATCAATAAAGATAGACGTACCAAGCACATTAGCCTTGATGGTGGTGTAGATGCCTTGAGGGTTAGGGATTCCTTTGGCTGTGGCCCAGAAGTCAAGAATACTATGCTCATGCCACTGTGAACTATTTCTGTTGAAATATTCAAGCCACCCAGCTGCTTGAAATTCTGCATAAAGGTCCATCCCCAGTGCTTCAAGATCTTCCAGAAAGACACCCTTGGTCTTCACAATGTTATCAGCTCCAGGCTTCTTAGGTGCTATTGTTGAAGGTTGGAAAGAACTTGAGAGAAAAATGCTTTCTTGAAGATGAAGAGTAGCAAAAGAGAGCTGTAACGTATCAAGGACTCACTGTCTTCTGTACTTATAGACCTCTGAGATAATGATGGCATGAACTGGCTGCGCAGACATAGGGAATCGTGCGATGTGAAATTTAAACCGTCCCTTTATTGCCACGTCATTTGTTCATTTCAGACAAGTGATAGATTTCAGACATCCAGTTAATTTCAGACGACCAAAACTTCAGACAGGTCACATGTTTTTGACAGGCTGAAGTTTCAGACACATCATTTTTCATACACACTCAAAATGCATGAATGTTCAATTTATCTCTGGTGAACTTAAATCTATCTTCAGTTAGAGGTTTTGTGAATATATCAGCCCATTGATGCTCTGTATCAATAAACTGAATATCAAAAACACCTTTCTGAACATAGTCTCTAATGAAATGATGTTTGATTTCTATATGTTTAGCCCTAGAATGTTGAATGGGATTTTTAGATAAATTAATGGCACTGGTATTATCACACAACACAGGTATAACATATATTGCAATATTAAAATCTTCAAGTTGATACTTCACCCATAACAATTGTGAGCAACAACTGGCTGCTGAGATGTATTCTGCTTCAGCTGTTGATAATGCAATTGTGCTTTGCCTTTTGCTTGACCAGCTGATCATATTCTCTCCAAAGAAGTGACATCCACCACTGGTGCTTTTTCTTTCAACTCTGTCTCCAGCAAAATCAGCATCACAGTATCCTACTAACCTGCAATCCTTACTTTTCTTATAGCATAGACCAAGATTAGTAGTACCTTTAAGATATCTGAAAATTCTTTTTACAGCTTTGTAGTGAGTGATTCTTGGATCAGATTGAAATCTAGCACATAGGCACACACTGAACATGATGTCAGGCCTGCTTGCTGTTAGATACAATAATGAACCAATCATCCCTCTATACAAAGTTTGATTCACTGGTTCTTCATTCTCATCTTTATTTAAAGATGCAGAAGGGTGCATTGGAGTTGTCATGGGTTTGCAATCACTTAGGTTGAACTTCTTAAGCATTTCCTTTGTATATTTCTCTTGATGGATCCATATACAATCAGAATCTTGCTTAATCTGAAGTCCAAGGAAAAACTTTAGTTCACCCATTAGGCTCATTTCAAATTCAGATTGCATTAACTCAGAAAACTCTTTGCACAATGAAGAATTAGTTGAACCAAAAATAATGTCATCAACATATATTTGGACAAGTATAAGATCCTTGTTAGACTGTTTTCTAAAAAGAGTTGTGTCAACTTTTCCTCTTTCAAAACCATTGGTTGCAAGAAAACTGCTCAGTCTGTCATACCAAGCTCTTGGGGCTTGTTTCAGACCATAGAGAGCTTTCTTAAGTTTAAAAACATGTTCAGGAAAAGATACATCTTCAAAACCAGGGGGTTGTCTAACAAAAACCTCTTCTTCAATGAAACCATTGAGGAAGGCACTTTTGACATCCATTTGATATAGTTTGATGCCATTATTTACAGCATAAGATAAAAGAATTCTAATTGCTTCTAACCTGGCCACTGGAGCAAAGGTTTCAGTGAAGTCAATACCTTCTTGCTGGTTATATCCTTGAGCTACTAGCCTTGCCTTATTTCTGATAACTTTGCCTTCTTCAGACAGCTTGTTTCTGAACACCCATTTGGTTCCAATAATTGTTTTCCCATGGGGTTTAGGAACAAGGGTCCAGACATCACTCCTAGCAAATTGATTTAGCTCCTCTTGCATGGCTAGGATCCACCCTTCATCATGCAGAGCTTCATCAATGTTCTTTGGCTCAATTTCAGACAGGAGAGCAAGAGAATTCAAATTTCTGAATTTTGATCTTGTCTTAACTCCTTCTGAAGTACTGCCAATGATTTGCTCTTTAGGATGATGTGACTTGTATCTCCAATCAGGTTTATGAGGAGGTATCACATCTGTCTGAGACTCAACATTTGTCTGAAGAGGTTCAGAAATAGCAGGAACTTCAGACAGTTGCTCATCCTTCAAGTTGCTGTGATCATTCAGCTCCATTCCTGCAAAATCATCCTCTAGATCTGATAGTTCCCTATCAGTCTCTTTATTATCATTGAATTTTACATGAATAGTTTCTTCAACAGTTAAGTTCTAGAGTTATACACTTTATATGCTTTAGATGTTTCAGAATATCCAATGAAAAATCCATTATCAGACTTTGCATCAATTTTTCCAAGATCATCTTTGGTGTTAAGTATAAAACACTCACATCCAAAGGTGTGGAAATATGATATGTTGGGTTTTCTTCCTTTCCACAATTCATATGGAGTCTTTTTCAGAATTGGTCTTACCAATATTCTGTTTTGAAGGTAACAAGTTGTGCTAACAGCTTCTGCCCAGAAGGTTCTTGGTAAGTTGCTTGAGTTGAGCATGGTCCTTGCCATCTCTTGCAAACTTCTGTTCTTTCTCTCAACAACCCCATTCTGTTGAGGTGTTCTTGCCACAGAGAAATTGTGTGAGATCCCATTCTCATCACAGAACAATTGGAAATTTGCATTCTCAAACTCCCCACCATGATCACTTCTTATGACAGAAATACAGAATCCTTTTTCATTCTGTACCTTCTTACAAAATATTGTGAAATTCTTAAAAGTCGCATCCTTGTTTCTAAGGAATATCACCCATGAGAATCTAGAATAGTCATCAACAATGACCAAACCATATTTCTTTCCACTAAGACTTTCTGTTCTAATAGGACCAAACAAGTCAATGTGTAAAAGTTCAAGTGGTCTGCTGGTTGAAACAACATCCTTACTTTTGAAAGAGTGTCTTGTTTGTTTCCCTTTCAGACAACTATCACACAAAATATCAGATTTGTATGAAAGCTTGGGTAATCCTTTAACAAGGTTGTATTTTGCTAATCTTGAGATTAATCTCAAGCTGGCATGCCCAAGTCTTTGATGCCAAATCTGTTTTTCATCTTCAACAGAAATGAAGCATTTTACATTTTGACTTGCTAGATCCTCTAGATCAATTTTATACACATTGCTGTGTCTCTTAGCAGTAAAAAGGGTTTGATCAGAGGAGTCTTTGACTATACATCCTTCCTTGGTAAAGGATACTACATAACCACTGTCACATAATTGACTTATGCTCAGTAAATTATGTTGTAGTCCTTCCACAAGAAGAACATTATTAATGAGGGATGAAGGAATTATACCTATAGTCCCTATGCCCGTGATCTTCCCTTGCTGATTTCCACCAAAGGTGACCACTCCTCCTTCCTTAGGTCTAAGGTTTTGGAACAAAGACCTTTCTCCTGTCATGTGTCGCGAGCACCCACTGTCCAGGTACCATTTGTGGGGTCTCCTTGTCCTGTTAAACACATCTGCAACAGGAATGATCAAGTTTTTAGGTACCCATGTTCTTTTGGGTCCTGTTTTGTTAGCTTTGGGTCTTGCTTTTCTCTTGTGCTTGCACTGAATCACATAGTGTCCAGGCTTACCACAGTGAGAACACCCAGTAACCTTCTTTTTTGCCTTTAAAAAAATTTAAGACAGTAGGAGGTTCAGACATGTTGTGATCAAAAAAACCTAGTCCACTTTTGTTAGAGGAATGTCTTTGATTTCCAAGCATTATGTTTAAATTTTTAGTTCCTTTGACAAACTTGGCTAAGTCATTTGTCAGTTCTACAATCTGTTTCTGAAGTTTTTTATTTTCTTCAGACACAGCTTGTGAACTATGGTTTTCAGTCTCAAGGACCTTTTCCTTGAGCATAATATGTTCTATTTCAAGAGACTCATATTTGTTACACATTTCTGTGTGAGCCTTGGATAGATTCTTATACTCTAGGAACAGTTCCTTGGAACTTTCCACAGATCATCATACATTTCTTGCAAAGTAAGAGGGAATACCTCAGCTTCAGAGCTGTCTGAAGATGGTAGGCTTGCCATGAGGCACAGATTTGCCTCTTCTGAGGTGTCTTCCTCCTCTTCTGAAGTTGATTCATCCAGGTCCTCCCATGTTGCCATGAGACCTTTCTTTTTCTTGAAAAACTTCTTCTTCTTGAAGTTGTTTTTCTTCAGTTTTGGACACTCAGCCTTCATGTGCCCTGGTTGCTTACACTCAAAACAAATAATTTTGTCAGTTTGTATGTCTTTACCTGACTTACCTCCTTTGAGGTTGAGGGTTGATTTTTTCTGAATCTTCCTCTGTTCTGCAGCATTCTCTTGATCTTCCTACTTAGAAGAGCAAGATCATCATCATCTTCTGAGCTATCTTCAGAGTCTTCATCTCCCTCTGAAGCTGCCTCAGCTTGCATAGCCTTGATGTTGCCATGCCTAGACTGTTTGGTCTTGGAGTTTAGGGCTAGAGATTTTCTCTTGTTGTCATCTTCTCCAAGCTCAAGCTCATGGACCTTAAGAGATCCCAACAGTTCTTCTACTCTAAGAGAGTTCAAATCTCTTGCCTCTTGAATGGCAGTAATTTTGGGCCTCCAGGACTTAGGCAAGCTCCTTAGAATTTTTCTGTTATTATCTCTAGAGTTGTATGTTCTGCCTAAGGACCTGAGTCCATTTGTTATGGTCTGAAACCTTCCAAACATTTGATCAATGGTTTCAGATTCTTCCATCTTGAACATCTCATACTGATGTATGAGCATACTTATATTGGATTGCTTGACAGTCTCAGTTCCTTCATGGGCTGCTGCAAGAGTATCCCAAATCTCCTTGGCAGAGGTGCATCCATGAACCTTCTCATATTCTGATTTGTTCAAGGAATATATCAGATAGAGTTTGGCCTTAGCATTCATCTGGACTCTAGCCTTTTGCTCCAAAGTCCATTCAGTCTTAGGTATAGGCACATCATTTAGCATAGGCACATAGTCTCCATCAGTGACCACATCCCAAACATCAATGTTTGTGCTTTCAATGAACAACTTCATTCTATCTCTCCAGTAGTGATAATCTTCTCCATTGAAAGCTGGAGGTCTTGTGATAGAGGCTCCTTCAGTGATGTATTGCCTGTTACTGTTTGAAGCTTCCATGTGGATCTTTCAGTCCTCAGACACTTGTTAGGTGTTTCAACCCTGAGTAGAGCTCTGGTACCAACTGTAGGAACACAAGGAAACACTAGAAGGGGGGTTGAATAGTGTTTCTAAATATTTTAAGAAGCTTTTCGAAAACAGATTTACAAAACAGACTTTCAGACAGGTTGCTAGAGGGTTGTCTGAAGTTTTTCAGATAGTTGTCTGAAGTTGGTTTCAGACGGCCTTAAAATGGTTCTAAAAGAAGTTTCTTCCTTTTTAAAATATTAGATTAAATATTCAGTCCCCTTGATTAGCGTAAAACTGAAATGACAAAGATAAGGGAAAGAGAAACTTAGCCACAGAATTTATCCTGGTTCACTCACTACCACTTGTGAGCTACGTCCAGTCCCAATGCCAACTAGCACTTGGATTTTCTCTGAATCTTGCAAGATTACAAGTATTCTTTTCTATCAAGCCTCTTCAGGCTCTACAACCAAGTATTCTTTTACAAACAAGCCTCTCCAGGCTCAACAACACAAGTATTCTTTTTCAGACAAGCCTCTCCAGGCTCAAGAACACAAGTATTCTTTTTCAGACAAGCCTCTCCAGGCTCAACAACAATTACAGTTGAATGGAAAGTGCTTAAGCTCACAAACTATGACAGTTTTGAGACTTAAACAAATACAAATGTACAAAGAAAAACTGAGGTATGTTCAGGATAAATAACTTTGTTTGTACAAAAATGTATGAAATAAATCAGAGTGTTGCAGCAAAAATCTTGCAGAGTTTTGTTCTTTTTCAATTCTTCTCTATGTTTAGGTCTTCAAATGAGGGGGGTATTTATATCCAAATGATTGGCTCGTTGAAGACTCTCATGCTTGTGAAATCCATGTTAGCCGTTGTGAGACAGCTGCTGCAGTACAGAATATTCTCTGACATATTCTGATATTTCCTGACAAATTCTGACACTTTTACAAGGTTTGCTCCTGCCAAAAAGGTGCTCTTTGTTGCTGCTGCAATTGCTGCGTAGCAGAGGACACGTTGTGACAGAGAACGTGCTTGAATTGCATTGCACAGGTGCCAGCTGTTTGTAGCAGAGAACGTGCGTGAAAAACGAGCAGAGGTACAAGGATTGTCACAGCTTCAGACAAGAGATGCCACATCATCAAATGCTTTCAGACGGCTTTGATGCTTCAGACGGGTTGATCATCTTCAGACAGCATCAGCTTCTTCAGACGGATCCAACACTTAGTCTTATATAATAGGCTTCTTGCTGAAAATCATAGATAAAGGATTAGACAATTGTATCTATGAGAAACAACTTAAGTTGAATTTGTTGATCATTAAAACTTAGAGAAATTTCAGTCTTTAAAACATCATAAACCTCTTTATGATATTTTTGAGACTCAACATGATAAACCCATACCTGAATTTTTTATCTCCATTTTTAAGGGAATATTGAATACCAAACTCACTACTAATAGCAACAAATTCTTACAGTGAACATTACTAAATTCATCGGAGAAACATATACAATTAAATACCCAATTAATGTTAATTTTCAAACATAAGTAAAATAGAGATGCAGCTGATGGTTCCACTCAGAGGAAAGTAAATTGTCATCAAAATTGGGCCAGTATATAGATATATTGCACCTATGCAATTCATATCAGTCTAGAACCTCTATTATTACAGGTATTTGTTTCTCATGCTTCACAGAATTGAGTAAACTGCAAAGAGACAGCTTGGTAAAGTTATATCTTTTCTTTGGCGAGACAATACTAACAAAGTTGACTAACAAAAACCATGAAGTGGTTTAATGCCTATTGGATTTTTTCAGCAAAGAAGTTAGTCAATTATGAGAGACAATAAACTATAGATAATGAGAGACAATACTAAACAAAGTTATCCAATGCTAGTTTACCAAGAAATAAAAAAGATTGATGTGTCTGAACTCTTGGAGTATTCACGTTGGTGATTGCTTGTTTACTTAGTCAATTATGCCATGGAAAATAAGAAGTAAAACGAAAGAAAGGAGGTGCCAAAATGTTAAGGTCACAACGGGACTCCCGATTTTAAGTTCAAAGGACCGCTTCTTCTAGCCTTTCAAAAAAGTGTAACAGGAAGAAGAATCATCTTTTGTATGGGTGATTTTGAATTAGTACAAAGAACACTCTAAAACCAGGCTCCAAGCACATGACCCTCTAATGTCAGAGACTTATTTTTGTTGCACTTTTTTTGTATTGGTTCTTTTCTTTGTAAGAACCTTACTTCCCTCTGCTTTATCCCACACTTTTTCTTTTCTCTATCTCTCTCTCATATAAACCTACTTTGTTCCCACTGAACTCACCCCTAAAAAGAAGAGAACCAATAATTTGAAATATATAAACCTAGAAAAGTAAAACAAGCTCAAAGCAGAAAACTATAATCTGAAATCAAGCTAAAAAATCCCAGAAAACTATAATCTGAAATCAAGCTCAAAGCAGAACCCAGAAAAGTAAAACAAGCTCAAAGCTATTTCAAAGACAAAACAAACCTGAAATGTCTCCTATCTCCTTGAACGCAGATCGATCGATTCAATCTATCAGTATCTACACAATTCAAGCATGAAGCATGAGAAGATGCTTATGTAACACCACAAAATGTACGTAAACAAAAACCCACTTGGCTTCTTTCTCCAGAGAAGAAATCCTTATGGTTTGACTATGGCAGAGAGATTTAGGATATCCCAAGAGATATGTGTTCATATGAAACACCAGGGTTTCTCATTCCTGTTCAATGATATACATGGAAAGCTACATCATTTTACAACGACTTGTAAGCTACAGAAAACCAGCTGGTAATAATGTAAAGTTGATTGTAATAGACCCATATTAGCCCACCCTTCCCTACACACCATTATGCCAGAGCTTTTATAGCACTAAGTTGCCCTTTTATTTAGTCAGACATGGCAACATCAGTACTGAATGGAGTAGAATCAACAGTAACAATATTTCTCTTCCATCAGCTTGCTTTAAGTCCATATACAATATTCATATTCGTTCAACATACACCACCACATATTTTAATGTCCTTTGTCCACTTAAACTTTAAGAGGATACACCAGCATTATAAGGGAAAACAAGAAAGAGCAATAAAAAAGATTTTGAAAGTTCATTAGAGTAATTTACATTTCAGGTTGTAATAGGTCAAAGAAAGTATCATTATTTAAGTTTAGTTCATTTATAAAGCACCAACATATACACACATA
This sequence comes from Sesbania bispinosa, assembly GCA_026901365.1. Taxonomy (NCBI): domain Eukaryota; kingdom Viridiplantae; phylum Streptophyta; class Magnoliopsida; order Fabales; family Fabaceae; genus Sesbania; species Sesbania bispinosa. The sequence goes on from QLOH01000269.1 coordinate 597,753, forward strand.
ACAACATAAGGCAAATTCTTGAAAGTAACTTCAATTGCATTACAATTTACAAGATAAACCCTAAACACAATACATACACAAATGGTGAAATGTCACTCCCACAGAGCTTAACTCTCCCACTTTCATCTTCCAAAACTAGATAATCATCTTCGTGCACAAGGTTATGCGCCCTGACAAGTGGAACCACCATTTTCTGTACATAATTGGTAGAGAAATACAACACTATGGCATATTACTCTCAAATTTTCATACATAGAATGCATAAAATTTACAACAAGTCCTAGTACCCTGCTTGGAATACTCATCAAATATACAAGGCTCGAGGTTCATGTGTTTATAGAGGGTTCCAACTATGATACATCTTCCTTGCCCTCTTCCAATCCTAACACTGTTCATACTGTGCGAAACCGAGACCAGTAAATAATTTCACATAATTAATTGAAACCTCAAGCAATTAAAAATCTCTCACACACACACAGATATCAGATTAGAAAGTAACCAAAACCCTAAGTTGGGGGTGAAAAGAAAAGGGTGACCTGTTTCCATGGCGCAAAGAAGGGGGTGAAAAACCGGTGAGGTGGAAGTCCAACTGGGATGGCCAAGTCTATAATAATAGTACGGGCTTCCAGCGGCGAGCTCACGACGTGTGCAGCAACAAGCAGAGGGGGGCGCGCAACAGTGTTGAAATTCTGGCAGCGAACCAAAATCCCAGCAGTATAATAGTAGTAAAAGTATCGTATCCACAGGGAACAGTTCAATTTATAAGGATTAGTGGTCACAACTATCAAGTAAGAACGTTTGTTTGTTTGTTGAGAATTATGCAAGTAAATAAAATTGAACTTAAATGAGAGAGATAGAGACAATTACTTGGACTAGGATTGAACTTCGTATCATCGCACCCCTTTCGTATGTGAACCCCAATAATATTTATAAATATATAATTATGATACCTTAGCCAAACTATATAATTCCGCGTAGGTTCCCAGGATCGTGAAATACTTAGAAATAATTCATACGGTTTCTCCTAGGCGACAAATTACCCTGGCTTTAATGATCTACTTTTCCGTTTGTTAAAACTATCGGTGTCCTATAGCTCGATCCCATAGTGACTACTTTGAGTACTTTTACCAATCAGAGTTCAAGTTTCCTATTCCTAGGCTCCCCCAAACTCACTATTGATTTCATAAAACCATTTACCAATGCATCTTATAAAATCAACCTATAACTCCGGCACACAGGCCTAAGCTACACATTAAGCAAAGAATAAAATACCGATATCATAAAATAGGGATTCATAAATATTAAATAGAATTCACATACAATCGGGGATTGAATCAACTACGTTGAATCCTATCAGAGAGTTTAGCTACGCATGGTAGCCATTACAACCCAACGGAGAAACTGTCACGCTTTTCTCCAATCCTAGCTCTGCTCTGCCGTCTCCCAAAAAGTTGCTTTGATCTTTGCAAAAGGTTCTATTTATAGACGTTGGAAAGCCATCTGAAATATGGAAGGAATCTGATTTGAAATCCTTTGAAAAACTGATCCGTATTCCTGGGCTTCATCCTACGCTCAGCGCGTTTCGAAGCGCGGGTTCCAGAATGAAATTTTAATGCCGCGCTCCACCTACACTTAGCACAGGTGGAGCGTGAGTTACGATCCAGCTTTCCTTGATTCTCTCCTTTTTAACTTGATCTCTTCTTGATCTTATCCTTGTTTGATCCGCTTTCCTTCCCTCTTTTTAGCTTGATCTTGTGCTGATTTGATCTTCAATCTGAATTTAGAATTAAATTTGCAGAATCCTTATCCCAATAATTGTTGATCTTATCCAAATCAGCTGCCATTTAAATCCTTATCTCGCAGATTCTCCTTTCAAATAAATGCTATCTTGTTTCCTCATTTAAATTCTGCCAATTTATCTGCAAAATCAACAAATTTTCTATCAAAATAGCATCATATTCAAATTCAAATCAAATATTCACAGAATATGAAAAGAGGTAATTTGGGGCATAAATTTATTGTTTTAGCTTGATAAGTGCGGTAATTATACACTAAATTATCATATATTTTTCACTTATCAAGCAGTAAGCAAAGGTGGGAGCGCAACAAGCAAAGGGGGCAAGCAGCGACAGGCTTCCAGTGGCGAGGACAACGGCGGGCTTGCAGCAAGCAAAGGGGGCGCGTAGCAGCAAAGCAAAGGGGTTTTGCGTTCTTCAAATTTCAGAGGCGCAATGCTATGGATCTGACTCGGGTAAAGGAAAGGCTAATTACCGATGTTCCTTCTAAGAACTGTGGTAATTGACAAAAGAATTTTTTTTAAAAAAATTAATTTAAAACATAATTACCCCAAGTGTGAAAACTAGCTGCGTTAAAATGTCATTTAAAGCTTTTTACCCCGGTTCTTTACGGAACCACGATGATTTCTTGTAAACGTTAAAAAAAATCATGATTTTAATTTTATTACCACGGTTAGAATTAATTCGGAACCGCGATAATTTGTTAACTTACTGCATTTTAACGCGGTTCCTTATTGTAACTGGGCTAATTTGAGTGTGGTAAAAGCTCAATTATGGCATAGTGGCTAGTGGCTCTATAAATCTAGCAAGATCTTGTAAGCTAGAGCCATCAAAGTGAGCTAATCCAGCCACCCAGCTCACCCGGCCAGGTTGGCTCACCACATGTTAGGCTAAAAGTGGGTCAAACTGAATTGGCTCACTTTTCTGGTGAGCTGACAAAATACCAACTCATCAAGGGTATCTCCAAAAATAAAGTTCCAGATATTTGGGAAAAAATGATGAGGATTCGGAGACATGCTTTTGGGAAAAAAATGATGTGAAAAAGATGAGAAATACCATAATAAGACAAGAATGAAAAAAATAGAAGATAAGATATCAAGTTAATATGATGTTTTAAATATGTTAACCTCTATTTAATTATAAATTTTGAAGAGACCTAATTAAAAATTTTAAAATTATAGAAATCTTTAAATTGGGTAAAACTGTGAAGAAGTACTAAAAGAAATGTTACCTTATAATATATATGTTCAATATTATGTCACGTACTCCCTCCGATCCTATTTATAACAGAATATTTGAAATTTTTCCATGATCCTATTTATAAGATAAAGTACATAAATTTATAAGTATTTATTATCTTTTCTCATATTTGAACTTAATGACCATTAAAGAGTTTAAAATGACAATTAATATGATAGTGGAGTTAAATTTTAAATAAGATATATAATCTTGTAGAGTAATTTCTTGAAAACCAATGCATTAATTACTTTCTTAATATGTGTGTTTATCTAAATTTTCTTATAAATAATATCAGAGAGAGCATTAATTTAAGTTTATTTTTTGCCAATGATTTATTACTTTTATATATCTTTCCTGATATTTTGAATAAGTGGTGTAGTTCTTTTATTTCCGTACAGTGCATGGGGTCCGTAAGGTTATTTAGGACCAGAAACCTCTATGGACCAAATTAATAATGTTGAGAGTTGCTACATTTATCTTCACGTCCATTCTCGATCTTTTTGGTGCTTTAGTTGTCCCATTTCATTCAATCAAATTTGAAATACCTTCACAATCACAGCCACCTAATACCATTTCATTCAATTTCTGTCTTTTTTTCAATTTTAATTTCTTCGGTCCTAGAAGTGCACATGTATCTTTTTTTTGGTATATTTGTCAATAAGTTAGGATACATATATATGATTAATACTAAAAAAAAATACACTTGTATCTTGAACATAGCTGTTAAAGTGAGTGAGTCCAACTTACCTAGATTCCTTATCACGGGTTAGGTTAAAAATGAGTGAGTCGAGTTGGCTCCTTTTTTTGTGACTTGAAAAAATATCAACGCAGCTCGATCCATCACGAATTGGTGAGTTAAGCTAAGTATGTTGACTCACATAATTAAAAAAATTTTAAAATAAAAGAATAATAATAATAAATTGAGAAAAATAATAAAAAAAGTTAGTCAACTCACACTACGCCAATTTAGGATATTAGAGCACTCTCCAAAATTTGGGCGGGAGCGCCCTTACATGTAAAATAGAGGGTGCTCCATCTGCGCGCCCTCGTTCATAGAGTACTTTTTTATTTCCCTGTAATAGAGGACGCTCCCTAGAGCGTCCTGCTTTATTTTTATGTAATTTTTTTTTTTTCTTGCAATAGAGGGCGCTACAGCCCTCCTTTAATTTTTTATTTTATTTTTATAGGACGCTCCCTGCGAGCGCCCTCCCTTCCCAGTCGCGCGTCCTCGCTACGTCTCCCTCCGTTGGTCCTCACCGTTCGCGTCCACGCTGCCCACAGCCGCGCAAGAGCAAAAGTTGTCCACGCCGTCCCCTCCATCAACGCCGCGAGCAGAAGCTGTGGTCCACCGTGCGCGCGCATCCCTTCATCTGCAGTTGTTCCCTTCCTCTGCGGTGCCTGTGTGCTCATGGAAGCTAGCTTCCCCTCCATCCACTTTCAGGTATGCATTTATATTATCTTTATGATGTGGCTGGACATGGTGATGGCTGTGGGCACCTTGATTTGGGATTTGATTTTGGTTAGGGTTTGACAATTCATAGAGAGCAAGGGTAGAAGAGAACAAGGGTTAAATTGCGCTTATTCTGTCCTTTGCTTCTAGCCCTATATTATGTATCCTAATTTAGGGTGTTTGTAGTGGCTAGCAATTGGTCTTTGAAATTGATCACTTAAATTGGAAAACATTTTTCAGTCGCTCAATTTGGAGTTAGTCATGAGTAAAGAGTATGATGAATCAGCAAACAATTCACATAGATATGTTGCTTCGAGGCAGAAGTCCACAGGTTGAGGTAATTCTTTACTGTTATACTTTTTATGTAGTTTATACGATTGGAAGTCCTTATTTTGCACATTGGAAGTCCCTACTACTACTACTATTATTATTATATGATTGGAAGTCCTTATTTCATGTTTTCTTTTCACAGACTAACAATGCTTTTTTTTTAGCTCAAGTTATTTTAGATTCAACCTAACAACTTTTGGTTATTGGCCTGCTACAAAGCATTTGCTACAGAACAACTAACAAAGGACCGCCATTTAAATAATTGAGATCTAACATCAAAGAGACCACTTTGAATGGGTATTTTATCCTCTGCTATTATGTTAGTGTGTTTTAATGGAATTGCCTTATCTTTTGCAGGCATTTGGCACATAAGTACTATATACAGAGTTGTGGATGAGAAGACATGTGTAGAGGTGAGAATTTTATTTGCTTGAAATAGTTGAATTGTGCATGGATTCTTTTTGTGCAGTGAGAGTGTGTGAGATTGAATTGGTGAGCAAATTTATTTTTTTTCTTTTTTCTGTTATTTGAGATCATTATATGTTCATGTATATTTTGTATAATAATTTTACCTCTACACCACAGATTGAGATGCTAAACTTTCAGATGTAGTTCTGTTGGTTGGTTAATATAGGGAGAAAATGTGCCTCCTACCCATTTTCTTCTTTGTGGTTGAAGTATGTGATGTGCAATCCAAGTTTTAAGTGATCTGATAGGTAAAGCTCTAATTTAATAATAAGTAAATCTCTAAAGTGGTCATGCCATGATGTCAGTGTACGACTAATAGAAATTTAGTACTCTTTTTGGTTTTTGATAGAACTAGTACTCTAATTTGATCTAATATGACTCTGTATTTCTTTGGCCATTTGCATCCAAGTTTCAATTCAACTTCAATTTATTTAATTCTAAAAAATGACCACAATTATATTTGATTTTTGAGTAAATGAGCAAAAATGAATGTTCATTTTTACTTGGACATTGATAAATCAGTTCCCTAAATATGTTTTGGTTAGCCTATTTGCTCTTGTAAATTTTCTTTTTGTAGAGACCTGTTTCAATTAGGTGCATCTGAGGAATACAGAGAAAATATCTACATATTTTTTTTTTTACTTTTATAAAAACATTGTTTCTTCCTTATTGGATCTTGGATTTTTTTTGCAGAGTTGCTGTGCTCATTCTTGTTAACTAATGGTAATTGAAGAATTTTAGCAAAATGGGTAAGGAGCTTTTATTCTTGTTTTAGCTGGAAACAAAGAGAATGATATGGCTTATTGGCATATTACGTTAGCAATGTCTTAGCTTTTCAGAATCTTGAGCTTCAATATAGTAAGTAATCTCTGTCATCAAATCCAAGCAAGGTGTGGGCTCCATTCTTATAACATTCACTTTTTTTTTAATTTTTTGTTGTCAATTTCCTTCTGTTCCAAAGTTGAGTCAAATTGATTTGTTGGTACACAAAGCCATGACGCATGCAAGAATGTCCTTAGAGGTCTGCTAACATGCATATTAGTGTTCAGATTTGATTAGTTTTATTTATTTTTCTCTCTTGGTATAAACCTGATCCTCTAGTGTTCAACCTGATTAATTTTATATTTTTAAAATTTAATTATGTGAATTTAAAAATACTTGAACACTACACAAATTATTATTTGATAATTTTATAATATAAAAATTGATAAAATGAAATAAGCTTATGCACTGGGGGGGGTCCCTTATTAAGCTAGTTACTTGTAACGAAATTGTATATATTAAAAGTTAAAAGAAATGCAATAAGGTACTTCACTCGATAACTTGATATATTTTTAGCTTAAGATGAACCAATCAAAAGAATGATTCAAACTTACTAAATTTATTTATGACAATATTTATTTGTTTAAATAGAATAAGAAAAGAAAAAATGGTTATTTAAGTGACTAGAATATCTATAGCCATTTCAAGTAGCAGAGTATGCCCTGTTTACATTTAGAAACATGTTTGTTCCATTTAGAAACATGTCATTTAAGTGAATAGAATATCTATATGTTTTACCCTGTTTACATTACAAAGATTGGATAACCTTATAATGGAAGCAATCACTAGCTTGAATTTACATACCAATTGTGTAATTATATACAGGACATTACACACCACAATTAGCTAATGTTGCATATGTTAGTCTTTTCCAAGATAATGAAGAGTTGAAACTTTTTATAGAATGTCAACATGTCTATTCTTGGATATGTGGCTTAATGCATATATCCTACCCACTATTAAAACAGGTATGCTTTTCTCAATTATCTATATAAAATAGAATGTGTTTATTAGATTTTCTAATTATATGTTTTTTCTTATAACCAGGCTCTCAATATGATATTTATAAGTTAGAAAGCTCTCTAGAGCAGTGTTTATTTTGCTTTTATTTACTCTGATAAGGGGTACGTTATTTAGTTTCATTTTTGCTAAGTTATTAATCTTTTTTTTTGTTTTAATGTATTATTATCAATAGATGATTTTTGTTATTACACTACAAGACAATAGTAATTATTATCAGTGTCTCTCATTGGATGATGGACTTACAATTAATATTTTTCTAGTTGTGACATCTCTTGCTTTTGGTGTGGTTGGATGTGATGCATTTACACTTTTTCTACTTCTTTTAATTTAAATAATAATTTTAATTTAATTATGAAAAAGTAGATGTGAAAATTGAAACAAAGAAATTGTAGATTTAGTTTTGTAGGGAAGAATATCCTATATTAGGATTGGGTAAACACATTACAGAACAGGCACATGTTTATCAAAATATTCAATAGGGTGGCTAAATTTAGCTATGAAAGCAATTCTATGAAAGAATTTGTTGTTGCTTGAATATAAGGGAAAATATATTGGTTAGTCATATTTACTCCAGTACCTTTAGTTTATGGCCTTGCTTTTTTATTTGAGCAGAAATTACATTTCATTTCAAACTTATAAAGCTTGGTTAAAAGACTGCCAGTAATATAAAATATTACAAATAAATGCAGTTTGTGGCGGTCAAAGACTGCCAGTTATATAAAATATTGCAAATATATGCAGTTTGTGGCGGTCAAAGACTGCTAGTAATGTGCATTTTTTTAAAAATATGCACTTTCTGGGGGCTCCAGACCGCCACTAATCAAGGGCGCTCAATGGAGCGCCCTCTTTTGGCTTCTGTCAGGGCGTTCCTCCGCACACCCTCTTTTTAATGACCAAACAAGAGCAGATTCTATTAGTGCGCACAGAAACGCCCTTTAATGTTGCACGGGAGCGCCCTTGAAGGCCTTTTTTGGCATAGTGTCACTTGAACCCGACTCGAACCCATGGCTTCAATATTAAGTGGGTTGGCCCACTTTGACCTGTGAAAATGTGAGCCTAATTTTTACCAACTCAACCCACTAGTGAGTTAGGGCAGGTTGGTCGAGCTGAACCCATATTGACACCTCTCCTTGAACGGGTTCAGTCTCTCTCCATTATTAGATCTCTTCGGTAGAAGAGAGTATGATACACACTTTGCGTAAGACTGTTGTATACTTACACAAGGTGTGTGTCATTCTTTATCCTATTAGAAAGATGGAGTATCTGCAGAGGAGATAAAGTGTTCGTTTGGTTTACAATTGAGTAGAATAATTGATTTTAGAAATTAATTATTGAAATGAATAATATACATTTTACAAAGTATGTTAGACAAAAGTGATTTAAAATCAACAATTTCAAATGCCAAAACAAACGAGCACCTATAAATGTGGAGGCTAGGCGCGTGGTGTGTCATCCACGTTGTTTTCCATTACATGGTAGGCTATAGGCATATCTTTGAGTTCAATACAGTGATAAAATTTTGACTCTTCTTATATTACTTTTATCTTTTCCCCTGTTGTTATTTCTTTGGTCATCATCTTTACATGAATGTTTGATTATAATTTTTCCAAGTGGTGGAACAAAATTGTAAGGAAAGAGAAGTGGATGAAATTGTGATGTTTATTGATTATAATAATATGTACAGTATGGATATACTTCACCATGTGAAATTAAAGATTTGGTGTTGTTTCAGTTGGAACACTTCTTCATTTAGGTGATAGAGATGGATTTTCATTCGTAGTTTAAGCGAGTAAGGAGGAAGCGACGCAAACTTCCGTGCAAGGGCACTGGTCACTGTCCACTAAATGCGATGGGTGAGGTAATAAAGTGTTCATTTGATTTATAATTGAGTATTTTATAAATTAATGATTGAGATGAATAATACACATTTTACGAAGCACATTGACATAGGTGATTTAAAATCAAGTCTGTGAAATCATGGTTTTACAATTTCAAACGCCAAAATAAAACCTATATATGTGGAGGCTAGGTGGCGTGTCATATCCACGTTGGTTTCCGTTAGCGATTCATGGTAGGCCAGACATATCTTTGAGTTCAATACAATGATATAATGTTGGCTCTTTTTTACTTTTATCTTTCCCTGTTGTTATTTTTGTGGTCATCATCTTTACATGAATGTTTGATTATAATTTTTCCAACTGGTGGAACAGAATTGTAAGGAAAGAGAAGTGGACGAAATTGTGATGTTTGTTGATGATAGTAATATGTACAATATGGATATACTTCACCGTGTGAAAGTAAAGAATTGGTGTTTTTTCATTGGAACACTTCTTCATTTAGGTGATAGAGATGAATTTTCATTCGTAGTTTAAGTGGGTAAGGAGGAAGCGACGCAAAACTTCCGTGCAAAGACACTGTTCACTGTCCACTAAATGCGGTTGGTGAGGAGATTAAGTGTTCGTTTGGTTTATAATTGAGTAGAATTGATTTTAGAAATAATGATTGAGATAAATAATACACATTTTCTAAGAAACATGTTAGACAGAAATAATTTAAAATTAATTATGCGGAATCACGGTTTTGCAGGCGACGTGTCGTCCACATTGGTTTCCATTAGCGATTCTTGGTAGGCTAGACATATCTTTGAGTTCAACGCAGTGATAAAATGTTGACTCTTTTTATATTACTTTTATCTTTTCCCTTTTTGTTACTTCTTTGGTTATCATCTTTAATTTACCTAAATGTTTGATTATAATTTTGACAAGTGGTGGAACAGAATTGTAAGGAAAGAGAAGTGGACACAATTGTGATATTTGTTGACGATAGTAATATATACAATATGGATATACTTCATTGTGTGAAAATAATAAATTGGTGTTGTTTCAGTTGCAACACTTCTTCATTTAGGTTATAGAGATGAATTTTCATTTGTAGTTTAAGCGGGTAAGGAGGACGTGACACAAACTTCTGTGCAAGGGCATTGTTCACTGTCCACTAAATGCGGTTGGTGATGAGGTATTTGTTTGATTTACAATTGAGTAGAATTAATTTTAAAAATTAATGATTAAGATGAATAATACATATTTTATGAAAAGCAAGTTAAATAAAAATAATTTAAAATCAATTACAAAATCATGATTTTAAAATTTCAAACACAAAAATAAAATGGCTAAAAAAGTCCACTGTCTTTGCTCAAGAGCACCTATATATGTGGTATAAAACGACTTGGGAATTATGGATGCATGCCATGCCAAGTTTTCTTTGGTGATCGTGACGTAAAGGTGACAGTGACACAAATAGCAAAATCATGGGGACGGATAGTCAGGGAAAGTAACAGTGACTTTGCCCTTTTATTGATAGTTAGATTAATTACACGTTTGAGATTGTTCCACCTGTTACCTTTTTCTTTTGAAAAAAATAGAAATTTATTACACACTACATCTGTGCTTAATTACAAATACATGGCAAAAGCATAAATTCATTAGTTTTCTTAGGAAGAACTCTTAGACGAATTACTTACTGCAATTAACTAGCACCACTGCTCGTTGCCATCAAGAGATGTTTCTTCTCCGTAATATTGATCAACAAACACATGAATCTATTGGTATATTTTGAAACATATAATCTACCAAAACTGAGCAATATTATAATTAGGTCATGAATGATATTTTAGTAATAACAAGTAATAGACAATAAACCAATTCATTTCAGCGTATAGGGATGATAATTGAGCTCAAGTCCTATGGGTACCCGCAAAAACTATCTGCAATAGGTAGGGTAAAACCCGCAAAATGGGTATGAATGCAGGTAGTCCACATTTTTTAACGGGGACGAGCACGGGTACGGGCACTATAATGTCCCGCCCGCCTCATACCCACACTCATATATATATATATATATATATATATATATATATATATATATTAAATTATTTAATAAAAAATCTCATATATAATTATATATAGTAATTTTATTAAAATATCTAATATATTTATACATATATTTTAAAACTACATATTTATGTTTTTTACTTTATAATATATGACTAATTAGTGTTAATAATATTTTTTTATACATCATAGAGGATGCTAACACATGATAACCAACTTTATAAAATAGTGTACTGTGAAAGTATATTGTAATATTTAATAAAAATTTTGAACATTAATAATGTGTTGTGTTTTAGAATATTAACGTATTGTGTTTCGATTTAATTAAATTGTTATGTTATTGATATTTATTAAATATGTTTAGATGATTTTAGAGAAATTATTCACTTGAGTTATAATTTTCTTTAATTAATATTTTTAATGAGTTATTAATTTTTCACTTAACTAAATTACGGGTAACGAGTGCAGGTACGTGGATGGACATTAAAGTTGTTGCCCGCGCAGGTACGGACCTTTCTTTTAAAGTGTGGGTATGAGGACGAGTGCTATGGTACTTTGCCCATAAGATACCCGTCACCATAACTTTTACTATTAGGTGGCAAAATCTGAGGCATAAGATTAATATGATGGTCTATAAAAATGGAAAGTTACCATAACTTTCCTCGGCTAAAGTCAGCTAATCCGTTCCCCAAAATCATTGCTCAACGAATCTCTCATCTTGATTTAGAAATTTTCATTTATTAATTCGCTTAAAGTTTCTTTTTCAACTCATGTCTACCTATTGGTCTATTAAATTTTAATATGGGGTTTCTTAAATTTTAATAACTAACTCACTGCCTATCCAAGGCTAAAGTAAATTTTAATATGGGGTTTCTTAAATTAATAAATATAATTAATTAAAATTATTATAATTTAATTTAAATTTTTTTTTTTTAACTTTTTGAGATACAAAATTACTTTTTTATATATATATATATATTATAAAATTCACTTGAATATTACATTGAATATATATAATAATTATGATAATAGCTCTTTAATTATTTTATTAAATGCATAGTCAAATTAATATAAAAAATACAATTTGACAATTCAATTAAATATATGATTTAATTATTCATTATATGTTATATTTAATGAAGTTAAATGGTTCTTTTTGCTTAATTATTTTTTTCTCTCCTATTTCCTTAAAGTGCAATGTACTCACATGTCATATTTTGGTGTAAGAGTTTTATTATGTGATTTTTTTAAAAATTACTTTTTAAATGTTTATATTATACTTAAAGTATTAAATTTTAATTATTAAAATATTAATCATACTTTATTATAATCACATTTGATATATACATTCAAATATTTTGAGGTATTCAGTGGCCTTTCTCAATTTTTTAATTTAATTTTTTAATTTATTATTAATTATCATTTTTAATTCCATTTGAATAGGTATAACTAATTGTCTCATTTTGTCTTTTCACCACCCATCTCCTTGTTTCATAAGAGTTTAAATTTAAAACAATAAAAATAAGTTAAAAATAACAAATCAATAATATTTTAACATAAAAAAGAAAAATCATATATATCAGGGGCGTAGCCGGGAATTTATCTTTAGGGAGTCTGAAAAGAATAAAACTCGTTGTTCCTTCATAATACTAATTTTTTCTATTAATGTATAAATACTGAACTTTTTCAGCTATTTCTCTAAATATCTACCAATAAGTGGAAATGTCACTACTTTTTTCACTTTCAACTAGCCTTTGATAAAGCTAAGATAGATTGGACACTTTCGCTAAATTAGGATCCCAAGAAACATTCACTACAAAAAAAATAATTATTAGCGACAGATTTTGTGATAGACACTGAATTCGTCGCTAAATGCGGCGTCACTAAATTTTTGTGAGGGAATTGAAAAATTCGTCATAAATAGAGAGGGAAATTTTCCCTCGCTAATATATAAAAAAAATCCGTCACAAACGATATTGAAAAAAGAAGGCAAAAATCCGTCACTAATTATGGGAGGGATTGTGAGCTAAAGACTCCTCTTTCTTGTATCCATTCTTTTTGTGGTCCTCTGATGTTGGTGCATGCTTGAATTTCCACTATGTTTGATGTTGTTTGGGTGTTGTCACAGTACTGCTAGATGTATGCTCGTAAGCGTTATATATGTTGAAAATCACACGTGATTTGCTAGGGCCATATGATACCTGAAGCAAGTCTGCTGGAAGACATCCTATTGCTTTCTCGCTGCTTGGCATGTGATGTTGCGGTTATTTATTTGGTTAGCATTGGTATGCTCTGTATCTATTGGAATTTTGTTGATTGTCCTTTACTCCACTGATTGACATTTCAAACTTTTGATAAGCTTGTAAGGTTCATTTGTTACTTAATTTTTGGTGATGGTCATTTAGTAGGTATCACACGAGGTTGATATTGTTAGGTGTTGTTTCCCCATGGTTTATTAACTACCACTTTTTGTTTTTATTTTGTATTGGTGGGGTGCTGTTGTGGTGGACATATTGTTGATTTGTATTTGTTTTCTTTGGGTGTTGGTTAGGTTTCTATGTAATATGTATTGGGTTGGGGTACCCCTTGTATTCCCCTTAATTCAATTTTGCTTAAAAAAAACAATTGTGGGAGGGATTTTTTCCCTCTCTAATTAGTAAGGGATTTTGTCTTTCTCACCAATTAAAGGGACATTAGTGACGGAATTGTTTCCCTCTCTATTAGTGAGGGAATTGATTCCTTTTCTATTAATGAGGGAATCATTTCTTTCTCTATATTTTGTTCCCTCTCTACTAGTGAGAAAATTGATTCCCTCCTCTATTTAGGGAGAGATTTTTTAGGGCTATTTTGAGAGGGATTTTCCCCTCTCTAACAAGCCCAAAAATTGTTTGCCACATTTTTTTACCAGAAAAAAATTTAAAACCTGTAATTAAAAATAATATTTATGAATTCTCAATAAATAACATAAACATCAAATACTAAGTTGATAACCATAATATATCCAAAGTCATAATTATCTAAATTATACAAATTTAAATACATACATATACATGCATATGTAACAAAGCTAAATACATCAAAAGTGAGCCCCAAACTCACCAAATCATACAAATATATAAGAAACCTAAGTACATCAAAAGGCAATAGCATTACACTCACCAAATCATACATATATATAGATAAAGCTGAATACATCAAAAGTCAGACCTTATAAACAAAACTATGATCACTGTGATCTCTCCAGTACTGAAAAATTCCAGTAAGAGAGAGAGTGATACACACACTTGGAACCCACACACTTGTGTGGTTTCACTCTTTCTTTCTTACTGGAATTTTCGAGTCACTATAGAGGAGCTACACCTTATTTATTCACCACCTACGCTGCAAATTTGGAAATTCACAAACATAAAAGCCTAGGATAGCGCCGTGAAATCAGGGTATCTGGGACTGGCCCACCCACAACGAAGCCACCTCACATGCATTTACATCCTTTAATTTCATTCACTCCAGGCTTGCTTCGCGTCATATATATTCAACTTCTCATATACAAAAAAAATAAATTAATTCACGATCAATTTTATATATAACGTTAGGAAGGAATTTAAATTTGGCGCCGTCATTTAAAAAAAAAAGATTATACTAAACCTAAGGTGGCACTTACGGTACACAAGTAAAATACTTGTGTACCGGTACACAAATAACTGTGGTCGTAGATTTTGTTTAATTGTAATCTGATGGCCAGCATTTTCCGGTTTATGTGATGGAATTATTTCGTACGACGAGAACTGAAATTTGCTAAGTGGTCTTCTATTTTCGTTTATTTGTTAAACCTATTTTATAGGATACGAATATTGTGAATGGGTTCGATCAGATGGTGTTCACTGCTGCATGTAGGAGATCGATTTCGCTTAGTACGAATTTCTTGTTTGACAATGAAGTGGTTAATTTGTTGGTGGACAAATGCGATGAGACTGTAAAACGTAAATTCTGATGGTGGGGTGATGGAAGCACAGCCCGGTGGCAGCTTAGTCGATGGCATGAGCCGTGTGTGAAATAAAAAATGTTAGTGAATGAGTGTTGGTTAATGAATTAGTGGATCTGTTGTGCTATTATTTAATTTTTTAATTCAAAAGTTATGATGGTTGAATTGAGCGGTTGGTGATCGCATGGTTGACGGCGGCGTGGGGTTATCGTTATCCATGGCAGAAGCAGGAAACGGTAGGGGAAGAGACCTATTGGGCCATGTTGTCTGTACCTAAGGTAATTGGGCCTGGGATTGGGGAGGACGTTGTATTAGGCTTTTTAGCCCAATTCAGGTGTTATTGTAGCATTATGGGCGTACGTTTATTAGGGGTTGTGATATGCGGGGTGTATTTTGATGGATTGGGCTAGGCTGCACTCGGAATGGGCTTAGGCTAGAGATATGAAATATGAAGTGTGAAGTTAAATGGCAGTTGGCGGTGAGTGTATTGAGTATAATGGGCCCAGATGGTGTAAGTATATAGATTGGCCTTTGGGAACATAGTTCGGCTTGTAAATTGGGTTGGGGGTTTGAGTAGTGGTTAATGTCGCATTATTTAAGGAATGAAATGCAAAAAATGTTAATGTGGTCCTTTAGTGGTAATCGTTGGTTATACGTGTGGGCAGCGTAATTAAAAAATAGTAAAAAAAATATTTTGTTAGGTCCACGTTTAGAGTTAGGAACCAATTCACTGAGCGTCGTAGTTTAAAATAACATCACAGAAGTCCATAGTACAGTCACCCTTGGAAACGACAAAGGAAATTAAAATAGCATTAAAATATAGGAGAACATGCGCTTTGTTGCACATGCGTGCATGGACGACGTTCTGTTTAGGGGAATGAAAGGCGATACACTAAGGGGGAATAAACGTTAGGAGGAAAGTATAATTGAGGTGGGATGTTGTCCGACAACGCATGGGACCTATAGGGTCCTTTTCTCTTCTAACCCTTCCTGTGGATGGTGACAGTGAACATGTATTTGTCCTGATGCTTTGTAAAAGACACCTGGTCCCTTGGTTTAAGATTGTAGAACTTGCAGAACTCGTACCATCCGTGGCCTATGAGACAGACACGTGGGTCGTCGTGCCATTTCAGATCCCACCATTCCTTATGTTCATCTGGTTCAGCAGCATTTTTGACGAACATGTAGTCTGGTTCATCAGCGAACCACGAGTCTCTAATATGCTTTGGGACACACTAAAGGAAAAGAACCATGGTGATAGTGGATAAAGTAAAGATAAGTTAATTGTGAGGAAAATTTAAGGAGATATATATGGGTGTAAACGCAAATTTACCAGAGTTTGTCTCCCAGAGCACTTCGATTTTGTCATTGTTGCCACCCAGGTGTTAGGGCCGGTGGGTTGAATGTCGTCACCCTCTTCGTCGCTAGAGATGGAGATTACTTGTTTTGGAGGAGCCATCGATGAGGAGGTTGTTTATTTTCCGGGAAAAATGATAAAGGGAAAAGAGTTTTGGGAATTATGGAGGTTGTATAAGTGGTGAGGTTGGTGTTGTTATGGTGGGGTTAAAAGGTTGAGGGTAGCGTTGAAAAGGTGTTGATGTTAATTGGGGTAGTGCAAATGGCAGGAGTGATTTGGTGGTGGGGTTTATAAGCAGTGGCCGGAGGTAGTTTTTTGCCTTAAATGGTCCGTTTGAAAATTATGTGGAATTGGGGCTGTTAATGTGTTGGATCAATGATTATGGAATTGAATATTGTGGTCGTTGAAGTGCCGTATTACGTGACACGGTGCAGGGGAATGTCGTGGCTTTGCTTAGTGTGCAGTAGACAAAGGTGGAGTGGAAGTTTGACTAAAGTGTACAGGTTCTGGGTGTGCATTGTGGAAAATCCACGTGAGGCCGGTGCATGTGGAGGCAGCTGAAGAGGAGGAATTTGCAAGAAAAGCATGGAGCATCTTTAATTGTTTTTAATAATAATAGTTGTGGAGAAGTGGATTTTTGGTGATGAAAAATGTGTGAAGTATCTGCGTTAAGGTGCTATGACATAAAAATGTTACTATTATGTAGTAGTTATGGTGAATATGAAAATTAAAAACGTGGGTTGTGTGGTGGTTAAATACAATGATAATTAAAAAGCATATCATAATTAAACTTATAATATTAGGGGTTTGAGAAAATTTTTTGAAATATATTAATAGTAATTTTTTACGTTGAGTTAGATCATTGATGGTAAGATTAAAGAAAAATAAATATAATAGAAGAACGATTGAGTGGTCATAAGGAAAAAAATACATTTACTTATAGAAAAAAGATGTGTGAATAAAATAGTATGGTAGTGAGGAGAGCGAATGAGGAAAGAGAATAAGGGAGAGGAGAGACAAATGGGGGATAAAAAAGAGGAGAGGGAGGAGAGAGGGAGGAGAGAGGTAAGTGATAGGAGAGAGAAAGAGATGACAATCGAGAGGAGATAGGAAAGACAGCGGAAGGGGGAAAGGATAGACTAAGAGAGGATAAATGTGAGGAGAGAGACGAAAGAGGGATGAGATAGGAAAGAGATACAAGAGATGGTCTTGAGAGAGAAAGATTGGGTACTTGAGAGGAGAGAGAGAGGGGAGAGAGGGAGGAGAGTTGAAAGAGATTGGAGAGATAGGAGGGAGAGAGAAAAAGGAGATAAATGACAGGAGAGAGAGACAGGAGTGAGAAAGGTAGGGGAATGAAATAGCTGAGAGAGGGAGGTGAGGAAAAGGAGGGTTGAGAGAGGAGAGTAAGGAAAGAGAGAGGACAGAGAAAGATGGGTAGAGAGAAGGTGCGGACGAAGGAGTGAGAAACAGATAGGAGATAATATTGTATGTGACACGTTGAGAATGTTGAAGTAAGTTGTGGAAGGTTGAGGTTGGACGAAGATTAGGGTGATTTAAGCATGTTGACTTATGTGGTTTGTGGCTAAACCCTATCCCTAAGTACAGTTCGGAGAGACAGTACGTAGGGCGGCCTGGCATGGGTGTCGAAGGAACACTGACGTGAAAGTTTGCATGCATGACGTGGGTTTCACCCCGTTACTTACCACGGTGATCTTTCATGCACTATGTATTGATACCAAATCTATTTGTCAATTCTTCAGACTAAAAAGAAGAAAAATAAATGACAATTTCTCCGTTGAAGCGGAATGTAAGCGAGGATATATTAATGTGTGTGACCCTTTGAGAATGTTGAAGTAAGTGATGGATGGTTCTGGTTGAAAGACGTGTCTGGTGATTTGAGCAGTTTGATTAACGTGGTAGAGTGTAAACCCTAACCCTAAGTACAGTAGTTCTGGCTTGCATGGGTGTCGGAGCAACGCTGACGTTAAATTTTGCATGCATGACGTGGGTGTCACCCTGTTACTTACACGGTGATCTTTCATGCACTATGTATAGTTACCCAATCTGTTGTGAATTTTTAACACTAAAAAGAAGAAAAATAAATGACAATTACCCCGTGACGGGGGAAATATATGAGAGGAGATATTATTGTATGTGAGCCGTTGGGAATGTTGAAGAAAGTGGTGGATGGTTTTGGTTGAAAGACGTGTCCGGTGATTTGAGCAGTTTGACTAACGTGGGAGATTGTAAACCCTAACCCTAAGTACAGTAGTTCTGCCTCGCATGGGTGTCGGAGCAACGCGAACGTTAAATTTTGCATGCATGAAGTGGGTGTCACCCCGTTACTTACCACGGTGACCTTTCATGCACTATGTATAGTTACCCAATCTATTGTGAATTTTTTATCACTAAAAAGAAGAAAAATAAATGACAATTAACCCGTGACCGGGGAAATATATGAGAGGACATATTGATGTGTGTGAGCCGTTTGGAATGTTGAAGTAAGTGGTGGATGGTTTTGGTTGAAAGACGTGTCCGGTGATTTGAGCAGTTTGACTAACGTGGTAGAGTGTAAACCCTAACCCTAAGTACAGTAGTTCTGCCTCTCATGGGTGTCGGAGCAACGCGGACGTTAAATTTTGCATGCATGAAGTGGGTGTCACCCCGTTACTTACCACGGTGACCTTTCATGCACTATGTATAGTTACTCAATCTGTTGTGAATTTTTTTTTACTAAAAAGAAGAAAAATAAATGACAATTACCCCGTGACAGGGGAAATATATGAGAGGAGATATTATTGTATGTGAGCCGTTGAGAATGTTGAAGTAAGTGGTGGATGGTTTTGGTTGAAAGACGTGTCCGGTGATTTGAGCAGTTTGACTAACGTGGTAGAGTGTAAACCCTAACCCTAAGTACAGTAGTTCTGCCTCGCATGGGTGTCGGAGCAACGCGGACGTTAAATTTTGCATGCATGAAGTGGGTGTCACCCCGTTACTTACCACGGTGACCTTTCATGCACTATGTATAGTTACCCAATCTATTGTGCATTTTTTAACACTAAAAAGAAGAAAAATAAATGACAATTAACCCGTGACAGGGGAAATATATGACATGACATATTAATGTGTGTGAGCCGTTGGGAATGTTGAAGTAAGTGGTGGATGGTTTTGGTTGAAAGACGTGTCCGGTGATTTGAGCAGTTTGACTAACGTGGTAGAGTGTAAACCCTAACCCTAAGTACAGTAGTTCTAGCTTGCATTGGTGTCGGAGCAACGCTGACGTTAAATTTTGCATGCATGACGTGGGTGTCACCCTGTTACTTACACGGTGATCTTTCATGCACCATGTATAGTTACCCAATCTGTTGTGAATTTTTAACACTAAAAAGAAGAAAAATAAATGACAATTACCCCGTGACAGGGGAAATATATGAGAGGAGATATTATTGTATGTGAGCCGTTGGGAATGTTGAAGTAAGTGGTGGATGGTTTTGGTTGAAAGACGTGCCCGGTGATTTGAGAAGTTTGACTAACGTAGTAGAGTGTAAACCCTAACCC
This sequence comes from Sesbania bispinosa, assembly GCA_026901365.1. Taxonomy (NCBI): domain Eukaryota; kingdom Viridiplantae; phylum Streptophyta; class Magnoliopsida; order Fabales; family Fabaceae; genus Sesbania; species Sesbania bispinosa. The sequence continues at coordinate 617,668 of QLOH01000269.1, forward strand.
TAAGTACGGTAGTTCTGCCTCGCATAGGTGTCGGAGCAACGCGGACGTTAAATTTTGCATGCATGACGTGGGTGTCACCCCGTTACTTACATGGTGATCTTTCATGCACTATGTATAGTTATCCAATCTATTGTGAAATTTTTTTACTAAAAAGAAGAAAAATAAATGACAATTACCCCGTGACAGGGGAAATATATGTGACGAGATATTATTGTATGTGAGCCGTTGGGAATGTTGAAGTAAGTGGTGGATGGTTTTGGTTGAAAGACGTGTCCGGTGATTTGAGCAGTTTGACTAACGTGGTAGAGTGTAAACCCTAACCCTAAGTACAGTAGTTCTGCCTTGCATGGGTGTCGGAGCAACGCAGATGTTAAATTTTGCATGCATGACGTGGGTGTCACCCCGTTACTTACCACGGTGACCTTTCATGCACTATATATAGTTACCTAATCTATTGTGAATTTTTTAACACTAAAAAGAAGAAAAATAAATGACAATTAACCCGTGACAGGGGAAATATATGAGAGGAGCAGCTATAGGGCTATAGAAAAGGGGAGAGGCAAGAGAGTAAATGGTGATATCCTTTTATTTTTTCCTTTGGAACTTCGAGGAATAGTACCCCGTCCTTTGTGCAAAAGATTTCGGGTGTACTGAATATCTCCTGCAAGTATGCAGTAGTCACTTACGAGGGGACATGAATTGGCTTTGACATGGCTCGAGGTGCAGATGTGAGAAGTCTTGTTACTCTCACTTAGTCACGTTAGCTAAATTCAGTCCGATTTGAACTTGCTCAGACAACCCTGTTCTCCTTGTCGTTAGGCACAATGGTATTGGCCCGTTCGCTCTAAATCGTTCCAAGGAAGAATGACGACAACTAACTCAATAAATAGGGGTTTAATCTGAGGGCGTTCTAATATTAGGGGATTGTTTGTTCTCCATTCATCATTTTAAATGAAAATAATAACTAATAATTATTATTTGAAGTCTGGATATTCAGGCCTTCTTAGGGGTAGGTAGGGAGAGAATATCTGCACAAGTGAGCTAAGGACAAAAAAGGAATAAGAATATTCAAAGGCTGACCACTTCTGTGCCACCTTTGTTATCATTTTCCTAGCTGAACATTAGAGAGAATCGAATCACTGCAATGCATGTATTTGAGTAACCCTTATGGACGGGACTCCCGTATTTATAAAGAATATCATATACCTTCATTTGTGCAAAACTGAAGCCTTCAGAGAATTTATAATTATTGGGTTGGAGCATTAACCCAATTTCAGATAATGGCCAAGAAGATCTACGTGGTGTTTGTGGGGAGACAGCCCGGTTTCTATAACACATGGAGTGAATGCCAAAATCAGGTTTTAGGTTTTAGTGGAAACCTATATCAAGGGTTTAATACAAGAGAGGAGTGCATGGATGCGTTACTGGGCAACTCGACACATGGACACTCCAGAAGCAGGTGGAAACGGGAGTGATCGTAGTGGATATGGAGGAATGCATACATTTCCAACCACAGGAGGGTCGAATGTAAACGAAGTTTCGCAAGGAACATTTGAACCAATGATTCCTGAGAATAAGACACGTGTTGGATCCTCTAAAGTCTCTGAACATATTACAACTTCTGATTATAATTGCAATGAAGAATCAACAACCACATCAAATGGAGATGTTAATCTCCAGGTCATTATTGCATTAGTTTTCGTGGGTATCCTTGTTGGCTTTATTTCCCTTGTGTGGGAAATTTTCTTTAAGTAGGTATTAAATCACATGGACTTAATATGACTGCTACTCTACACAGTCTACTGTGATATAGGAGTTGAAACATGTCATGTGTTCATTAGATTAGCACTTCCATTATTAAGTTGTTCATCGGACTATGGTTCAAAGCATTAGGTCATGTTTATTTTTTGTCAATGTATTTTATTAATTATGTATTACTTGTGACACGAATGATGTCTTACTGGTTTTAAGTACGAAATTTCAAGCCTTTTTATAAACTTAATTTATGTGTTGGTGTGAATGTAATAACTACACATTATTATTAATTTAGATAATCATAATGTGTATGATAACAAATAAATATCGTTATAATAATGTCTTTTATTTTGTGTTTTTATCACTATGCCAATCTTTTTTTGGTATCTATAAATGATGGCACACAGACAAATATTTTTAATACATGATAAAAATCCTTTAAGTTTTTCTATATTGCAGGATATAAAATAATTAGCATGAATTGGTTTTAAATTCTCGCGTGATTGAATTAAAATACACCAAAAAGATTGTGAAATCTTGTACGTGTTGTTTGAAGCCTACTAGAGTTATGTGATTGGGGTTTGGGGTTCACAAGGCTGAGCGCTGAAAAGAAAGGGTTGGACCTTGTGGTTTGACTTGGTCTAACGTTTAAAAAATATTTCCTAAAAGCGGAAGACACATGGCATCCATGCAGGGTAAGGGTTTTCAACGTATATCAATGTGTTCATTTACTTACTTTCAAGTTTAGGTAAGAGCATTTACAAAACCCTCGTTTCAAGATTTGAAAGCTAGTGCATTGCCATAATGAATTACAGTTCGTCATTCAATGTAATGCACTTAATTCCAATTGACCTCGTTAGGTGAGGGCTGTCTATATATGGTGATAGAATGAAACCCCATAATGTGTATTTTTATCAAGCCACAGAGGGAGAGTTTAAAATATGGCTCTGTACAAGGCATATGTTATAGGCGAGAGGGTGCATGTTTTCGATGGGTATGCGGAGCTAATAGACCCTTACATCCAGGCGATTCAAATAACGAATGTGGAGGGGAGCGTTGAAGGAGGTTCGTGGTTTGAACTTTGTTTGTTAAATTTTTATTATAGTGTAACAGGTTAGGGTTTGAAGTTTTATTTGTTTCCCTTCAGCTGAGCAAACGAATGAAGCCGGGGACGATGACTTCATTTTGGAGCCTCCGTGGGAAAGGTTTATCCTACAGAGCAGAATGCAGCACTGTCTTCTAACCCTTTGTAGAGATGTTGGAGCACAAAGGCCGGAATACAATAAAGTAGGGGTCACAGTGAAGAACCGCTATTCCTACTACAAATATGAAGTTACTATGAATTATTCTGAAGAACCATGGATACAAAAATTCATGGGACGATATGCACGGACCGAGGACTTTGCTCGTGAAGATGCTGCACGTGTAGCTATTAACTGGTTAATCCCAAAGATAGGCAAAGATGTTTGGGACGTCCATTACACAACAAGGAAAGAACTAGAGAAGAAGGTGGTAGCACAAGAGGCGGAGATTGATGCAATGAAGGCGGAGATCAATATGCTAAAAGTTAAGTTAAGCCTGTTGAATCTTGTGGACTCTGAACCCTGACCAAATGCGCCTACATGATATGCACCGTTGGATGTTAAAAACGGGCTATGATGTTTACTTTCCAAAACTTATGAGTAATTTTGGTTATTATATGATATTAAGTGTTTTAGGTTTAAAATATTTCATCAGGATGTAGAACTGGAGTTAGTCCATTTTATTTATGTTGTTTATGTTTGTCTATGTGTGCCATGTTTTTATTTGTGGTTAATGTAATATAACATTACTAAGTTAAAAGTTGTTAACCTTACCTACTACTTCATTTCCAGGAAAACCGACCCTCATTTTATTTTATCTTTATTTGTTATTTGAAGATCATACATACATTAATTGGAAATATGCTACTGTTAGTCCCTGAGAAATCAATTCCTCTCACGTGAACAGGACACGTGGATGTGTACGACCGGTAAAAGCCTATTAGACCCAACGAAAAAAAATAGACCTCAATACCTCAAGCGTATTAAAACTGTTTTTTCTGTCATTCAATAACCACAACCAGGAATTGTTTTTCATTGTTACCAAACATTAACCAACGAAATGTCTCCTGCTTGAAGACTTTTTTTTTAATAAATAAGAATATGTCCCAGTGAAACTGACTGCATTAAATGAATTTTTGCAGGCTAGTACAATGGAAATTCCCACTATAAATGTAGGTAGATAAAACTTATTATCACTTTGCTAGGCAATGGACTCTTCCAATCAAACACTTGAGGACGCAACCAATGACTTCCCATTTACTCGTGAGAGGACAGAGGGGTATGTAAACTCCAAGAACTTATTGTTCTCACTTTTAATCACCTAGTGTAAAAAAATGGAAAACCAAATGCCCTTACACGCCTACTGTATTTCTTTTCTCAGGGATAGCAAAAACAAGGGGTATCCTCCAAGCATTAACATGCATCCGGCTCAGAAACAAAATGAATCACCAGAGGCAACGAAGATTGGTGCTTGGATGGAGGTATAATATTTAAATAGCATTGGTTGCAAAAATTGTAATGTAAAAATCATGCACTTTATGGTTCTTGGGTTCTTAGACGATTATCATTGTGCAGCAAATATCACACCGGCTCTTGAGGTTGGAGCGGTGCACTTCGAAGATATTAACGTGGATAGAATCTTCAACCACGACAAAGTTGAAAAAGAACGTTAGTGGTGCAAATGTTGTCCATGTGCCTACTGGCTGCCCAGCACGAACAAATGCTATCAGAATAGATTTGAGTGACTACGAAGACTTGGATGATTATAGCGATGAGGAAGAAGCAAACGTGGTGATGGATGTATCCTCGGAGGACGAAGTTAAAAATAAACGCAGCAAACGGAAAAGCAAAGACGCATGTTACTCACCCCCAAAAACAAAAAAAAAAGAGGTAGGGGTCGTCCAAGCAAAGAAAATGCATCCACTTCTAGGCAGAAGAGGACACAGAGACGTTCAGGTGCGACTGAACAACAACAGAAGAAAGATATAATGGCTACCGGAATTGTTAAAAAATTATTCAAGTCTCCCTCGTCCTCTGGGGGCAGTAGAAAGATGAACAGAGTGGTTTCATCATAAACTGAGAGCAATGCACAAATGTTAGACTCATCGAAGGAGGTCAAGGGGAGTGGTTGTAGGGGAAAAACTCCGCTAGAGAGTGCACACAGCACTATCAAAGAGGACTCATCAACAAAAGGAAAGTCTAACGTCAAGGTTGTCATTCAAATAACCAAAAGTAAAATTTTTCCTTCCTTTTAATGGTGATCATTATTAAATCGATGATTTATATTTTGTGTAGGACTCCAAGTCTATATTTCCCATCTGTTCAGATATGTGCTTGACAACTGATGAGGTGCAGGTTTCTACTTACATCTTTGCTCTAGATGTTGATCAAAGGTACTAACTCCAACAGAACTCAGTTTTATTTTATAAAGCTTCATAATGATGTCATTCATTTTATTTTTTGTAAAAAACATGAATCCAATCGTAGTGTGATGATAAAATATATTACTCCAGTGAGGTCGTCTTCAAATTGGGGGTTACAAAAGCAACCATAAATGACTTCTCCTGCTTCTGTCCAGGGAGATCTATTGAACTTGATGTATGTGATTATTTCAACAACGATGTTTGGCTCCTTTTCACTAACATGTTTATTTATACGTTATCTCATTTGTCCCCTTGCACTCGTAGATCATAGACCATATGGCCCGGAGAATTACCTAGAGACAAATCCATATCAATGTGCAAACTGTTTGGGCACTTCCCCTATCATTTGCGGTATTACTTTTTTTTGCCCTTTAAAGAATACAATTAATCCTACAAAACATTATCCCGGCTTATATTGGTAGGCATGTGTATTAATACTATAACCCTAAACATAATATGGTGACGAAATCTGCAGGATGATGTCCTTGCAGGACTTTCAAAGGAGAATGTTGCTAGGTTGTACATTCTTGATTGGATGAATCCATTTACATGTCTAAAATATGTTAGTGCTTCCTTCATTTTTCCTTGTGTATTAGCTCAAATTTAAAAAAAATATACAAATTAACCAATTCCTATATCTTTTAACATAGATATATGTCCCAATAAAGGAAGATAACGGACACATTTACTTAATGGTCGTGTCCTTGGAGGAACAGACTATTTATCATATGGATTCAAATCCAGAACAGGGCCATCTCAATGACCGCCGTGAAAACATTCAGAAATTGGTTAGAGAATTTCTGAAATTTTTCTTAAATAATTTACTCCACTTCCAATCTAACAAATATATTAATATGATTTATTGGACAAATTTTTTCCAGAGTGCAATGTTGTTGTTTCTAATGCTATCAGAGTGGTTTTCAATATCATATGTCAATAGCCCAAAAAATATTGACACCTGGGATATCAAGCAAATTACCCCACCAAATGAAGGAACTGATAGGTAACCTTTGATGTATATAGTAATGAACTTTCATATTCATTATGACTCACTGCATGCCCTAACCAACATAATATTAACCAATTGTAGCGTTGATTCTGTACTTTGGGTCCTTCAATGGATGGCTATGGACTTTGCTTTTCAGCCAAATGTCCATGGAGTGGTAATGTTTATGTCCCTAAACCACTAACTCAACCTAAATTAATTTTTCTGGAATTAACAAATTTACTGGACACAAATATGTCACACTCCTTTCATTTTACAGATGCAGGACAACGTGGTTCGTATGAAGACTGCTTTGCTATTGTTACTTGGGTCTCACAATGAGCTGCGTAAGAACTTGGAAGCCAGAGCTGAGGTCTACTACCAAGCCCAACTAGAGAACGTAGCTGATTAGTGACCGCATCACCATCTAGGATGTAACGAAAGATGCTCTCCGGACTTTAGGACTATGTATTTCCTTGCTTTATGTTTCACTATGACTGTTTTACTCCCTTATTTCAACTTTCTAAATGTCTCAAGTAGGTAGGTTAGGGGTTCATTTTCCGTTTCCATGTAACACCCAGTGTTTTACAGTTTCCTTTTACGTTTATAAAATTAGTAAATGCCAAAGCATCTTTCGTCTATATTGCTTTATATAATGTGGTAACGTTTACTAAATATTGCCATCGTACGCATGAAAATGTCCACACTCTCGTTGGCGTTTCTCATTCTGTACCAAGTCTCAACCATGGAGGAGTCCAATTCAAAATAAATTAACGGCCCAGTATACTATCTGTTGCACAGTTCTGGACCACAATCTCAAATCCACCACTATGTATGTCATTAATAAACCCATCTGCAGTGGTCTATAACTTTCATTGTACACGGCCCATTAAAGCCACACCATATGACAGACCATATGTTGTCTGTACCCTTTGCACTGGGCCATATGCTCACATTAATAATACTTTCACTGAATAGCGGGATCCCTAAAATGATTCTTGGGCCTGCGTGCAAATATGCCCACACATCCACATATTGTTTTCCCCTCAACCTTTCCACTCCGGCCGCGAATAACAAAAACATGGAGCCCATGAACACCACATTACTTGATTAATGCTACAAGTTAATGACTACTACGTTGGGGGTCCTATTTTTATCATTAGCCCGGGTTTGTTAACGGGACATCACCAATCACAGCACGTCCCACTATACGATTACATACAAGTGTACACTACTACCATGCTAATTCAGACAATACCAACATAAAAATTCAGATAACTTCAACATGGTTCAAGTTACAAATTACTACCAATTTACAAACCAGTTCACTACCTAATCACAAAAACCAGCAACACAACGAACTAAACAGCTATCAAGCACAATACAAGAAATGAACTCAGCTTACGTTAATTAACCTCCATATGACACAGTTTAATTGTATTCAGCACACCAAACAATTTAGAATGGTCATTTAATTAGATTTTCATTTTAATTACCTTGCATGCCTTCCTCACTCGTTCCTCTCATCTCGGCTTCCTGCTGTTGCAATTGTTTCTAAAGGTGCTTCCCTTGCTCGTAGATGACAGGTCTGTTTGTTATGCCCCCGACCCTGGCATACACTACATGTTGTGGTCCTCCTGTTGCCCCTACTGCCCCCTGCTGACTGCCTCGACCCACAACCTTTCGTTCTCACACGTGCAGGGTCCCTCAAATTATTGTCCCGTCCTGCCCCATAATTAAAATCCTCGTTGTTCCCATCTTCATTACTCTCTTTCAAAGACTGCATATGATTCCTAATTACTCCTCTGGTCTCCTCCAATTTATCAATCCGTTTACCAGCTAGCCTGCACAACTCATAGCAATCAAACAACAATGACATAACTTCACTCTTCCAAATAGAGCCCCTACTATTGGTATAGCCCACATCAATTCCATCCACACTTTGTTTGGCATATTTTGTCCATCTATCCAAAATCAACGATTTCAGCAATTCCTTTACATCAAGGTAATGTAAGAGGACAACAATATGCTCACACGGGATACCCATTGACTCCATCCGCTGACAGCAACACTTCACTTCCTCATTCTCAGCCACATATGACACATGCCACTCTCTAGTCGGGCCTGATCTGTAACTGACAATGTAAATGTGACAGCTTGGGGTCCGCTCACATCCACTAACCTTCATCTTACTTGCCCTCCAAAGCATGACTCTGAACTTCATAAAAACCTTCCTTGTATACAGCTTTGCAGCGGCTGCTTCAATATCTACAAAAGGTGTTTGTAGAACAGGATCTCCATTTATTGACTCAAAGTCTGCCTCCAACTCCTTCTGCCTAGTATAACCCAAGTATTGGCAAAAGTGCCTCAGAAACTCTCAGATTATTTCTGTAATGTACATACCTCCATACTTGAGAGTGAAGACCCTCACACCTAGAGGTGGTCCTAAAACCAGCAAAAAAACTTTCGCGGATGTGAGCGGTTACCCACAATTTTCTTTTCTCATACAACTCTCTAACCCATTCATTGCTCTCGAGGCCAAACTCACATATCATCTCCTCCCATTTGGTTCTAAATCTCCCAACCTCATAGTCACCTAGCATACACCTTTTGAATTTTGCCGTGAACCTTGGGTTGCTTATGTTGCTAGTTGCATTCCTCAACAGATGCCACGCACACAACCTATGACGGGCAGCAGGGATAACCTGCTTGATGGCATTCCTCATTGCAATGTCACCATCTGTTATAACAGATACTGGATTCTTCCCTTTCATTGCACGTAAAAATTCTTTCAGCAACCACACATATGTCTCTTCTGTTTCGTTACCAACAAGTGCACTACCAAAGACAACTGTTTGATTATGATGATTTACTCCGGCAAAAACAACCAACGGGGACATATACTTGTTCCGTCTATAGGTCGCATCAAATGCCAGCACATTGCCAAAAAGTTTGTAGTCACCTTGGCTTCTACCGTCTGTCCAAAAAAGATGCTTCAGCCTACCTTCTTCATCAACAGTGTGAGACCAATACATGTCCTTATCATTGCGACCCAAAGCTCTCAGATAGGATAATGCAGCCCTGGCATCACTACCTTCAGATCTTCTTTCCTTCATAATTGCGTTGTACATATCACTTTTCCTGTAACCAACATTCTTATACCCTCCTGATTGATTAGCCACTAACCCGTATATTTGAGTAACACCAATACCAACATCACGCATGGTATTCATTTGCATTATATCTGTTTCATTCATCTTCCTATGTGAGCTCAACATTCCATCATATTTCCTAGGTAACAATTCATGACAATGCTCATCAGAGAAATCTTTAACAATCCAAAGACTAACATCTCGTGCAAACCGTACTTTCAAAAAAGCAAAACAACCACACCTAGTAAGTGGTCTCGCCTCTCTCTTACGATTCTCCTTATTCAAGTGTTTTTTCAGTCTATAACCTTCCCTAAAACACACAAAAGTTTGTTGAGACACTCCACCTTCCTTGTTCACAACTGTGTTCCATCCGCGGGCTGCAAAACCTCTTTTCTGGGCATACTTGTTATAAAACTGAAATGCAACTAGCCGACTTGTAAAATGATACAATTTAAACTCATCTTCACTTAGCCTTATCATGTCTACTTTCCGAATGTCCTCCCCTCCATCGATCCTATATTTATCCCCACTACCATCTCCCCCACCACTGTACTCCCTATCACAATCTTCACCACCTACACCAGCATCATGCAACGGAACTCCTTCTTCCCCACTCTCTTCATAGCTAACATTTTCCTCATTCGTGAACTACAAATTCAAAAATAGAACAAACCACTCTCACATAACCAAACCAACTTACAATGTATTCCTTTGGTAAACTTAACATAACATTCAAATTTTTAAATTCTCAAATCACAAATCATTTATCAATTAACTGTACCTGAGATTGGTCCTCAGTATACATGGTTGATTCCGTGTCAGACATGTGTCCATCAACTTCATCCATTGTTGCCAAATTGCACCAAAACTGAAACAAGGACAAACCTTCACTGATTAGTTAACCACTACCAGTACCATTTGAGTTTTTCTTACAACAGTTAAAAATACAAACTGCGTCTACTTCCCACATCAAGAGGATCAATTTCACCCAACACAAACGGGGTTTCAATTTCGATTATGACCCAACAATCAACTACATCAAACCCTTATCATCATTGTCTTTGTCATTTAACTGTTACTATTAAAAAATAAAATACCGCTCCAAAAAACCTCAATAAAATGCCCATAAACTACTAAAAGAATCAACCAAACCAACGCCAAACAACTAACCTTTACAATCAGGGTCTGCAACAAAAAAAATGACCCACGACAATCACCTTTCGTTCCAAATCGAAACGGAGAACCTCTACCCCACTTAGAATTTTCTACGGTACAGTCCGCCGGCACCACACCACCGGAGCGGCTCAAATTTCTCCGTCCACAACAAACCAGATCTCGTGCCGAGAAGCGTCGTCGAAGAACACAACAACTCTTCACGGAATGACCTAATCGAAACTCACCTACAGGGCCAAATAAAAACAACAAAATATTATTTTGCATAATAGCCCCTGACTAAACGGTTTCCGGGTTAGCCAATACCGCCACGTGTGCACAAACTTAGTTGTGTACCGGTACACAAGTATTTTACTTGTGTACCGTAAGTGGCACCCTAAACCTAATTGTCATTCTAATATGGAAAAATACGTCAAAAAAAAATATGGAAAAAGATTTCAGTTCTATTAAGAGATATTCCTTCTATTAAAATCATATATAACACATAATATTCTGTTATTTTTTAAGAAAAGTAAACAGTATTTGTTAGTCCAAATTAATTCCAATTTACAAAAGCAAATATTATGGAGAGAAATAATAGTGTGATTAAATTGAATAGTCCAAAATTATGAAATGATTAACATTCTCTTGCTTTGAAAAGTTATATGTGTGAAATTTCTCAACAAGTTGAAATTTTTTTTCAATATCAAATGATTTGAAAGTTTTTGGGATCTAAAGTTGAACTGAGTATAAAAAGTTCAATTACCTTTTTCGTTAAATCTTCTATTAAAATCATATAATTGCCAATCAAATTTTTATTTTTTCTTATCATGTAATTCTAAAAATTAAATTCAAATCGTATAAAATCCCTTTTAATGTTATATTATGTTACCTAATGATATTTTCTCTTTTCTTTCCCATTCATTGTAATACTTATATGTTTCCCCTTTTGATCCTTCTACTTTTTATTGACTAATATTTCTAATCAAATATAAGAAATATTTATAATAAAATCTTATCTATAATTTTGAATATCATCTCTAAATAAGAAAAAACTAATTAATATAAAAAAGAAAATAATAAAAAATTTAAACTTTTTTTTAAAAAATAAAGATAATATAGCAAAAGAGTCCTAAAGAAGTACTTAATACTATAAAATCTACAAAATTTTTAGGGGGCTAAAATAATAGTTAATAAAATATATTATATGATACCTATATAATTAATAAAAAATTGAAAATTTGGGGAGGGGGAGTGGCCCCTGCCAGCCCCTTGGCTACGCCATGTATATATGTGTGTGTGTTCAACTTACATCGGTGTAAGTTATACTAAGTATTGCACCGTTAATAACTAAAAATCAAATGTATTTTGTAGTAATCCCACCGTTAAATTATGTTTATTCATAATCATGATTATTTGTGTCAAATTTCGTAAAATTTTGACACTAATAACTTTATAATTAAATGGTTGGTTTTTTCATATATTTCAAATGTATACACGACGTTAATCTTGAGACATCACAATGAAAAATCAAATAATTTCATATTAATGTAAAATTTTATATGTATGATCTATATGATAGTAACTTTCAATCCAATGGTGGATTACTTAATATAATGATATATTAAAAAATTATTCAGCAGTGTAATATATACTTGTTATAACTTATCATAAATTATTATTATTTTTTTATATTTTAGTTTGTAATAAACCATTTCAAAAAATTCAAAAAAACATTTATTGAATATATAAGTGTATTTAAAATTTACTAATATAAAGTATTTATTCATCAATTATAAACAAACTCGTGTTCACGAGCTATATTTCTAGTTATTAAACTAATATCTTATAGGTCTAATTACTAACTTATAATTAATAGGATGAGAGACCTATTTTTATAAGAAAGTATTTATATCTATACATTAATAAATTAAATTGTTATAATTTTAATTTATCGAACAAATATTTGAATTACTTATAATTAATTAATGTTTATAAAAGAAGAGAATGCTATAGTAGATAAAGAACATATTTAAAAGGTTTAAATACATTTTTGGTCCCTATACTTTTATAAATGAGTGATTTTGGTCCCCCTAGTTTTAATTGCTCAATTTTGGCCCCTATACTTTTGTAAATGAGTGATTTTGGTCCCCCTAGTATTAATTGCTAAATTTTGGTCCCTCTTCTTTAAAAATTGAACAAATCTAATCCTATCGTTCGTCTCCCAATAAATATTTAGCAGAGTTTGCTGACATAGATTTCATTTTGTGACGTGTAAACTATAACATGACAAAGATTATTATTTAATTTTATCTCTTAATTTTTTTAAACGAAAAATCAGAAAATAAAATCAGATTTTTCATAATTTAATACAATGAAAAAACAAACTCAAAAAGCAATTTCCCACTACTACACTCCAATTTCCTAAAAATCAATAAAGCAAATAAAGTCCCAAAACTAAAACAATTGCAGGTCTGCTTCAAGCCATCAACCAAGCGAACTAAAATCTCATTCGGGCATGAAATGAAATTTAAAATAAAATCGAAAGCGAACTGAAATATGCAAGCTCTGATTTTTCGTTTAAAAAAAATTAAGAGATAAAATTAAATAATAATTTTTGTCATGTGATAGTTTACACGTCACAAAATTAAATCCATGTCAATAAACTTTGTTCAATATTTAATGGGAGGCTAACAGTAGGATTAAATTTGTTCAAATTTCTTCACCCAAAATAAATGTTCAATTTTTAAAGAAGAGGACCAAAATTGAGCAATTAAAACTAGGGGACCAAAATCACCCATTTACAAAAGTATAGGGACCAAAATTGAGCAATTAAAACTAGGAGGACCGAAATCACCCATTTACAAAAGTATAGGGACCAAAAATGCATTTAAGCCTATTTAAAAAGAAAAATATTTGATTATTATTAATCAAATAATTAATATTTTGGAAACCTAACTATTAATGTTTTAATTTTTTTTTAAAATAATATCATTAGTAATTAAAAAAGTTGAGGGGCAAGCGGTGGCCTTACCCTACGAGCTGTGTATACACTAGTTTGTAGGAAATATAGATTTTGCAAATCCTTCTCCAACCCAAAATAACTCGAAGCCAGATGTTATTACCATGACGGACTCCGATGGTGTATGTCCACGGGAGATGGCGATGTTACCGAGTGTAGCCATATGTACTATATATATGGTAATGCCGCTCAAAGCAGCCATGGCAGACTCCAAAAGTGTCCATAGGAGATATTATGATAGGAGTAGTGAGAGAATGTTGCAGTTGAGGCGGGAAAAGTGCACGAGATATCAAATTCATATAAATTAGAAAAATATACAATAATTCACACAACACACTTTTTGTCTATCTCTTTCTATCATATCACCTATCATATCACACTTTTTTTTTCTATTTATTTTCTTTAATTTCTTTCTCTGAGCTTGGTGTGTGTTGTAATGTTATATAACTAGTGTGGAGCCCGTGGCTAGTTATCTTTATCTTTATATATATAAAAGTAAAGTAGTGAAGGTGACTAATGAAATTTAAAGTGAGGGTACAATAGTAAATTGCTTTAAGCAAAACTTCTAAAAATAGAAACTATCTTTAACATTTTAAATGATTAATATTATGCATCACCATTAATTAACTATTATAATTATATTAAAGTAAATATCACTATAAAAATAAAAAAATTATGATAATAAGAAATATAAATAATGATAATTTAAAGCATATATAATAATTTGTAAAAAATTAAAAATAATAAGAAATTTAAAACATTCTCAAACACTTAAAAAACTAATTTATATATAATTATGTTGGTAGTAATTATAGTAATTGTTTAGTTATAGTTATTTTTATATAAAAGAATTAATATTATTTAAAGCCTATTTTAAAAATTTCAATATTAAAAAAAAGGTTTATAACATAAATAAAAACATAATACGAAATTTAAAACACAATAAAATAATTTCAAAATGATAAAACTTTATTTTAAAAAAATAAAAATATAATATGAAATTTGAAACATACTCAAACACTTAAAAATTATTTAATAATTATAATAACAGTAATTGTATTAATTATTTAGTTATATAGTTACCTTTATTATATCAAACATCAATACTAGAGTCAATTTTAAAAATCAATATTTAAAAAAGTTTATAGCATAAATAAAAATATAATACAAAATTTATAACATATTAAAATAATTTAGAAAATCATTTCAAAAAATTAAAAATGTAATATGAAATTTGAAACATGCCTAAATACTTAAAAAATGTACAACTTTTGTTATAATAATTATAGTAAATTATCATATCAAAATATCAAATATCAGTATTGAAGGTCATTTTAATAATTTAAATATATTAAATAAATTTATAAGATAAATAAAAATATACTATGAAATTTAAAATAATATTAAAAAATATTTTATAATTATGTTAGTAGTAATTATAATAATTATTTAATTAGTATTCTTATGTGAGTTTCTTATTTTTGTTTAAAGGGTCTTTGTGATCTAGGATGAGGAACAACGTTTCTTAGTTTTCATTTTTCATGCTTTGCAAATGTCAAAGTCCCAACTAAATATTTGAAAAAAAAAATTGTGATTGGTTATGACCATCTTCATTTGGCTTTTGAGTTTTTTTTTTTTTTTAATTTTATTGTTGACAATGATAAATGAAAGATTGAAAATGTTGCAGAATTTCTTTAATTGGTCTTATCTTTGTATGTGTTGTAACAACTTAATTGTTTTGAAAAATTTCATTTAATAGGGAAATTAAAATTTGATTTGGTTATGGGTAAAACTAGCTAGCAAAGTTTTTAAGTGGTTGATGAACTGAGCAATGCCTATAACCCATAAAATTTTAGTTCTATTCAATTGTATTGCAAAATGTGGGCATATATAAGTTGGCAAGTGTTTAGAAAAGAAATATTATAGTTCAGTCTATTTGAATTTAAACCTTAAAATAAAATAATAAGCGTTACGTCTGAAAGCAATTCCAATAATCTTAAAGTTTTATCCTATACAGGAGGCATTCTTCGAGCACTAGAAAGAATACTCTAAAAGGTCTTTTATGTTTTTTTCTACATTATGTATGTACTAGAGGCATTCCATAAGCAATAGAAAAAATCTCACTAAGGTTCATTCCATAAGCATTAGAGATAACATATTATATATTATATTGTATGAATTTTTTATTATAGATCAGATAACTAATCAAATAAAATAAAATATTTTCAAATAAATAAAAAAATACACAAGACTATAAGATGTAATCTTTTAATTTGACAATATTTGATAAATGAGAAAGGGGAATATTAATCATAAGTGAATCTCTTTGGAGAAAAATTTATTTGGTATGAAAGAGGGTATGAGAGGGGAAGTTTAAAAAATTGGTCAATTTCATGGATATGTACAAAAAATTTAAATACGACTTTCATGGAAAAAGAGTTTGTAGAGAGTATGATTGAAAATGGTGGTAAGACATATTTTCAGTTACATAAATAGGTTAGGGGGAGCAATTATAGGACAAATAGTTAATAACCTTTAAAAAGAGTTAGTTATCTCATTAACAATGTAATATATAAAAAATTCTTTGACAAACTACAAAAAAAAATAGTTCCTCTTTTAAAAATGTACTTTTGAAACTTTAGAATGTTTAGATAGTCATTTTTTTGGAAAATACTATGTAATCAATAAATTAAAATAATTTTAAGAGATACTATAGTTTTTAACTTCTTTTATAAATATAATATAAAATAGGATTTAACAGATATACAGAAACAATATAAAAATTTTACATATTGAGGTGGAATAAAGGAGAAAGGGAAGTAGCTTGAATTTGTTAGCATATATTGTGCAAATGAAAAATCGAGACAGAGATAAGAATAAAAGATGAAAAGAGAATAATAATCATTCCTGTTAATATGTAATAATTTTTAACTTTCATATATTATGAATTCTATTATTGTATGTCTAATACGACAAAATACCCCGTACATGTCACGGGTACACGACTAGTACTTATATTAATGTATGAGAGTTGTAGTTTATAAGCATGGCTAGAAGCTGTGTATTATAAAATGTGGAGAAAGAGATAGTACTTTCGTTCCTAAACTGTCCATTTTGACCAAAAACACATATATTAAGGTTGCAATTATTACTCGCTTTCATGGAAATAAACTTTAAACTTTCTATTTTACTACCATTTTATCTCTCTTACTACTATGGACTCTCTTTAATTTTTAATAGTGAGTCATTTATTAATATAAGGGTAAAATTGAGAAAAATGTATTTATTAGTGCATTTGGTTTGTAAGTGGACAATTAAATAGGAATAAATTTTTTCTTTGAAAATGGACAGTTAAATAAGAACGGAGGTAGTATTAAATATAAAGGTTGAAAAGGCTATTATAATAATAATAATAATAATAATAATAATAATAATTAGCAGAAAGAAAGATGATAAAAATATAAATGTGAAGGTTGCTCTCGTATAATATAAAAATATAAGCATGAATAGCGATTCAAAAAATATAAAAAACTTGTTGACCGATTTATCCCTTAAACAAAAAAGTGGTGACTCCATGAACAGTGCTAAAACAACCTCTAAACATAGAGGATTGTATAATGTTTAGATTAGCATAGTTCACAGCGTCGATTGGAATTAGTTGGTGTAACGAGGGAAGAAAATTGGTTTTGAAAACCGAACCGGTCATTGAACCGGTCAGGGCATTGGTTCAAGATTTAATGGTCGAACCATGGTCGAACGGTAATCGAACCGGTATTAATTAAATAATATTTTTAAAAAAAATTATATAATATATTAAACAATATACAACAAAAAATCATAATTTCTTAACATAACAATACTAAAAATTTAAAATAATACACCATGCAAAGTTATATATAAAGTCCAAATCAAATATAACATAACATAATCTCCAATATAAACAATGACAACGTAAGGAATGAAAATGAAAATAACAATCAATAGTAAAAATTATCTTATCATAATGCCCGATCTCCTATAACACCAAAATTGGCTCTGCAATATTGGAGCTACTCATCAATTGGTCACCCCTATTTTGACTACAAATCTTCTTTGTTTTATATGCCACCCATGCTTTGGATCAATTAATTTTAGAAACAAGTGTCCTAAAATCACAAAGGAACATACTGCTAACTTCATTTTAAAAAGGTGGACTTTCACCTAATGTGTAATAACTGTGTCAACTCAAGTCCTTATCCACACTGAATGCAACTTGCGTGACTCTGGGATCCTACATTAACTCTTGGAACCCAAATAGTGGCATGGTTCAACATCAAATCTAAACCAAACTAGCTAGGGATTAGGGAATATGAAAGACAAGCAGAGTACCTGGGGTGGCTGGGAAGAGGGAGCAGACATGGTGACAGCCGCGAGGCTTGGACGGCGGCACAACGAGCAGAGGACGGTGGCGAGCAGCGGAGTGGACGATGACAGCAGCGAGAGCAGGGACGGGCGACAGAGGACGCAGGGATGGCGGCATGTCTAGGGGTTCTTTGGGTTCTATTCTTGGATTGATTGTTTGTCTGAAATGCTGAAAATCTGAAATGATGATTCCCTGATGGTCGAGTGCGCGTGGCTGATTGAAAAATCTTTTTTTTTTTAATTATGAAATGAAACGACGTCATTTAGGCACTATTTCACTGAACCGGTCTAAACCGGTGAACCACCGGTTTTATACCGGTTTGACCGGTTTTTAACCGGTTTTTTACAAGAACGGTTTTGTGGTTTAATTGGACCGGACCTATGACCGGTTCACCGGTTTTCCGGTTCGACCAGCCACTCCGATACGATTTTCAAAACCATAACTATAGGGGTCATCGAGATTTAGCACACAACACAATACAATAGTTGATGAGGAACTACCCCACTTTTATCCAAATAATGGAATTTACTCGATGGCTATTGGTAGCCAGCAATTACCCCACTTTAATTTCGTATCAACCATTAAATACATGGACCATTAAATAATATATTAATAAATCCAAGGTTTAAAATAGCTTGTTGACATATATGAATCACATAAATCATGGTCCATGTTAGATAAAGTCGTCTGTCATATATATTTTGTGATCACGTGTTAACTTTTTTGTTTCTGTTTTTTAGTGAATGATTTGATTTGATTACTTTTATACATCTTCCTGATATTCTGAATAAGTGGTGGAGCTGTTTTATTTCCCTACCTTGCATTGAGTCTGTAGCTCAGAAACTCCTATGGACGCAAATAAATGCTTTCAGCTGCGACTTGCCAAATGCCAATTTTTTTTTTATAAAATATTCGAATTTTAATTTCCACATTAAAATATTTTTTTATTTATTTTTATAAAATATTTAAATTACTTTTTAATAATACATATTAATTTTACTTTTAATTATAGATAAATTATGGATATATCCAACGCCAATTTGAGAAATGCACTGACAATAAGTTATTTTACTGTACGTATGTTTTTAATGTCACCCCTTCTCAATCATTTTCCTTTAATTTATTTCTCCTTTTCACACCACTTTAATTTCTTCATTCCTAGACATGCACACACGTTTCCTCAACAATATATGCATTCATATTACTCAGATAGTTAGATAGATCACCGATTAATTTTATAAGGAGTTAGTTTCAGCTTAACGTTAAATATTTAGAAAGAGAACCTTGTCATCTATAAAAGTTTTACCCGCTTAAACAGCTTTGCCACTCACAAAATATCATGATCATAATAAATTGTCGATTTATAAAATAATTTTTATCTTAAATATCTATCTATCTATCTATTAATCTATTTATCTATATATCTAGTATAATTCATTTGAGTTTTACATTAAATGTATTTGTAATAATTATTATGATACGTATTGAATTATTATTTTTAAATGCATATAGTGTCAACTTACATAAAAATTGTAATATATAAATGCGTACCTGATTTCACCTTTTTGTATTCATTGAGTGCTTTCACAAATTTCTTTATCTCTTAACAATTTATATCTTTATCAATTTTTTTTCTACATTTTTTTGCCTGTACCTAATAAATAAATTAAAATATCAAGTTAATTGAGTTATGTTTCTAATTTTTATTCATACATATAAATTTTCATTTTTATGAGGTTAAAATAAAAAAACTACAAGATATATTTATATATTAAAATTAAAATAATTAATTCATTTTTGTTTTTAATTTTTGGATTTAAATCTTAAATGATATAATATTAATTGAGAAAGAAAATGTAATATTACATATAAATATATATA
The DNA here is from genome assembly GCA_026901365.1 of Sesbania bispinosa. Taxonomy (NCBI): domain Eukaryota; kingdom Viridiplantae; phylum Streptophyta; class Magnoliopsida; order Fabales; family Fabaceae; genus Sesbania; species Sesbania bispinosa. The sequence goes on from QLOH01000269.1 coordinate 637,522, forward strand.
TATATATTATATAGTAAAATTCACTTGAGTTTTTACATTAAATATATATGTAATAATTATCCTAATATCTATTAATTTATTCTATTAAATGTGTAGTTTAACTTACAAAAATAAAATCATCATAAATACATAGTTTCACCTCTTCATATTCAATATTACTACGTTACATTTATACGATATAAAATTTGTGAAAAAAATAAACCATAATAATAATTTCTCAATATATTTTTAAACTAATTTTTTTATAAAATAACTTAATTAAAAGGTTTTAAATATTTTATTATTTAGAATGGTAAGAAATATGCGAAATACACTAAAAATATAGTGTGTATAATGTAGTGTTTGATAGACTATTTTTAATGTTATTACATTTGATATATCTTCATGCACATTTAAAATATTCAAATTTTAATTATTTTCTATATTTCTTTAAAATTTACTATTAAAAAATGTATGATTATAAAACATAAATAAACCCGTGTAATAACCTTTTGTTATAGTACATTTTCAATAATAACCTCATTGAAAATACTGACATTATTATTGTAAAAAATTATTACAAATAAACAAACTACACAAAATATATCTAAAATGAAATAGTTAATAGCATTTTCACGGTTAATATCTTCCACTATTTAATGATGTTTTGCAAGTAATATAATTTTATTTCCTAACATAGTCTTAATATATTAAATATAAAATAACTTTAGTACATTTATTTAAAAAATTTTCTTATAAAATATTAAAATTATAAAATATAAACAAATTAACCCGTGCAATGCATGAGTTTTACTAAACCTGTGCAACCCATGGGGATTATTTCTAGTATACTATATAATTAACACCATTTTTCATCTCTCACTTGAAACGCCCTATATATACGTGCGTGAGAGTATATGAAATCTGCACTTTGAAAAGTTTTCTTTAGTATAGCTGCAACAATGGCCAGTACTAATAACAAGGACAACGAGAAAGACCTTGAGTTTTTGGTGAACGAAGAAGATTTCTTCGTAGGTGACAAGTACCTGAGTGAGAGTACTAGCAGTGATGATGATGATGAGGGAAATCAGCCTCAATCTTTCTCTTCTCACCAATGGCCTCAAAGTTACAAGTACAATCTCCTTCACCTTTTGTCTCTTGCTCTGCATGCCTTAACTTCCAAAACTTCATCTCTATTTCTTTTTTTCTTATTTCTTTCCTAGTTTGTATACTTGTGTTGTGCCTTTTAATTTCAACGGCCCCACCCATTTTAAAGCAAATTCACAACATAATTCTTTGTTATGATTGGGGGCCTGTATGTCAAATCTTCACATAGCATTTTTTCTAAACAACAATGATAATATAAATATATTAAAAGGACTTTAATAAAAGAGAAGAAATGATTCATTACTTGCTTAAATCTGAAAGAATACGGTGAGGCTAAATATATAGAGGCCAAGGGAGAAGAGTGCGCGGGAAGCTATGCCCAAAGGAGAAAGGAAACCGAAAAACTGAAACGCAAAACAGAAAGCTAAAACGGAAAGGTTGTTACAAATCCTACAACAGAGTCAAGTTAGCGATGTGGAACTTGCTACTAGCTGCTTCAACTTCATTACTCTCTCATTCCAAAGGGAGTGTATACACCTCGTAAAATTGAAACTGTTAGTAGTGACTAGTGAGTGATGATGCTATTTATGATTTTTGTGCAGGGAAATCGTTTTGTCTTCCATGATTATTAAGCTTTGCTGGAATTGTGTTATGTGGCTTTCTTTGTTGTGCTTCCATTTTCACTGTACACTGAATGAGCTCAGATATTCTTATCTTATGGTTTTTCACCCTTTCTGATAATTACAGAGAGACTACAGATTTTTTTACGATTTCTAGCCCTCAAAATTTTGAATCAATTCTACGAGGACCAAGTTTTCGTCGTTCCAGTTTTGACAATCGTAACTCAGACACAGATGGAAAGGCTCCTTTTCTATCAAGTCAGGAAGATGTTACTCAATCAACATGGTGGGAGAAAGGTCCATTGCAAAAGCATTCCACTGTAGAATCACCCCCTCGTTATGGATGCACTTTCACTCAAACAGTCCTCAATGGTATGTTATGTTATATTGCAACATGTTGCTGTTTCCTTCAACATTTTATTTGATATGTGCATGTTCTACATAAGTATTGTAATAAATTCAGGACCAGATTGAATGCACCTCTAGATAAGAACTTCTAGCTGAAAAAAAGAATTAAAGATCCCATTAGTTGAAATTAGTTACTCATGGAGAAGTCAAATGAGAGAACTGTAAGAGAAGATGAGCTACAAAGACTAATTTCAACTTATTTGTATTTGATTCATTCTATTTTTTTTTTTATAGAAGTTCTTTACAGAAGTGTGTACAAATTGGGCTTTAGTTGCTTGGCAAAAGCATTCTAAGGTCAAATGAATATTACTCAATTTTTTTAATTTTCTTTGGTGGGAAGGGGGTGGATAAAAAAAGTTTTTGAAACAGAGTTTGCCACATTCTAAGGTCCAAAGATATCACAAAACCACAATGAGGGCTTATAGTATGGTACTTATAGACAACATACCGATGGAGGTCAGGTCAGGGCAATGTATAATGATTTAGCAAGTCACTGGTATTACTATAAAACAAGGATTGATATTATATGTACTATTTTCTGTATTCTTACTGCATAATAATACAAAGCTACAAATGTATGCAAATATCTAAAGATAGTGTACCTTGGCAGCAATTAATTTGCTGGCTGGAGTTGGCCTTCTATCTACACCTGATACAGTGAAGCAAGCTGGGTGGGTGAGCATGATGATGATGCTGCTTCTTGCAGTTATTTGTTGTTATACTGGCACTCTTATGAGATATTGCTTTGAAAGCAAAGAAGGAATCAGTAGCTACCCAGATATAGGAGGAGCTGCATTTGGAAGATATGGCCGTATTATTGTATCAGTGAGTTCATCTATTTCTTTATTCAAATTAATGCTGAGATATAATGCTTTTTTCAATGCACAAATTAGTTGTTTACTAATGATATTTGTTGCAGATCATTTTGTACACTGAACTATATGTAAGTGCTGCAACCATTTCTTATGTTTCCTGTGAAAACACCTTGTTCTGTGGTTCTGCACTGTATGTTTATGATATCTCTTATCATGAGTGCAGTCAGTTTGTGTGGAATTCATCACCTTGGAAGGAGATAACCTCACTGGTCTGTTTCCTGGAACATCCTTAGATTTGGGAAGTTTCCAGTTAGATTCCATGCACTTGTTTGGAGTTTTGGCTGCACTTATCATTCTCCCTACTGTTTGGTTGAGGGATCTTCGAATACTCTCTTATCTATCAGGTTCCCTGAATTCTATAAAAATTATTCCATCTGTTTCCAAGTTTTACTACTTAGCATGTCCTTATTGGAACTTTAATTCTGATATGCAGCTGGAGGGATTGTTGCAACACTAATAATTATTATCTGTGTGTTTTGTGTTGGGACAAATGTTGGATTCCATCACACTGGTCAATTTGTAAATTGGAGTGGCATTCCTTTTGCTATTGGGATCTATAGCTTTTGCTTTGCAGGACATTCAGTTTTTCCAAATATATACCACTCTATGGCTGACAAAACACAATTTACTAAAGTATTAATACTATGGTATGGTACCTGACTTTTCTGTTACTGGAAAAACATGTCATTCCTTGTTTCTGAATCTCTGATTCCTCAACTCATTTCTTTGGTACAGTTTTGGTGTGTCTATATTGATATATGGAAGCGTAGCAATCATGGGATTTCTCATGTTTGGTGATGACACTTTATCTCAGATAACATTGAATATGCCACTAGGTGCAGTTGCCTCCAAAATTGCATTGTGGACAACAGTGAGTTTGAGAATATTTTAGTCTCTTAATGCTATTGTTATAGTTACATTCTAGTGAACAATTTTTTTTTTCTTTCTAATTTTGGGTTCCTTGCTCTGCTTTCAGGTGATTAACCCATTAACTAAATATCCTTTTTGCCATAGATTAGTTGTTTATGAAAGTGGAAAAAAGGAGATGGCTTGATCAAATTCAGGAGTCATTTTTGTTTGAATATTCCTTAATAATAAATAAATATGCTTTGTTGATGAATCCACTGGCAAGGAGTCTAGAGGAATTGCTTCCGGATAGAATTTCAAGTAATTATTGGTGCTTTATTCTTCTTAGAACAGCACTTGTTGCATCTACAGTTTGTGCTGCTTTTCTGATTCCTTTTTTTGGTAAGTCTGAGACTTTGGTACCTTGATTTTAACATGACCTCTCAATTAGTCAAGGACACTTAAAGAAGATAATATGATCTATGAAAATTTAATTCTTCAGAGAAACCACTTAGATCTAAATTCTTTTAATGGTTTCACTAGGAGTCTTCTTGTCTTTCCCATCTTTTTTATTGTATTGTTTTAGACACCCCTATCTTTGATTGTAGAAAATACCTTCGTCTGATTAATTGTTCAAATGGGGCTTCTTTTGGGCTTATGTTCACACATGTCCAAACTATCATTGGCACAATTCTACCATCTTTTTCCTCAATAGGTGCCACTTTTGCTTCTCTCCAATGCATTTATTTCTAATCATTATCAATTTTTTTTTAAATGACCACTCATCCAACACATATTTCTTATCTCTCACAACTCATATCTTTTGCTCTTGCTAGTACTTTGTTGCCCAATATTCAATACCATAAAGTATCATTGGTTTGATGGTCGTGTAACACTTTAAAGCATTCTTCTATTTCATTCACTCAGCTTGAATCTCATGATTCACAACTCCATCTATTTCCCCATCACTAATAAGTGTGGTCGATCCGAGATACCTAAACTATGTGATTTATGGTTTTATAAAGAAAATAAGATTAATGTATTGAGTATTATTATCCAACTTAGCTCAAGAGGAACTATCATGAGATATAAAATGTGTTTGGTAAAACTAGTTAAAAAATTAGCTGAAAAATGAAAAGCTAGACAAAAGTTGAAAAGTTAGCTGAAATTTAAAAGCTAGCTGAAAACTGAAAAATTAGTTGATTTGATTGAAGCTATTTGATAAAACTAGATGAAAATGGTAAAATGACATCATTAATTGTTAAATAATGATGAGTGGGGTGGTTGAGGGATAAACTTGTAATAAATTTCAGTTTGTGGCTGAAAATGAGAGATTTTTTTAAAAAAGCTACCTCAAGTAGCTTTTCAATAAAAACTAGTAGCTACCTAAAAAAACTACCTTACCAAACACTAATGAGATGATTTCAGCTACTAATTTCAGTTTTCATCTAGTTAAAATGTTTTACCAAACACACTTATAATGATGTTCCGCACCCCCACAAGGAATTTGATACCATGTTTGTAGACAGGGTCAGCCCAACCCTAAAGCGAGCAAAGCCCCCATTTTAGGCCCTAAAAAATACCCTTAATTTAGGCCCCTAAAAATATTTTATATACTATTAATATTTTTTTAAAAAATAAGTTAATAATTATTTACTAAGTCATATTAAATTATTAAGAGTAACTAAGTTTTCTTTTCTTAAAAAGACCTCATTTGATCACGACTTTCTTTCATGAATAATAATTATTAATAATTTATTCTATCCATTTTTAACATTGATTTGTCTAGTCACTTACTTTTTTTAGTCTTTTCTTGTCTGATGGTGCTATATTGATAATACATATTTTCTCTTACTCCCCCAGTCTTTTTTTTGTTTATTATAGAGATTTATCCTTTAGTGAGTATATATAAATAAGTTTATCACTTTATTTGATTAGACTCTATTGTGTCAGTGTGAGTAAATTTATTTATTTAAATAGATACTTATATTTTTTAAAAAATAATTTTTGTTCAAAAATTATTCTAAGAAAACATACATTAATATATTGGATTGAAAAATAAAAAAGACCTTATTATAAAATTCGTTTTACGCCACCTAAAGATCACCACTAGCCCTGTTTGCAGAGAGTAGATACCAAAGATCATAGCAAAGAATAAAAGGAGTATTGTTGAATATGAGTGAGGAAGAGAAAAATGATTACAAAAAGGATGTGACCCTCGTACTCTCCCTCACTACCTAGAGCCCAAGACTCACAAAGGTGAAGGCTATGTATGGGAAAATTAATTGATAAGTGAAGTGAAAATTGATAAGTTAATTAAAACCTTATAAGTAGTTAAAAATTGAAAATCTACAAGCTATAATTGAATTAGAAGTTAGAATTTTTTTTGGTAAAATTGGTTGTTAAACTAGTTGAAAAATATAAAATGACAAAAATAAATATTTATATCAATTTTATATAAATAAATTCTATTTTTTATTTTATAAATAAAAATTTAATTGACAAATTTAATTATTGATAAATTTGATTCTATAAAGCATGATTAAACACAATTGCCTAAATAATTACTATAAGTTTTTTCTACTTTAATTTATATTGTATATATAAATGATTGTGAATCTTTTGATTATTGGTTAAGTTTAATATATTATGTTCTAGTTCTTGATTTTCATGAAATCGTATCATACTGAATTAACTTTCTTTCCTCATATTGTCTAAATTTTCTTCACATAGTGGCCTTAATTTTTTGTTCTTATATTGTTTTAATTTATTCAAATTCAGATTATTGTTTATCCTCTGATATTAGAAAATTTATATATTTAAATTCATATCAATTATCCTCTAATATATTTAAATAAATTAAACCTCTAATTAATTCAAACTAATTATTTTTTAAATTTTATATTTCAAATAAATATCTAATTTAAACTAATTACTTTTTATTATTTTTTAAACTAATCAATTATTATTTTATCATAAAAAAATTTATTTTTATTATCAACCTATCAAAATCAAATTATTCACTTTAAATTATATCAAAGGACGTGTTGATATGATACTTTGAAATGATCATATAAGGTCATTTATTTACATAATTAATTTTACAATTTAAAATTATCTTCATTATAATTTTAAATATGTATTGAATTTTTTAATATTATTTTTAAATTTTAAAAATATCCTACAATTTATGAGATACTTTTTAGTTTTATTGTCTACACATCAAATTCAAATTATTCACTTTAAATTATATAATTATATATATTGAAGGATATGTTGATGTGATAACTTGGAATTATCATATCGTATAATCTATTTCATGATTAATTTTATAATTTATACATATCTTCATTATATAATTAAATTTTTTGGTCTATTAAAAGTTTTTCTTTTAATATTATTTTTAAATTTTAAAAATATTCTATGATTCATGAGATACCTTTTAAGTTTATTATATTTGCATATCAAATTCAAAATATTCACTTTAAATTATATCATTGGAGATCATCTATTTTCATAATTAATTTTATAATTTATACACATGTTCATTATAATTTTAATTTTTTCCATTAAATGCTTTTTCTTTGAATAATATTTTTTAACTTTAAAAATACCATACAATTTATTTAGTTTTATTATCAATATTTATATTTCGTCTCCTTGAAATAAAAGTCTACCCCCTCCCTTAAGCCCAATTATTGACAATACGAACTCTCTTCTTATCTAGTAACTTCCACAAGACATAGATCCTTCCATGTCCTCTTATATGTGTCTTCACCAAAATTAGAGGTGTTTGAGGGATGAGTTGGATATTTTTTCTTGTTACTTACTCAACCTTAATTTTTAAGGGATCAGGTCAATTCTATAGATTCGAACATTTCTATATACTCGAAGAGACTTGGTGGTATACAAATCTAATTAAAATCGAGCCTAACTAAAGGAAAAGATTGGATATATATATATATATATGGTAAAAAAAATCATGAAATAGTCATATAATCATGATAAATGTGAGAATGACAAGGAAAACTATATTAGTGTGTGGGATTATTGGAATACATTCACTTTCATTAACTCACACATCATTTGTCCTTTTCGCAAAATATATGTTACGGGTTCAGTTCCTCTCTCAAGTTACTGGAATTTATCCGTAGGAGAGAGATAGACTCAACCTCATGGGTGGGTCCCACTCTCCTACTGAAAATTTTCAATCCATATGTTGCAAGTAATATTGCAGAAATTTGTTTTCAATCCTAATTACTTATTTTATCTTTCTATTTATTTTTAATAAAAAATATATTCATCAATGAATCGAGTAGCTCAAAAGTACAAGTTGTTGAGGGAAGGACATATGAATGATTTTATATAATATATTACTAAAATACTCCTCAAGCCCTTTGGGCTAGACAATACACATGTTGTTGAAATCAAACCTTTATTGGAATAATGGGGCAATAAGGATCGAACTCTTGATCACATGGTCATAGAGGCTAAGTTTGGATGGAGGACTCATGAAAAGTTTTATATAATATATTAAATTTTAACATCATTAGTTAAATATGTTTTTGGTCACAACTTTCATCCGAATTTGGTTTTGGTCCCTAATCTTTTTTTCTTTGTTTTTGGTCCCTAACGTTTTCAAATCATTGAAATTAGTCCCTGACATCAACTCTGTTAAATATAGGGGCTATGTGGCAGGGACTAATTTCAAGGATTTGAAAATGTTAGGGACCAAAAACAACGAAAAATATAGATTAGGGACCAAAACCAAATTTGGTTGAAAGTTTAGGGACCAAAACCGAATCTGGTTTGGTCCCTAATCTTTGTTTTTCGTTGTTTTTGGTCTCTAACATTTTCAAAACATTGAAATTAATCCCTGCCGTCAACTTTGTTAAATGTAGGGGTGACGACAAGGACTAATTTCAGTAATTTGAAAACGTTAGAGACCAAAAACAATGAAAAAAAATATTAAAGACCAAACCCAAATTTAGGTGAAAGTTTAGAGACAAAAACACGTTTAATCCATATATATATTTATTATAACAAATTTCTACGTTGTATCAAAACTCTCGTAATGTGTGTCAAGTGAATTAAATGACTAATATCATTTATTGTATTTTCAGGGCTTGTGATGGCTTTAATCGGTTCTCTATTCAACATGCTTGTGGTAAGTAAACACTTTTTTATTTATGCCATTTTGTGTCTGTGTGAAGTCTAGAGTATGATCCTTTTCACTTCACAGGCCATGCAAATGCCTCAAACCAAAAGCCACACTATCTTTTCTATTTTATAGGATATTAAGTTTTATTGGCTGGTAAAGAGAAAAACTTTTTCTTTGTGATGATATTCTAAGTCTATATAGTTTAGTAAAAGCAAAAATGCTACGACTGAATATAGAGACTAGAAGAAATTCATTATTGATTCAATGAGAAAAAAAAGCCAAAGGCATACAGTTATATATAGCTAGACTCAAGCTCTGATAACAGCCTAACTGAACATGAGAAGCAAAAAGGGAAAAGAAAAAGAAAGCATAACATAAAGATTCTTTAAAACAAAAAGCTACTCTATTCAGTTTTACTAAGCAACTATCCTTGCTGGTCGATGTGGGACTTCATCTTCTTCTCATTTCTATTAGCCTCCCTCAAGCTGGAGGATGAGAAGATGTTTAATACTCCAAGCTTGGAAAGGAATCCGTTGAAATATTTTGGAAGCAAAGCCTTTGTGAAGAAGTCTACTATTTGGTTGTTGGAAGACACAGGCAGAAGCTTCATAAAACCATATTGGACTTTCTCTCTTACAAGGTGACAATCTATCTCAAGGTGCTTTATTCTTTCATGGAACACTAGGTTATTGGCAATATGGATTGCACTCTGATTATCACAAAATAGTACTGGTGGTTTGGAACAAGTTACACGGAGATCTTGAAGAAGATAGCTCAACCATTGTAGCTCACAAGTTGCTGAAGCAAGCGCCCTGTATTCAACTTCAGCAGATGATCTAGCAACAATGGGTTGCTTCTTGGCACGCCAAGAGATCAATGACTCTCCAAGGAAGAAGCAATGGCCAGATATAGACCTCCTTGAATCTCTACAGCCTCCCCAGTCAGCATTAGAGTATCCCTGCAACTGCAGTGTGGTAATTCGTGGAAAAAATAATCCAAGACCTGGATTGCCTTTCAAATATCGAAGAATTCTCAAAGCAGATTTGTGATGTGTGGCAGTAGGTGAACCCATGAACTGGCTTACTTACTGTGTTGCAAGAGTTATATCTGGACTTGTAGATGTGAGGTATATGAGTCTGCCCACCAGTCTCCTATAAGAGGAAATATTTGGAAAGTTTGGGCCTGAGTCTTGGTGAAGCTTGAGTGCAGGGTCAAGTGGAGTTGAAACTGGCTTGCAATCAGTATGGTTGCTATCCTCCAACAAATCAATGCAATACTATCTTTGACACAGAGAGATCCCAAGAGAAGAGTATACCACTTCCATTCCTAAAAAGTACTTAAGTATTCCCAGGTCTTTGATTCCAAAAGCAACATGTAGCTTACTCTTGACAGTTCTAAATTCAGTGAGGCTGTTTCCAAACAAGATCACATCACCCACATAAATCAGTAACCTAGTAAAAGAAGAACCAGTGAATTTCAAAAATAGGGAGTGGTATGCTGAAGCCTGTTGGTAACCAATATCAATGAGGGAATGAGGCAGCTTGTCATACCACTGTCTACTTTCCTTTTTGAGACCATACAAGGACTTTGTCAGTTTGCAGACTTTAGAAGGGGAAGAAACAGGCATACCTTGTGGGATGCACATATAGATGTCCTCCTTAAGATCACCATGCAAGAAGGCATTATTGACATCTAATTGGTGGTGATGCCAATGATGATGAGAAGCCAAAGCAAGAACCATCCTGATTGTGGTGATCTTAGCTACTGGGGAAAATGTATCAAGATAATCCAGCCCTTCAATCTGGTTATATCCTTTAGCAACCAATCTGGCCTTGTACCTTTCAACAGTTCCATTTGCCTTTCTTTTTATTTTGTAAACCCACTTGCTGCCAATAGGGATGACACCAGAAGGAAGATCCACAAATGACCATGTTCCATTGAGTTCAAGAGCTGAAATCTCTACATCCATGGCTTGTCTCCAACATTCCATTTGACTAGCTTCACTATAAGATTTAGGTTCCTGTTCTTGGCTAAGAAGGGAACTGTACATGGCATGTGAAGGAGACAAATTGGTATAAGAAACAAAAGAGGAAAGAGGAAATTGAGTACCTGATTGATCCCTCTGAGTAGTAGATGAATTGTAGAGATGGTCTTGCAAATATGCAGGTCTTTGTCTGTTTCTGAGGGATTTCCTGGGTGTAGGTAATTGTGATGATTGAGGAGAGGTAGGTAAGGAAACAACAGGTCCTGGTGGGGAAGGTGTATGAGGTGGAAGGGGTGGTGGGGATTGTAAGGAAGGTGTTGGTTGTTGTAAGGAAGGTGATGGTGGAGTGGAGCAAGTAGGGTGTATAAGGCATAAAGGTATAGAAGGGGAGACACCTGAAATAGCATTGTTAGACCAAGGAAAAATGAATTATTCAAAGGTTACATTTCTTGAAAGAACCAAATGTTTGGTATGTAAATCATATACTAAAAAGCCTTTGGTTCCAGGTTTAAAACTTACAAAAACTGACTTGTGACTTCTCAAGTCAAACTTAGATCTTTGATTGCTAAGTGTTGAAATGTAACACAAGCAACCAAATACCTTAAGATGAGACAAGTCAGCCTGTTGTCCGTAAAGCACAACAAAAGGAGATTGACCCTGCAGTAAAGGGGTAGGAATCTGGTTGATTAGATTCACTACATGGGCAGCAACCAATCCCCAAAAGGTTTTAGGTAGATGGGATTGAAAAAGAAGTGCTCTAGCAACATTTAAAATTTATTGATGCCTTCTTTCAACTCTGCCATTTTGCTGTGGGGTCTCAACACATGATCTTTGATGAAGAATGCCTTTATTTTGATAAAATGATTGCAAAAGAAATTCCGGTCCATTATCAGTTATAATTGCTTTAACATTGGCATTAAATTGAGTTTCTACCATTTTTGACAAAATTCTTAACAAGAACAACAACTTCAAACTTATGTTTCATAAAAATTATCCAAATAAACTTGCTATGATCATCCAAAATTGTGAAAAAAATATCTGTGTTTTTCAAGAGTAGCAGTTTTATAAGGGCCCCAAATATCCATGTGAATGAGATCAAAGGGCTTAGAAGCATTAGAAGTGTTGATGGAAAATGGCAATTTCTTTTGCTTTGCAAAATGGCAAACATCACAAATGTACTCTGTATTAAAAGGAATTAGATATGGATACAAGGCAGTAAGTAAATGCATTTTGGAAGTAGACAAATGTCCTAATCTAAAGTTCCAAATTGTTGTGTCAGGGAAGGAAAAGGCATTGGAGGTAAGGTTGTTGACTTGATGTGGAGCTGCTGGGAAGGTGGAAGATTCTGCATGCAAGTAGTACAATCCATCTAATAACTCAGTTGAACCAATAATCCTCATAGCGGTCAAGTCCTGAATGAAACAAGTGGTATGAGAGAAAGTCAGAATACAGTTAAGAGAGGTAATCAACTTAGAAATATAAATCAAGTTGATGGAGAAATCAGGTAAGTACAAGACATGATGAAGGGTCAAGGTGCTTGTTAATTGGACAATGCCAATGTGAGTAACATAAGTTAACAATCCATTGGGGAGTTTAACAGTAATTTTATTATGACTGAGAGAAACAAGGGAAATAAACAATGACATATCTAAACAGATATGATCTGTGGCTCCTGAGTCCAAAATCCAAGAAGATTTGGTGGATTGAGTAAGGGCTAAGGTGTAACAAGTACCTGTGTAAATGGATGAAGAGGTCTTAGGTGTATGGACCTGCTTGGTAGTGGAAACTGCTGCAACTTGAGGAGGCGGATTGCTAGTCATAACAGAAGGTTGGATCAAGGACATGAAGGCTTTGAATTGCTCAGGGGTCAATGAAACTTGGTAAGAAGCATCACTTCCAGCAGTGACAATTAGCCTATCATCATCACAGGCCTCTGACTGTTCTCCAATAACATTGTTGGTGGAGCTGGTATTTCTCACTCGAAAACCAGATGGATACCCATGCTTTTTATAGCAAACATCAACCGTGTGACCATGTCTTCCACAATAGCTGCAAACCTTGAGAGTGCATGCCTCTACCAGAATTAGAAGTAGTTTTGCTAATTAAAATGATTACCAAAGCCACCTCTGCCTCGAGTAAAATTTTTCTTCCCATCAACAACATATACAAATACTTGTGTGTCCTCTATTACAGAAGGGGAATCAAGAGGAAGAAGAGGAAATTCGCCTCTCATGTTGAACAACCAGATTCAAAACTTTGTTAATGTAAGGAAATGGGTCCATCATAAGAATTTGAGTAGTAACCACTTCATAGTCTTCAGTTAAGCCACTAAGAAACTTCATTATGAGGTCTTCTGCTCTGTAATCTTTTCCTAAGTGGCCAGTAACGCAGACACAACTAACAGTGCAGGAGCAAACAGGAAATGGACGAAAATTCTCTAGTTCTTCCCATAGAATAGTTAACTCAGTAAAGAATTGAGTAACTGAATTTGTACCTTGTTTGAGATTGGAAATATCTTGTTGTAATTCAAAAATCCGAACACGGTCGGCTTGAGAGAACCTATCCTTCAAAAGTTTCCATGCCACAACAGCCACCTCAATGTAGACAATTCCCTGTGCAATAGTGGGGTCAACAGAACTAAAAATCCAAGATAGATTGAGGTTATTGCAGTGTTCCCAGGCATCAAAACTAGGATCAAAAGTTGAAGGCATGGGGAGAGAGCCATTGACGAATTTGAACTTGTTCTTTGAGATTAAAGAGCGCTTCATTTCCCGAGCCTAGCTATCATAATTTTTGAGGTTGAGAAGCGGTGAAACAAGAGGAGTAGTTGGACTCTCACCTGGATGGATGTAGAAAACATTGAGAGGATTTAAAGCCGGATCGGTAGGAAGAGGAGGAGGATGGGAATTAGAGGCACCACCACTACCACCACCTCTTGCTATGGTTGCAAGAAGTCGCTGAGCTCTTGATACCATAAAAACAAAAATGCTACGACTGAATATAGAGAGATTAGAAGAAATTCATTATTGATTCAATGAGAAAAAAAGCCAAAGGCATACAGTTATATATAGCTAAACTCAAGCTCTGGTAACAGCCTAACCGAACGCGGGAAGCAAAAAGGGAAAAGAAAAGAAAGCATAACAGAAAGATTCTTTAAAATAGAAAGCTACTCTATTCAGTTTTACTAAGCAACTATCCTTGCTGGCAGATGTGGGACTTCATCTCTTCTCATTTCTATTAATTAGAATTCTTCAACATTATCAGTACATGATGCATGATAGAAGCCGGAAGGTTGAAAACCTCCTCTCTTTTTTTTTTGTGATGATATTCTATCTATATGAATATTTGGTTTAACATTAAAGAGTAATTAAATTTAAGTTTGTATTTCTCAATATATAATTATTTATAATATAAAAAATAGATGTGAGTTTATCACATTTATCACATTTTAATTTTAAATTAAGGGTAAAATAACATTTTAGTCCCTATAAAATACGCGAATTTTGATTTTCGTCCCTGTAAAATTTTTCTTTTTTATTTGATCCTTATAAAATATTTAAGCTATTTTTTTAGTCCCTGTTGTTGATTTCACTATCAATTACGAATGTCTCGAACATCCATCACAATTAGTAATCATATGTATTGTACCTTGGAACATTATACACAAATGTTAGCCTCTTTAAACACATTCAAAGACTATTTATGATATATATGAAGGAGGAAATGTACAAAGAATTTATGTTCAAATTGACCATGAAATTTGACTTTCTAAATGAGTTTAAGGAAGCTAACACTCTTATATAATGTGTTAGGGTACTTCTAAAGTATTATTGACTATTTTGGGTGTTCGAAACATCCACAATTAACAGTAGAATTAACATCCTGAAAGACTATCATAAATATTTTATAAGGATGAAATAAAAAAGAAAAATTTTCCAGGGACGAAAATCAAAACTCGGGTATTTTATAGGGACTAAAATGTTATTTTACCCTTAAATTAAACATTAAAAAACTAAATCGAAGGATCCACCCGTTGTGAGTAGGTAATATTTTATTGTTTGGTTACCAACAAATTGGACTTTTTCGATTCAAACCCCACTAAACCCAACCAAACACTTAACCCTGGCGTTTCTCAAAACTTTGGGGACGACTAATCCTAATCCAGCATTGAGTTTACTATATTATCGAGTTTTGCTTTCTTGGATATATACGTACATGGCAACACTTGTTTGGAGAAATATACTTACACGTATATAATTATCTCATGTTTTTTGGCAATATAATAACTTTTATCTACCTTAATAATGTTTGTTGGCAACAATTTGACTTGAATTAGATTCATATATTGTCTATTGTGCTTTCCTTTATTGTTATTGTTCCCGTTAATTTCTTGTAAATAATTCCAATGAAATTCATCTAATATGTGGAATGCAAAATATTTCAGTCGGTGATAATGCCAAGTTTATGTTTTCTGAAAATTGTGGGGAAAAAGGCTACAAATACACAGGTAATGGTGTTGCTAAATCTTGTACTTAATTTTTAATTATTTTATATTTTAGTATGTCATGAAATTTTTCTAGTGAAATGTATAATCTTGGACTTGTTTGTGTACTAAATAATATTTTTTTGAGTAAAAATTACACTAGCTAGGATGCTTAAATTACATTATGATCCTCTCATATATTAAAAAATACACTCTTCCTAAGAGATAAAAAAAAATTATAAAAATAATTCTTAGTTAGTAAGCAACTATAAACAACCTCATTTTTCTTCTCCTTAATTTTGAGTACTCTATTTTTTAGATTAGGTAGCTTTAATTATAAAAATTAGGTTAGATTAGCTAGCTGTTTATGATGCTAAGAATCACAATAAGAAAAAAAATCATTCATAAGAGACTTCTTAGTGTAATATATTATAGGAGTCTATAAAATTTTAAACAAGAAGGAACGACAGTACAATTTATATGTAATAAACTATGTGAGTGTAATTTTTTTTTCTAATTTTATATTCAACAACTAAATTACATACTACTAAATATGAATATCTAATATTTCATGCATGTTTGCTAAAACTTTTTAAGTATTGCATATCCCAAGATACATGCATGAACGCTTTCAGTGTTTTTCTTTTAGATTCTTCACATAATTAATTGCAAGTGGAAACCACCCTAAATCTATTCTCTTTTTAGTCTAATTTCAAAATTTTGTATAGTTGTATTCCCTTTCTTAAACAATGTCACATATTAAGTGAACTTATATAGGTAGCGTTTGATCGATAGTTTAAGCTTTAAATTGAGATAGATATAGTTTTACTTAGGGGTGGGAATAGGCTAGGTCAGGCTAGGCTTTGATTAAATAGGCCGGGCCTATTTCATAAATTCAAGGCCTAAGCCTGGCCTATTACCTATGATAGGCTTTTTTTTTAGGCATGGCCTGGCCTTTTTAGAAACCCGGTCTGGCCTGTTAGTCTATTTAAATGCCTTTATATGAAAAGGGACAATAAATCGATTTCTAAGCCCAAAAACTGCATGTATCCTGATTTTTCTTATCTAACATCTTAGTCAATACTCAATACTAAAATACATGATATTAGGCCTGCAAAATCCTTAACCCAAACCAATACAAACAAATAAAACATAAAAACAATTTACAAATTATAGATATATACTAATATAATAATATTAAGTGTATTTAAGTTCGTTATAACTTATAAGTTATAAGTAATTAATATTTATATAGTTTTAATATATTTACTAATTTTTAAATATAAATAGGTCGGCCTATCAGGCTTTGTAGGCTTGTAAGTTGGCCTAAGCCTAGCCTCTTTATTTAAATAGGCTTTTTAAAATGTCTGAACCTGACCTTTTTATTAAATAGGCTACGCCAGGTTAGGCTTTAATTAGGCTAGGCCATAGGCCCCTGTCGGCCCCTAGTTTTACTCCTCTTCTTTCATTTTACTCAAGTTCTCTTTTCCCTTACACTGTCAGGTGGCACTGAGCGTCATTATTGCGACATTGGGAATAATTTGTGCACTCCTTGGAACATATTACTCTTTGTTGAATATTGCAGATAGCTATTAAAACAGTCTTTCTACATTGGATGGTTGTGATGGGCTGTTGAAAAATGTTTCTGCATGACAAGTATAACTATTTGAATTAGAGAAATGTTGTTTGAACAACAATAAACACATTTACAACAAAGAAATAGGTAGAGAGAATAGAGAAAAAAATGTAGGACGTGATAAGTGATATGGTAGAGAGAGATAAAGAGAAAAAGTATGTGTGTTGTATAAGTGGTATATTTTTTTTTTGTTGTATAAATATATTATCTCTTTAAGCTATTGTAATAAGACCTTTTTTTTCTTGACACTTCGTCATTTATAGGTTTAAAATTTTGATGGAAATATATGCATGTCTTGGGATTATGTTGCAAAGTAATTAGCAAATGACTCACTAGTAGTTGCTCATTTGTTGCTTTAGTTTTTGGTTATGTGAGAGGCATTCTTCTCATGAGAAAGGGAAGGGACAGAGACAAGGTTATGACATTGAGATAATTAATTCGTACAATAAATTTATATAATGTTTATATAACACACTTTTTCTCTTTATTTCTCTCCATTATATCACCTATCACATCTCTTACTTTTCTTTCTTCTATTTTTACCTCTCTCATATAATATAGAGATGTTATATAATATTGTTGTAGGAATATGATTTCTCTATGGCATTAAGCTTAACAATGTCATAGGTAGAGTTAAAGCCAAAAAATGGGGTATTGGCTTTTGAAAACTCATTGTTTTCTTGCATAATATATGTTTTTTTGGTAATTTATCTACATGTGTTAGTTCAACAAAAAGATATATACGTTAAGCATGTAATCCTGAATTTTAGTTTAGATTATTGTGTACAGTGAAAATTACTGTTGGGAGAGATTTTCTTTGTCACCTTATCACATCTCGAAAGATTAATTTTTCATCTACTAGGTGAGAGGTAATTTTAAATATGGGTAAACTTGGCCTTTAACAGCCTTCATGTTTCTTCTTTTATTTTGGAAACCACTTTAGCAGCAAACCTTCTAAGTGCTTGTTTTACTTGTCTTTTTCCTGGGAGAATTGGTAGTTTATGTTCCATCAGACTTCGATCCAACCCAGGCATTTCTTCATCCAAGCAAAGCAGTCTATGAACTCTTGTAATATCCTAATCACCTCTGCCTGCACATCTAGTTTGACCATAGTACTTATGAAAACTGGTCTTCGAACCTATTCAGTTCCTAGATTGATTTCTTCTAGTTGGTCTGAGATTCGAACCTTGGCACTTTTTCTTCTTCGAACTCGAATCCCATATATAGGTCCATCATCATATATACAATCTCAAAGTTAGAGATTTCATTTGCCTTCTTTGTGAGGCATGTTGAGTCCTTCTCGTCCTCTTCATTTCTTCTTTCGGCCAACATGGTTGTTTCAAGTTTCCTGTCGGCCACATAGGCCGTTATTTTCTGCATGAAGTGATTCATGCTTTCCATGAGGCATTTATCATCTCTTGGGCCGTTTCAAGATCGACCTCCCTCTTCAAACAAAAACCCTTATGAGGGTCTAGGTGCAAAGTAAGGCACCTTAGAAGAATGCATTGCCGATTTAGAATCTAGCTCATATGGACCAATGTGAGCTAGGTTTTTCTCGAAGTCAGCCTCAACCAATCAATGGTTAGCAGAAAACACAGTTTGGTCTGCTTTGACCACTATTGCTTTTCCAGTTTCATCCCATATATAGAAACAATTTCTGATGCATTGTGGATGGCACCACACCTATGCCATGGATCCATTCTCTTCCAAGAAGCATGCTGAAACTTGCTTTGGTCTTTATGACCATGAACATGGTTGTTCTCACTATTCCTCCAACAACCAAGTCAAGTGCAACAATCCCCTCAGATCCTGATGATTTCCCTGCAAAATCAATAATTACTACATTATGGGGCATCATCCTATTTATAGACAGACCTCGTAACTTCTAAAGAAACTGCTCCTAACTGCCTCTAGACCCTTAAGGACTGATTCATCAACTGAAAATCCCACGTTCCCACGTCCTTTGCTGCGTTGGAGGACAAAACCCGCTTGTAACCACTTTTGGATGTGGATAAAGGCCCTACTGCTGATAGACTTCGAATGCATCTTTTTGGAGTTTTCCTTCGAACCCTGATGGCCAACTTCTAGCCTTAATACTTCGAACTATAAGTCACTGTTTCGAGACTCATTTAGCTTCGAGCTCGAGAACAATGTGCTCCTGGCCTTGGTTCGAATTCCTGCTAGCATGCCAATGTCTTCTGCTGGACTTAGCATAATTTTTCTGTTTTATACCAACAATTATTGTCTTCTATATTAACATATATGATTTTACACAAACATATATGATTGTATATATGTAGATAGACCCGCAATTTATTATAATTTGAAAAATTTGTCCAAATCTTTAGAAAAGCATGCACAATAGGATTGGACAAAAAACCAAACATGGAGCATGCATTGACTAAAGCTAGGTTATATGTTCATGAATTCTTAAGTGTAAAGGTAGAAAAGAAAGATATAGAGTGTGTTTGGTAAAACTAGCTAAAAAGCTAGTTGAAAGCTTAAAGGTAGCTGAAAGTTGAAAAGCCAGTTGATTTGATTGAATGTGTTTGGTAAAACTAGCTAAAAATGATAAAATGACATATAAGGACATCATTAATTATTAAATAATGATAAGTGAATGTGGTTAAGGGATAAACTTGTAATTAATTTTCAGCTAGTAGTTGAAAATTAGAGCTTTTTTAAAAAAACTACCTCAAGTACCTATTTAAGAAAAGCTAGTAGCTACCTTACCAAACACAACTGAAATGATTTTAGCTACTAATTTCAGTTTTCAGCTAGCTGAAAATGGATGAAATGACTTACCAAACACACTCATTGAAGCAAAGTTTAAAAATGGTTAGACATAAACTCAAGGTTTTCTAAATTGCTATGCTCCCATTATGGGAACCAGGTTCTCTCCATTTACTGGAATTGTCCGGTATGAGAGATATAGACACACACTATGTGTGGGCATTGATGGGTTTCTGGCAAGCGAACCACAAATCCAGCTGTATAATAGTAAAAAGAGTATCGTATCCACAAGGAACGATTAATCTATGTAAACTGTGATCTATTTATCAAGAGAAAACACGGTTTAGAGAGTATAGTTGCGGAATTGTAAATAGAAAGTATATATTAATTGGAATTAGAAAGGAAGAGTTAGAGACACTTTACTTGAATTAGGATTGGACTTCATATCATCTCACCCCTTGTGCATGTAAAAACTATCTATTATTTTAGGTTTACTCTATAATATTGTAGACAAACTTTATTGCTAAGACCCCAAGTTACCAGCGGCCTCACACACTCAAAGATAATCCATGCGGGCTCTCCCAAGCGACAGACTTACCCTCGGCTTATTTTGCTCTTTTTTTTAGTCAGCTTGTAAAGGAACTTAGTTGATAAACGAGGCCAACTCTGTAGACTCACCTTCGCTCAAGTACTATCACTACCCTCACTCATTAGGATACTCCTATGTTCGAATCCTGGATTCACAATCAACTAACCCTTTGTTATCGATAAACAGGCCTAATCGTGTGAACGCCCTTCGCTAAAGTACTGTCACTACCCATCGCTCATTAGTAACGCTCATGTGTCGGTTTTCTGATATTGAGTCCTCTTATTCAATCAGAGAGTGAGTTTCTTTGGAAGCCACTTCTCAACTCTCAGTCCTAATCAAAACTAACCTAATTAGTTGAGACTAGCCTATAACTCCAGACGCAAGAGTGGGAATTAGGGATTAAGTACAGAATAAGATTACCAATATTATAGACAAAGAGCTCAGAAATAATAATATAGAGTTTACATACACTTGGGGATAGAATCAATTACATTCAATCCTAATGGAGAGTTAACTACACGAGGTGGCCATACAAACCACCAAAGATGTTGTCACCATCTTCAATTCTTGTGAAGCGCTCCTCCTCTCCTACTCTAAACTTAGCTCTGGTGCATTATCACTGAAATATAGACTGATTACAATAATCGTGCACACCCGGGATTGGTGCAAGAGGTTCCTATTTATAGATTAAGGAAAGACAACGCAAATTGGGGAGAAATCTATCTAAAAAAGGCAACAGGGAACAAATCAGCGTGAGCTGCGCTATAGCGCAGGATTGAGCGCAACTTCCAAAGAGTCTGCGCTTCACCCTGCGCTGTAGCGCAGGTGAAGCGCAGGTAGCGTCCTGCAGCTCCAACTTTCTCTTTTTAATCTTGATTTCTCCCCGAGACTGGTTTTGGCATATTTGTCTTTCCTTGTTTCCCTTTATTTGATGATATCCTTGCATTTATTGAGCAATCCTTGATTTATTTGGGAAGCTTGTCTGCAGAATCCTTGATTGATTGGCAGTGATCTCCTCGTTAATGATCTCAAATCTTCTTTAAATCTTCATTAAATATCTTTAATCAATCTCAAATCTTGCAGATATCTTCCTCATTTGATGCTATCTATCCTTCGAATCAAATCTTTGCAATATCCTGCAAAAATCAGCAATATTTCTATCAAAATAGCATCAAATTCAAATCTCAGATTAATAAATACAATTTATCTAATATTTAATAAAAAGGGATTAAATTGGGGCAAAATTATCATTTTATCATTGATAAGTGAACTAAAAAGTACTCTAATTTATCAACTAATTTTGACTTATCAGAATCCCCCCAACTTAACTTCTTGCTTGTCCTCAAGCAAGAGACCATTTTGCAATAAAAAAATCAATTCTATTCCCAGTGTATCTCAACAATTAAAAAAATTCAAGGAAATATTCCTCAAACTCTTTCCTAAGTAGAAGTCAGTTTCCAATCATAAGAAAAATTCAGGATCAGGGGATGTTACCACATATCAATCAGAATAGGAATACAAACATCAATTAAACTTTCTCAATAATATCAATTAAAGCAGTAAGTGATAAACCAAGGAAATCTCCCATTCTCACGGGTAAGTTTCCCTCAATCTTTGTCACCACTGTTGAACAACTAGAATTGATAGTCCTTTCCAAAATCTGAACCTGCAAGCAGTTAATATGGATAAAAGGTCTTTATTAAGTTGTAATGAGGCTGGGCTATCAAGAAATCATGGTTTTTCTAGATATTCAAGGAACACTTTGAATAGAGAGCATCTTGTGATTGTGCTTCGGACTTTTCTCAATTCACCTGGTCATTCTTGAATGGTCACCCTTTTTCAGCTTGACCTCATTGTTTGAAGAAATTCTCCCCCCAACTTATTCAATTCCACACTTTTGTGCATAATTTTTTTTCAGTAAGAATAACATAGAAACTTTATTTGTGGGGGAGGATCCTTCTTTTGTGATTTCTTGTGCCTTCTCTTGAGTTTCTGTGACCAACCTCTTATCCCATGTTGTTGTGGTGCACCTTGCTCTCTATCCCAAGTGTTAAGGGACAGGTGATGTTCAATGAATATAGTTAGGGTGCATCAAGGAAAATATTCAAGCCTAAATGAGCAATCAATAAATGGAAATATTAAATTAGGGTTGGCTATTTGGCACTGAGCACAATAATAGAATCACAAAATATGCCTTTGTCACTTCCATATCTCTTCAAGCAAGCAAAAATTTAAAAATTCAAGCAATAACAGTTGACAAGCAGCGGTGAAAATCTCTCAATTTCAGTGTTTGGGCTCTCATCTCACCGGTTATTGGCTAAAATTCCTTGATAAAGCACTTAATGATTTTGATTAACTATCATGATAGGTTCTCTTGAGAAGTACCCTAATTCTAACTGATTATGGAATTAATCACAAAATCCTATCATCTTTCCTAGTCTAGTTAGTTAAACTACTAAATTACAGAGAATTTGAAAAAGTTACCTTGATTCCTAATTTCCTAAGGTCCTAAAAATTTTAAAAAATTCTAAATTTTTTTTAAAAAAATATGAAATACAAAACAAAAAAATCCTAATTAATAGAAAAATTAGTAGAAAATAAAAGAAAAACTAAAAGAAAGAAAACACCAGTATCAATCTTCATCCTTTGTATCCTGTAAGTTCTTGTCCTGTTGCTGCTCCATCCCCCTGGGAAAATAGGCCTATCCCCAGGCCACTGCAAGAATATCCGGAATTCTTCAAGCAGCATGCTCGGGTATGGGTCTAGTACTCCTGATTGGTTTGAGGGCAACTGGTCTTTATACTTTGCAGCAATCTGTGCAATTCATGAAGAACATGGAAGCTTATTTAACCAATTTACATGCATAATTCAAAGAATTAATATTTTCACAACAAAAGTTCAGTGCACTTTGGTAATGACTTCCTAAAAACAAATCATACTCATTTGTTTTGCAAGCATTCAATCAATCCATGGAAAGTGAAAGTTCAAGATTTTTGAAAGAAACAGAGTATAACACTTTCAAATTTAATAACTCACAAAACAAAGAGCATTTCAATCAAGCAAATTGTTCTTCATATTCCACACAGCCAAAATCACATTCAAGATAGCAATAGTCAATAATATTCACAATCCTAAAGTTGCTACCCTAAAGTGCAAATCATAAAAATAGAGTAAATGAAGAATTCAATTGGTAAAAATTAAAGAAAAACATAACTGAAAGTTTCAAAATTGATGGAAGATTGTGAGTGGAAAGAGTGAAAAGAAGAGCTTAGGAAGTAAAGAAACAGTACATAAGAAAAGAAAAGATTTTTTTAAAAAAAAAATTCGTATCCTGCGCTTCACCCTGTTGCTACAGCGCAAGTGAAGCGCAGAATACAATGACTAAAATTGCATATTTGTGTTTTACCTGCGCTACAACGCAGGTTGAAGCGCAGAAAATAGAATGCAATTTTGCAATTTTCAGTCACGTTTTCTGCTACTTCCTATTTTTTAAAAAAATTTATTTTCCACAAACTTATTCCAATCAATTTTGAAAATTTCCTAAATCCTAAAAAATGCAAAATCCTAATTAACATCAAGAAAATAAAAAAAAACGAAAATTAATTAAAACTTTAAAAATCTCTGGGTTGCCTCATAGAAAGCGCATGTTTAACGTCTAATAGCTCGACGCTTGTTCCCTCAAGGTGGCTGAAATTGAAATATTTTGATGAGCCTGTGAGTTGCACCATTCATTTTTTTGGCCTGTAAATCTCCCCATAATCTTGCCTTGGAGCAATCTGTCATTTTCTTTATTTTCTTGCTCTCATGTGCATGAGTCTTCTTTTCCTGAAGCTTGAATGATTCACAAATGATTTCTCTCAATTTCTTTGCTTCGGGGGGTTCTTTGACATGAAACACACTTGACCACTTGATCTTCAATCTGGCTCTAGGCTCTTAATTTAATTCTAGCTTGATTTTTCTTCTCTTTGCCTTGTCCTGGTCAGTGTGATTGCAGGCCTTCCTTTTGTGAGGTCTGGAAGGTTGATCATTTGTACCATGCCTTTCTTGATCTTCCTTTGGAGGACTCGTGGATAAGGCAAAGTCTTTGTTCTTGAAATCACTTCCCTTCCTTCCTCGGGCTTTGATTCACCATCTCCCTGTTCACTCCTTTTCTCTTTTTCTTGATCATGTACACCCTCATCTGTTTTATTCTCTTTCTCCCTTTCACAGTTAGGCTCTTCTTCAAGCACCATCTTTTATGTTTCCTCCTCTCCTTTTTCTTCTTCTTCTTCTGCTGCACCTTCTTCTTCCTTTTCTTCTCCAGCTCCTCTTTCTTGTGTTTCTTCAGATTCATCTTCTTTTTCTTATTCTTCATCAGCCAGACTATCATTGATTTCCTCCCCTATCAGCTGAACAATGTCATCGCACTGCTCTTCGGGGTTGGGTAATGCATTTGCTGAAGATTGCTTGTTCCTACGGTTGATCATATTTTTTATCTCGTCTAGTACGAGGCCAGCGGTTAGTCCTTCTCTTTCACAATACAGCTGAAATGGCATAAATTCATCCCCCTTTTCTTTAATAAAATTGTCACTATATGAATGCCCTTCTGAGATTTGTTCTGACTGTTGGTTAGCTATTGCTTCTGCTATCTCTTCAATTGTTGCATCAGGAGACTCTTTCTTCTTGTTGAGCAGTTCCAACATGGTGTCAGTGTTTCTTCTTGCTTCTTCTCTTTCCTTCTGAAGTTTTGACTCCCTTTGTTCTGCTAGTCGTGCTATCAAAGCATCATTCTTTCTTCTTGTTTCTTCTTTCTCCTTGTGTAATTGTATATTGCCTTGATGAATTTCTTCAATACTCTTGCAAATTCTGGACTCCCTTTGTTCTGCCATCTGTTTTAACAAAGCGTCAATGCTTCGTCTTCGCTCTTCGCTCTCTTTCTGGAATTGTATATTGCTTTGATTGAATTCTTCCAAAAGCTTATAAAATTGGGAGTCTCTTTGTTGATAGGGAGAGTAACTTTGCTGTTGTTGAAAAGAAGGTTGCATGTGGAGTGAAACGTCATCTTGGTGCCTCCCAAAATTTTGGTTCTGATAACTTCCCCAATCCTGTGAAAAATTGTTAGAATAATTGTTGTAATTAGAGAAGTTACCTTGAATCGATGCATGAGAGGAGTAACTTGGTTCTTGCCACCTAACATAATCTCCAATGGTTCTCCTTGGTTGATTTTGCCATTCATAAGCCATGTGACATTTACTTCACTTGAGGTGGTTGAACAGAGAGTGTTGAGATTGTCTCCTTGAGCTCTGCCCCTTTTTCTGTTACCTGTTTTCTCAAGAGAAATAATCAAGATGCTCAAACAAAGAGAAAAATAAAATAAAAAAAATAATTTATAATAATTTTTTTAAATAAAAAATAATAATAATAATAATAAATATTTTTTAAAAAAATAATAAATAATAATAATATTTTTTAAAGAAAATAATTAAAATAAAATAATAAAATATTTTTGTTTTCTTCTCAACTTCTCCCTTGTCTCCTTTCCTTGTTTCTACTTTTGTTCTTCCTTGATGTCCTTCCTATTTCTGCTTCAAGTGGTAATTGATTGGGGGACACCTGGCCTTTCAAAAACATAAACAAGAAACTAAAAAAAAGTAAGTGTGGAAGAAAGATTATAAATTTCCTAAAAATAATAAAAATTTCCTAAAATAATAAGAAGAATAAATAAAAGAAATCCTAAGATAGATATTCTTGATAATTAGACCTCCAAGTTCTACACGAATTGGAAACCGTTCCCCGGCAACGGCGCCAAAAATACTTGATGGGTTTCTGGCAAGCGAACCACAAATCCAACAGTATAATAGTAAGAAGAGTATCGTATCCACAGGGAACGGTTAATCTATGTAGATTGTGATCTATTTATCAAGAGAAAGCACGGTTTAGAGAGTATAGTTGTGGAATTGTAAATAGAAAGAAAATATTAATTGGAATTAGAAAGGAAGAGTTAGAGACACTTTACTTGGATTAGGATTGGACTTCATATCATCTCACCCCTTGTGCATGTAAAAACTATCTATTATTTTAGGTTTACTCTATAATACTGTAGACAGACTTTATTGCTAAGACCCCGAGTTACCAGCGGCCTCACACACTCAAAGATAATCCATGCGGGCTCTCCCAAGCGACAGACTTACCCTCGGCTTATTTTGCCCTTTTTTTAGTCAGTTTGTAAAGGAACTTAGTTGATAAACGAGGCCAACTCTATAGACTCACCTTCGCTCAAGTACTGTCACTACCCTCACTCATTAGGATACGCCTATGTTCGAATCCTGGATTCACAATCAACTAACCATTTGCTATCGATAAACAGGCCTAATCCTGCCCTTCGCTAAAGTACTGTCACTAACCATCACTCATTAGTAACGCTCATGTGTCGGTTTTCTGATATCGAGTCCTCTTATTCAATCAAAGAGTGAGTTTCTTTGGAAGCCACTTCTCAACTCTCAGTCCTAATCAAAACTAACCTAGTTAGTTGAGACTAGCCTATAACTCCAGACGCAAGCGTGGGAATTAGGGATTAAGTACAGAATAAGATTACCAATATTATAGACAAAGAGCTCAAAAATAATAATATAGAGTTTACATACACTTGGGGATATAATCAATTACATTCAATCTTAATGGAGAGTTAACTACACGAGGTAGCCATACAAACCACCGAAGATGCTGTCACCATCTTCAATCCTTGTGAAGCGCTCCTCCTCTCCTACTCTAAACTTATCTCTGGTGCATTATCACTGAAATATAGACTGATTACAATAATCGTGCACACCCGGGGATTGGTGCAAGAGGTTCCTATTTATAGATTAAGGAAAGACAACGCAAATTGGGGAGAAATCTATCTAAAAAAGGCAACAGGGAACAAATCAGCGTGAAGCGCAGGATTGAGCGCAACTTCCAGAGAGTCTGCGCTTCACCCTGCGCTGTAGCGCAGGTGAAGCGCAGGTAGCGTCCTGCAGCTCCAACTTTCTCTTTTTAATCTTGATTTCTCCCCGAGACTGGTTTTGGCATATTTGTCTTTCCTTGTTTCCCTTTATTTGATGATATCCTTGCATTTATTGAGCAATCCTTGATTTATTTGGGAAGCTTGTCTGCAGAATCCTTGATTGATTGACAGTGATCTCCTCGTTAATGATCTCAAATCTTCTTTAAACCTTCATTAAATATCTTTAATCAATATCAAATCTTGCAGATATCTTCCTCATTTGATGTTATCTATCCTTCAAATCAAATCTTTGCAATATCCTGCAAAAATCAGCAATATTTCTATCAAAATAGCATCAAATTCAAATCTCAGATTAATAAATACAATTTATCTAATATTTAATAAAAAGGGATTAAATTGGGGCAAAATTATCATTTTATCCTTGATAAGTGAACTAAAAAGTAGTCTAATTTATCAACTAATTTTCACTTATCAGGCATACCGGGCAATTCCAGTATTGGAGAGGATTTTAATCCGCCACTAGTAGGTGACCCGTGCCTTCGCACGGGTAAATTGATAGTATGATTTATGTTGCCCGTGCTTCGCACGGGATAAAATATTAGATATCATAAATACTTATATATTAAGAGAATATGTTTTAATATAATAATAAAAAAGAAAAAAATGTATGAGAAAAAAAGAAAAAAAATGGTAAGAGCAAGACTGCCTCCTGTGGTTCATTAAAAAAATTACTCTTATAATAAAACAAATTATAGGAACGAATAATTAGTGAAAATAATTTAATATAATAAAAAAAAGAAAACAAAAGTTCGATAGAAATAAAAGAAAACGACAAAAGCAAGACTCTCCCGTGGAAGATACTTGTTATTCATTGTTTAAAAAATCATTACTAAATTGAGAATGAAAACACCCAAAAAAACGGAAGGTTGAAAACACGACACATGTATTGTGGGAGCAATTTTAATATAGAGTAAATAGAATATATAAAATGGTAGGAACGAGACTGTCTCCCGTGGAATAATAATTAAAATAGTTCATAAAATAATTAAATAACTTACATTATATATAGAAGCAAAATAAATAGAGATATAATTTTGATAAAAAATAAAATAAAAGTAAAAAGGATAATAAAAAAGAAAATTAATGTGTGAGAAAAAATAAAATGTTTGGAACAGAACTGTCTCCCGTGGAGAATAGTCGCAGTTTATAAAAATTTATTTTATAATGAAACATATTAATAAAAATGAATAATGATAGAAAATATTTTAATATCATAATAAAAAAAGAAAATGAAAGTGAGATAAAAAAATAAAATAAAAAATGAAAACGATAGGATTAAAATTGACTCCCGTGGAGGATTCCCGTGATTCATAAAAAAACACTACAATAGAAGAAAAATAAATAGATATATAATTTTGATAAAAAAATAAAGTGAGATTAAAAAAGAATAATGAGAGTAAATATTTTAATATCACAATAAAATAGAAATTGAACGTGAGATAAAAAATAAAAGAAAAAAAACGACAGGATTAAAACTGTCTCCCGTAAAGGATACCCGTTATTAAAAAAATACAGTACAATAGAAGGTAAATAAATAGATATATAATTTTGATAAAATAATAAAAAAAGTAAAAAGGATGATGTGATGTTTTTAAGAGGGAAAATTTTCATTCTAGAGTTAACACGTGTTGAGCTTGTAATCAGGTTTCTAAATAGATAAATTGCCTCCCGTGAAGGATTCTCGTGATTCATAAAAAAACACTACAATAGAAGAAAAATAAATAGATATATAATTTTGATAATAAAATAAAATGAAAGTAAAAAGGATAATAAAAAAAGTAAATTAATGTGTGAGAAAAATAAAATGGTAGAAACAGGACTGTCTCCCGTGAAGAATACCTGCTGTTCATAAAAAAATTATTTTATAATGAAACATATTAATAAAAACAAATAATAAGAAAAAATATTTTAATATCATACTAAAAAAAGAAAATGAAAGTGAGATTAAAAAATAAAAGAAAAAAAGAAAACGACAGGATTAAAATTGCCTCCCGTGGAAGATTCCCGTGATTCGTAAAAAAACACTACAATAGAAGCTAAATAAATGAAGATATAATTTTGATAAAAAATAAAAAAGAAAGTTAAAATGATAATAAAGAAAAAGTGAGAATAAATAAAATGGTAGGAACATGACTGTCTCCCGTGGAGAATACCCGCAGTTCACAAAAAAAATTCTTTTATAATGAAACATATTTAAAAAATGAATAATGTGAGTAAATATTTTAATATCATAATAAAAAAGAAATTGAACGTGAGATAAAAAATAAAAATAAAAACGACAGGATCAAGATTGCCTCCCGTGAAGAATACCCGTGATTAGAAAAAATACAGTACAATAGAAGGTAAATAAATAGATATATAATTTTGATAAAATAAAAGAAAAAGTAAAAAGGATGATGTGATACTTTTAAGAGGGAAAATTTTCATTCTAGAGATGACACATGTCCAGCTTGTAATCAGGATTCTAAATAGATAAATAGATAGATTAAAAAATAAAAGTATGATGAAAAAGAAAATAAAAAAAAAGAAAGAACGTAAAAAGGAAAAGGAGAGAAAGGCGATATAAGGTATAACCGTAAAAAAAGAAAAATAGCTGTGCAAACCTTTCTCCACTGTCACACGCATATACAACTGTGCAGACATTCAACAGATTTTTGAGAAGCTTTTTGTGTATCAGTATTCAGTATTGCAAGTTTGACTAAAAGACTTTCATCAAACTTATTATATTATATAATATAATAAATCTATACATAATATAAAGAGACAAAGGTGAGGCATATTAAAAAAAGAAGCAGCAAAATGAAATGACAGGAGACGCTACGTGTAAGTGTGTAAACAAAATTAACAGTAGGTAGATAAATAGATTACGTAGTAGCGGTGTTCCTGGGTCTGATTGGGTTTGGGATTTTTTTGACCCGACCCAAGACAAGGAGGTGGGTTGGGTCGGTTCGTGTGGGAAAATTATGGGTAAAAAAATCGACCAGACCTGAGAATACATAGGTTGGGTCGGGTGGGTTGGTCGGGTTGTACCTTTTGCTTTGGGCCAGAAAAAAAACACCAAAAACATTTTTTTAAACAATTTTTTGACTTGACAAAAAAAAAAAAAGCTTCTTAGGTCAGAAAAAAATTCTTTGACAGAAAAAATAGTTTCTTGGGTAAAAAAAGGCCAATTTTTTTTTTGTATATATATCTATTTTTTTGGTGATTTAAAAAAAGCCCTTCGGCCCAAAAATAAAACCTCTACTCGGATTGGGTCGGGTTGACAAAACCCAAACCCATTACCCGAACCATCCGTGCTCGATTTTATTTTTCTCTGACCGGGTCTACCCGAGAACCCGACTAACCCGAACCCATCAGGTCGGGTTCAACCCGCCGGGTTGGCCGGGTTGACCCAACCCATGATCACCCCTATTACGTAGGGTGATAGCACACAGGAAGCTATATACCTTATATTGGTTCCACACCGTTCTAACTAACATATAGGCATGACCCCGACACTTGAAGCTATATATATACCTTATGACACGGGAAGCTATATACCTTATGACACTTGCTTCGTATGAACATTTCAATCTATCTAGCTACAGATAATAAATTCATACAACAACTCATATAACATACATTTTTCTCTCTATATCTCTCTATCACGGCGCGATTTATTATACAACCCTCGGTTGGGAGTTGTAAGTTACGACCGTGTGTTGCTGTCAAATTGTGGGTCGTTGGATTAATAATAAAATATTGTAACGGCTTAGATTTAATTTCGGTGAATATATCCCTTACTTTAGTAGCTAAAACAGATATTTTTGTAGTGGTCCTTGTACTCTTTTGAAATTCATCTATGAATTAATGGGTTAGGAAGCTTTCTCCAGGGGCATGAACGGGTGTTGAATGTTGAAGGTTAAAGCTTTCTCCAACTCCTTGGACTTTTTATTCAAGTAAGGTTTATTGTTCGAAACGAAGGTCTGTGTTCATTTATTTGGTTATGTGTTCCAAATACCCAAGGCATAGATGAAGTTGGGGCTTGTTGATGGTTTTGAGTTCCAAATACTTCCTGGACTTGAGGGACCCAGGAACACAATGATTGGTTGTTCGA
This sequence comes from Sesbania bispinosa, assembly GCA_026901365.1. Lineage (NCBI taxonomy): Eukaryota > Viridiplantae > Streptophyta > Magnoliopsida > Fabales > Fabaceae > Sesbania > Sesbania bispinosa. The sequence goes on from QLOH01000269.1 coordinate 669,081, forward strand.
AGGAAGAAAAAAAAAACATTTGCAACCGAGAAGGACTCTTTGGGTGGTGCTAGATTAATTTCACAAGACTGAATGTGAGTTTACTGCCATAAACAGGAAAAGAAGAACTCTACAGGTGTACAACGTGTTCAAATAAATCGGGAATGGCCAATCACAGTAAAACTTTGACCACATTACCTCAAATCCACCACTTCACCTAAAATCGCACCTCAATCTGCACAAAGGGGTACGTCTTCAACTGCTTCTCCTGTCGCTTGTGGGCTTCTGCTACGGCCGCGCGAGGTAATGCCTCTCCAACAATAGGGTTCCACCAAAGAACATGTTCTACTGTCAAATATATACTTGGGACTAATTTGCAAAATTCAAAAGATCTATTTTGCTGAAAAAGGACCGCGTGCTAATGTAATTACCAAATGGACCCACGGTTGTAACTTACATCCTTCTTCTCACGGTTGTATAATAGTGGCCACCCTCTATCACATCACATATCACATCCCACATTTTTCTCTCTTCTTCATCTTTTCTCTCTTTCTCTCTCAAAGTTGTATGTTGTATGGTAGTATGCAGGGACGGATGTAGAGGGGGGCAAGTGGGGGCCTTGGCTCCCCTCCCTCAACAATAAATATATACATGGTATTTTTTTAAAACAAAAATTTATACATTACATATTTTATAGTCATTCTTTACATTTAAATTGTGTTTTTTATTGGTGTAATTTTATGTCCATATAAAGTATCTTTTATTCTTTTTTATTTGACTTGATAAACAAATTTTAAACTAATATTATTTCTATAGTTTACATATTTATAACCCTTTTAAATGATTTTGGACCCCTTCCCATGGTTTCTAGATCCGTCCCTGGTAGTATAATTATCATTTCTCATCTATCTAATAGCTCGACTAAAAATTTGGGATACTGAGGAGATTTTGTCCAATCACATGCACTTTCCAAGTCTTTTCTATTTATTTATTTATAAACAACTCCTTTCATAACAATAAATTCTTGTTTCTTGATTTTTTGAGAGATTATTGAGAGACATGATCCTATCATATTAGAAGCCAATTAACTTTATAATCATCTTTGTTCTTTTCGCAACCATTACTTTGGAAGCATCCATAAAGGATAAAAATTAGATAACTTACGTGACTTAGTTTTCAAGTTGGGAAATCACTCCCCAAAACGATGTGGGTATGATTCAATTAGCCCCTCCATGTACTCCAAGTGACATTACCTAGCTACTTCAATTTAAATTTATATTCCCCTTATTCAAAGCCTAGCAAGATTGGATGGTCTAGATTGTCTACATTTATGACAAAGAAAAAGCAATTCAAAAAGCATCCCTTGCGGCTTTTATGAGTTTGGAAGTTCATTCTCGTCAATCTGTGAGACAAAAACAAACGTGCCATTTGCTTATACATTTGTATTGAGTGACCGGTTTGCTCGGAATCTCACGTTTATAGATAAATTATTCATATTACAGTTTATACAATACATTTTTTATTTTTATTTCTCATCATCACATCGATCAACTATCACATTTACATTTCTCTCTTCTATTCTTATAAAAAGACATTGGCACTTAATGCAATTATTTATAAATATTTTGGTGTTTGTGATGTATATATACTTGAAAACTGAATTAATCGTGTCTATTAAAAGCTTGAAAAATAAGATGATTTAATCTTGATCATGTAATCAAGGAAAAAATATGTTTTTCGTCCCTATAGTTTTGGTCAACTTTGGTTTTCGTCCCTATACTTTAAATCCTTTGTTTTTTATCTCTGAACTTTCTAAATCCCCAAATCATGGTCCCTGACCGTTATTGAGATATGTTAACCTGATAAGTTGGATAACAAAAGTTACATGTTAGCCTCAATAGTGGACCCCAAATAGCCGACTCATCTAATTAATCTTTTTTTATTAATTTTTTAATTATTAAAATAAGCATAATAATGGATTTAGGTTTTGTATCGGGTAAAATTGTTCAGATGAAACCCTAATTTAGCAATTAGGATTATTTTAATAATTAAAATTTAATAAAAAAATTAATTAGATGATCAGTCAGTTATTTAGGACTCACTATTGAAGCTGACATGTAACTTTTGTTAGTTAGCTCATAAGGTTAGCAGATCTCACTGACGAGCAGGGACCACGATTGGAGGGCTTAGAAAGTTTAGGGACAAAAAACACGAGGTTTAAAGTACAGGGACGAAAACTAAAGTTGACCGAAACTATAGGGACGAAAAACATATTTTTTCTTATAATCAATATACAAATGATTAAGATTATTTTACTAATTAATTTAAAATCGAGGACGAAAGTACTATTTTATTTATATATTTTTCTCATAAAAGTATGGGAATTGATTACAAATGTATTCTTTCGATCTAAATTTGGAAGTTTTATAAAATAATAATAGAATTGTGATCAGGTTTGGAAACTGAGAGATTTTTAAGATGAAGGGTTTTATTTTCTTCATGAAAAATTGTAATAAATAGTTGTATTCTTTCATTTAAAACAAAGAGGTGTGGTAGTTCGTTCTATTGGAGTTTAATTGCTTTATTTTAAATAATTAGTTGTATTCATTTATTCAAATTAAAAAAAACATGTCAATTCATAATTAAAAAGGTGTGACATAGATACCTCTTGAAAAAAGTGTGACTTTTCATTAAACGATATCTTGAATAAATGTGACTACTCTTCATGAATAAGCATGAAGTGCCTATAAATAGGGGTTTTCTCCCGCACAAAAACACTTTTTCCTACTTCATTCTCTCCCCTCATTCATAAATTCATTTTGCTTTTGCTTGTAGTGCACAAGAAGTAGAAATATAATTATCATTTTGTAAAAGTCATTGTTGCTATGACTTGAGTTTTGGAAGTGCAAGACATATACTCATGGTCTTCAGTGTATGTTGAAGGAAATTTACCATCACATTCAAGTTTGTCATTGGAAGGGGCAAATTAAGCCTAAACAAAAGTGTTTACACGCCTTAAAAACATTGCACTACAAGAAATTCGCAAATTGACGACGGTCAAAAGTCGTCACTAGAAGAGAAAAATCGTCGTTACCAGACAATTAATGACGGCTTAGCGACGACCACACAGACGTCGGTAAAGTGCACGTCGTTAATACAATAGCGACATGCAAAAACAGTCATCGCTAAGTAGCATATGCTAACCTGACGCTAAAATCTTCGTTAAGTTGAAGTAGGTCGCAACTTGAAATAATCAAAGGGTCGTCGCTAAGTCGTCACAACATAGCGCAAAGCGACGGCTGTAGCCATCGCTAATAAATTAATTTTTCTTTAAACTAGTGATGGCCCTGACCATAGCTAATAATTTTATTAATTTTTTAATTTAATTTACGATTTTATATTTAATTTTATTTTTATGGGAAAAGAGTATAAAACCACCTTGAACTTTTTCCCTTTTACAAATAGGCACCATGAACTTTTAATTTGTCTCAATTAATCCTTAAACTCTTATCATTATTAACATGGGTCCGTTCATTAATATCAAGTTAAATAATTACCATAACCAATCTTAATCTTTCGAGATTTTTTATTTCAAATATTAAAAAGACATAAAAGATTAAAATTTACGTATTTTTTATTTTTCAATTATATCAAATTTCAAGATTTTTGAAAATTTAAAAGCGAAATATGACCATGTGTTCTATTAATTTAGACTTTTTTTTCTTATTTTTTGATTTTTGAAACTTTATTTTATATAATTTTAATATTTTAAACACAATTTTGAATGGTTGAGATTATATTTGTTAATTTTTTAACTCCATGCTAATAAAAAATGACATATTGCAACAATGATGAAATTTTAAGGATTAATTAGGACAAAATAAAAGTTTATGGTGCCTATTTACAAAAGGATAAAAGTTAAGGGTGCTTATATACTCTTTTTCCCTATTTTTATTTACGGACTTACGATTTAATCATTATAGAAATTCAATTTTTATTTGTTTTATAATTTTTTATATCATATTTGTTAACGATCTAAAATATAAAAAAATAATAAATAATATATAAAAACACTCGTATAGAAAATAAAAATATATATAAGTACATATATTTGTAAACAAACATAAGTCAATAAAAAGAAAAAAAGTCATGGTTGATGGCAACGGCGCTCTCCCGGAGGGATGGACTTCCTCTAATATGATATTTTTATTAAATAATTATATATATATATAAGTGCGGGTATGGGCGGATTGGGCATCAAAGTGCCCGTTACCCGCGCTCATCCCCATGAAAAAATGCGGGTTTTTGTCAGTACCATACCCATACCCGTGTTACGAATTTTTACCCTGTCCATTACGGGTAATTTTTACGGGGTAGCGATAAAACATGAGTTCAATTGCCCTCCCTAATTTTAGATAAGGCATCAGCCACCGAATTACAAAGTCCAGGAACAAACTTTAAACTAAAGCTAGAAAAAGTTAATGATTTGCATCTACACTCCTTTCCGTACGAGGTCAGAGAAAAATAAGACAAGTCTTGTTCCCTATTCACCCATCTACACCTGCAGGAGCAAAAAATCTTTTGTTTTTTTTGGCAGAATAATTTTACGTGGATAGATCCACTAATGAATAGGTACTTGGATGTGTCTTAAGCCCAGCTGAGACAATTATTTTTCTACAACATTTTCTTCCCAACACACAGGAACATGATTAGCAGCAGCTGCCATCACTCTTCCTTCGTGGTCCCCTAAAGACGACACCAAATCCATTAATATCAATAATTTTAATGATATTGATATATTATAAATTTAATTTTAATTATATAAAAAAATATTTTTATCCACATGTTACGTGGATTAATATACTAGTTGTACTAACAATTAATGTCATGTCAATTCTCTATTTATTTAAGGGAAAATTACACTCACCTCCCCTAAGGTTTGTCTAAATAACAAAGATCTCCCCTCTAGTTTTTAAAATGCAGAAACCTCCCTTCTCATTGACACTATGAGGATTATCTAGGGATATTAACGAGGTGAAACAAATTATACACTACTTGCATCCATACTTACTAGAATTAATAGCTACTCATACAGGTAAAAGATATTTACGAGTATCCATTAATATTTAAAAATTCAAAATTTATAGAAAAAAAGAGAGAAAATGACCTATAATATATTATGATATCATATTATATTAATTTTATATAATATAAATAAAAATTATATAATATTATTACAAGTTAATGTATTGAAAATATTATTATAAAATAATAAAATAATAAAATTAAATTTTATCTCATCATAAAATAATAAAAAAATTAATATTTTATCATATTTAATAGAAATATATTTTAATGACTATGCGGGTATCCGCGGGACGAGTAATATAATATTTGTCTCCTCTCATTTAATAAATATGTGGGTACTAGTTGCTGGTATATAGATAAATATCTACAGGTACGAGTTTTTTTTTATCATATCACTTTAGACAAGGGAGGTGAGTGCATTTCAAAAACTAGAGGAGAAATATTTGTTATTTAGACATACCTCAGGGGAGGTGAGTGCAATTTTCCCTTATTTTAATGCTTGTAAGTCCTATAAATTTATTATATAACATTATAGTACCTTATATTATGTGTTTTATAATTTAATACATTTATCAACTTTCTATATTATATTTTTTAGATCTCACTCTAGAGAGTGAGTGAGTGACTCACTTTCAACACTCTCCCTATCATTAATCCACGTCATAACTTGTTTCCTACAACAGAGAATTTTACCGCGTGTGTAATACACCCCATTTCCTACTAACATATAATCTCATATAAGTGGGATCCAAATTTTTTTCTAAAATATTTCACGTACAATTTCTCATTCTCATAATTCTCCACGGATTTCTACTTCCCTGAATCAAATGTAAACTCTAATAAATCTGTAATTCATCTTTCACAATCTTTGGAAAATTTAATTTTCTTTCTTTCCTTTCTCACTCTCTCATAATTCTCATATCCACGTTCTTTTTATTTCTTATTTCACATTCTCCATTGGTTTGTATTTCAAAGAATCAAATAGAATCTGTAAAAATATATAAATATCTATAAGTTATATCTCACCCGACTCTCGTATATTTTTCTTTCACCAAATATGATCTTTAATTTTAAATGTCATCTTTTCATTTCTAAATAAAGAGAAATAATTAATAGAAAGATAATATAAAAAAGGAAATAAGGAAAAAAGTTAAAAATTAATTATGTTTAAAAAAATATATAGATAAAAAGTGAAAGAATCATAAAGAGGTAATACTACATAATATATAAAATATTTGGGGGCCAAATTAAGTCAATAATAAAATATTTTATGTAGTATTTATATAATTAATAAAAAGATTGATTTGATTTCTCACTTTCTCATAATGCTCAAATACACATCGGTTTGATTTCTCACTTCATCTTGTGACAATAGTGTGCAAATATACACATAACACAAATAAAAATGATCTCCTCCCCCTCCTTTCTAAAAGTGGGATCATCTTCTACAAGTGTTCAATAATAGGGGTGTATAGCGGGTCCGATCCAACCCGCGAACCCAATTGACCCAACCTAACCCGAAGGATATTTAACGGTTTGGTTCGGATTTCGGTTCGGTTCGGACATTTTCTTTCAAACCCGATCTGGTTCGGTTCGGGTATCGGATTTGCCTATCTTGAACCCGATAGACCCGAACCAAACCAAACCAAGAAAAGAAACCTTAATCTTATTTCATTTTCCTTCCCATAGAGAACAAAAATAGGCGCAACGACAACACAAGTAACGGTGGTTCCCCAAACCCTATTTCATTTGCTCCTCTCATTTTATGTTTCCCTATTTCTTTTCTTTTTTTCATGTTATATTTTAATTTCATGTCATCTTCCACATTTTTTTTAAAAAAAAAGGAAAAATGTTCATGACTCGATGATCCAACCCAACCCGAACACATTCGGGTTGGTTCGGGTCGGGTTACTCAGCCAAAAAATACATAACCCGAACCAACCCAACCCACCATCATTCTAGTGGTTCGGACCTAATACCACCGCAAACCCGACCCGACCCGACCCGATTACACCCATATTCAATAATGTTTATGGCTCTGACTTTATGAGAGTGGGTTTGTTCTTTTGTTTTTAATGTTTGGTATTTATCCTTATTTTTTAGTTATGTGAGTTATTTTTAATATTACAAGATTGTCATAAATCTTTTTCTTGATTTGAACATGTATAGTTTTTTGGAGAACAGTGACAATCTTATTACATGACAATCTTTCTTTTTTTGTTATTGTTTGACAAATTTATTTAACATAGTTAATAAATAACAAATAATAATAATAATAAACGAGTATAATTATTGTGAATTAAGGTAACCTTTCTACATAATTATGTTAATATAATAACAATTTTAAATTAAAAATTTTGTAAGCTCTATCTATATGTTTTACCAGAATGAACGATCTCGTGTATTGTACGAGTTAATACACATGTTAATTTGATCTTTAGGTTCTTCAATTTCATGATTTAAAAAATTGTTTATTTAATAATCTTACATTGTACTCTTTGGTTATGTGAACATAATATATTTTTTATTTAATTTATCAATTTATTTATTTTATATATATGCTATAAATGTTTATATAATCAATTTGAATAAAGTGAGTTTTATAAACAAGACAATCTTACTTTTTCTAATTCACTACAAGAAAATAATGAATTAGACGCGAGATATTAGAATCGGCCACGACATCGACACTACTAGGGTCGGCCAGACCAACACAGTATCGACGCTAAGGGCATCACTGTTAAAAAACCCATTTTTATTATAGTTAGCATCGGTCAGGCCGACGCTAAAATCATCATTGTTTTAAAAAAGTTGATTTTTTAAGTAGCTACTTAGTATAATTAGCATCGGTCAGACCTCGCGCTAAAGACATCACCGTTAAAGAAATTAAGAAAAAATAATTTAGTGGCGGCTATTGTCAACATTAGCATCGGCCAGGTCAACGCTAATTCCCTGCTTTTAACGAAACAAACACAATATATATAATATTTCTCACTATATAATACAAGAAATAGAGTTAGTGCAATGATATATGCTTCTTCTTTCTATCATGTGGGATGTGGGTTTGATTCTCACAGTTGATAAGTTTGAGAATAAAAGATTTTTTTAAAAAAATATTAGCGTCGATCTATCTAAAGTGACGATTTTTGAGTTGACGATAATTAGCGTCCGCCTTTTTAATTGGACACTATTGAGTTTTATTTTGACGAGGGTTTTTTAGTGTCCGCCCTGTGACCAACGCTAATAACCTGTTAGCGTTCATTTTTTCTAATTTAGCGCCAGCTATATAACACCCTAGTTCATTATTTTAAAATTGCACTTTTATTTTTTACTCTGAATGTAATTTCCTAACTTCTTCAAAGTAGTTCCTTCAATAGCCACCGTGTCTTCCTTCAATCCCCCTCAAATTACACGCCGTACGTGCACCCTCCAATCTACCTCGTGAAGGTGCAAATAGTAAAATAGAGCTTATTTGTTTACAGTTTTTAAAATTTTTTTCTGTTTTGAAAAATTGAAAACTGAAAATATGTTTGATAAACAATTCTTAAAAACAGTCTTGAAACTCTACCTGATTACTTTGAGAAAATATTTTCTGTTTTTATTTATTTTTTAGTTTTAATTACCAAAATATTTTCAGTTTTGATTTTATTATAAAAATATTATTCTATTTTTTGTTTTCAAAGTTTTATATAGGAAACAATGAGATGAAATGAAAAAATTATTTTCAATTTCTATAATTAAAATTAAAAAACAGGAAATGAAAATAGAAAATATTTTCTCAAAGTAAACGGCCATTGAGACTACTTTGAGATATTTTGAATTTTTTTTTTAAATATTATAAATAAATCATTTCATATATATATATATATATATATATATATATAAAGTTCTTAAAATAGTTTTGTAAAACCATTTTCAAAAACTAAAAATCAAAACTAATGGTGTATTTGATTCACTTTTTTTAGTTTTTAAAAGTTGTTTTACAAAACTATTTTTTATAAATGAAATAACTTATTTAGAACATTCCGAACACAAAAAATAGAAAAACAAAAAAAAATCAGTTTTCCAAAAATCTAAAAATAGTTTCAGAATTTTAGTTTTTAAAAACTAAAAAACAATCACCATTTTTAAAACTATTTTAAAAATTGTCTGTCAAACGAGTTTTTCAATTTTAAAATTTTCTATTTTTAAAAGCAGAAAACAATTTTTAAAAACTATAATCAAATAGTCTCTAAGTCAATCACACCCAAAGTCTCTATAATCATGGTCTAAGTTCTACGAATGAAATAAAGGAGATAATGTCTGTTGGCCGGTAACCAAATACAAAATATTTTCAGTTTTTATTTGATTATACAAACATTATTCTTTTTTTTTTCTCAAAGTTTTATACAAGAAACAATGAATGAAATGAAATAAATATTTTCATTTTGATAAAAAAACATTATTATCAATTTTTGTAATTAAAATTAAAAAATAGAAAATAAAATAGAATTTTTTTTCTCAAAGTAAACGGCCATTGAAACTACTTTGAGATATTTTGAAAAACTATTTTTTTTGTTGAAAATATTATAAATAAATCATTTCATTTATATATTGTTTGTCCTAAAAATTAACACAAACAAATGTATCTCAGAGTAATCTAGGACGAGATACGAGTCCTCTTAATTTGTGTGGGTTCTACCTTGTGTGAAATCTATGGGCGTGTGTAGCAGGTCACGAAACGCTTACACGAAACGCTTATGAACTGGCCCCTAAACGTGCCCTAAATTGCATTAAAGGTGTAGATGTACAACGTACAAGATGAGTAACTTAAAAGTAAAAAATTACAACGCCACTGTTCCCTACTCTATAAAGACCGTGAGCAAGTAAACGAAGCAAAACAAATGAAGAAAAGATGAACATAAAAGAAAAAGGTGGTTTGCACTGTCCCTACTTTCTCCCAGCATGCCGGGTGCCTTTGATCACTGTGGTGGATGCTGCGACTTTCAGGGTACTATTTGAGTGTTCAGGTTGCGGACCTTTGTTTCTTCATGCTTTCTTCTATTTATAGTTGTCCCTGGTAACCGCCTCTGGCTGCCAATGACTTCCCAAATTCTTTACGTAACTCCTCATGAACCCACGTCCTCTGCATGCGCTCTGATGGGCTCGTGCTTAGTAACTGCCATTGATGACATGGAAAACGTCTAAGATAAACTCAACTGAATCAAAAGAGATGACCTGCTCGAACTGATGGAGAAGGGTTGTTTCGAACCAAGGTGAATGAGGTGGTTCGAACCATCTAACAACTCTTCCTCTTCGAACCACGGTTCCTTTCGAATCTGCCTGGACCCTCTCTTGATCTTCTCTTTGCTTCTTCGAAACTCTTTGTTTCTTTTTGTTTTTCGAAGCCACTTACCTGTCGTCCAACTTAATTGTCTTGACCACCGTTCACTTTGGTCAATGTGAACAAGACTTCTCCTGATTGGCTCGTTGGAGTAGCAATCTTAATTCTTTCATGGCGTTCCATCCCTATAAAAGGGAAAAGACTCCATTTGGGTTCCATCATTCTTCCTTATAGCCATGGAGAGATTCCTGATATTAGCTGCCCTGTACGACCTGATCTTGCCATTATATTTGGACTTCAGGTCGACGGGGTGTCCAACATTAGTGGTCACTTCAAAGTGGACCTTGACCTCAGGTCGAACAGTGCAGCCAACATCCAAGGCCTTAGATCAACATACCTGTAAACATGTAATAGGAAATAAAGTTAGGTTCAAATAGCGAACCCTCTAGACTTTAGTTCGATCCTATTGTAATTTCTATTGGAATCCCTTAATAAAAATAAACATTCTTTTGTGGCTCTCTGTTAGCTACTTCGAATTATAATATTTTATTTTTTAATAAGTAGCATATATAAAAAACAATTCTTAAAATAATTTTGTAAAACCATTTTCAAAAACTAAAAATCAAAAACTAATGGAGTGTTTGATTCAGTTTTATTTGTTAGTTTTTGAAAATTATTTTATAAACTATTTTTATAAATAAAATAATTTATTTAGAACATTTCGAACACAAAAATAGAAAAATTAAAAAATAGTTTTTCAAAACATCTAAAAGTAGTTTTAAAATTATAATTTTTAAAAACTAAAGAACAGTTACAATTTTCAAAACTATTTTAATAACAATTTGTTAAACAAGTTTTTCAATTTTCTGTTTTTAAAAACAGAAAACAATTTATAAAAACTATAATGAAACATGCTCTAATTCAAACACACCCAAAGGCTCTATAATCATGGTCTAAACTAGTTGTACGAATAAAGCAAAGGAGATAATGCTCACGAGACCCTTGCTAAGTGTTGGCTTGTAACCAAGTTAGGTAGGTAGGTATGTATCAATATGAAATTGCCATATTAATTTTACCAAATTAAATTTATTAAAATGTTCGTGAAAGCCATCGCACGTTAATTGTTCGATGACTTCGATCGACTAGTACATATCGACCAACAAGACTACAGCTACTTCGACGTTGGCCTCAAGGAATATGACTCTCCTTCAACCAATTAACATGCATGGGATATAGGTTTCAGAATGAGAAATAAAATAGCAATTCTGTATAATAAATGGACTAAATTGAAACACTCAAATGTAAAATTAAGAATTTACTAGACTTGAAGAAAAAAGAATAATGTGACGTTATTAATCCAATTGTCAGAACAATAATATTAGACCATAGGAGTATATATCATGGAAAGGACCATCAATATTTACGTTCAGAAACTCTCATGGACTCAAATAAATGCTGACAGCTGGTTAGTTGCCCGGTTAATCATTCCCCTTCTCGATCTTTCTTTAATTTGCTGCATCGATATCGACGCATTAAATCAAATTTCATTTTCCTTTAACTAATTTATCCTTTTCAGCAATTTTCTTCATTCCTATAGACGTCCACCACACATGTACCCTAATCCTCAACAATAGTATATTTAGTTAGATATAGAGTTTATTTGGTAAAACCAGCTAAAAAGTTCGTTAAAAATTTAAAATTAGTTGAAAAATTATTGAATGTGTTTGGTAAAACTAGCTGAAAATATTAAAATGACATTTAAGGACAACATTAATTATTAAATAATGATAAATGAGGGTGATTGAGGGCTAAACGTGTAATTAATTTTCAACTAGTAGCTGAAAATTAGAGCTTTTTTAAAAAAACTACCCAAGTACCTTTTCAAGAAAAGCTTATAGCTACCTAAAAAAGCTACATTCTCAAACACTACTGAAATGGTTTCAGCTAACTGAAATGACAAGCCAAACACACTCAGACTTCACATTCTTGTACCAAAAATTACTTCCTCCACCCCATTTTATTTAAGGTCTAAGATTGTAATACAGGAATTAAGAAATGTCATTAATATTTTAAGTTTTATAAAATTTATCAACTAATTTTTTATTATACCCCTTGTCTCACATATTAAAAGCACATTATTTGTGAAATACACCTTAACTAATTAGTAAGGATGAAATTGAAAAAGAGCATTTAATGGTATATTGGTATTTTGTATTATAAAATGACAATTAATGTTCTCTAGAGATTTTCCTACAAAAATTTTCTACAAATTATTTTTATAGGAAAAATCTCAACAAAAATCGTTGTTTATTGTCATTTTTGTTACAAATTTCATAATCATAAGAAAATTTTTAAATTTGTAAAAAAATTTGTAAGAAATTCCTGCAAAAAAAAGTTGTGGAAATAAGCAAATTTTTAGTAGTGTGGGACAGAAAAAATTGCTAAAACGTCAAATAAAATGGGACAGATGAAGTAATTAATTGATTATGGCTTTTCTATCATGTGCAAATAAATAAAAGTGGAGAGATCTTATTAAAAATTACAACTATCACAATATTCAAATCATTAGTAATATGAAATATTACCTTTTCCTATAAAACCTAGGATTTTCGATGGATTTTTTCCAATTACAACTATCATGCCATTTTTTTAAATGATGCCATATTTGTGGATTTTTTTATCATTTTTTTTATTTTTTTTTAAATTGATGCCTTTTTTTAAGATTTTCTTTGGTCATTTTTTAGTCTTTTTTTGTCAAACAGAGGGCATTTTTATAGTCAAATAAATATCAATTTTTTGTCAATTTTTTTGAATTGATATAATTTTTATTGGGCTATTAATATATTAGTGATAGAGTCTTAGTTTTCATGCAATGATTAATTTAAACTTATACTTTTGGTATTATATTTTAATTTTAATGAGATAATGATAGGTTTGAGATATGTGAAATCAAGTGGCTAAAATTTATTAAATTGCAATCCAATGAAGTTTGTGCATGATTTAAAAAAAACAGCACAATTTAGTTTCCTTGTGGACAAAAAATATTTTAAGTTTTTATTTTAGTAAAAGAAAATTTTACATCAAATAAAAATCACATTTGAACAAAAACAAATATGAAGAAATAATTTTTGGCTCTCCTAATTTGTGAGGATGGTGTGGGATGCCCAAAAATTAAGTTTGGTGAATTTTTGGACAAAAAATGTAAGTATAGTTAAATTTTTAATGAAAACTATTGTTAATTTAATTAAAAATCATCTTAATACTAGAAAATTTTTCCAAACTCATTTTTGGGTGTGGGTAATGATGCTGGATGCCCAAAAGTTTAATTTGATGAATTTTGGATAAAATATAAACTTTTAGGAAATTTATTAATGAAAAACGTTGTTAATTAAATTTAAAATCACTTTTGTAGCAAAACATTATGTAAAAAAAATCAATTTTTTGTCCTATAATAAGTGGGGATGGTGTGTGATGTCCAAAATTTAAATGTGGTGAATTTTGGGCAAAAAAATATAATTTTAATGGTTTTTTAATGAAATAATGTTGTTATTCAATTAAAAATCACCTTTATACTGCACAATGGTGTGTGCCTTACATTGGATATGAAGGTTGAGTGGATTGGTGAACATTGGATGATTGATATGTTTAAAGTAGGGTGGTTTTGTCAATAGTAAGGTTAGGAACTCTAACCCTAACAATTAAGGATGTTCATATCCAATCCAATACAATGTAAACCGCATAAACCGAACAAAAAAAAACAGAAAAACGAATCAAATTCAAATCCAAAAAACCTAACAATTAAGGGTGCTCCTCTCCGGTGACCGGAAAATTCCAGTAGGAAAGAGAATGACACACACAAGTGTGTGGGACCTTTGTCACTCTCTCTCCTACTGAAATTTTCCAGTATTGGAGAGAGAACAAACCCCTTTTGTACCATGTAAAAAAAATTAACATACATGTAGATCACCCTAGAAAAACCCTAAAATAAATTATTTTTTATTTATTATCATGTGAAATATTTCATAGGTTAAAAAAACCAAATTAATTATGATCATAATAATTTGTTGATTTACAAAAATAATTTTTACCTTCCAAAACAAGTTTTCATCTCTCACTTGAAATAATCAACGGGTTGGTTCAGATTCGAGTCTCGTGAATAGAAAAATTTCTGCTTGTAAAGCTATCCCCACCGTGATATAGATGTTCCGGACTCGAACATGATTGTCTCCTGTGGAGATAGTGTGGTGCGAAACAAAAAAATCTCTCACTTGAAACGCCCCATAAATACGTGTGTGAGTATATGAAATCTGCAATGTGACAAAGGATCTTGGTTGCTCTACCATTTCTGATTGGCAGGTACAACTGCAACAATGGCCAGCAATAATAATAAGTATAACAGCAGCAGCAGCAACAAGGACAACAAGAAAGACCTTGAGATTTTGGTTAATGAGGATTTCTATGAAGGTGGCAAGTACGCCAATGATCAGGGAAATCTGCCACAGTCTTTCTCATCTCAGCAATGGCCTCAAAGTTGCAAGTACGATCTCCTTCTCCTTTTGTTTGTTGTCTTTCTGCCTTAACTTTGAAAACCTCATCTCTGTTTCTCTTATTTGTTAGTTATTAGTGACTGAGTGAGTGATGAATGATGATGCTATTTATGATTTGTTGCAGGGAAATCATTTTGTCTTACATGATTATTAATTAAGCTTGCTAGAATTGTGTCACGTGGCTTTCTTTGTTGTGCTTCCATTTTCACTGTACACTGAATCATGAGCTCAGATATTCTTCTCTTATGGTTTCCCCCTTTTCTGATAATTACAGAACAATTGCTAGCCCTCCAAGTTTTGACAATCATTCAAAGAGTAACTCAGACACAGATGAAAAGACTCCTTTTCTATCAAGTCAGAAAGGTCCAGTTAATGGATGCAGCTTCACTCAAACAGCTCTCAATGGTATGTTATTTCATTCCAACAAATTGCTATATCCTTCAACATTTTATTTGATATGTGCATTTTCTCTGTAAGTATTGTAAATTCAGTTGCTGGCAAAAGCATTCTCCAATTAGGTAATGATAAAATAAGTTTTGGAAGTAGAGAAGCATTCTACAAATATCTAAAAGCACTTCCTTCACTTCTATTTCTACCTGACTTATAAGGTGGTGTTGTACCTTGCCAGGGATTAATTTGATGGCTGGAGTTGCCCTTATATGTACACCTGATACAGTGAAGCAAGCTGGGTGGGTGAGCATTCTGCTGATGCTGCTTCTTGCAGTTATTTGTTTTTATACAGGAACCCTTATGAGATACTGCCTTGAAAGCAAAGAAGGAATCAGTACCTACCCAGATATAGGAGAAGCTGCCTTTGGAAGATATGGTCGTATTTTTATATCAGTGAGTTTATCTATTTCTTAATTCCAATTAATTGAAAATTGTTGTGCCAGTGCTTGATACTTGGCAGATAGATACAACTATACAAGTGTTAATTGGGCTTTACTTTTGTGTATTTGGTAGTTTCCTGGCTTAAATTCCTACTTTCTAGATCTAGGTTTGGATATTGTGTGTGTACCTCAAATTAATTAGTGGTTTACTAATCAATGTTTACTAATGGTATATGTTGCAGATCATTTTGTACTCTGAATTATATGTAAGTACTGCAACCATTTCTTTGAAAACACTTTGTTCTGTGGCTATGTACTGTATGTTTAAGATATCTCTTATCATGAGTGCAGGCAATTTGTGTGGATTTCATCACCTTGGAAGCAGATAACCTCACTGGTCTGTTTCCAGGAACATCCTTAGATTTGGGTAGTTTCCAGTTGGAATCCATGCACTTGTTTGGAGTTTTGGCTGGACTTATCATTCTCCCTACTGTTTGGTTGAAGGATCTTCGAGTACTCTCTTACCTAGCAGGTTCTCTAGATTCTAAACAAGATTCCATATGTTTCAAATTGTTACAACTTAGCAAGGCCTAATTGGAGCTTTAATTGTGATCTGCAGCTGGAGGGATTGTTGCAACACTATTGATTATTATCTGTGTGTTTTGTGTTGGGACAAATGTTGGATTCCATCACACTGGTCAATTTGTGAATTGGAGTGGCATTCCATTTGCTATTGGGATCTATTGCTTTTGCTTTGCAGGACATTCAGTTTTTCCAAATATGTACCACTCTATGGCTGACAAAACACAATTTACTAAAGTATTAATACTAAGGTATATATGGTACCTGAATTTTCTGTTACTGGAAAAACATATCTCATTTCTTGCTTCTGAATCTCTGATTCCTCAACTCATTTCTTTGGTACAGTTTTGGTGTGCCTAGTTTGATATATGGAAGCGTAGCAATCATGGGATTTCTCATGTTTGGTGATGAAACTTTATCTCAAATAACATTGAATATGCCACTAGGTCCACTTGCCTCCAGAATTGCATTGTGGGCAACAGTGAGTTTGAGATATTTTTGGATCTCTCAATGCTATGTTATTTTAATAGTTTCATTCTAGTGGACAATTTTTTTTCTTTCTAATTTTGGGTTCCTTGCTCTGCTTTCAGGTAATTAATCCATTAACTAAATATCCTTTAGACTAGTTCTTTATGAAATTGGAAAAATGGAGATGGTTTGATCAAATGCAGGAGTCATTTTAGTTTGACTTTTCCTTAATAATAGACAAATATGCTTTGTTGATGAATCCATTGGCAAGGAGTCTGGAGGAATTACTGCCAGATAGACTTTCAAGTAATTATTGGAGTTTTATTCTTCTGAGAACAACACTTCTTGCATCTACAGTTTGCGCTGCTTTTCTGATTCCTTTTTTTGGTGAGTCTATGACTTTATATCTCTAATACATTGAACTTAACATGACCTCTCAATTAGTCAAGGACACTTAAGAAGATAATATGGCTTTCTGTCCATATATTTATATTCATATTTTCTTTTTCCTTTATTCACGTATTTTATGTGGGGATAATACGATAGCGGTACCGTGTGTGTTTGGTTTGACATTGAAATAGGTCTATTAGTGCAACTATTTCTAGAATTGAAAACGTGATTTTACCATGTTTCAATGTAATTTTATCACGTCATTATAATTTTAATTTTTTTATCTATAAAATAAATTTTCTTTGAACATTATTTTTAAATTTTAAAAATATGTGCAGAAATTTTTTTATCTCTGATCTCTTTTTTCACATTTTCCACACCTAAAAAAATAGGTGTAAAAGAATTTTTTCTAATAATATAACTCTTATGCAACAACGAAGCGTATCATCAGTTGACACGGAGGAAGACTATTCTAAACATATATAATACTTTTTATATCTTTATTTATTTCCAATAATAAATACATCAAATTAACGTATATTTTATAACAAATTCTACACTACATATGAAAACTCGTAATGTATTTGAACTAAAGGACTAATATATCATTTTATTACAACTTTCAGGGCTTGTGGTGGCATTAATTGGCTCTATATTCCATATGCTTTTGGTAAGCAAACACTTCTTTGTTTGTGTGTTTTTTTATTAGGTGAGATAATCAAATTCGAATTCGTGGATATTGATTTGTTTTAGTTTTGATTTTGACAGGAAAAACCAATTTTGACCTGATTTACTGAAAATTAATTTAACTATGATCCTGATCCAATTTTAATGGGGGCTGGGGTGAATTTGGGGGCGTAATCATATAAACACTCACCTCGAATCAGTCCTAATATGTTAATTAAAGAATTTTTATTATAATAATAATTAAATAATAAAGATAAACTTACATATATTTCTTAAAATATGATACCATTCTCAATTTTTTTACTTTTAAAATTCTCAATGTCTATTTTCATATATTATTTAAATTATAATTTACTAAATATGTATAACTTTATTTAAAAATATGTATTTAAACTATTAAAATTAAAGAAAAACAAAAGAGTAAGGTGAGATTTCACAGTTTCCCCGAATTCAATGAGGATCCATGACAATGGGGTCAAGTTTCAAAAAATTTTACACGTTCTCGAACCTGTCTTGATCTTGATTTTTAGGCGTGTGGCCGGACGGATCAGGAATAGCAACACCCACCCCCGACATGCCCAATTATCTTGCCTAGTTAGTGTGTCTAGAGTTTAATCCTTTCCACTTCTAACTCGACAAATTACCCTAGGACCAAGAGCAAAAATATCATTTCTGTTTGGGTTAAATATGTTTTTAGTCTCTAAAAAATAGTCAAAATTTGGTTTTAGTCCCTATAATTTAAACTGGTGGTTTTAGTCCTTCAAAAATTTAAAATACACCAATTTAGTCCTTATTACACAGTTTTGCTACGGATTAACTACGAAATTTATCGATAAGGACTAAAAAGGGGTATTTTCACTTTTTTGGGGACCAGATGCATCAGTTTTAAATTGCAGGGACTAAAATAAAATCTCAATTATATTTCAAGGACTAAAAATATATTCAACCCTTTCTGTTTTATATGATATGAAGTTTTTCTAGTTGGTAAAGAGAAAACCTTTTTCTTTGAATATGAGGTGCTTATTCACCTTTGAATATAGGGATGACAATGTCTAACTGAGTTTGGGGATATCCGTGGAGACTGCCCCATCTGGGGACCCGAGAATGGGGAAGTTTTCCCCGCGGGGATGAGGATAAAAAACCCCCCAAGCATATATATTTGGGTATGGGGTGGGGATCATTCGTCACACCGCCCCGCGGGGTCCCTGCCCTGCCCTAACACATATAAAATAATTAATACATATGTAAGATTGGCAATTTCCCCTATGATTTTAGGTTTATTATATGACCTACCTCATTTAGAATTTTGTGTTTGGAGTTTTTTTCGTTATAAGGATATGGCTTAGTATGGAAAATCGCTCTCCTTACCTCATAAGATCCATAAATAATTAAAATAACAAAATTATCCCTAATTATATATATATAATTGACTTTTAGCCTTTTCTTTAATAATTAATCTAGCTATGGGATCCCTGTGGAGACCTGTGGGGATATGGAGAATGAGGATGGGGGAAATATTGCTCCGAGGCAAGGGAATGGAGGTGGGGATGAGGAGATAATTGAGAGGTGGGGACGGGGAGTGGGGAGATACTCCCCGCCCTGCCCCGGGCGGGTGCCATCCCTACCTTTAAATGAAACTTTATGAAGTGCTTATTTATCAACTATATAATCAGATTATATAAGAAAAATAGTTCAGCAGCAAGATTATACCAATCTATCGTTTCATATTAAGAAATAGTTAGAAAATATGATGAATGATGCTTTCTGAAGTATTAAATGAATTTAAAACTTAACCAAACTTTCGAGATTATATATTCCCACTATATATAATTAGAATATATGAATAAATTAGTTTAAATTTGAGTATGAGAAGATTTGATATTTATCTTTGCATATTTTAATATTAAACAACAAACAACTTCCTAAAATGTGCTTCTAGAGTGGTAAACTATATTAGATCTTAATGAAACTTTCTAGAATGATACTAATACACTAACGTAGATGAGATTTGTATAAGAATAGAATTTTTTACTAATCAAGCTTTATTTTTCCCACAACCTCGGCAGGCTCAACTTCAATATTCTTGATAAAGTCTCTGCAGGTCTCACATAGTATTCTTTTGCACGTAGCCTTTGCAAGATTGAATATACTCAATCAACAATTCAACACTAACTTCATTAGTTAAGTTGATCAGAGTTCACAACTTCAAATTGTAGGAAGAGGGTATATTTCAAGAAGCTCACGCTATCACTTAATGAGTGGATTAATCTTTCTGTTTTGCAAAATCACACTCTAACATTTTTACAGACTATATTTCAAAAAATTGAGTGATTAGAAGGAGATAGAAAATCTTCAAAAGGTGAGAATAAGCTCCTGATGGCAGGTTCTGCAATTTAGGCCATTTCTCCTTGTTTTTGCTAAGTTGCAAGGGGCTTTAATTTATTTATTGAGATTTTCCTTCAAGAACTAGCCGTTGAGAAAGCTATTCAAACGGGTCAGAGAGTGTTTAGACTTTTACATTTTGTTTGGTTGGGAAGGAAAGTGAAAAGAAAGAAAATGAAAAATGAGATGATTTATTAACTTCTTTGGTAAGAAAGAAAATGAAAAGAAAGAAAAGAAATATATTTATAAAATGACATAAATATCCTCAAGTCAAAATGAGATATATAATAATGATTCCTTTTAATAAAAAATGTATTTTTAATATCATAGTTAAAATTATTATTATTATTATTATTATTATTATTATTATTATACGCTATTTTTGTTTTTGATAATGGAATAATCAAGTAAATGACGAGGTAGTGTGTGAGAGTTAGAGGTAATGTATGATAGTATGAGAAACAAGTGGATAATCATTCTTCTCTTTTGTCCATTCATTTTCTTCGTGGAAAGTGTGAGAAAAGTTTAACTGATGAGACCCACGATTTTCGTTCTTTCCTCGGTTTGTTTTCATATGAACCAAACCGAAGAAAAATAAATTTTCTTCAACTTTTCTCTGATCGAGTTTTCTTTCCTCACTTTTTTTTTGTTAATCCAAACAAAGTGTTAAGGAGCTATCACTTTCATGTGACAAACTTTTTTTTCTCTTTATTTTACCATTCAATGCTCCTGGAGCATACTTCTCATGGTTGAGAATTCTTGCTTCTTTCCGGAGGAGTGTGGAGAGCAATGATTTTAGAGGTTCTTGAACAAATTTTGAGCTTAAGATAGTTGATCTGATGCTTCTAATTAATTCCACAAATTCTGTGAATTCTGCTTCTGGACAAAAATATCACGTGGATCATACTTCTAGAGATAGAATCGTGTTTCCAATCTTGTTATTTTTCTTCAATTTCTTTGTTTCTATTGTAAACAGTCCAAGTTGATCTGATTCGGTAGATATTAACATTAGAAGTTATTTTCCAAGGATGAGAACTTTTCCAATGCTTCTGGTGGTCTAAAAATTCTTCTCATGCTTTTGAAATTGCTTATGAAGCTCAGTATAGATTTGTCTTAAGGCTTTGTTTGGTGGGAATAGAGTAATGGAGAGAAAAAAAAATGAATAGAAGAGAAGTGGGAAGAAGAGAAATGAAGGTGAAATAGAGGAGAAATAAGGGTTGTTTGGTGTAAGTGAAATGGGTGAGAAATAGAAGAGAAATGTGAAAGTAGGTTGTTTGGTGTGAGTGAAATAGGTGAGAAATAGTAGAGAAATGTGAAAGGGGTTGGTGCGAGACCCACCATAAAGTGCATTTCTCCTCATTTCTCCATAAATTTGGAGAGAAATACAAAAGGCGTGGGACCCACCGAAAAAGTGCATTTCTCCTCATTTCCACTGTGCCACCAAACAAGGAAAATAGGTCTATTTCTCTCCACTTCCACCCATCTCACTTCTCTTATCCCCATTTCTACTCAAACAAACATGGGCTAAGAGTTTTTCAATCTTG
Organism: Sesbania bispinosa; assembly: GCA_026901365.1. Lineage (NCBI taxonomy): Eukaryota > Viridiplantae > Streptophyta > Magnoliopsida > Fabales > Fabaceae > Sesbania > Sesbania bispinosa. The sequence continues at coordinate 690,901 of QLOH01000269.1, forward strand.
GATGATTGTCTTCACCTTCCAAACCAAGGTGTTGTTGTTTGAATTATGACAACTTGGATTTCATGCTTTTGAAAAATTATTCTGTTGTTTAAATGCTTTTGATCCCTCTCTACCTCTTTTGGAGAATTTCCTGTTTTTATTTTCACATTCTCAAGCAGAATTATTACTACCAAGATATTCAAAATACTTAAAAATATGTTGTGAAAGTTTGTTGTAAATTAAAACTTAATTTTGGACCTTACACTTGGTAGTACCACTTTTAGAATTGTAGATAAAAAATGGTAAAGGGAGATAAAATACTACATTGTTTTCTAATTTTATGCTTTTTTTTGAGTTCTTCTTAGCATTGATGCATGAGATAGTACCTGTGTCATATCACAGGAAAAGTTCCTTTAATTTTCTTGTATTCAACTACTCCTAACATTGTAACAAAGCATGCTCTGCTGCCTATGTTTCTATTTCATACTTGATTTTGTCTGTTTTTTACCATACAACTGGAAAATAGACATCGTTTCTCAAAATTTTGGGGCATGCAGGACTAATCCTAATCCAACATTGAGTTTACTGTATTTTGCTTTCATTTTTTGGACACAGGACAATGCTTGTTTGGAGAAATATGCTTATCCATGATTGTCTCATGATTCCTTTATTGTGCTTTCATATTGTTATTAATTGTTCCAGTTTCTTGTAAGGAGTTCCAGTGAAATTCATCTAATCTTGGGAATGGAAAATTTTTCAGGCACTAATAATGCCAAGTTTATGTTTTCTGAAAATTGTGGGGAAAAAAGCTACAAATGCACAGGTAATGGTATATACTACTAATCTTGTACCTAATTTTTAATTATTTTAATTCATTTTTTTTTATCATAGCACCGTAGATGTCATGAAATTTTTCTAGCAAAATTTATAATTTTGGACGTGTTGTTTGTATTGAAAAATAATAATAATTTCTAGAGTAAAAATTGCACTAGAAATTTTTAAATTACAATATCCCCTTCATCAAATTTTAAAAAATAAGTAGTAATAACCGTTAATTGAAAAATTAAAAATGGGGATTGTAACTATATACACATGTGTAATAAATCATAGTGTTAATTAGATCTTATTCATTAATTTTTGTGTTAATGTTATTTTACTCTCTAAAATGAATCTCTCACTTTAGAAAAACTAAATTCTATAAATTACACTCAATCCCTTGAGAAATAAAATTTGTTGTAAACAAAATTCTTAATTAGTAAGCAACTACAAACAATCTCATTTTTCCTCCTAAATTTTAAATACTCTATTAGTTAGAATAGACAGTGTTATAATAATCAAGATAGACCAACCAATCCGTCAAAAAAAAAAAAGAGATAGACCAACCAGTCCAACCATTAACTTGTCCTTTTAATCCATAAGATCATATGTGCTATTAAATCAGTTGTGACGTCATTGAACCACCTGTAAATATTTATTAAAAATCATCATAAACCTTTTCATCAATTTTATTTGACATTCAATTAGAAAAACCTCACATCATCCAGTTATATATATTTGATCGAAACACAAACCAGTTATATATATTATTTGATTATGGGAAAAATATGTTTTTACTGTATAGTTTCGGTAAAATTTGGTCTTCGTCTTTGTACTTTAAATCATGTGTTTTTTTTTCTAAAACTTTCTAAATCCTATGGTCTCTAACCGTTACGTTAGTGAGATATATTAACCTGATGAGTTGGGTAACAAAAGTTACATGTTAGCCTTAATAGTAGGCCCCAAACAGCTGACTCATCTAATTAATCTTTTTTTATTAATTTTTTAATTATTAAAATAACCATAATTATGAAGTTAGGTATTTTATCGGGTAAAATTGCTCGGGTGAAAACCCTAATTTAGCAATTAGGACTATTTTAATAATTAAAAATTAATAAAAAAAAGTTAATTAAATGATCAGTCGTTTATTCGGGACTCACTATTGAGGTTGACATGTAACTTTTGTTAATCAGTTCATTAAATTAACAGATGTCACTGACGAGCAGGGACCACAGTTTGGAGGTTTAGAAAGTTTTGGAACAAAAAACGCAGAATTTATAAGTAGGACAAATACTAAAGTTGACCGAAACTATAGGGACGAAAAACATATTTTTCCCTTTAATTATTAATACATATATTTTATAATTATCATATTTTATTATTTAATATATTATGTATACCAATTTAACGGGTTCAATTAATTTGTTGCTTATTCTACTGGTGATCTAATAAGCTAGTATCTAGATCGAATCGATTACTAATCTGAATTTTATAACATTGACTTTAAGGACTTCAAAAGATGAAATGAACTATATATTAGTTTTAGAATTTCATTCAAAATATTTATTTTATCTTATAATGTCTTGAAGTGAGTACGTAACAAAGGATTAAAGCTAGCTATTCATGATGCTACGAGTCATAATAAGAAAAAAATTATTCATAAGAGTGTTGTTTATATTAAAGCAGACTTAATTAAGTGTAATATATATATATATATATATATATATATATGTATGTATGTATATGTTAAATATGTTTTTAGTCCCTGAAGTATATTTGGGATTTGGTTTTAGTTCTTGCAATTTAAAACAAATGGTTTTGGTCCTTCACAAAATGAAAATATACCAATTTAATTCTTATTGATAGAAATTTGTAGCTAATCGGTAGCAAAATCTGTAGCAAAACTATACAATAAGGATTAAATTGGTGTATTTTTCATTTTTTGAAGAACCAAAACCACTGGTTTTAAATTGCAGGGACTAAAACCAAATCTCGACTATACTTTAGGGACTAAAAACATATTTAATTATATATATATATGAAAGGAGATTGTAATTTTAATAAAAAGAAACTAGAAGAAATGATAGTATAATTTAAATAACTATGGTATGAGAGAAGTGTGATTTATTCTATTTTTATATTCAATCATTGAATTATATAATACTAAATAAGTAAATATGAATATTTTTTATGGGAGGATACTTGTGGTTTTACATCAAAATAAGTAAATATGAATATCGCTATAGTAAAAAGTCTTATCATGTGGCACTTTAAAAATAATTTTGAGCGCATTTTATTTTGCTATTTTTATTTTGTGCTCTTGTAGATATGAAAATTATAAAGTGTTTGTGAAACACCATTGCGTAAAAACTAAGGGTATGTTTGGTTTGCATTTTCATTTCCTGTTTCCATTTCCTATTTTCTGTTTTTTGGAAATTTACAAAGGAAAAACTGGAAATGCTGAAAACAAAAAATCGTCGTTTCCCGCATTTTCACTTTTTCCTTTGTAAAATTTCAAAAAATAAGAAACTGAATGGAAACAGGAAATGAAAATGCAAACCAAACAAACCCTAATATTTCAGACTAGAAACACCCTGCCAAGATTTTTTTGGAAAAAAAAAAGTCTAGGGAGGGCACTTTTTCATCCTAGAATCGTCCTTCTTGGATTTTTTTTTCCTTAAACAATAAAGGCCCTTCAACCCCAAAAACATCCTCGTTGGACCATATTTTTTCTATTAGGGTGTTTCCATCCTTGAAGCACCCTTACAATATTTTTTTTTACACATAATCAATTATATTTTGTTTTAATTTTTTTGGTAATTCCTACATATTATGTTGCTTTTTATTCTAACAATTACCTAAAAAAATGTTATTTAGTGGAAACCTAAAGTTTAATTAAACACACATATATGTTTCTACTTAGATATAGGTTAGGTTATGCACATTATGCAAGGGGTATATATGCAATCTATTTAGATATATGTAATTTAAGCAAGTTATGTGAGAGTACCCTTTCCCTTACCTATGATAATTTCGGCAAAGTTTTCCCTTTTTCCCCAACCTTCCCCTAAACTTCAAACACTTATAATACCCCATGCCACCTACAACTAAAACTTAAAAGTTTAATATTTAAGAGCGATTTCTCACAAAAATACATCACACATCATAAAACAATGTAAGAATTTATAAGACCTATAAAAAATTTGGTTATAGAGTACCTCATATTTTTCCAACTTTCCACAAAATTTCAAACACCTATAATAAATCACATCACCAAACAAAATTCAAGAATAATTTTTTTTAAAAAAAAAATCTCATTGCAATTACACAACATATCATTATTTATATTTTATTTACACAATTTTACTACACATCTCAATTTCTCATTACAAATTAAATTCACAACACTATCAAGTAAACTTAAGTCATCAGAAAAGCTTTACAACGACTTAAAATGGTCGGCGACCGGCTCAAACCCGCGGAGGAGCTCTCATTGTTCCCGTTGCTAGACTACGAGATCTAGAGTTTCGACATGCCGTAAAAAACGTTGAGAGAGAGAGAGAGCAAGCAGGAGAGAGATAACCTCACAAACGACAACTGGGGGTATTTATTTGTTTGGTTCAATCTGATGAACCCGATGAACCGAGTCGAACCAATATGATTGGATTGGATTTTTTAGCTCAATCAAGTTGGAATCGAACCGAACCAATCAAACCCGACAATGATTGGTTCGGGTAACGGATTTAAGACACTGGACCCCTTACCCGAACCGAACCGAACCACTCTTAAATAAAAAAACTATATTAAAGTGAAAAATTGGAAGAGATGAGAGATTAAATAGCAACATAAGTTTTTATCATAGAAGAGAAATTAAACATGAACATGATGTTTTATCATAGATTGTCTTTTTCTTAAAGGAATTTTTCTATTATTTACTAAAAAATTGAGAAATAACTTTGACTGTATTCGGATGATAAAATTCATGATCCGATTGAACCGAACTGAATCAACCCGTTCTTGATCGGTTCAGTTTGGTTCTGGTCACTTACAGAAAAATTGAAAAATCCAAACTGAACCGAACAGTTTTATTTGGTTCGGATTTGTTTTTCCTATAGAACCGAACCAAAACGACCCGTAAACACCCCTAACAACAATCACAACAGTGAAGGACGATGAGAGAGTGAGAGGGACCGTGAGAGAAATAGTGGGACAAAGAATGCTTTTCACGTATAGGGACAAAGCTTTTCTTTTAATTTGGAGGGACCTTTAGGGTATTTTGGAGGTGGAAGCGATCTCCTTGACCATAAGCTTAGGGCGCTTCTAAAAAAATGCCTTTTTATGTCCTGAAAAAAAATCTCTTTAGGGTGTTTTTGTCCAAAAAACGCCCTTTTTTATCTTTAAAAAAATTAATAATCACTTCAGGACACTTTCACCTAGGAAGCGCCCTCTGATGCCTTTATTAAGAAATAAACAATAATGGGAATGGAAGCACCCTTAAGTTATTATCTCTTTTGGGTGATTCTATTTTGAAAAGCGCCCTCAACAATTACGTGGAAGCGTTCTCATATGTATGTTAATATTTCATGTTTGCTGCAACTTGTAAGTATCCGAAAAATGCTTTGTGTTTTTTATTAGATTAATTTACATCTATAGCAAGAGGAAACCACCCTAAATCTGTTTTTTTTAATTTAATTTCAGAGTCTTGTATTTCCGTTCTTAGACAACCTAATGATCGGTGTCACGTATTATAAGTGAGCATATAGATAGGAGTTATAATTTTCATACAATCAACTTATACCATAGTTAATTATCAAAACCGGATCGGACTGACCGGGAACTGGTCTGGTGTCCGTCCATACAACCCTGAAAATCGGTTGGTTTCAGAATTGGTGAGAACCGGTCAAGAACCAGTCGAACCGGTGAAAACCGGTAAAGAACCGGTGTCAGAAAACTGGTTGAACCGGTCAATTTCAAAAATTTCAATTTTTTTTATACTTTGATTTTTTATTTGATCTAAAACATTTTTAAGATAAATAATTTTTTTTTAAGGATTACACATAAATATTTATTATTTAGTCAATTATTATGAATTTTTTATGATATAATACATATAATAAATCTTTTATATTAATTTATAATATTATATAAAATGATTTCTTATGATTTTATCTTATTTTATTACTTAAAAAATATTACATAATATTAAAAAAATATATTTAATTATTAGCGGTCCGATTTTAAAAACATTGATTTATACAATAATTCATATAACACGTTTTTTTTTCTTTATCTCTTTGCATTACATCACATATCACATCTCACACTTCTCTGTTTTTTTTTTCTTTATCTCTCACTTTATTGACACACATGCTATAATATATCTCTTTAACAATTCCTCCATTAAATTTTCTGTTCTTTTTCTCTTCTTTCTTACATATAATTCTTTTCTAATTAACTTCATCCATGTTATTCGATTTTGGATTGCATTTGAATACACAACACGCTCCGTAAAATCCACCAATTAAAGAAGTAAACATTTATTAAACTTCATAAACTCTAATTAATCAATATTTTTGCATTAATTAAAAATGATGTCTTGAGTAATTAACAAGCACTAAATACAAAACAGAATATTTAATTTGGTTTTATTCTGTTTTATAGTTATCAAATATTTTTTGATTTGATTATAGTTATCAAATATGGTACACATGCAAGAGGTTATTATCTAGTTATATTCTTTTATATTCTTTTCTATTTCATTATTTTTTTGTTCAATATAATTACCAAATGTTACATAATGATAGCAATAAAATATTATCCTTTAACGAGCTCTTTTCCCTTAAATTGATCAGGTCGGATTGAGCGTCATTATTGTTGCATTGGGAATCATTTGTGGAATCATTGGAACATACTTCTCTTTGTTGAATATTATAGATAGCTATTAAAATAGTCTTTCTACATAGGATGGCTGTGATAGGGTGTTAACCCAATGACAAATGCTTTTGCATGATAAATAAAACTATTTGAATTATAGTATTGATAAACAAGGGTGGCAGCTAGCGTTAAGCAGCAGAGTGAGTGGTTCACCCATAAGTCAACAAATATGACCTAATATAGTTGGTTGGGTTAACCGGCTATTATGAAAATAATTACGAGAGTATTTGGTGAAACTAGCTGAAAAGCTAAAAAAATTAGTTGAAAGTTGGAAAGTTAGCTGAAAGTTAAAAATCTAGTTGATATAATTGGAGGTGTATAGTAAAAGTAGCTGAAAATGTGGTAAAATGACATACAAGGACATAATTAATTATTAAATAATGATGAGTGAGAGTTGTTGAGGGATAAATTAATTATAATAAATTTTCAACTAGTAGCTGAAAATGGAAGCTTTTTTAAAAAAGCCATCTCAAGTAGCTTTTCAAGAAAAGTTAGTAGCTACCCAAAAATGCTATCTTACCAAACACAACTGAAATGATTTCAGTTACTAATTTCATCTTTCAGCTAGCTGAAATGTCTTACCAAACACATTCTATGTTACAATTTTTCTAAAGTTTTTTTTGTATTAGAAAAAGACCCATCCGAATAAAAAAAATAATTCATAGTACTAGGATTAAAAGACAACCCACGTCGAAGGAAAATGGTTTCTTGGCCCTTGGCCCTTGTTACGTCATGTTGCTGGGAAGATGAAAGATTTGTGGTATGTGTGGTTGACGAACGTTGCAGCTATATCTGACAAACCTGTGCAGGCTGTAACATCCCAAATTTCAAACTCATTTTCATAAGTGACATGGTAAGTATAAGAGTTTTTCATAAAAAGGAATTTGGTTAAATAGGGTTTAAAACTGTTAAAAAAAGCATAACACTGTCCCTTTTTCGCTCAAGTGAGAAATGATTTGCTTGAGAGAATGAGAATGGAAATTTAGTAATTCCATTCTATGAGATTTTTCGCTCAAGCGAGACTGTTTTCGCATGAGCAAAAATATCAACAAAAACTAGGTAGGAACTTTCTGATAATTTGCTTGAGTGAAGGATTTTCGCTCAAGCGAAATTTGGACAGAGAGCTAGGGGTTGGTTCTGCTTTGTTTTCGCTTGAGCGAAAGATTCTCGCTTAAGCAAAAACAAGGAGCTCGCTTGAGCGAGAATCAGGCAATAAGCTCACTGCCTAATTTCCACTCAAGCGAAAATATTTCGCTTGAGTGAAAATTCGCGAATCCGTTTTTTAAAAAACATTTCGTAGGGAATTTTAGCCCATTCAAAACACATTTCCCACACCCCTTCTTGTGGCGCCCTAGAAGAGAAGAAAGAAAAGAAGAAGAAATGAGAGATTGGAAGTGAATCATCAAGGAAGAAGGAGGCCAAGGAAGTCAATCTCCCCCCTCAAGACCATTATTTTCTACTCTAGAGGTGAGTGTGATCCACCCACACACTCTCATTTCGTGTGGAATCCCTAAATAACCCTTATTCTCCTTTCCTCTTCTTATTTTTGCTTGTGTTGGCTTGATTATTGGTGTTTTGAATTTGCCCTAGGGAGTATATGTGATTTATATGCAATATGTGGCTTTGAGAATTGTTCTAACTCTAGGGTTTGTATGAGCAATGTATGGTTAGGCTTGACTACCATGAAAATGTTTAGTTGTATAATCAATGATTTTACACATGATTCATGTCATATACCATACTCCACACACTCTATCATGTAAAAGGATATTCATGGGCCCATAGCCAATAGGAAAAGAGGAATTAAAATGAAAGATAAAAAGAAAAACCATGATTGATTTCTAATAAGATATGAGGATTTATGGCAAGGTCTTTGTGGCCTTCAAGGGAGACGTTCCTTGTTAGAGTCTGAGCTTAGGTCTAGCCGTAGTTAAGTGATAAGACCCCGAGTAATGGGTTAAACACCAAAGGACTAACCTTTTCATGTTTTGACTAATTGTGAATGTGTTGGTGATGAGATTGAGTATGTGACTCACGTTGCATTGCATTGCATTTGCCTATCTACCTACACTGCTTGCATAATTGCACTCACTAAGATTTTAGTCTCACCATACGTGGATTCATTTAGATGTGCAGGGTTCTCAATTTCATACTTGACCGCAGGACTTGGGAATCCATAAGTGGATCCCTCCATTTACCGTTTTCCCCTTTATGTTCTAAATTACACTCTTGATGTATATGTATTGAGTTGACTTAAATTAAATAATTATGTATTTTTGAGCCACTTAGTGGCATTAGATTGTAATTATGATTATGTATTTGAGAATGAGGCTTATGTAATCATTGGAATACTTAAGTGCATCGTATGTGATTGATGACGATATCGGCAATGTCACGAAAAATAATTCTGTGAATTGGGGAATATACTTCCAACGAGCATTATACCTTAGTTTATGGAATTAGGACGTTACACAAGCAGAGCCAGATCGATGTAAATGGACATTCTGGAAGGGCATTCATGTTTCGCACAATCAATGCCCTAAAGGATACAAAGGACGCGCGATTGCCATATTCACCGGAAGGAAGGACACAACGACATCACTCGGGGTGGTTCTTGGTCGTGATGTCGCGATTTCACCATAGAAGCTAGCAACATGTGCCGGCCTTGTCGTGTTGGACATTGGCTGCATCTGGGAAGACAATTGTTGTTCGCCGGAGGAGGGCATGAAATAGCACAAATCCATGTCACCATTTGCTCCTACTCCATGTACAATTGCTCCAACCAAACTTGAATCACATATTTTCCATTGTTAAGGTGGCTTTGTCGTTGCTTTTGCTAGTCTTCAACACTAAATTGACTAGATTCCATTGGGACATCACCCTTCACAAGTGAATGAACCCATGTCATATTTGGTTCATCAACATTGGCAAAGACTCTAGTTGTAACCATAGTGAAAGGACTGTTATTGCTCTAAAATCCAAAAGAAAAAACAAAAGATTTTAGGATGGTCATGATGGTGTTGTTATATACATAACAAAAATCAGGTTTGAGTCCATTGCAGAATATGTTTAATTGAGCAATGTCGTCAAAACCATGATTTGGGCATTTCCGCAGATAGGGCTTGAATCTCTCCCAGGCATCACATAATGGTTCATCTGCTCCTTGCCTGAATGTGGAGATGTCTTACTTTGCTTGAATATACTGGCCTGGTGGAAAGAATCTCTTCAGAAATTTTTCTTCTACCACGCTCCAACTGTTCAAACTCTGATTCGGATGCGATTTCAGCCACTCCTTTGCTTTACCTAATAGAGAAAAAGGAAACAATCGTAAGTATACAGATTCCAAATCTCCTTCCTCAAATCCCATAGTGCCAATTCATTATCTCACTATTTTTCTCTTTTTCTTGATCTTTTTCATCAGGTACACCCTCATATGTGTTGTTCTTTTTCTCCCTTTTACAGTCAGATTCTTCTTCAAGCACCATCTTTTCTGTTTCATCCTCTCCTTTTTCTTCTTCTACTTCTTCATCGGTCAGATTGTTATTGATTTCCTCCCCTTTTAGCTGAACAATGTCATCACACTGCTCTTCAGGTTTGGGAAGTGCATTTGCTGAAATTTGTTCTGACTGATGGTTGGTTCTTGCTTTTGCTATCTGTTCAACTGTTGCATCAGGAAACTCTCTCTTCTTTTTGAGCATTTCCAACATGAACTCGGCAGGCCTTTGCTCCATGGCTTCCAACATTGGGCTGGTAATTTGCACACAGTTGATACTATTCATGAAGTTTGCAAATAGCATGTGTAGATCTTTCATGGAGGGATTCTTTGGATATGACAAATCTCTGACTTGTAGTGCATGTGTGAACTCTTCCTTTTCTTCTTCCTCTTCTTCATCCACTTCTTCTGATTTTCTTTCTTCAGCTTCTCTTTCTTGTGCTTCTTCAATTTCCTTCTGAAGTCTTAACTCCCTTTGCTCTGCTAGCTGTGCTATCAAAGCATCATATTTTCTTCTTGCTTCTTCTCTTTCCTTCTGACTGTCATTCATATCTTGTATGAGTCTATCGAGCTTCTACTCAATTCTTGAACATGTGTTATGTATTGCAGTATCTGCCCTGAGTTCAGCTTCAACAGTTTGCTTATAGGATGAATCAGCATCTTGTTGCCACCCAAAATTTTGATTCTGGTAACTTCTCCAATCTTGTGAAAAATTGTTAGAATAATTATTGTAATTGGAAAAGTTACCGTGATTTAATGTGTGGGAGAAATATTTTGGCTCTTGCTGTCTAACATAATCTCCAAGGGTTCTTCTTGGTGGATTTTGCCATCCAGAAGCCATTCAACTTTTACTTCACTTGGGGTGGTTGAACAGAGAGTGTTGAGATTGTCTCTTTGCCCCTTTTCTCTTCTCTCCTTTTGTTCCTTCTAGATGTCCCTTCTATCAATTGATTTTTAGATACCTGTCTTCACAACTATTCAAGAATCTCAAAAAGATGTCAGCTCAGGAAGGTGGAACAAATTTTTTTTTCTCTTATTAAAAAATGAATATAAAATAAAATAAAATAAAAATAAAAACAAAAATAAAAATAAAATCCTAAAATTCTAAGATAGAACCAAGTTTGAATTTGAAATATGATATTTACTTATCCTGAAATCCTAAAAGAACTCAAACAGGATAAGTATTGAAGATAAGATAAGACCAATTCAATTTTCAAACTTCAAATTTTTTTTAAATTTTTTTTTGAAAATATTTAAAATATGAAAATAATAGAAAAATACGAAAAATTTAAAATTTAACATACAATTTTGAAAATTTGAAAATTTTTGAAAATTCAACCTTCTAAAACTATACAAATTGAGACATCGCTCCCCGGTAACGGCGCCAAAAACTTGATGGATTCCTGGCAAGTGTACCAAAAGTCCAGCAGTTATAGAGTAAGTAAGATATCATATCCACAGGGAGCGGTTGTAATTTGTAAAGTGATAGCGATTGTATTTTCAATAAAAACGGTTTGTAAAAAGGTATGGTTGTTTTCAAAATAATAAATAATAAAATAAAAGTAAAAACAGATAAACGCGAGGAGAGAATAATAATTTGGATTAGGATTTGACTTCGCTTCATCTCCCCCCTTGTGTATGCGAATCCCTTCCTTTAATTATGATCATACCCGTAATCACCTTAGTATTGTCTAACTACAATAATTATAAGGCATGCCTGGTAATTATCGTACCCGCAAATTCCCCTATAACACCATAATTAAACGTCGAAAACTATTCTCTACAGGCATTCAAAGTGGCTTGGCGACCCCGAACATTCCCCGTATTTTGTAACTGACACTATCATCTTAATCATATTTTCACATAAAGCACTTATGAAGGGGTGTGTCACTCACTGAACCTTCAATCGTTAGAATACAATCTTTATACTACGATACGACTAAAACGAGTACCTTTAGCAATCGGAGATTAAGCTTCATAGACATCTCTATGCTCACCTAACTCTAATACTAGCCGGAGTTCCACTTTTTGTATCCAGAGCACTAGCCTACCACCCCGGCGCACGCACGGAGGTGATGCATTACAAACAGCATAAAGATACCGATAAATTACAAATAGAGAATCATAATTAAGAAAAAGAGAATTCTTTATACACAAGGGGATTGAATCCACTACATCAAATCCTACTGGAGAGCTTAGCTACTCATGGTAGCCATTACAAACCACTGAGAAATCTGTCACCTTTCTCAATCCTAGAACTACTCTCTCTCTGTATCTGTGTCGGGTCCCGAGGACCTGCTTTTTGATCTGTGCAAAAGGCTCTATTTATAGAGTGGGAAAACCCTAATTTTGCTCCAAGAAGTCAATCTGGATCTAGGTGTAAAGGCTGCTGCGCATCCTGCGCTTTATGTGCGCTTAGCGCGCATGAAGCGCAACCAATCTCTTGCTGCGCTCCACTTGCGCTTAGCGCAAGTGGAGCGTGTCACGCGTTGCTGATTTCCTTCAGATCCTGATCTAACTTCTGGATCTCTTTCTGATCTTATCTGGTTTTCCTTTATCCCTTTATCTGAGTTGTTTTTGTATTTAATTGGCTTGGATTTGAATTGAAGAGGTTATCCACAAGATTCTCTGAGATTAACTAACTGTTAATTTCCTCTTTATTTGGTCTTTATTTGAATTCTGAATCTTCAACAACCTCATTTCTGATGTTATTTTCTCTCTTATTCCAAATCTTCTGTAAATCTGCATAAAATAACAGATTTCTATTTAAAATAGCATCATATTCAAATTTAAACCAAATAATTACAAATATTGTAAATATTAATAAAAAGGGATAATTTGGGGCATAAATTACTATTTTAACCTTGATAAGTGTAATAAAAACTATAGGAAAATAATGCTAATTTTACACTTATCAAACACCCCCCAACTTAATTTCTTGCTTGTCCTCAAGCAAGACACCTTTTGCAATCAAATTTCAAATCACCCTTGAATAAAATTCTCAAAATAACTACAAGGAAAAATTTTCTCTATCTCTTTATTAGGCAGAAGTCACTTTCCAAATCAAGGAAAAAATTAAAATCAAGAGATATTACCATGACTCAACCAAAACTAGAACAAAATCAACAAGTTAAATTTTCTCAAGAGTAGCAATTAAAGCAATAAACAATAAACTAAGGAATTTTACTCATGCTTACGGGTACTGTTTCCCTCAATATTTTCACCACAGCTGAACAACTAAGATTGATAGTCGTTTCTAGTTCCTAAGCATTTTCATGGTTGATATGGATCAAAAGGTTTTTTCAAGGTTGTAATGAGGCTTGGGCTATCAAGAATTTATGGTTTTTCTGGATTTACAATGAACATCTAGAATAGAGAGCATCTTTGGATGTTGCTTTTCTTGGATTTCTCTCCTTCCACCATCTCTTTCTTGATTTATTTCAATTTTTGCAGGCCTCTTTCCTTGTTTGAAGATGCACTCCCCCCAACTTATTCAATTTATTCACTTTTTCTTTTTGATTTTAGGGGGAGTGATCTTCTTTTTCTTTTTGTTTTTCCATACCTGCTCTTTGGATTTTCAACATTTTCTTCCCATTGTTTTTGCTTGCCACCTTGCTCTCTATCCCAAATGTGTAAGGGACATGATATAGATATTTATTTTGGCTTGGGTGAACAAGAATAATCAAATAAGGCTCAAAATGAGTTATCAAAAAATTGGAAAAATTATATCAAAGGTTGGCTTTTTGGCACTGAGCAATTATATTGAAAAACAAAAATTGCCTTTGTCATTTCCATATTTTCCATAAACAACATAAGATCCAAAAACTCAAGCAATTAAAGTTGACAAACAGTGGTGAAAAACTCTCAATTCAGTGTTTGGGCTCTCAACTCACCGGTTACTTGGCTAAATTCCTTGATAAAACATTTATTGATTTTAATTAACTCCCCTGATAGATTCTCATGTGAAGCATCCTAATCTTAATTGATTATGGAATTAATCACAAGACCATTTCTTCGTACCTAATCTGGTTAGTTAAACTGCCCAATTTCAGAAATTTTGAAAAATTTTCCTTTATTTCCTAATTATCCTAAATCCTAAAAATGAAAAATATTTTTTTAATTAAAAAAAATGAAAAATAAACAAAAATTCTAATTAAAAAATTAAAAATATAATCCTATAAAATAAAAGAAAATAAAGAATGAAAAGAAAGAAAAACACCAATGTCAATCTTCATCCTCTGTATCCTGTGGGTCCTTGTCATATTCTCCAACTGATGCTGCTTCACCTCCCCCTTGAAAGAATAAGCCTGTCCCCAGGCCACTGCTAGAATATCCGGAACTCTTCAAACAGCAAGCCTGGTTATGGGTCTTGCAGCAGCCTGCGCACTCTTTGAATCTCATGGGATCATATTCTCTGATCCTTCTCCTCATGCCTTCTCATCGTGAGCTAGAGCCACGGGAAAGACTGACAATTTATTCCTAGGCATCTGAAAAGTCAAATAACAACAATTAGTTACTAAAACACATTTATTTTAATGATGCCTTATTGCAAATACCAATTCATGAAGAACATGGAAGCCTATCATTAACCAATTGCATGCATAAAGAATTACTCTCAACAAAAATTTCACTGCACTTGAAAACAGAATAGATGAAGATTTTAATTGGTAAAAAAATAAAAGAAAAATATGCATGAAATTTGAAAGTTTCAAAATTGATTGAAGTTTCTAAGTGGAAAAGTGAAAAGAAAAGCTTAGGAAGTAGAGAAACATTACATGAGAAAATAAAAGATTTTTAAAATTTTGTACTGCTGCGCTTCGCCTGCGCTCAGCGCAGAAAACAGTGACTAAAATTGCAATTGTGCGCTTCTCCTGCGCTCAGCGCAATTGAAGCGCAGAAAACAGAACGAGAATTTGCAATTTTCAGTCACGTTTTCTGCTACTTCCTATTGTTTTAAAAAAAAAATATTTTATTTTCCACAAACTTATTCCAATCAATTTTGAAAATTTCCTAAATCCTAAAAAAAATGAAAGATCCTAAATAATAAATAAAAAAACTAAAAATAATTAAAACTTTTAAAAATCTCTGGGTTGCCTCCCAGAAAGCGCTTGTTTAACGTCTGATAGCTCGACGCCTGCTCTGTTAAGGTGCCTGAAACTGGAATCTTTTGGTGAGCTTGTGTGCTGCACCCTTTCTTTCTCTGGCCCATAATCCTCCCCATAATCTAGCCTTGGAGCAACCTGTAGTGTGAAATGACTTTAAGCATTTGGGCTTCTTTCTAGAATTAGACCATGCCTCTGACTCCCTTGGTTTGACTCTTCTTTTCTTTATTTTCTTGCTCTCATGTGCATGAGTCTTCTTCTTTTGAAGCTTTGATGATTCACAATTGATTGCTCCCAATTTCTTTTCCTTACAGGGTTCTTTGATATGAAACACACCTGACCACTTGATCTTCAATCTGGCTCTAGGCTCTGAGTTTGATTCCAACATGACTTTCCTTCTCTTTGCCTTGTTCTGGTCAGTGAGATTGCAGGCCTTTCTTTTGTGAGGTCTGGAAGGATTATCACTTGTACCATGCCTTTCTTGATCTTCCTTTGCAGGACTAGTTGGATAAGGCATGGTCTTTGGTCTTGATACCACTTTCCTTCCTTCTTTGGGCTTTGATTCAGTATCTCTCTGTTCACTATTTTTCTCTTTTTCTTGATCTTTTTCATCAGGTACACCCTCATATGTGTTGTTCTTTTTCTCCCTTATACAGTCAGATTCTTCTTCAAGCACCATCTTTTCTGTTTCATCCTCTCCTTTTTCTTCTTCTACTTCTTCATCAGTCAGATTGTTATTGATTTCCTCCCATTTTAGCTGAACAATGTCATCACACTGCTCTTCAGGTTTGGGAAGTGCATTTGCTGAAATTTGTTCGGACTGATGTTTGGTTCTTGCTTCTGCTATCTGTTCAACTGTTGCATCAGGAAACTCTCTCTTCTTGTTGAGCATTTCCAACATGAACTCGGCAGGCCTTTGCTCCAAGGCTTCCAACATTGGGCTGGTAATTTGTACACAGTTGATACTATTCATGAAGTTTGCAAATAGCATGTGTAGATCTTTCATGGAGGGATTCTTTGGATATGGCAAATCTCTGACTTGCAGTGCATGTGTGAACTCTTCCTTTTCTTCATCCACTTCTTCTGATTTTCTTTCTTCAGCTTCTCTTTCTTGTGCTTCTTCAATTTCCTTCTGAAGTCTTAACTCCCTTTGCTCTGCTAGTTGTGCTATCAAAGCATCATTTTTTCTTCTTGCTTTTTCTCTTTCCTTCTGACTGTCATTCATATCTTGTATGAGTCTATCGAGCTTCTCCTCAATTCTTGAACATGTGTTATGTATTGTAGTATTTGCCCTGAGTTCAGCTTCAACAGTTTGCTTATAGGATGAATCAGCATCTTGTTGCCACCCAAAATTTTGATTCTGGTAACTTCTCCAATCCTGTGAAAAATTGTTAGAATAATTATTGTAATTGGAAAAGTTACCATGATTTAATGTGTGGGAGAAATATTTTGGCTTTTGCTGTCTAACATAATCTCCAAGGGTTCTTCTTGGTGGATTTTGCCATCTAGAAGCCATTCAACTTTTACTTCACTTGGGGTGGTTGAACAGAGAGTGTTGAGATTGTCTCTTTGCCCTTTTTCTCTTCTCTCCTTTTGTTCCTTCTAGATGTCCCTTCTATCAATTGATTTTTAGATACCTGTCTTCACAACTATTCAAGAATCTCAAACAGATGTGAGCTCAGGAAGGTGGAACAAAATTTTTTTATATTTATTAAAAAACGAAAAAAAATAAAATAAAATAAAATCCTAAAATTCTAAGATAGAACCAAGTTTGAATTTGAAATATGATATTTACTTATCCTGAAATCCTAAAAGAACTCAAACAGGATAAGTATTGAAGATAAGATAAGACCAATTCAAATTTCAAACTTCAATTTTTTTTTAATTTTTTTTGAAAATAATTAAAATACGAAAATAATAAAAAAAATATGAAAATTTAAAATTTAAAATACAATTTTGAAAATTTGAATAATTTTGAAAATTCAACCTTCTAAAACTATACAAATTGAGACACCGCTACCTGGCAATGGCGCCAAAAACTTGATGGATTTCTGGAAAGTGTACCAAAAGTCCAACAATTATAGAGTAAGTAAGATATCGTATCCACAGGGAGCGGTTGTAATTTGTAAAGTGATAGCGATTGTATTTTCAATAAAAACGGTTTTGTAAAAAGGTATGGTTGTTTTCAAAATAATAAATAATAAAATAAAAGTAAAAACAGATAAACGCGAGGAGAGAATAATAATTTGGATTAGGATTTGACTTCGCTTCATCTCCCCCCTTGTGTATGCGAATCCCTTCCTTTAATTATGATCATACCCGTAATCACCTTAGTATTGTCTAACTACAATAATTATAAGGCATGCCTGGTAATTATCGTACCCGTAAATTCCCCTATAACACCATAATTAAACGTCAGAAACTATTCTCTACATGCATTCAAAGTGGCTTGGCGACCCCGAACTTTCCCCGTATTTTGTAACTGACACTATCATCTTAATCATATTTTCACATAAAGCACTTATGAAGGGGTGTGTCACTCACTGAACCTTCAATCGTTAGAATACAATCTTTATACTACGATACGACTAAAACGAGTACCTTTAGCAATCGGAGATTAAGCTTCATAGACATCTCTATGCTCACCTAAGTCTAATACTAGCCGGAGTTCCACTTTTTGTATCCAGAGCACTAGCCTACCACCCCGGCGCACGCGCGGAGGTGATGCATTACAAACAGCATAAAGATACCGATAAATTACAAATAGAGAATCATAATTAAGAAAAAGAGAATTCTTTATACACAATAGGATTGAATCCACTACATCAAATCCTACTGGAGAGCTTAGCTACTCATGGTAGCTATTACAAACCACTGAGAAATCTGTCACCTTTCTCAATCCTAGAACTACTCTCTCTCTCTGTATCTGTGTCGGGTCCCAAGGACCTGCTTTTTGATCTGTGCAAAAGGCTCTATTTATAGATTGGGAAAACCCTAATTTTGCTCCAAGAAGTCAATCTGGATCTAGGTTTAAAGGCTGCTGCGCATCCTGCGCTTTATGTGCGCTTAGTGCTCATGAAGCACAACCAATATGTTGCTGCGCTCCACTTGCGCTAAGCGCAAGTGGAGTGTGTCACACGTTGCTGATTTATTTCAGATCCTGATCTAACTTCTGGATCTCTTTCTGATCTTATTTGGTTTTCCTTTATCCCTTTATCTGAGTTGTTTTTGTATTTAATTGGCTTGTGATTTGAATTGAAGAGGTTATCCACAAGATTCTCTGAGATTAACTAACTGTTAATCTCCTCTTTATTTGGTCTTTATTTGAATTCTGAATCTGCAACAACCTCCTTTCTGATGTTATTTTCTCTCTTATTCCAAATCTTCTGTAAATCTGCATAAAATAACAGATTTCTATTTAAAATAGCATCATATTCAAATTTAAACCAAATAATTTCAAATATTGTAAATATTAATAAAAAGGGATAATTTGGGGCATAAATTACTATTTTAACCTTGATAAGTGTAATAAAAACTATAGGAAAATAACGCTAATTTTACACTTATCTCGTTCCCCGGCAACAACGCCAAAAATACTTGTTGAAATTCTGACAAGCGAACCAAAATCCCAGCAGTATAATAGTAAATAAGAGTATCGTATTCACAGGGAACGGTTCAATTTATAAGGATTAGAGGTCACAACTATCAAGTAATAGTGCAAGTTTGTTTCTTGAGAATTATGCAAGTAAATAAAAGTGAACTTAAATGAGAGAGATAGAAACAGTTACTTGGACTAGGATTGATCTTCGTATCATCGCACTCCTTTCGTTTGTGAACCTCAATATTAGTTATGAATATATAATTATGATACCCTAGCCAAACTATATTATTTACCCCGGGTCAGCAGCAATAAAATACTCAGGAATAGTTCATGCGGGTTCTCCGAGGCGACAAATTACCCCGACTTTAATGATATACTTTTCCGTTTGTTAAAACTATCGGTTCATCCTATAGCTCGATCCCATAGTGACTACTTGAGTACTTTTACCAATCAGAGTTCAAGTTTCCTAAGTATCAGCTCCCCCAAACTCGCTATTGATTTCACAAAACCATTTACCAATGCATCTTATAAAATCAACCTATAACTCCGGCACACAGGCGGAAGCTACGCATTAAGCAAAGAATAAAAATATCGATATCATAAAAATAGGGATTCATATATATTAAAGAGAATTCACATACAATTGGGGATTGAATCAACTACATTCAATCTTATCGAGGAGTTTAGCTACGCATGGTAGCCATTACAACCCAACGGAGAAACTGTCACGCTTTTCTCCAATCCTAGCTCTGCTCTGCCGTCCCCCAAAAAGCTCCTTTGATCTTTGCAAAAGGTTCTATTTATAGAGGTTGGAAAGCCATATGAAATCTGGAAAAAATCTGATTTAAATCTGTTTGAAAAACTGATCCATATACTGCGCTTCATCATGTGCTCAGCGCGTTTTGAAGCGTAGGTTCCAGAATGGTCTTTTAATGTTGCGCTCCACCTACACTTAGCGCAGGTGGAGCGTGAGTTACGATCCAACTTTCCTTGTTTCCCTCTTTTTCATATTGATCTCTTCCTGATCTTATCCTTGCTTTATCTGCTTTCCATATTTTCCTCTTTTTAGCTTGATCTTGTGCTGATTTGATCTTCAATTTGAATTTAGAATTAAATCTGCAGAATCCTTATCCCAATAATTACTGATCTTATCCAAATCAGCTGCCATTTAAATCCTTATCTCGCAGATTCTCCTTTCAAATAAATGTTATCTTGTTTCCTCATTTAAATCCTTCCAATTTATCTTCAAAATCAACATATTTTCTATCAAAATAGCATCATATTCAAATTTAAATCAAATATTCACAAAATATGCATTTATTACTAAAAAGAGGTATTTTGGGGCATAAATTCACTACTTTACCCTTGATAAGTGCAGTAATTATACACTAAATTATCATATATTTTTCACTTATCAGCAACTAAATATCAGTTAAATCAATCCTATTACCAAAATGTGCCAAATATCAAGAATATTGAACTTCCTAGTAGTCAAACCATGTTCTCTATCCTAGTGTTCTAGTACTCCCAAAAAGGTAAACATATGTGAATTTAGAGACATACTTTGAAGAAGAACTCAAAGATTGCAGAATATGGAGATCTGAACTAGCAAAAACACCAAGAAAATTGCAAAGAATGGCCTAAGAATTTAGGGGAAAGTGCCAAAAATGGCTTTTCCTTGATTCTGGTTCGTTTTTATGCATGTGTGCGCACCTGCGCTCCATCTGCGCTCAGCGCAGGTGGAGTGCGCATTACAGTTATAACTGTAGCGTGCTCCTGCGCTTCACTTGCGCTGAGCGCAAGTGAAGCGCAAAAAACAAAAGCATAATTGTAAACCTGCGCTCAACGCAGGTGAAGCGTTCAACACAGGTGAAGCGCAAAAAATAGAGGCACATTTGTAAATTGCGCTTCACCTGCACTCAGCTCAGGTGAAGCGCAGGAAACAAAGTGCACTTTTGCCAAAACTTATATTTTTCTGCCACTTCAGAATGTCTGTTATTGCTTTTTCCACACAAGACTTTACTATTTCTCAGCCTTTCCTAAACTAAAACATAAAAAAAAAACTAACTATTATGCACAAAATTTAACTATGAAATTTACTAACTAATTGATGGGTTGCCTCCCAGAAAGCGCTCGTTTAACGTTATATAGCTTGACGCCTGTTTCTTTATGGTTCTTGAAGAAGAATGACAGAATAAGTTCTGTCGATTTCACCTCCTACATAGGGCTTCGGTCTCTGTCCATTCACAACCCAATGCTTCTTTGAATCAGGATCTTCCAATTCTACCGCTCCATATGGTCTGACTTCCTTAATGATGAATGGACCAGACTACCTATATTTTAACTTCCCAGGGAAAAATTTCATCCTTGAGTTAAATAGAAGGACTGATTGGCCTGGATAAAACTTTCGCTTGATGAGCTTATTATAATGATATGCCTTGGTCTTTTCCTTCTAAATCCTGGAGGATTCATAAGCATTTAGCCGCATTTCTTCTAGCTCATGCAACTGCTGGATTCTCTTCTGTCCCGCTACTTTTGCATCCATGTTCAAAACCTTTAGAGCCCAGTATGCCTTGTGTTCTAATTCCACTGCAGGTGGCAAGATTTTCCATAGATTAGATGAAAAGGTGAAAGACCTGTGGAAGATTTGTAAGCTGTCCTGTATGCCCAGAGTGAATCTGTTCAGACAAGCTCACCCCCAAGTAGTTTTTAATATGACAAACTGATTAAGATTAAATATGCATATGAGATGCATCTTGTGTTACTAACTATGTGTTTGAGTATGGCAGAGATTTTCTGTATCTAAACCACTGCAGGAAAACATGAAGTTCACTTAGATCAGCAAATAACATAAGTAACAGATGCAAGTTCAACTTGAGAAGCAAGCTAAGAACAGATGCAAGTGCAACTTAAGATACAAGCCAAGGTCAGACGCAAGATCAGTATTAAGATGCTAACACAGCATGAGATGCAAGCCTCTATGTTCAGATGATGTTCTAAGAAAAGAAGAGATCTCAGCACAAAGCCAAAAGAGACTCAAGCACTGCTTGAGATGCAAGCCATGAACAGATGCTAGTTCAGCTTGAGATGCAAGGTCAGCTTGAGACGTTGTCTCAAGGTCAGACGAAGCAAGATGGGATCTCATCAGAGATGCAAATAAATCATAATAGAATCTGGACAGAAGCAAGATTGCACACTCAATGCTAGGAGACAGCAAGCAGAGTCAGCGCAAAGTCAAGCAAGGACACAAGGACACTGACACAGTACTTTAGTCTGAAAAGACTGCACCTGATGCTATGTGCTCTAATAGATTGCAACGGCCACATAACGGCTAGTTTCTCATCTGATGATATAAAAGAGACAAGATCAAATGCTGAGGTGTGAGAGAGACTGCCTACACTTCTGTGAAATCATTCAGCATCTTATCACATCTCAAGTACACTCATCAGTTATCTGTGAACAGATCCAACACATCTTGAGATCTACAACTGTCTCTTTCATCTCTCTTCAGTACATAATTTCTATACTGTAATTTAAGAAGTGAGTTTTTCTAGCTTATCAATTTCCATATCCATACTTTGTATGCTGTAAGCTAGATTCATCATATTCATCCACTGTAACTTGTCTCATATAAGATAGGAGGGTTCCTAGTCTTAGAGTGAGGTGTTTGTGTCCTGGAGAGGCTGTAAGAATACTTGTGGTTCAGCTAAGATAGGAGTGCCTAGGCTTAGTGTGAGTAAGACGTCCTGGAGAGGCTGTAAGAATACTTGTATTGGCTGGTTTGTCAATAGTGGAAAATTTCACGAGTTGTGAGGACTGGACGTAGCCCAAGGTGTGGGTGAACCAGGATAAGATCTCTGCCCCCTGTCTCTTGCTCTGTCTCTATATTGCTTATATTGATTTGATTATAATAACGCAATAACAACCAGAATAACTCAATCACTAATCAATATAAGATTCTAAGTTAAAATCTAGATATAAGAATCATTACTAAAATTGGATTAGATATACCCTGTCTTAACAGAGACTCCAAGTTGGCAAACTTGAGAGAACATCTCAACAATCAATTTTAGTGTGAATTTGCAGGAACAGATTTGAAAAGTATCTATTCAACCCCCCTTCTAGAGACATTCAGCCAACTTCAGTTGGTATCAGAGCTCGGCCTCTTGGGGTTGAGCACACCTCTGTGTGAAGAGGATAAAGATCCATGGTTGGTCCTAGCACAAGTCTTTTCATTCCTGAAGGAGCTTCAACAAACAGACCTCCTGCCTTTGATGGAACTGATTATTACTACTGGAAAGACAGGATGAGACTGTTCATTGAATCTCAGCATGCTGATCTATGGGAGATCATTGAGGCAGGCCCCTATATGCCATACATCACAGATGAGCTTGGACTCAGGGCAGCCAAACCCAGAGAATAATGGACAGATGCTGAGAAAGCAAGATATGTGCTTAACTCAAGAGCTAAGTACCTGCTCACTTGTGCCCTAAGCAGAAGTGAATATGACAAGGTAGCTGGATGTGTCTCAGCAAAGGAAATATGGGATGCTCTTGAGATTGAACATGAGGGAACAAACCAAGTTAAAGAAGCCAAGATCAACACACTGGTTAGACAGTATGAGCTTTTTAAGATGAATGAAGATGAAGGCATTGAAGATATGGTGAGGAGATTCACTGTCATAACAAATGATCTAAAATCTTTAGGAAGAACATAGTCAAATCAAGATATGGTAAGAAAGATCCTAAGAAGCTTACCCAAACCTTGGAGACCCAAGGTTACAGCCATTCAGGAAGCTAAAGATTTGAGCATCCTCAGATTGGATGAACTCCTTGGATCTCTGAAAGTACATGAACAAGAGCTGATGGAAGAGGATCTCATCAGACGACCCAAGACTAAAGCTCTAAAAGCCTCTTCCAGTAACTCAAAAGGTAAAAAGACAAGCTCATCTCAACAAACCTCTCTCAAATCATCTCATGATTCAGAAACAAAAGATGATGAAGAAGGAGATGATGATAGTGAGATGGATGATGAGCTAGCCTACATCTCAAGGAAGATCAGACGCATGTGGAGAGCTAGAGGGACTGGAAGGAAGAATTTCCCTTCAAGAAGAGGAGAAACTAAATCTGACAAGAAGGGGCAATTCATTTGCTTGAGTGCAAAAAGCCTGGACATATGAGATCTGAGTGTCCTCAGCTCAGAGGAGAAATCAAGAAAAGTCATGGGAAGAACGCAATGATGGCCACCTGGGATGACACAGATGAAGAAGGAAGTCAAGATGGACAATCAGCCAACCTATGTCTCATGGCTAATGGAAATTCATCAGATGAAGAGGTAACTGAATCTGACTCTGAATACTCTATTGATGAGCTTAAGTCTGCCTTTGAAAATCTTCTGTATGATTCAAATCTTCTTGCCTCAAAGAGCTCATTACTTAAATCAGATTTAAATACAGCTCTTGAGTAAGTCAAATTTCTTGAAAAAGAAAATCAGGATTTAAATCATAAAAACAGTAGCCTCATGTTGTCTCACATGAGACTATCTGAACAAGTAAAAGCTAAGACTCAAGCTCTCAATGGGTAGGAACTAAAAACTCTACCAAATGAAAATCAACAGCTCAAACTACAAAATAGAACTCTCATAAATGATCTGGATAAGTTTGTAAATGGAAAAAAAAACCTTGAGAGACTCATTGGATCTCAAAAGGGTATTTTTGATAAAGCTGGAATTGGTTATGAGAGATCTTCAAATGAAGTTTGGTACAAAGATTTTTTCATTCCTGCAAGAAAAAAGAAAAAGGAAAGATGCTCTTGTTGTAGTAAATATGGTCATAAAGCCACAGATTGTTACTTGAGACAAGTAGCATCTAAGAAAAAGGCAACTAACCATGAAGGACCCAGATATAAGTGGGTACCTAAAGCTAAATCCCTTGTTTTGACAGATGTGCCTGGCAGCAGCAAAATCCAAGAAAGAATGGGTGCTGGACAGCGGATGCTCAAGGCACATGACTGGGGACAAAAGCAAATTCCTGTCACTTGAAGAAAAGGCCACTGGAGTTGTCTCCTTTGGAGACAACAGTAAAGCCCTGATCAAGGGTATAGGTAAAATTGGTAAGACCAACTCAGCTCAAATTGAGAATGTATACTTTGTTGAAGGATTGAAACATAATTTGCTGAGTATCAGTCAGCTATGTGATAATGGTTATCATGTTAATTTCCAACCTACTTTTTGTGAGATCATAGACTCCAAAACTGGAAAAATAATTTTCTCTGGAACAAGAAAGAAAAATCTTTACTCAGTCTCACTAGAGAGTCTATCAGATCTCACCTGTCTCATGTCTCATGATCATGAGAGATGGCTCTGGCACAAAAGAGTTGGACACATTAACATGAGAACCATGAATCAACTTGCTAGTCAGTCTCTTGTCAAAGGATTACCCAAGGTTAAAATTGACAAAGACATGAAGTGTGACTCTTGCATCAAAAGCAAGCACAGCAAATCAAGTTTCAAACCTAAGAACTGTGTCTCAACCACCATACCACTTGAGATCCTTCACATTGACCTATTTGGACCAACTAAGACAGTAAGTCTCAGTGGTAAAAAGTATGGTTTTGTCATTGTGGATGATTTCTCAAGATACACCTGGGTTCTATTCCTATCTCAGAAAGATGAATCATATGACTCTTTCAAAACATTTTGTAAAAAGATTCAGTCTGAGAAAGGATATGGAATTGGATCTGTTAGGAGTGACCATGGAGGAGAATTTGAAAATGCCAAGTTTAGAAAGTTCTTTGATAAAAATGGCATCTCTCATAACTTCTCTTGCCCAAGGACTCCTCAACAGAATGGTGTAGTTGAAAGGAAGAATAGAACACTTCAAGAAATGGCTAGAACTTTACTATATGACTCTAGAATTGAAATGTACTTCGGGGCAGAAGCTGTTAATACATCCTGCTACATTTTAAACAGAGTTACTATAAAAAAAGATCTTAAATAAGACTCCATATGAACTATGGAAAGGTAGGAAGCCTTCAATTTCATATTTTCATGTCTTTGGATGTGACTGCTATATTCTAAATACTAAAGATCAGTTGGGAAAATTTGACACCAAACCTGATAAAGGAATTTTCCTAGGATATTCATTAACATCAAAAGCTTATAGAGTATATAATTTAAGAACCAAAACTACTGAAGAATCTGTGCATGTAGTTTTTAATGAAGTTCAGGGAAATACTCAGAAAGAAGTTGATGATGGAATAGAAGAGCTAATGAAAGACCTAAAGATCTCAACTCAAGAAGTTGAAGAAAGACTCTCACCTGAGCAGAAGATGGTAAGATCATCCCAGTCTGAACGCAGAAGAGAAGCTCAGTCAGAAGGAATATCTTACAGAAGCAACCAGTCTGGAACATCTCATATCTTCCAAGAAGAAGATAAATCAAATGATCAAGCCAGATCTCAAGAGACAAGACCAGAAAATGTTGAAATACAAAATGAGCATGCATCTCAACTACCCAGAAGCTGGAGACTAGTGAGGTCTCATCCAAGAGATCAGATAATTGGAGAGACTTCAGACAGAGTCAGAACCAGATCTTCTTTCAGAGACACAGAAAATCTGATGGCCCTTCTATCTGAAGTAGAGCCAAAAGATATACATGAGGCCTTAAATGATGAATCCTGGACTAAGGCCATGGAAGAAGAACTAAATCAGTTTGAGAAAAGCAAAGTCTGGAACCTGGTTCCCCCACCATCTCATCAAACCATAATTGGAACAAGATGGGTCTTCAGGAATAAGCTAAATGAAAAGGGTCAAGTCATGAGGAATAAAGCCAGACTGGTGGCACAAGGGTTTAATCAGCAAGAAGGAATAGATTATGATGATACCTTTGCACCTGTAGCTAGACTTGAAGCTATCAGGATCTTATTAGCATTTGCTGCATTCAAGAACTTCAAACTCTACCAGATGGATGTAAAAAGTGCCTTCCTAAATGGGATCATAGAAGAAGAAGTCTATGTAAGACAACCTCCTGGATTTGAAGATCCTGACCATCCAGAATATGTGCTCAGACTATCCAAAGCTCTGTATGGTCTCAAGCATGCTCCAAGAGCTTGGTATGACAGGTTAAGTTCCTTTTTAATTAAAAATGGTTTCATTAGAGCTAAAATTGACACTACCCTTTTAAAAAAGGAAATTAGCCAAGACTTATTAATTGTTCAAATCTATGTTGATGACATTATCTTTGGTTCAACTAATGAGTCTTTGTGTCAAGAATTCTCAAGTCTCATGTAGGGAGAATTTGAGATGAGTATGATGGGTGAGCTGAGATTCTTCTTGGGACTTCAAATTAAACAATTGTCTAATGGAATTTTCATTAGTCAAAAAAAATATACAAGAGATCTGCTCAGCAAATTCAAAATGAGTGAGGCTAGACCAATGAAAACACCTATGCACCCCTCAACTCAGATTGATCAAGATGAAGCTGGAAAAGCTGTCTCAGACAAGCTTTACAGAGGTATGATTGGTTCCCTTATGTACCTAACTGCCAGCAGACCAGATATTCAGTTTACTGTAGGAATATGTGCAAGGTACCAATCTAATCCAAAAGAATCTCATCTCACTGCTGTAAAAAGAATATTTAGGTATTTAATTGGAACCACAAATCTTGGCCTATGGTATGAGAAAGGAAAGAGTTTTGATCTCATAGGATACAGTGATGCTGATTTTGCTGGTGACAAGATGGATAGAAAGAGCACCAGTGGATCTTGTCAATTCCTAGGAAAATGTCTTATCTCTTGGTCATGCAAGAAGCAAAACACCATTGCATTATCCACTACAGAAGCTGAGTATGTCTCAGCTGCTGCATGTTGTACTCAAGTTATATGGATCAAATCTCAATTGCAAGACTATGCAGTCAGGTACTCAAAAATTCCTATCTATTGTGATAACACTAGTGCCATAAACCATGCAAAAAATCATGTGCATCATTCTAGGTCCAAACACATTGATATCAAACATTATTTTATAAAAGATCATGTGCAAAAAGGAAGTATTAAGCTAATCTTTGTAGATACCAAGAGTCAGTTGGCTGACATCTTTACAAAACCCTTGGTATAAGAGAGATTCATTGAAAATCTAAAATTGTTAAATGTGTGTTGTCTTGATTGAAAATAATGAATTTGACATAGCTTATCTCTGGATTCTATGATAAAAGTCTCACTACAGATAAGACTCAAGTGTCGTCTGTCAAGAGACGAGGTCTCAGACGCATCTGTCATCAGACGCGTCTCTTGGCTCATCTCAACTGACGTCTCATGAATTTACAGAGACGTTACAATGTGCTGTTAAAATTTAGAGCCGTTACTCAACGGTTAGTAACTGCCCACTACTTGGCAAACTAGCCGTTAGACTATAAAAAGGAGTGCCAACCACTCCCAACTGCCATAATAACTCCCCACTATGCGCAGTTATTACGTCCCCTTCTTTCTCTGTGCTCAGACTATTTAAGTTTCTTCTCACACTCTACTGTCACTTTCTCTTCTCTATCAAATGCATATCAAATTCACTGCACTAAAACTTCCATACTCTGATAAATCTTCATCCTCCTCGTCCCCTGACAAAATGTCTTCTAAAGAGGGATCTCAATCTCAAAGCATTCACTCCAGTCAAGAAACCCTAACCCGTTCTCCATCTCCACAACCTAGCACTGAAACAGAGCCTTCCCAATCCACCCAACCTACTCAACCCTCACCATCTTCAAAATCCACATCCTCCAAAAAGAGCACCCCCCATTCCTCCTAGAATGAAATCATAGAGAATAGCCTCTCAAGTTACCCAGACTTCAGCTCCCAGATCCCCTGTTCATATAGATCTCACACAACCTGGCTCTTCAAAGAAAGGAAAAGACAAGGTTGTTGAAGGAAAAAAGATCTCTTTCCAGTCTGACCTATTCTCAAGTCCTGAGATAGAAGAAAAGTTCGCTAAGAGATTTTCTGAAAAGAAAATCATAGTAGGAAGAGTCATCTCCTCCCAAGAACTGAGAGATGAAGGATGGGACATGAGTCCCTATTTGAAGAAACAAGGATGGTTGGACTATCTGACCATGACAGACACTGTCTTCTCAAAGATGACTAGAGCTTTCTACGCAGCATGCTACAAGGCAAAGGGTTCCTCACAAGAACAGCCCCACATCATCTCTGACATCATGGGAATTCACATAGAATTGACAGAGGAGACACTGGGGACTATCATCCAACCACCTGTAACTGGAAACAGGTTGTACAATGAGGAGCATTGGTGGAATAATGTTGGAATCCCCTCTGCCAATGTGGGCACATCTCTCTTCAAGGGTGGTCTCATTACAGATGCTGCCTCATCTCTCAATCCATTTGGAAAATTTCTGTTTCATTTGGTGGTCAAATGCATCATGCCAAGGGCTGGCACATTCAACAAGGTCTATCACCAAGACCTGATGGTGATGTATCACCTCAAGCATGGCATTCCCCTGAATCTTCCATTCCTAATACTTAGGCATATGGAACATGCCTTCCACAACTCCAAAATCAATGCCTCTCTTCCCTTTGGAATGCTCATTACCAGAATTCTCAGGCACTTCAAAGTTGATCTCAATAGCTGTGACAAGTCTGAAGAGAGACCAGGTTATGTTGGGAAAACAAACCTGAAATCTCTTGGCTTGGATGGTAAGACTATACCTCCTCCTACTTTTCCTTTATCTGATTCATCTCCTGCTGTACCTACCACAACACAGGCTTCCCCATCATCCAAACTGTCAGAGGCCAAAAAGAAAAAGAAGAAGAAAGTCTCCAAGGAAGCTGCTGAGGGATCTCGAGAAGGTTCAGAGATCCCTGTTAAAGAGAAGAAAAGAAAAGCACAGCCATCTGGTTCCACAGAAACTGAGCAAAAGAAAAAGAAGAAAAAAAAGTCAAAGCTTAAGTCTACCAATCAATCTGAGCCTGCACCTGCAGAAGATGAGCCCCATCTTCAGCAAGACGCTAAACAAGCAATAGTCAACAATGAAGAGGAAGTGGCCAGAACTCAAGAGGAAGTAGCTAGAACTGAAGAAGAAATGCCTATGACTGAAGAAGAGGAACCAGTAGCTGAGCAAGTTCACCAGTCACCCCAGCAAGTTTTCCAGTCACCCCATCAATCTCCACTCCATGAGGTATCTCCATCAAACGTCTCTCCCCTGGGAAAGATTGCTGCTGAGACTTTGGTGAATCTAGAAAAGGAAACAGCTCCTCCCAGTCATGAGACTCTTAAAGAGCAACAAACTGCAGAGATTGAGCTTGGTGAAGTTCAGACCTCTCAACAAGCTACACTAGTAAGGACTAAACCAACTCATTCTTTCCAAACCTCCTTTCCCACTCCTGGCAAATTCTTTGTTGAGACTATCTTACTCAACTCACCACAGCCTAAATATGATCAATCTGCATCATCTGCTGCAAGACCCAAACCGGCTGATCCACCATCATCTGAACCATCCATCATTACACACCTCTCCAATTCCATCAATACCTTTCTGAACCAACTTCATGAGGAACAACAACAATATCAGCAAGATATCAACACCAGACTTGAGCAAAACCAGAAGAAGATCTTGAAGAAGCTGAAGCACCACAAGAAGAGGCAAGATGCTTTGTTTGCTGCATTTGACACTGTTCTTCAAGCTATGCATGCAACTAATGAGTTTCACAAGAAGATGAACCTTCATCTTTCCCATTTGCCTCCATTGCCTGAATTCCCACAGACTGTGTTGCGACCATCTGGACCTGGCTCTGACTCATCCTCTTCCCACTCATCCTAGCTCTGCTAGTTTTCCTTGTTTGATAATGTCAAAAGGGGGAGAGTAGGTTAGATATATCTAATGAGAGTCTTAGTTAGGATTTATTTCAGCTTAATATTTGTGAGGATTTGATCATGAGAGTCTTAGTTAGGATTTATTTCAGCTTAATATTTGTGAGGATTTGATCAACTTGATAGCTAGAGATGTAGTTAGCATCTTTTCACAGCTTTTTGATGAGATGCAGTGGCATCTTTTGTTTTGTAATCCTCTTGTCCTTTGATTAAATGAAAATGACTCTCTCAATGCTTGCAGTATATTTCTGAGTAACTTACTTAACTTTGATTAACAGTTCATATCAATAGTAAGTCTTAAAACAGAAAAACTGATCTATAACTCAGGGGGAGCTCTTCTCCTTAATTATTTCTTTTTTAAAAGAGATTGCACATCTCAGGGGGAGCTAATTATATACATGCATCATTTCTATATTAATCTCATCAGATATTTAACTTACAGTTTGCCATCATCAAAAAAGGGGGAGATTGTTGAGACAAGCTCACCCCCAAGTAGTTTTTAATATGACAAACTGATTAAGATTAAATACGCATATGAGATGCATCCTGTGTTACTAACTATGTGTTTGAGTATGACAGAGATTTTCTGTATCTAAACCACTGCAGGAAAACATGAAGTTCACTTAGATCAGCAAATAACATAAGTAACAGATGCAAGTTCAACTTGAGAAGCAAGCTAAGAACAGATGCAAGTGCAACTTAAGATACAAGCCAAGGTCAGACGCAAGATCAGTATTAAGATGCTAACACAGCATGAGATGCAATCCTCTATGTTCAGATGATGTTCTAAGAAAAGAAGAGATCTCAGCACAAAGCCAAAAGAGACTCAAGCACTGCTTGAGATGCAAGCCATGAACAGATGCTAGTTCAGCTTGAGATGCAAGGTCAGCTTGAGACGTTGTCTCAAGGTCAGACGAAGCAAGATGGGATCTCATCAGAGATGAAAATAAATCATAACAGAATCTGGACAGAAGCAAGATTGCACACTCAATGCTAGGAGACAGCAAGCAGAGTCAGCGCAAAGTCAAGCAAGGACACAAGGACACTGACACAGTACTTTAGTCTGAAAAGCTGCTGACTGCCTACTGAAAAGACTGCACCTGATGCTATGTGCTCTAATAGATTGCAACGGCCACATAACGGCTAGTTTCTCATCTGATGATATAAAAGAGACAAGATCAAATGCTGAGGTGTGAGAGAGACTGCCTACACTTCTGTGAAATCATTCAGCATCTTATCACATCTCAAGTACACTCATCAGTTATCTGTGAACAGATCCAACACATCTTGAGATCTACAACTGTCTCTTTCATCTCTCTTCAGTACATAATTTCTATACTGTAATTTAAGAAGAGAGTTTTTCTAGCTTATCAATTTCCATATCCATACTTTGTATGCTGTAAGCTAGATTCATCATATTCATCCACTGTAACTTGTCTCATATAAGATAGGAGGGTTCCTAGTCTTAGAGTGAGGTGTTTGTGTCCTGGAGAGGCTGTAAGAATACTTGTATTGGCTGGTTTGTCAATAGTGGAAAATCTCACGAGTTGTGAGGACTGGACGTAGCCCAAGGTGTGGGTGAACCAGGATAAGATCTCTGTCCCCTGTCTCTTGCTCCGTCTCTATATTGATTATATTGATTTGATTATAATAACGCAATAACAACCAGAATAACTCAATCAATAATCAATATAAGATTCCGAGTTAAAATCTAGATATAAGAATCATTACTAAAATTGGATTAGATATACCCTGTCTTAACAGAGACTCCAAGTTGGCAAACTTGAGAGAACATCTCAACAATCAATTTTAGTGTGAATTTGCAGGAACATATTTGAAAAGTCTCTATTCAACCCCCCCTTCTAGAGACCTTCAGCCAACTTCAGAATCATCAAGTTTGCTAGACCAATCCTTTCTGGACGAACTCACTGTTTTCCCAAGAATTCTCTTGATTTCTCTATTTGATACTTCAGCTTGTCTATTTGTTTGGGGGTGGAAAGGTGATGCTACTTTGTGCCTTACTCCATAATGCTCCAAAACCTTCTGTAATTGGGAATTGCAGAAGTGAGAACCCCCATCGCTAATGAGAACTCTTGGTGAATGATAAGTGAAAAATATATGATAAATTAGAGTACTTTTGAGTGCACTTATCAAGGATAAAATGCTATTTTTGCCCCAAATTAATCCCTTTTTATTAATAATTATATAAATTGTATTTATTAGTCTTGAATTTGAATTTGATGCTATTTTAATATAAATTTGGCTGATTTTTGCATATTATGGCAAATATTTGATATGGAGAGAAGATAGCATTAAATAGGGGAGATATTTGCAAGATTTGAAGTTTATTTGAGACCAATTAATGAAGATATCAGCTGCCAATTAAACAAGGATTCTGCAGACAACCTTCCCATTTAAATTCAAGATGCTCAATAAATGCAAGATTTCATCAAGGAAAAGGGAAATAAGGAAAGACAATCAACCAAAACCAGTCTCGGGAAGAAATCAAGTTAAAAAGAGAAAGATTGAAGCCGTGCAACTTGTGTTGCTTGCTTCACCCTGCGCTGCAGCGCATGTGAAGCGTAGCAATACTGACATTTGCGGTGCAACCTGCATTGTAGTGCAGGTGAAGCGCAGAACTCGTAACTCTTGCCTTGTTGCCGTTTTTAGATAGATTCCTTCCCAATTTCTTTTGTCTTTCCTTAGTCTATAATTAGGACACTCTTGCACCAGACCAAGGTGTGCAAGGAGTAGTATAATATTAGTACAATTTCATGCACCATATTTACTTTTAGAATAGGAGAGGCGAAGTGCGACACGAGGATTGAAGAAGGTGACAGATTCTTCGATGGCTTGTATGGCTACCATGAGTAGCTAACTCTCCAGTAGGATTAAATGTAGTTGATTCTATCCCCAAGTGTATGTAAACTCTATTTTATTATTTATGATTCCCTATTTGTAATTTCGGTATCCTTATTCTGTGCTTAATTCATAACTTCCGCGCGTGCGCCGGAGTTATAGACTAGCGTCTGTGACATAGTGTGGATAGAGACTTCCGGCTAGGACTGAGGATGAGGGTGCCTAGACCTAGGGAACTCAAACTCTGATTGTTTAAGGGTACTCGCTAGTCATATTAAAATATAGGCGGGATCTCGTGATTGAGGGGGTAGTGACAGCTCCCAATTGAAGAGTCTTTATAGGAAGGTATAGTTAGTTGATAGTAACATAATTGAAAGTTAATTGTTTGTGAGGGATAACCGGGATCTCATGATCGAGGGGGGTAGTGACAGCTCCTGATTGAAGAGCGGTTATAGGGAAGTACAATTAATGGACAATTCAAACAAACGGAACAATAATTAATTAATTAAGAGCTTAATGAGCCGAGGGTAATTTGTCGCTTGGGAGAGCCCGCATGAATTATCTTTGACTGGTAGGTTACTGGTAACTCGGGGTTGTATCAATTCAGTTTGGATAAGTCATTACAAGAATATAGTCATAAATAATAAATAGTTTTTACATACACGAAGGGTGAGATGATACGAAGTTCAATCCTAATCCAAGTAAAGTTCTTTCAACTCCTCCTTTTCATTGCTTTTATTTATAATTTTGCAATTATATTTTCCGTACCAACTATTATCATAAATCCGTTGTTCTCACTTGATAAATAGATCACAAATTTATGCGAAATGACCGTTCCCTGTGGATACGATATCTTACTTACTATTATACTGCTGGATTTTTGGTTCGCTTTCCAGAATTCCATCAGTGAACCAAACCTGGAAAAGATATTTTTCTTTAGGAATTGCACAACTGTTTTTGCGTCAGCCTTTATTGTTGCAGTAGCTTCTACCCACTTTGAGACATATTCAACAACTATTAAAATGTTTTCCTTTCCATTAGAAGGTGGCAAAGGTCCTACAAAGTCTATTCCCCAACAATCAAATACCTCCACCTCCAGAATGTTATTTAGTGGCATCTCATTTCTATTAGAAATTCCTCCTGTTCTTTGGCAGCTATCACATTGTTGCACATACTGATGGGCATCCCTGAACAGAGTTGGCCAACAGAATCCAGATTGAAGAACCTTTGTAGTAGTTTTGTCCTTGTTGAAATGCCCTCCATAAGGTGAACTATGACAGTGTCATAAGATGCTTTGAGCTTCTTTACCTGATATACATCTTCTTAGCAGATTGTTAGCTCCCATTTGAAGAGATACGGATCATCCCTTATATATATTTTTGCGTCTCTTAAGAACTTCTTCTTTTGCTGCCATGTGAGATCATCTGGTAATACTCCTGTCGCCTTAAAGTTGGCCATGTCAGCAAACCATGGTCTTTCATGAATCATCATGAGCTTCTCATCGGGGAATTCCTCATGTAATTCAGCTTGTGTAGTTGTTACTTCTTCACTTACCAATCTTGATAAATGATCTGCTACAACATTTTCACTTCCCCTTTTGTCTTTAATCACCAAATCAAATTCCTGCAATAATAAAATCCATCTGATCAGTCTAGGTTTAGAATCTGGTTTGGTCAAAAGATATTTTATTGCAGGATGATCAGTATATACAGTGACAGTTGATCCTATCAGATAAGATCTAAATTTTTCCAAAGCATACACTATAGCTAATAGTTCTTTTTCTGTGGTAGCATAATTAATTTGTGCTTCATTCAAAACCTTACTAGCATAGTGTATGGCATGAAAAACTTTAGATTTTCTTTGCCCTAGAACTGCCCCTATGGCATAATCACTAGCATCGCACATGGGTTCAAAACCTAGTGTCCAATCAGGACCAATAATGACAGGAGCAGACATTAATATTTGTTTCAACAAGTTAAAAGCATTTAGACAATCAACATCAAATTTAAATAGAGTGTCCTTATTAAGTAAGTTGCTGAGTGGCTTGGCTATTTTTGTGAAATCCTTGATGAAACGTTTGTAGAAGCCGACATGACCCAAGAAGCTCCTAATGCCTTTCACATTTACTGGTGGTGGTAATTTTTCAATGACTTCTACTTTCACTTTATCCACTTCAATGCCTTTTGCATAAATTTTGTGCCCTAAGACTACACCTTCAGTCACCTTGAATTGAAATTTCTCCCAGTTTAACACAAGATTTGTTTCAACACACCGCTTCAGTACAGTGTACAAGTTCTTCAAACAATCATCAAAGGAAGATCCAAATACTGAGAAATCATCCATGAAGACTTCAATGCATTTTTCTACCAAATCTACAAAAATAGCAAGCATGCATCTTTGGAAAGTGGCTGGTGCATTGCATAGTCCAAATGGCATTTTCCTGTAAGCAAAGACACCAAAGGGACAAGTAAAAGCAGTCTTTTCTTGGTCCTCTGGATTTACCGCTATTTGGTTATATCTAGAGTACCCATCTAGAAAACAGTAAAATGCTTGTCCTGCCAGTCTTTCTAACATTTGATCCATGAAAGGTACGGGAAAATGATCTTTTCTTGTTGCCTGATTTAGTTTCCTATAGTCTATGCACATTCTCCATCCCGTGATTGCCCTAGTAGGGATTAATTCATTTTTATCATTTTTAACAACATTCATACCTCCCTTTTTAGGAACAACTTGAATTGGACTTACCCAAGCACTATCAGAAATAGGGAGATCATACTGATAAGTGAAAATTACTTGATAAATTAGAGCACTTTTTATTTCACTTATCAAGGATAAAATGGTAATTTTGCCCCAATTAACCCTTTTTTATTAAATATTAGATAAATTGTATTTATTAATCTAAGATTTGAATTTGATGCTATTTTGATGGAAATATTGCTGATGTTTGCAGGATATTGCAAAGATTTGATTTGAAGGATAGATAGCATTAAATGAGGGAGATATCTGCAAGATTTGAGATTGATTGAAGACATTTAATGAAGATTTGAAGAAGATATAATACAATTAATGAGGAGATCACTGCCAATCAATCAAGGATTCTGCAGACAAGCTTCCCAAATAAATCAAAGATTGCTCAATAAATGCAAGGATTTATCAAGAAAAGGGAAACATGGAAAGACAAATCTGCCAAAACCAGTCTCGGGGAGAGATCAAGATTTAAAAAGAGAAAGTTGGAGCTGCAGGACGCTACCTGCGCTTCACCTGCGCTATAGCGCAGGGTGAAGCGCAGACTCTCTGGAAGTTGCGCCCCATCCTGCGCTGTAGCGCAGCTCACGCTGATTTATTCCCTGTTGCCGTTTTTAGATGGATTTCTCTCCAAATTTGCTTTGTCTTTCCTAGTCTATAAATAGGAACCTCTTGCACCAAACATGGACAGTGCACGATTATTGTAATTCATCTATATTTCAGTGATAATGCACCAAAGCTAAGTTTAGGGTAGGAGAGGAGGAGCGCTTCACAAGGATTGAAGATGGTGACAGCATCTTCGGTGGTTTGTATGGCTACTTCGTGTAGTTAACTCTCCATTAGGATTGGATGTAATTGATTCTATCCCCAAGTGTATGTAAACTCTATTTTATTATTTCTGAGCTCTCTGTCTATAATATTAGTAATCTTATTCTGTACTTAATCCCTAATTCCCACGCTTGCGTCTGGAGTTATAGGCTAGTCTCAACTAACTAGGTTAGTTTTGATTAGGACTGAGAGTTGAGAAGTGGCTTCCAAAGAAACTCACTCTCTGATTTAATAAGAGGACTCGATATCAGAAAACCGACACATGAGCGTTACTAATGAGCGATGGGTAGTGACAGTACTCTAGCGAAGGGCGTTCACAGGATTAGGCCTGTTTATCGATAGCAAAGGGTTAGTTGATTGTGAATCCAGGATTCGAACATAGGCGTATCCTAATGAGTGAGGGTAGTGGCAGTACTTGAGCGAAGGTGAGTCTACAGAGTTGGCCTCGTTTATCAACTAAGTTCCTTTACAAACTGACTAAAAAAGAGCAAAATAAGCCGAGGGTAAGTCTGTCGCTTGGGAGAGCCCGCATGGATTATCTTTGAGTGTGTGAGGCCGTTGGTAACTCGGGGTCTTAGCAATAAAGTTTGTCTACAGTATTATAGAGTAAACCTAAAATAATAGATAGTTTTTACATGCACAAAGGGTGCGATGAGATGAAGTCCAATCCTAATCCAAGTAAAGTGTCTCTAACTCTTCCTTTCTAATTCCAATTGATATTTACTTTCTATTTACAATTCCGCAACTATATTCTCTAAACCGTGCTTTCTCTTGATAAATAGATCACAGTCTACATAGATTAACTGTTCCCTGTGGATACGATACTCTTCTTACTATTATACTGCTGGATTTGTGGTTCGCTTGCCAGAAACCCATCAAGTATTTTTGGCGCCGTTGCCAGGGAACGGTTTCCAATTCGTGTAGAACTTGGAGGTCTAATTATCAAGAATATCTATCTTAGGATTTCTTTTATTTATTATTCTTATTATTTTAGGAAATTGTATTATTTAGGAAATTTATACTTTATTTTTTTATATATACTTTATTATTTTATTTTGATTATTTTCTTTAAAAAAATTAATTAATTATTTAAAAAAATAATAATAAAATAATAAATAAAAAAATTAATAAAAAAATTATTATTTTGTTCCTCTTTCCTGAGCTAACATTTGTTTGAGCTTCTTGAATTCTGAAAGACAGGTGTCTCAAGAGCAATTGAGGGAAATGACCAAATAGAGAGAGAAAAAAAGGCAAGGAGACAAATTCAAGACTCTCTATAATTTGGGAAATTTGTATTATTTTAGGAAATTTATAGATTTTCTATTTTTTTTTAATTTTTCTTCCACACTTACCTTATTTTAAGTTTCTTGTTTATGTTTTTGAGAGGTCAGGTGTCCCCCAGTCAATTACAACTTGAAGCAGAAATAGGAAGGACATCAAGGAAGAACAAAAGTAGAAACAAGGAAACGAGACGAGGGAGAAGTATTTTATTTTTTTATTTTTATTTTTAATTATTTTCTTTTAAAAAAATAATTATTATTTTTTTTAAAAAAAAGTTTAATTATTTTCGTTTTTTTTTAAAATATTATTATTATTATTTTGAAAAAAATTATTATTATTCTTTTTAAAAAAATTAAAATTATTTTTATTATTATTTTTAAATATAAAATAAATAAATAAATAAAAATGTTTTTTTTTTTGTTATTTGTTCTTTCTCTTTTTGTTTGAGCTTCTTGATTATTTTTCTTGAGAAGACAGGTAACAGAAAAGGGGGCAAGGCTAAGCTTAAGGAGACAATCTCAACACTCTCTGTTCAACCACCCCAAGTGAAGTAAATGAAAAATATGCAGGACACTCAACCAAAAGAGTCTTGGGAGACTACATGAGGCATCAAGGGCTACGTATTGTCCTCCAAACTTACCCAAATTCCTTGAAATTAAAAGCATCGCATATCCAGCGTGTTCAAGCTCACCAGTTTGCAGGATTAGAACACGAAGATCCAAATGACCACCTGTCTACATTTTTTGATTTAGTTGAAACTATGGGTTTCGAGGAAAAAGACAAAGAGGTTGCTCACTTACGTTTATTTTCCTTTTCTCTTACAAGGAAAGCTAAGGAGTGGTTGAAGTCACAACCTAGTCAAGGTCTGAATAATTGGAACATGGTAGAAGAGAAATTCTTGGGAAAATTATTTCCCCTACCACGTTACTTTCAAGCCCAAACCAACATCTCATCATTCAAGCAAGAAGCAAACGA
Source organism: Sesbania bispinosa (assembly GCA_026901365.1). Taxonomy (NCBI): domain Eukaryota; kingdom Viridiplantae; phylum Streptophyta; class Magnoliopsida; order Fabales; family Fabaceae; genus Sesbania; species Sesbania bispinosa. Next base: position 730,384 of record QLOH01000269.1, read on the forward strand.
ACCCTTATATGAAGCTTGGGAGAGGTACAAATCCTTGCTGCATAAGTGCCCTAATCATGGCTTTGATGATGCTATAAAAATCAACATTTTTTGCAATGGACTCAAGCCAAAGTACAAATCCTTCATAGATGTCGCAGCAGAAGGAACAATTCTATCAGTAAATGTAGAAAAGGAACTTACAGTCATTGACAATTGTGCTCTGCGCAGTCAACAGGATCCATGTTGGGGACAGGACATTCAAAAAGAAGAACTTCTTCAATAAAATGTCAAATTCCTTGAACAACAAATGGAGAAGTTAAGCCAACAAGTGCAAATGATCCTCCAACAACAGCAAGTGACGCAAACTGCCGCAGAAATGACTTCAAGCTTAGTATGCGACTTTTGTAAAGAAAATCACTCCGATGGGCATTGTGCTTACCCCGAATTTCGGATGGAACAAGTTTGTTTCTTAGACAGCATAAGGAGCCATGACCAAAATCAGAATCAAGGGAGCAGCACCACAGTGCCTGATATCACTTCCAGGATTGAAGAAAAGCTCAACAGGCTCACACAAGATATGATAGCCAATCAGAAAGCAATACAAGAACCATTCATGCATCTAGCAAAGCAAGTGGAGAAGATCAAAAGGGAGTTCGATGAAAAACAAGCAGTCTGCAAATCAATATCTACTAGAAGCGGCAAAGAAATAGGAAAGGGTATTGGTGACAACTTGACAACAGAAAAGGAGGTCCTAGGAAGAAAGGAACAAGAGGTTGAAAAAGAGAGGAACGAACCAGAGCACCAGGTTAAATCAAGAAATAAAGAAAAAGAACCTTCACCAGAGCCTCATCACCGAGAGCTACCTTACCCTAAGATCCCCATCAAAAAGAGCCAAGATAGGGAATTTTTCAGCTTTCTAGATGCTATGAAGAAACTGGAGATTAAGATTCCTTTATTGGAAGCCATGAATCAAATGCCAACTTATGCAAAATTCATGAAAGAAGTGCTGACCAAGAAGAGGAAGATCCCTGAAGAGACTGTAGAACTGGAAGCAGGATGTAGTGCAATCATCTATGAAGAACAATCGCCCCAGGACGACACATCCAAGGAGATTGTTCAGCAAGATGAAGAAAAAGCAGCACAAGAGGAAGAATATCATGAAGAAAAGGTCTATATCACAAGTAAGTCACTTGACCCAGGTAAGTTTACTATACCTATCTCTATTAGTAATCTACCTCCTACTCAAGCTTTATTGGATCTTGGAGCGAGCATCAATTTGATGACACTGTCATATTTTAACAAGTTGAGTAATGTGAAGGTCAAGCCTGCAAGGGTGAAGTTGCTTCTTGCAGATAAATCCGCTCAATGCCCTTATGGGATAATAGAAGATATTCTAATCAAAGTGGATAAATTTGCATATGTTGTAGACTTCTACATTGCAGAGACAGAGGAGGAGGATACTGATGTCCCCCTAATTTTAGGAAGACCTTTCATGAAAGCTGCTAAAATGATTATTGATGTTGATCGAGGAAAATATGAACTGAGCTCAAACGATGAAGTATTGTGTTTCATATTGATAGAGGTATTCCCAAATTACAACAAACTCATGCCATTTTCAAAAATCAAACAAAGTTGTCAGGCTCTGAATTTCTGAGGAAGCCTAGGATGAGGGTAAAGAAGCCAGAGTCAATATGGGAATTCAAATTCAAGAGAAGGAAAAGATCAACATCTGATACTGAGGAATGCAGTGACAGTGATGGAAGAATCAAGAATTGGCATAGAGGATGGGATCTTAAAGTAAGAACTGGAATGGAGCCAGACATCATCCTCCACTTGAAGCCACCATAAAAGGGTTGATTAACCAGGCGTCGAGCTAATAGACGTTAAACAAGCGCTTTCTGGGAGGCAACCCAGAGATTTTTAAAGTTTTTAATTAATTTTAGTTTTGTTTTATTTATTTTGTTTTTGTTAGGATTTTTCATTTTTTTTAGGATTTAGGAAATTTTCAAAATTGATTGGAATAAGTTTCTGGAAAATAATTTTTTTTAAAAAATAGGAAGTAGCAGAAAACGTGACTGAAAATTGCAAAATTGCATTCTGTTTCTGCGCTTCAACCTGCGCTGTAGCGCAGATAAAGCGCAGATATGCAATTTTAGTCACTGTATTCTGCGCTTCACTTGTGCTGTAGCGCAGGATACGAAATTTTAAAAAAAAATCTTCTATTTCTCATGTGTTGTTTCTCTACTTCCTAAGCTCTTCTTTTCAATCTTTCCACTCATAAACCTCCATCAATTTTTAAACTTTCAGTTATGTTTTCTTTAATTGTTACCAATTGAAATCTTCATTTACTCTATTTGCACTTTAGGGTAGCAACTTTAGGATTGTGAATATTATTGACTATTGCTATCTTGAATGTGATTTTGGCTGTGTGGAACATGAAGAACAATTTGCTTGAATTGAAATGCTCTTTACTTTGTGAGTTATTAAAGTTGAAAGCGTTATGCTCTGTTTCTTTAAAAAATATTGAACTTTCAATTTCCATGGATTGATTGAATACTTGCAAACAAATGAGTATGATTGTTTTTAAGAAGTCATTGCCAAGTGCACTGAACTTTTTTTTGTGAAAATATTAATTCTTTGAATTATGCATGTAAATTGGTTAATGAAGGCTTCCATGTTCTTCATGAATTGCACAGACTGCTGCAAAGTATAAAGACCAGTTGCCCTCAAACCAATCAGGAGTACTAGACCCATACCCGAGCATGCTGCTTGAAGAGTTTCGGATATTCTTGCAGTTGCCTGGGGATAGGCCTATTTTCCCAGGGAGGGATGGAGCAGCAGCAGGACAAGGACTTACAGGATACATAGGATGAAGATTGATACTGGTGTTTTCTTTCTTTTAGTTTTTCTTTTATTTTCTACTATTTTTCTATTAATTAGGATTTTTTTTGTTTTGTATTTCATATTTTTTAAAAAATTTTAGAATTTTTTAAAATTTTTAGGACCTTAGGAAATTAGGAATCAAGGTAACTTTTTCAAATTCTCTGTAATTAAGTAGTTTAACTAACCAAACTAGGAAAGATTATAGGGGTTTTGTGATTAATTCCATAATCAGTTAGGATTAGGGTACTTCTCAAGAGAACCTATCAGGATAGTTAATTAAAACCATTAAGTGCTTTATTAAGGAATTTTAGCCAATAACCAGTGAGATGAGAGCCTAAACACTTAAATTGAGAGCTTTTCACCGCTGCTTGTCAACTGTTATTGCTTGAGTTTTTAAATTTTTGCTTGCTTGAAGAGATATGGAAGTGACAAAGGCATATTTTGTGATTATAATATTGTGCTCAGTGCCAAAGCCAACCCTGATTTAATATTTCCATTTATTGATTGCTCATTTGAGCTTGAATATTTTCTTTGATGCACCCTAACCATATTCATTGAATATCACCTGTCCCTTAACACTTGGGATAGAGAGCAAGGTGCACCACAACAATATGGGACAAGAGGTTGGTCACAAGAGACTCAAGAGAAGGCACAAGAAATCACAAAAGAAGGATCCTCCCCCACAAAATAAATTTCTATGTTATGTTTCCTGTCAAAAAAAATCTGCACAAAAGTGTGGAATTGAATAAGTTGGGGGGAGAATTTCTTCAAACAATGAGGCCAAGCTGAAAAAGGGTGACCATTCAAGAATGACCAGGTGAATTGAGAGAAGTCCCAAGCACAATCACAAGATGCTCTCTATTCAAAGTGTTCCTTGAATATCCAGAAAAACCATGATTTCTTGATAGCCTAGCCTCATTACAACCTAATAAAAACCTTTTGATCCATATTAACTGCTTGCATGTTCAGATTTTGGAAACGACTATCAATTCTAGTTGTTCAGCAGTGGTGAAGAAGATTGAGGGAAACACTTACCCGTGAGAATGAGAGATTTCCTTGGTTTATCACTTACTGCTTTAATTGCTATTATTGAGAAAGTTTGATTGATGTTTGTATTTCTATTCTGATTGAGTATTGGTAACATCCCTTGGTCCTGAGTTTTTCTTATATCTAGAAAGTGACTGTTACTTAGGAAAAAGTTGAGGGATAGTTCCTTGAATTTGTTTTTAATTATTAGGAATACACTGGGAATAGAATTGATTTTTGATTGCAAAGAGGTCTCTTGCTTGAGGACAAGCAAGAAGTTAAGTTGGGGGGATTTTGATAAGTAAAAATTAGTTGATAAATTAGAGCACTTTTTATTTCACTTATCAAGGATAAAATGGTAATTTTGCCCCAGTTTAACCCCTTTTTATTAAATATTAGATAAATTGTATTTATTAATCTAAGATTTGAATTTGATGCTATTTTGATGGAAATATTGCTGATGTTTGCAGGATATTGCAAAGATTTGATTTGAAGGATAGATAGTATTAAATGAGGGAGATATCTGCAAGATTTGAGATTGATTGAAGACATTTAATGAAGATTTGAAGAAGATATAATACAATTAATGAGGAGATCACTGCCAATCAATCAAGGATTCTGCAGACAAGCTTCCCAAATAAATCAAAGATTGGTCAATAAATGCAAGGATTTTATCAAGAAAAGGGAAACAAGGAAAGACAAATCTGCCAAAACCAGTCTCGGGGAGAGATCGAGATTTAAAAAGAGAAAGTTGGAGATGTAGGACGCTACCTGCACTTCACGCAGACTCTCTGGAAGTTGCGCCCCATCCTGCGCTGTAGCGTAGCCTGGAGCGCAGCTCACGCTGATTTATTCCCTGTTGCCGTTTTTAGATGGATTTCTCCCCAAATTTGCTTTGTCTTTCCTAGTCTATAAATAGGAACCTCTTGCACCAAACCTGGACAGCGCACGATTAATGTAATTCATCTATATTTCAGTGATAATGCACCAAAGCTAAGTTTAGGGTAGGAGAGGAGGAGCGCTTCACAAGGATTGGAGATGGTGACAGCATCTTCAGTGGTTTGTATGGCTACTTCGTGTAGTTAACTCTCCATTAGGATTGGATGTAATTGATTCTATCCCCAAGTGTATGTAAACTCTATTTTATTATTTCTGAGCTCTCTGTCTATAATATTGGTAATCTTATTCTGTACTTAATCCCTAATTCCCATGCTTGCGTCTGGAGTTATAGGCTAGTCTCAACTAACTAGGTTAGTTTTGATTAGGACTGAGAGTTGAGAAGTGGATTCCAAAGAAACTCACTCTCTGATTTAATAAGAGGACTCGATATCAGAAAACCGACACATGAGCGTTACTAATGAGCGATGGGTAGTGACAGTACTCTAGCGAAGGGCGTTCACAGGATTAGGCCTGTTTATCGATAGCAAAGGGTTAGTTGATTGTGAATCCAGGATTCGAACATAGGCGTATCCTAATGAGTGAGGGTAGTGACAGTACTTGAGCGAAGGTGAGTCTACAGAGTTGGCCTCGTTTATCAACTAAGTTCCTTTACAAACTGACTAAAAAAGAGCAAAATAAGTCGAGGGTAAGTCTGTCGCTTGGGAGAGCCCGCATGGATTATCTTTGAGTGTGTGAGGCCGCTGGTAACTCGGGGTCTTAGCAATAAAGTTTGTCTATAATATTATAGAGTAAACCTAAAATAATAGATAGTTTTTACATGCACAAAGGGTGCGATGAGATAAAGTCCAATCCTAATCCAAGTAAAGTGTCTCTAACTCTTCCTTTCTAATTCCAATTGATATTTACTTTCTATTTACAATTCCGCAACTATATTCTCTAGACCGTGCTTTCTCTTGATAAATAGATCACAGTCTACATAGATTAATCGTTCCCTGTGGATATGATACTCTTCTTACTATTATACTGCTGGATTTGTGGTTCGCTTGCCAGAAACCCATCACATACCTGCATCAAGAAGTTTCAGTACTTCTTTCTTTACCACTTCTTTCATGGTGGGATTTAATCTCCTCTGGGGTTGTGTAACTGGCTTGTAATCCTCTTCCGTGTGGATTTTGTGCATACAATAGGATGGACTGATGCCCTTGAGGTCAGATAAAGACCAGCCTATTGCCCCTTCATTTGCCTTCAAAACAGAGAGTAGTTTTTCCTCCTCAGAGGGGGTTAAAGCCTTGCTTATAACAACAGGTTTATTTTTATCATCAGCGAGGAAAGCATATTTAAGATAAGAAGGTAATACCTTTAGTTCCAGCTTCTGACTTTCAGTTTTCTTGTCCTGTTGTAATTTTTCAGCATCTTCTTCATCGGGTGGCACTGTCTTAGCCGAATCCAATTGCCTTGAGTATTCTTCAACTTCAATCATTTCTTCTTCATCAAGGTCATTATCAATACCTGTTAGAGCTTTTCTAAAGGGTCTGCCTTTGTTAATAGATCCTGAACAGCTAAAGATGTTTCATCTACCACATCTAATTGGAGGCACTGTTACTTCTCTTTGGGGTATTGCATTGCTTCAAACACATTGAAATTCACCTCATCATCTTGTACCCTTACTTTTAATTTACCACCATCAACATCGATGATAACTTTAACAGTTTTCATAAAGGGTCTCCCAAGGATGAGGGAAACTTCAGTATCTTCTTTAATATCCATTATTACAAAGTCAACTGGAAACATGAAGTTGTCTACCTTGACTAATACATCTTCAGCTACTCCATATGGATATTTCATTGATCTATCAGCCAATTGTAATGTCAACCTTGTAGGCTTCACTTCTAGATCTCCAATCCTTTTTAGCATGGATAAAGGCATTAAATTTATGCTAGCACCTAGGTCGAGTAATGCCTTTCCCACTGGTAGTGCTCCAATTGTGACTGGTATTGTGAAACTCCTAGGATCTTTAGTCTTTTGAGGTAATGCTTTTTGAATTATTGCACTACATCCAACTTCAAGCTCTATTGTTTCATCTGTAAACTTTCTCTTCTTAGTGATGAGTTCCTTCATGAATTTGGCATATGTAGGCATTTTCTCCATGGCCTCCATCAATGGAATGTTGATTTGTAACCTTTTTATAATATCCCTGAATCTTACAAATTGCCTGTCTATATCTTTCTTAGAGGGATTATTTGGATATGGTAATTCCCTAACTTGAGGTCCTTGTATGTCTTCCTTCTCCCTCTTTTTCTCTTTTGTCTCAATGTCATTCTCCTTTTCTTTTTCTTCATTTTTCTCTACTCTTCCAGGCTCTCTCTTCTTCTTTTGTTTCTTTACTCTCAATTTTTTCTTCATTATTTTCTTACTCTCTCTTTTTTAGAACTTCTTTTTCTACGACCAGGTTATCATTAATCCCTCTTCCTATTTCCTTACCACTCCTGGTGGATATTGATTTGCAATGCTCCTGCTGTGCAGAAAATTGCTTCCTTAATTGCTCCACTTGAGTCGCCAGGTTTCTGAGTGTTGTCTCTGTGGTCCTCTGATTGGCATTCACATCTTGAATGAGTTCATCTAATTTCTCCTCAATTTTGAATTTATGTCATGCATTGAAGACCCTGTATCTTGGCTCCACCCAGAGTTGTTGTTGAAGAAATTTCCTTGCCTCTTTTGATTTCCCATGTAGTTGACATGTTCTGCCTTAGTATCTTGATAGGAACAGTGACCATTGGGATGATCGCCTCCACAAAAATCACAAATAAACTGTGGGGGTTGGCTGGGTTGAGATTGCACAACATGCAACTGCTGAGGAAGTGCATCCATTCTCTTGGTAAGTGCCTCCAACTGTTGAGAGATGAGCTTACTTTCAGCTAAAAGTGAATCAGTGCTATTTAGCTCCAGTATCTCCTTCTTCTGAACTGGCCATCTCCCATATTGAGCTTGCTGGTCATTTAGTGCAAAATTATTGATTATTGTAATGGCACGCTCTGCATCTACTGTCATAATTGTTCATCCTACTGCAACATCTATAAATGACTTTGTATCTGGTCTGAGTCCATTGCAAAAGATGTTCAGTTGAGCAATATCCTCCAGGCCATGATTGGGACATTTCTGCAGCAAGGACTTGAATCTCTCCCAGGCTTCACATAATGGTTCATCTTCTCCTTGCCTGAATGTGGAGATATCTGACTTGGCTTGAATGTAGCGCGATGGTGGAAAGAATCTTTTCAAGAACTTATCTTCCACTACGCTCCAACTAGTCAGACTTTGATTGGGATGTGATTTCAACCATTCCTTCGCCTTACCTATTAAAGAAAAAGGAAACAAATGTAAATAAATAGATTCCAATTCACCTTCCTCAAAACCCATGGTACCAATCAATTCATAAAAGGTAGAAAGATGAGTATGTGGATCTTCATGATCCAATCCTGTGAATTGATGGGCACTAATGAGGCTCAAATATGCGGGCTTCATCTCCAAAGATTTTTCTGTAACTGGTACAACTATATTTGAAAAATATCGAGGCCCTTGGTGCATGACATAGTCTCCTAAGACTCTTCTTTGTGGAATTGGTGGTACTTCTTCAGCCATCTTTTTGTTTTCTATTTGATTTTTCCCTTGTCTTTTTCTTCTATTTCTACTCATGTTCTTTCTAGATGTCCTTTCTATTTCTGGATCAAATATCAATTGATTTTGAGACACCTGTCCTTGCAAGAGCATAAATCAAGAAGCTTGCACAAGGGTGAGAGAAGAATAAAATAAAAGAAATAAAATAAAATTTTCCTAAAAATCCTAAAAAATAAAATAAAAAATTAATATATACAACTTGATAGGATAGACCTCCCAAGAATTTAAATTGAGACACCGTTCCCCGGCAACGGCGCCAAAAATACTTGTTGAAATTCTGGCAAACGTACCAAAATCACAGCAGTATAATAGTAAGTAAAAGGGGTTGTCATATCCACAGGGAACGATTCAATGTAAATCCTAGTGGTCACACTTATCAAGTAAAGAAAGATATTTGTTGTGTAGATTGCAATAGTAAATAAAGAATAGTAAATTGGGATGAGGATGAGCAAATTACTAGAACCAGGATTGAACTTCGTCTATCGCACCCCTTTCGTATTTGAAACCCAATGATATTTATGAATATATAATCATAATATTGAAGCAAAAATTAAAGTTATTTTGCAAAGGTTTTCACAAATATGAAATACTCAGAAACAAATTACCCTGGTGTCCACAGTCGTAAATTGCTTCGAATTAAAGATTTATTTGTTAAAGCTATCAATTCACCCTGGTGTCCACAGTCGTGAATTGAGTGTTTTTACCAAATTAGAATTCAAGATCCCTATGTCTAGGCTCCCAAGAATTCGCACATGATTTCATAAAACCACTTGTCAGTGTGCCTCAAAAAATCAATTCATAACTCCGGCACAAAGGCGGAAGCTAAGCATTAAGAACAGATTAAAAACACCAATATTATAAAAATAGGGATTCATAAATAACAAAGAGAATTCAAATACAATTGGGGATTGAATCGACTACATTCAATCCTATGGGAGAGTTTAGCTACTCATGGTAGCCATTACAAACCAATGGAGAGACTGTCACACTTTTCTCCAGCTCTAGATCTACTGCGCCGCCTCCCCCGTTTGATCTTTGCAAAAGGTCATTTAAATAGAACTTTGGAAAGCCCGTTGAAACCTTGCTTTGGCCCATTGGAAATTAGGGTCTCATGTTCCTGCGCTCCAACCTGCGCTTAGCGCAGGAAACAGAATGGAATTTTATTCCTGCGCTCCACTTGCGCCCAGCGCAGGTGGAGCGCAGATCTCTGTTTTCCGCTTTCCTGATTTCCTCTTTTTTAGCTTGATCTCTTGCTGATCTTGTCCTTGTTTGTTGTGCTTTCCTGATTTCCCTCTTTTTAGCTTGATATCTTGCTGATCTTATCTTTATTTGCTGCTATCTTGTTATTCCATTTAAAACTTTCCTTTTTATTTTCAAAATCAATAGATTTCTTATCAGAATAGCATCAAATTCAAATTTGAATCAAATAATCACAAGATCTGCATTTTAAACTAAAGAGATAAATTGGGGTATAAATCTATCATTGTGCCCTTGATAAGTGCTGTAATTATATAGAAGTTTATCATTAATATAGCACTCATCAACAATCGTACTAAATAAAATAAATTTATTTGCAACAACTCTTCATAAGTCATCCTAACGTTAAGTTCATAGAGTTACATTGTAATAGTAAAGCCTCTAACCCTATTGGACAAACAGGCTCAGGCTTGGGTGCTGCGTACTACCCTGGTAGTGGGGCCAACCGAGTTGTCCAAATAATAAAGCCTCTCACCATGTTGAACAAACAGGCTCAGGCTTGGGGGCTGTGTACTACCTCGATAGTTGGGTCGACTAAGTAGCCCAATAGTAGGGGGACTAAAAGCCTAAGAAGAAGAGAGCAAGGAAAATTAAATGATCGACATGGAGGCTATATACTGGAGAACGTGGAGTAAACGACCACGAGAAAAAGGCAAGAAGGAAAGACTAGAAAAGGACGGTTACAAGGTTAGATAAAGACTAAAAAAAAGGGGGAACAAACGGAAGTTAACCAAGTTCACAGATTCAGCAAAAAGAAAAATTAGGTCAAGAGCTCTACTATCAAGGGCTTTTGATAAGCCAAACACTTATTGCTGAGAACATTTGGTGCCTACCGTGGGCTGCTCAATGCACTTTAGTTCATCAGGTATGAGAAGAAATAGAGGAAATGGAAGATAGAAAGAAACCATGCTGGTTGGTTGCAGTAGAAGTAGACTGTTACCCCAGACAAACCTCACCTGTAAGGTTAGAAGTTCAAATTCTGGAGTCGCCACTCTTGGAATGACTTTACCTAACCACCACCCCGGCCGAGGGTTAAACTCACAGTTATATCTGTAGAGGATTCCCGATTAAAGATAAAAAATAAAAAAACTTTTATATTATAAAATTAAAGCATAATATCTATGTGAGAGAATGAATCAAATCATTATCATAAAGAATTTAATATGCACCTATATAAGGATAAAGGGTTCATTTGAAGAACAAAGATTGAAAAATGATTTTGAGATAAAGTTGGAAGGAGTTTGTAGTCTAAATTTGAGATTGGGAATTAAAGATTCCTCAAAATAGTATTATAAAGAATTTGAAAAATAATTAGGGATTGAGATTCCTTGCTGAGATAATTTACAATAATATAGGAGATTGTGTAAATTATTAAGGAGATTAAGAAATATTTAAGTGAATATTGCGAATGCCAACTTAAAAAGAAAACCACAAAAGAGAATAACAACAGTGAATATATGAGAGAGTATTCGAATTGAGATCTCAAATTTTATAATATCATAGTTTGTTTATTTTTTTAAAATTTTTACCGGCTATTATGAACTTTTTGATTATATTTTGTAAAAAAAATAGTTGATAAGTGATAAGCTAGTTAAAAAGTGAAAAGCTAATTTTTAGCTAAAAGCTAATAAACTAGTCTTTAAAATTTTAAGTATTTTGATAAAATTAACCGTTGAAGAGGCTAATAAACATAAAATGACACATTTAAATAATATTTTTTATATAAATTGTAATTTTATTTATTTGGTTAAAAAATATATTTTTGAGTAATTGTAAATGAATTATTTTACTTACATTAATTTTTAGTTTCAATTATTTTTATTTTGTAGATTAACCTAGTCTAAGGTTATTTTTTCATTTCAATTATTTAATTTTTTTAGAGTGTGTTTAATTTGGAAGCGTTTAAGAGAGTTTAAAAAAACTAACATGGATAAAAATGAGATTTTATTAGAACATTAAGGGTAAAAATAAAAAAATAAGTTATGAGCTCAAACACTATAGGAGTGTTTATAACTAATCCAATTCAATTCAGTCTAATGCAGACCGGAAAAACTAAAGCAAAAAATAAAAAACTGAATCAAATCAAAAATAAAAACCGCAATAATTGAAATTTTTATGGGATTAGATTGATTTTTAGATCCAATGTTGAAAACTGATCCACTCTAACACAAACAAAACTTAAATACATATATATCATTTTATTTATAACATAATCATATATTTATACTAATACAAGTATATATTTATGAAATTACCTTTTCTAATATACTTTTGACGATTTTATCACCTAACTTATACAATATCATTTTTAATATGTGAATATGTATATCAATTTTAAATTAGATCAAATTGTCTTTCATGTGTCATGTTCTACTTTTTATATAGTTTTTTTTTTGCAAGACCGTAGGTATCCTCCACGGAAGGCAACCTGTCGAGCCGGGTAGGACCTCTATGGGAGACAAAGCTCTCCCCCCGAGTATTTAACACAGCTGCATACCCATGACTCGAACTCGAGACCACTGGTTAAGCTGGAACAGCCCCTTACCAGCTCATCCACGTGCTCGGTGGTACTTTTTATATAGTTTTGTATCTATATTAATATTAATATAAGTTCCAATGAACATTTTTTTTGTTGTACAAGGAAAGCAAAGAGATTTTTTTTTTGGTTATGTGGAGGCCAAAAAGGCCAAAAAACACTAAAACAAAATACTACGAGAAAAGGAAACTCCTACTGAGTCTTGCCATAACAAACTAAGACAATCCCCAAGGGGTAAAACAATGAGATTTGAACCTAGAACGTCATGTTAAACTACCCAAATCCTCAACCATTAGGCCGACCCTAGTGGGTAAGTTCCAATAAACATGTGTTAAAGAGAAATATAAAACAAAATTTTATTAATAAAATTACGAAATAATTGATTACTTAAAAATATTATTTGTAACATTGTGTGAGTTTTTTCTAGTTTAAAATAAACTATTAATGATGAGTTTATAATAATTTATTTATTCAATGAGATATTTGAGATTTTAAATTTCATTTTTAATATTAATTATATATTTCATGATTTATTAATTTTTTTGTAAAATAATAACACAAAATCGAAAATTAATGAAATTTTAACTGCTTTAAATCAGATTGGATTGAATCAGATTTAAATTTAAAATCAAACCAATTGGATAATGAATTAAGAAACACACTTTTTCATAATATATGTACTTCTAGAAGTTTTTAATTTCTTTTATCATTTTTAAAAGTAAATACTAATCATTTCCATATATATCTTAATGTATCACTATATTTATTAATAAGATTTATTATTATTTTAACAATTAATGATTATTTAAAATAAATTTTTAAAAATACATATCAATAGGGATAGCACCCGCGCGGGACGGGGAAGACCTCCCCGCTCCCGATGTTATCCTCGTCCCTATCCCTCATTCCCATCTTAGGATAATTTTCTCTCTTATCCCCATTCCTTACATCCCCACGGGGACCCGTAATTATAAAAATAAAAAAATAATATAACATAAAGAATAAAAATACTATATATATAAAATAGAAGTTATATATATTATATTATAGTATATTATATATAGCATATAAAGTAAAAAGTTATATATATATATATGTGTGTGTGGTGGTGGGGTGCGGATTCCGCGGGACGAGGAACATAATCCCCGTCCCCAAATCTGTTTCGGGAGTATTTTAGTTCCTGTTCCCATCCCCACACGAGAAATTTTCCCATTCTCACGACCCCATGTGAGGCAATCCACGCATGAATCCCCACATGCAGTACAAAATTGTCATCCTACCTATCATTTATACTTTACATTATCATAAATCTGTTCAATATCTTGTCATGTGTTACTGTTTTGTTTAAGTTAATTATATTTTTTTGTTAATGACATTTTGATTTCTTTAATCCGTGTTCCTGATATTTTTGACCGGAGGTTGACGTGGATTGATTATTGTTGCAGTTGAAACTGTTGAAGTTATTTTATTTAACTACGGATGCAAACAAATGGTGACAGCTGCCACGCTTAGGTTCTCAAGTTCTGACACTATGCATGCATATTTGAACTCTTCTGCTACTTTCATCTCCCTTCTCGATCTTTCTTTGGCGCCTTGTTGTCCCATCTCATCAAATCAAATTTCACATCCCTTCTCAGCCACTCAATACCATCTCTTTGTCCCTCACATGTATCATCACTAATTTACCAATACATAATAAAATTAGATATCATATCATATTCTCGTACAAGGAGTTAATCATGATATAATAATAAATTATACTTTTATAAAATATCTTTTACCTTCCATATGACTAATTAACACTATCAAAACAAGCTCTCATGTCTCACGTGATCATCACTTGAAACGGTTCCCTATATATACATAAGTGTGGGAGGAGAGGATTTGAAATCTGCACTGCATCTTCTTCTGGGATTGGTTTAATTGAAACAATGGTTTGTAATAACAACAACAGCGGTAACAAGGAAAACGAGAAAGACCTTGAATTTCTGGTGAATGAAGATGTGTATGAAGGTGATCAACAGGATATTGAAATTTTCAAGTATGATAGTGAGAGTAGCAGTGAAGGTGGAACTGATGATGAGGGAAATCAGCCTCAGTCTTTCACTTCTCAGCAATGGCCTCAAAGTTACAAGTATAATCTTCTTCACCATGTTTAACTTTGAAAACCTCATCTCACTTTCTCTTATTTGTGTGTGTTTTGCATACCCTTTTGTTTGTGCCTTTTAATTTCAATTGGCCCCACCCAATTTAAAGCAGATTCACAGTATAATTCTTTGTTATGGGGTGTCTATATGTTTTGCTTGATTTTCCATATATGCCATGTCCCTACAGAACATTTTTTATAATTAGTGTTTTTTTATTGCATTTCTTGCTAAAAAGAATGAGGAATATTGAAATTGTTACTACTGTTATCTGCCTTTTTGCTGTGCTTCATTTTTTCCTTGTAACCTGAATGATTTTTGTTATTCATGTCTAATGATTTTCCCTCCTTTCTGATAACAGAGAGACTACAGATTCATACACAATTGCTACAGCTCCAAATTTTGAAACAATTCTCCGAGGACCAAGTTTTCTCTATTCCAGCTTTGGCAATCGTTCAAAGAGTAACTTAGAATTAGAAGGAAAGGCTCCTTTTCTATCAGGTCAGGAAGGCATTACTCAATCAACATGGTGGGAGAAAGGTCCATTGCAAAGGCATTTGACTGGAGAATTGCCCATTCGTTATGGATGCAGCTTGACTCAAACAGTTCTCAATGGTATGTAATGTTATTTCATTGCAACATGTTGCTGTATCCTTCAATATTTTATTTAATATGTGCCTGTTTAATATAAGTATTGTAAATTCAGTTTCTGGCAAAAGCATTCTCCAATTAGGCAATGAATTTTGCTCTGTTTATCCTTTGGTGTTATGGTGGATGAAAAACTTTTGGAAGTGAGGTTGTCCCATTCTAAGGTCAAAGCATGTCAAAAACCACAATGAGGGCTTATAGTATGGTACTTGTAGACAACATACCAATGAAGGTCAGGGCAATGTATGATAAAAATATGTACTTTTTTATGTATTCTTTCTTACTGCATAATAATACAAAGGATTGAAAGGTTGATTTTTTGTTTGAAAAATTTGTAATGGAATTTTATTCTGTATGTAAATATCTAACTGTATTTCCTTCAATTTTATTTCTACCTGGCTTATGAGGTGATGCTTTACCTTGGCAGGGATTAATGTGATGGCTGGAGTTGGTCTTCTATCTACACCTTATACAGTGAAACAAGCTGGGTGGGTGAGCATGGTGCTGATGTTACTTTTTGCAGTCATTTGTTGTTATACAGCCACCCTTATGAGATATTGCTTTGAAAGCAAAGAAGGAATCAGCAGCTACCCAGATATAGGAGAAGCTGCATTTGGAAGATATGGCCGTATTTTTGTATCAGTGAGTTCATCTTTTTCTTTATTCAAATTAATGCTGAGATAAAATGCTTTTTGCAATGCACAAATTAGTTGTTTACTAATGATATTTGTTGCAGATCATTTTGTACACTGAATTATATGTAAGTGCTTCAACCACTTCTTATGTTTCCTGTGAAAACACCTTGTTCTGTGGTTCTGTATTGTATGTTTATGATCTCTTTCACAAGTGCAGACATATTGTGTGGAATTCGTCACCTTGGAAGGAGATAACCTCACTGGTCTGTTTCCTGGAACATCCTTAGATTTGGGAAGTTTCCAGTTAGATTCCATGCACTTGTTTGGAGTTTTGGCTGCACTTATTATTCTCCCTACTGTTTGGTTGAAGGATCTTCGAATAATCTCTTTCCTATCAGGTTCTCTAAAGTCTAAAAAGAGTTCCTTCTGTTTTCAACTTTTACAACTTACCATGTCCTTATTGGAATTTTAATTGTGATATGCAGCTGGAGGGATTGGTGCAACACTATTGATTATTATCTGTGTGTTTTGTGTTGGGACAAATGTTGGATTCCATCACACTGGTCAATTTGTAAATTGGAGTGGCATTCCATTTGCTATTGGGATCTATGGCTTTTGCTTTGCAGGACATTCAGTTTTTCCAAATATATACCAGTCTATGGCTGACAAAACACAATTTACTAAAGCATTAATAATATGGTATGATACCTAACATTTCTATCTCTGGAAAAACATATCTAATTTCTCCTTTCTGAATCTCTGACTCCTCAACTCATTTCTTTGGGACAGTTTTGGTTTGTGTATTTTGATATATGGAAGCGTTGCAATCATAGGATTTCTCACGTTTGGTGATGGCACTTTGTCTCAGATAACATTGAATATGCCAGCAGGTGCATTTGCTTCCAAAGTTGCATTGTGGACAACAGTGAGTTTGAGATTTTTTGGATTTGCTAAGGCTATTTTAATAGTTTCATTCTAGTAAACAAGTTTTTCCCTAACCTTGTGTTCCTTGCTCTTCTTTCAGGTAATTAACCCATTAACTAAATATCCTTTTTGCCATAGAATAGTTGTTTATGGAAGTGAAAAGATGGAGATGGCTTGATCAAATTCAAGAGTCATTTTATTTTGAATTTTCCTTAATAATAAACAAATATGCTTTGCTGATGAATCCACTGGCAAGGAGTATGGAGGAATTGCTGCCTGATAGAATTTCAAGTAGTTATTGGTGTTTTATTCTTCTTAGAACAGCACTGGTAGCATCTACAGTTTGTGCTGCTTTTCTGATTCCTTTTTTTGGTAAGTCTTTGACTTTATCTCTTTAATACAATGATTTTAACTTGACCTCTCAATTAGTCAAGGACACTTAAGAAGATAATATGGCTTTCTGTCCACATATTTGTATTCATATTTTCTTTTTCATTTACTTGTGTATTTGAGGTGGGGATTTTATGATAGTATACATATATACTGCATTCTTCAGATGCTCTTTTTATTCTTGTCTTATTTTGTTTTTCAATCTGTTGAGAAGTGTTTTTCTTATGTGTGTATCTATTACAAACTGTAATACAACATGTATTCAAGAGCCTCACCTCAATATAAGGAAATAGTAAATTTGCCTACTAATTATTTCCTAATTTCCTACCCCTAAATAGTTCCTATTTTACTGTCATGATTAACCTATTTACAGCTGAAATAGATGCTTATTTTATTAAAATCATAATCATGACTAATGTAATCAAAACCAAAAACGGATCATATGAAGTTTGTTATTCACATATCTGAAACCAAAACAGTAAACTCTGTTAAACTTGCTTGAAACTTGTTAGTTTGGCTTCACTTGTTCAACAACAACAACAATTGCAACCAAAGCCTTCTCCCATTAGTTAGGGGAACATAAGACAATATTGAGTTCTATCAATAATTAACTCTTCAGAGAGACCATTACTGTCTAAATCCATTTTAATGGATTCAGTTAAAAGTTTTCTTGGTCTTCCCCTACCTTTGATTATAGAGAAGACCTTCATTTGATTAATAGGCTTCTTTTGGGCTTATGTTCGCATGTCCCAAATATCAGCAACACAAACTCTCTTCTTATCCAGTAACTTCTACAAGACTTCTCTGTGCACCCTACTACCTTTTCTTCTAGGTCAATGAAAACCAATGTGTAGATCCTTTTATGTCCTTTCCTCTTAAGTCTTAACCAAACATCACAAGAAAGGTATAATGCTTCCATTGTTTACCTAAACCAAATTAGTTCTTTGAAATTTGAGTCTATTGTCTTCATCATTAATATATTACTATCTCTCATAGTTTCATAGCATGGCCCATGAACTTAGTCTCTCTATTTACCACAGTTCTGTATATTGCCCATATTTCATATCACTGCTTGATTAGGTTCAATTAATCAATATTGCTTGGATTTTGTTTTATCTACTTATCTCTTGTATTTTAAGGAATATTGTTTCAGTTGAGTGTTTAATAACTTGTGTTTTGTCATAACATAGAAAATTCAACAGATAAGGGAAAATTTCTAGTATAGGATCGACTAGAGAGGGTACATTTTTTTCTAAGTTTGTTAACCAATGTAGGTTCTTAAAGTATAATTACTTCAAGACTACAGCTAGGTAGTATTTATCACTGCTATGCTGCAAATATATGATTAGTTAAATGTGCATGAGGCATATTACTATTCCAAGTGTAATAAAAACTGCCTCCATGTGTGGAGGACAGGGAAACCATATCAGTGTGGGATTGTTATCATGCAGCAACTTTCATTAAATTGTAGTTCATTTGTTGTATGTGTCATATGAACTAAATGACTTATATCTTTTATTATAATTTCAGGGCTTGTGATGGCTTTAATTGGTTCTCTCTTCAGTATGCTTGTGGTAAGCAAACACCTCTCTCTCTCTCTCTCTTCTCTGTGTGTGTGGGGGGTCTAGATTTCATCCTTTCTGCCTTCTAAATAAAAAGTTGAATTTCTGTACAAGATAGGGGGACCTATGTTTTTTCCATGCTTCAAGCCTAAAATATTTTCACATAAGGCGGCGTGTTAGAGATATATTATAAAACCATTAATACATCTTCATCTAATGACTCAAGCTTTTTGCATAGCTGGTAATATATACATGTCTAAATTATAAAAGCTTTGAGGTTGTGATTCTGTTAAGATTGTTTGGAGGGACCTAGTTCTTGATTCTAACTTTTGACCAAGCACATGCCTCATACCAAAAGCTAAAATTGTAAAATATCTTTTCTGTTTTATAGGATATGAAGTTTTATTGGTTGGAAAAGAGAAAATCTTTTCTCTGTGATGATATATTCTGAGAGTGTATTTAGTTTATGATCTTCAATTTTATATTATTTGATTGTCTGTCAATCTTTCTTTATACATATCAACTTTGTAATACCACTTTTGGAACTGTAGACCAAAATGGTAGAGGGAAATAAAAGACTATGTGCCTGTTTGGTTTCTAGTTGAGTAAAATTGATTCCAGAATTAATAGTTGTAAATGAGTGGTGTAGGCTTTACAAAATATGTTGAACGTAAGTGATTTAAAATCAATTCTGTGGAATTGATTATGCACTGTGCCTAAGTGGGAAACAAGCACATACTTTGTTTTCTAATATTGTGCTTTCTTTGAGTTTACATTTTTCTTCTTATCATTCATGCATGGAACATAATCTGTGTCATATCCCAGGAAAAGTTCCTTTCCTTGTATTCAATTGCTCCTAACATTGGAACAGAGCATGCTCTGCTGCATAAATTCTATTTGTTATCTGATTTTGTCTGTTTTTTCCAGCATGGAGTTTAGTGTATTACTGAGATTTGCTTTCTTGGACACAGGACAGTACTTGTTTGGAGAGATATGCTTATTTATAATTGTCTCATGGTTCTTTTGTAATATATATCTATCTTTGTAATTTTTGTTGGCAACAATTTGACTTGAACTAGATTCGTCTATTGTCCATTGTGCTTTCCATTATTGCTATTGTTCCAGTTTCTTGTAAGGAATTCTAACGAAATTCATCTAATCTGTGGAATACAAAATTTTTCAGTCAGTGATAATGCCAAGTTTATGTTTTCTGAAAATTGTGGGGAGAAAGGCTACAAAAACACAGGTAATTCTGCAGCTAATTTTGTACTTATTTTTAATTATTTTAATTTATTTTTTATATTATAGTGCCATAGATGTCATGGATGAATAATTTTGGAATTGATGTTAGTACTAAAAAATAAAATAGTTTCCATTTTATTTACTTGTATTTTTTTCCCTGATCCTATCAGGTTGCACTGAGCGTCGTAATTGCTGCATTGGGAATCATTTGTGGACTCATTGGAACATATCACTCTTTGTTGAATATTGCAGATAGCTATTAAAACCTTTATAGTAGGGTGTGAACCCCGTTACAAATGTTTCTGCTATTTGAATTATTGTGGCGATAATAAGACCCTGTTTTATCCCAACACTTCATTTCAAGGTTCAAAAATTTTTATTCTTGGGATTGTGTTGCAAAGTAATCAGCAAATGCTCATTCACCTTTGTAGTTGGTTATTTGTTGTTTTGGTTTTTGGTTAAAGAGGCCTTCTTTGCCTGACAAAGGAGAGGAAATGGATAAGGTTATGGCATTAAGCATAACAATGTCATGGGCAGAGTTAAAGTTAAAAAATGGGCATTTCTAAAATGCTAGTTATTATTTTTTTTTAAATATTCATAATAGTTGCTTGGGTGGTGATCAATATGTGTTTGTTTGAGTGAAATACATCTTGAGCATATAGTCCTTGGATTGATTTTGGATGTATGTGCTTGAACAAAATTACTATGGGGAGAGGTTGCTATCTTTGGAACCTTATTATGAGAGATTGGTTTTTTACTAAGTATGTGTTTGATTTGGCGTTGAGACTGACCAAACTCAAGTTTGGATTTCTCAACGCAATTTTTTTTAGCGTTGGAAATGTGATTTTATCACGTTTCAACGCTAAACCAAACATGTTCCAAGGCTATATTTGTTTATTAGTTTATTACGGTGGAAATTGATTCCACACATATTCCAAAGAAATTTGATCGAATATGATTTTTTTATTATCCGTAATTGATTTCTACTATACTAGAATTTTATACCAACGGTATAAAGGTGAAAAAAAGTAAGCCAATGAGATTAATCGTAGGTTAGTCCCCCAATCCTAGAGCTATTAATTTGGGTTGAGTTTAGTGAGTCAATCCGGTTCATCGGTGGGTTGAGTTGGTAAAATATAGGCTTGTATTTTCACGGGTCAAAGTGAATCAATCCGCTTAACTCGCGAGTTAAAGTGGGTTAGAGCCGGATTGAATTAGGTGACCCACTTTTTTTATATATATTTTTAAGTCATTTTTATAATTTTTTTTTTCTAAATTTTTTACTTTTTATAATTTTTTAAAATTAGGTGAGCAAATCCACTTAACCTACCAACCCCTGGTGGGTCGAGCCGGATTGATATTTTTTCAACTCACCAGAAAAAGTGAGACAAACTGGATCATCTCACTTTTAGCCTAACTCGTGATGACTCAACCTCATCTATTATCTATTATAATATATTAAAGTTAAGTCGCGGATTATAGTGTTGCCACTTGTAGACTATTTGTGCCACATCAACATTTTATCTTAGTTGGCACATTAGCATTTTATATCTTAGTTGTCCCTAAAATATTTGTGCCACATCTCTATAAAACTTGGACTCTTTTTAAGCCAAGTTGTTTATATGTTGTCCAAATCATGGTTTTGAAAACCAGAATGGACTAGCCAGTTCGACCGTTAATCGTTCCATTAACCCCTAAAAATTGATGTTCTTCATAACTGGTCAAAAATCAGTTAAATCGATCAAGAACTGGTGAAATCCGGTAAAGAACCGGAACCAGAAAACCAGTTAAATTGGTCCTTTTCTGAAATTTTCAATATATTTTTATTTTTTAAATATTTTTAAATAAATAAAGATATATGTTTAAAGATAACACATAAATATCTATTATTTTACCAATTATTATAATTCTTTTGTCCTATAAGACTTATAATAAGATTATTTATACTAATTTACAACTTTATATATCTTAATTTCTTATAATTTGTTATTTTATTATTTAAAAATTTATATTAATATTCAAAATATATATTTAAATATACAGATTCGACCATGGTTCGATCATTGAACTGTGAATTAGTGGCTTCATTGGTTTAATTATCGATCTGGTTTCTAAAACATTGGTCCAAATAAAATAATTAAATAGAAAGGGAGGTAGTAATAAATAATACTTACATCTACCTTTTTGAAGTACTTAATGTCAATGATGTTAAGTCATCCGTTTATCAAAGTTACAAAATGGGTTGAGTTGTTACAATATGGGTTAAGTCAACCTTTTATCAAAGTTGCGACAGACCTTACCTTCATGGTTCGTATTTCAAAAGTCTGTCAGGAGATGATGCTAAAGCTCTGGTTATGCCATTCTCTGAGGAGGAAGCGAAGAGTGCAGTTTGGGATTGCGAGGGTTCCAAAAGCCCAGGACCAGATGGATTCAATTTTAACTTCATCAAATAGTTTTGGGGTATTATGAAATCTGACTTTATGGCTTTCCTTCATGATTTTTATGCACATGGTAAGCTAGTTAAAGGTTCAAATAGCTCTTTTATTGTTCTAGTGCCTAAAGTAGATAATCCCAAAAAGTGGAGGAGTTCTGTTCTATTTCTCTTATTGGTTGTATGTACAAGGTGTTGGCAAAGTTGCTAGCTAATAGATTAAGAAAAGTGATTGAAAAAGTAATTTCTGAATGCCAATTAACTTTTCTGAAAGGTAGATTGATTTTTTAGTGTCGTTGTGGCAAACGAAGTCTTGGAGGAGGCAAAAAGGAGGAAAAATCATGCTTATTCTTCAAGGTTGATTTTGAAAAAACTTATGACTCTGCTAATTGGGAATTTTTACAGTTTGTGATGGAGAGGGATTCCTATTGCTTTGAAAAAGGTGGATAGCAGAGTGCTTAACTACAACCCGAGTATCAGTTCTTGTTAATGGTAGTCCATCAAGTGAGTTTGGGGTAGGTAGAGGATTAAGGCAAGGAGATCCTTTGGCCCCTTTTCTCTTTTTAATTGTTGCGGAAGGGCTAAATTCCTTGATGTCTAAGTGCAAGAGCATGTTTATACATGTTATTTTGCTAGTAGAGATAATGTTGTAGTGTCACATCTTCAATATGCTGATGATACGATATTTGTTGGAGAAGCTTTCGTAAGTAATGTTTGGGCTATCAAATCGGTCCTACAAGTATTTGAGTTGGTGGCTGGTTTAAAAGTCAATTTTTATAAAACCAAACTTTTGGGAGTTAATGTTAACATGGAGTGGTTGGAGCTTATGCTCAATTTCTTAACTGTAAAGTTGGGTCTTTTTCGTGTTTCTATTTGGGGTTACCTCTTGGTGCAAATCCTAAACGTTTGTCAACTTGGCAACCTGTCATTCAAAAGGTGGAAAAGAGACTGTCAAGATGGAAGAGTAGCTTATTGTCCTTTGGTGGTAGACTTGTCCTCTTAAAATCCGTGCTACATTCAATTCCGATCTATGTTCTTTCCTTTTTCAAGGCTCCTAAAGGTATCATCTCTAATCTTCATTCTTTATTTAAATCTTTCCTTTGGGGCGGGGATGTTGAGCATAGGAAAATAGCATGTGTTGCTTGGGATGGTGTTTGCAAAGGAAAAGAACATGGCAGGTTAGGTCTGAGGGACTTGGGGGCATTTAATTTAGCTCTGTTGGGAAAATGAAGGTGACGGCTTCTAGTTGAGAGAGGTAGCTTCTGGAATAGAGTATTATCTTCTATATATTTGTTGTCTTCTGTGGGGCGAGAAGGGGTGAGGGGTGCTCGATCTAGCTGGTGGTTAGATCTGTGGAGTATTAATAGGGTGAGAACATTTCTTGTGATTGGTTCTCTAATTCGTGTGTTAGAGTTGTGGGGAATGAGAAAAACACTTCTTTTTGAAGGGATCCTTGGTGTAGTTCAATTCCTTTTTGTGAGAGCTATAGTAGATTATTTTCCATTGTTATTAATAAAGAGGTGTCTATTGAGGAGATGTTGGTGAGAGATGGGGAAGATATTAGGTGGAATTGGTGTTGGAGGAGGCCATTATTTTAGTGGGAACTATCTCAGCTTTCATTACTTCTTTGAGACTTAAGTTTGATACAGGTTCAAGGGCGTAATGATAACTCTTGGCGGTGGTTACCTGATCCTAGTGGTTGTTATTCAGTAAAATCATCTTATCACACAATTGTAAACTATGTTATTTATGCCAAAGTAACTCTTCATAAGTTCATATGGTCCACGTTGGCTCCTTCAAAGGTATCTTGTCTTGCATGGAAGGTGATGTTGGATAGAATTCCGTCAAAAGCTAACCTTGTTAAGAGGAAAGTTCTTCAAATTTTAGAGGCGGATTGTGCGTGGTGTCGTCAAGGTTTGGAGTCCTCCTCTCACATTTTTTTTGAGTGCCCCTTTGCCTATAAAATATGGATGCATTGCTTGGATTGGTGTGCCTTACATTCCGTACTTCATCATTCTTTTACTACTCATGCACACTTTTTGAATCTTCCAAACTGTAATTCAAAAATGCAATATAGGTGGGCCTTAGTTTGGTTGACTATTTTATGGAGTATTTGGTTGGCAAGAAATGAAACTGTCTTAAATAAGTTTTTGGCCCCATTTGATTTGGTTGAGATGATAAAATTGCGTTCTTGGAAGTTTATGCAAGCTAAAAACCATACTTTTTCCTTTCTTTTTCGTGTTGGTCTGATCAAACTTCAGTATGTTTAGATTTTAGATTTTAATCAAGATTCAACTACATTTTACGGGGTTTTCTGCTCTCTGTCTCTGCTATATTAAAATTCTGTCATGTTGTTTTCTGTTGACTCTACTAGAGATGGATACTAGCTCTGAATGCTACTGTTGCACCTACTGCTACCGCCGTTTTCTTCTCTTGGTTATGATGGCCATACTACAATTATGCAGTTAGGACTTTTGGTTATTGGAAATTGTTTTTAATTGGACCGTTATCCTGCTGGAGGGGTTATTGGTTATGATGGTATTGTATTTTTTAGCTCGTGGAGACTATGGCTGTCCAGCTAGCTTATTGTTTTGGTGTTAGATTACCAATTATGTGTATTGGTGTTATGCTTAACATTTAGGCTACAGGTGCTACATGGCTGCTGATTTAAGAATGTATTTATCACTTTTTTGATGTATTTTTAAAGGGTTGGATTACCTTGTGCTCCTTATTAATAAATTTCATTTTACCTAAAAAAACTGTTATATAAAATCAAGTTAATATATATTATATTGTCATTTAGACAAATCTCAAAATAATGTGGAGTATAATTCACTCCACAAAAATAACCTAAAATGAATTACAGCTAAATTTAGAATACAATGTTATTTTTAAGAACCTAAAAGTGCATGAGTGTAAATTAAATTACACTCTAATGAAAACACCATAAGTGAACCGTTGCCATTCATTATTGTTTTATCAAATCTAGGCATCAAAGCACTCATGGTTTGACAGTGATTGCGCGCAGAGTAAACAAACACTAAATGGAAAAATGATCATAGACTAAGAATAGAAAACAGAACTCTTGATTTAGCACTTATCTCCATATGTCACGGTTCTTAGTGGTTGTAGGAGATGAACGAGTCTCTCTCACCAAAATACAATTCAAACATGGGAGGAAACCATTGAGCCATGCATGCATCAAACCTTTCACAATTCTGTTTCAAGAATATTGATTATCACAATTCCTTAATGAATTAATTTGGGTAACAAAACTTCACCAAATTAAAGAAACAGGGTCCTCTGTAGCCTACTTTGCATGTGACACTTGTCACATAATTCTTCATCATTATCAAGTCCCCAGAATTTTTGGAAACATGAGATACCAAAAACCTTAAGCCAACATGCACGTTGGTTTCTTTTCAGCAGAAAGAAAGAAGGCTCTCTTTCTCAGAAAGCCATCTTTGAAATTTCATATATTTCCCTTCCCATGCATGTTAGTTACTCCATTGATGTAATCATTTTTTTTTTTCTTTTTGTTTTCTGGGTATGTATGAATTTTCTTAAAGCTTAAGTTTTTGGTAGGAAGAGTTTCTATTCCAAATGTAAAAAGGGAAAAAAAGGAAGAAAGGGTGGAAAAGAAGAAGAAGAAGAAGAACAAGAAGAGGGAAAAGGCAAAATGATGGGTAAAGATAGTAGTGTTATGAAGGCATGGGAGGCCACTGTAAGGAAGACACAAGCAGTGGCTAGGAAGCGTGCCAACAGCATATTTGGGACAACCTATGTGGCAAGTTCAGATGATGATGACAAAGATGATCAAAGTGGAAGTGACACAATAGAATTATACCATGCAGAGAGGGTTCTTCCCAATGGGGATTACTATAAGGGAGAATGGGTAGATAATTTCCCACATGGGAAAGGCAAATACTTGTGGACTGATGGGTGCATGTATGTTGGAGATTGGTACAAAGGGAAAACTATGGGAAAAGGTAGGTTCACTTGGCCTTCAGGGCCTACTTATGAAGGGGAATTCAAGGGTGGTTATATGGATGGGACAGGTACATATATAGCCTCTAATGGGGATACTTATAAGGGGCAATGGGTTATGAATTTGAAACATGGTCAAGGTTTGAAGAGTTTTGCCAATGGGGATAGGTATGAAGGGGAATGGAGAAGAGGGTTGCAAGATGGGTTGGGGAAGTATCAGTGGAAGGATGAGAACTATTATGTTGGTGAATGGAGGAATGGGAGTATTTGGGGTAAAGGGACATTTGTTTGGACTAATGGGAATAGGTATGATGGGTATTGGGAAGATGGTGTGCCAAAAGGGAGTGGAACTTTTAAATGGCCTGATGGAAGTTTTTATGTGGGTAATTGGAGTAAGGATCCAAGGGATCAGAGTGGAACATACTATCCTGCAGGGTCATCACAAGAAGGCCATCTTGAGTGGGATCCTCAACAAATTTTCAATGATTTGAGTGAGTATCAAATTTGTCCAGGGGAGAAGGTTTCAATTTTGCCATCACAGAAGAGACTTGCAGTGTGGAGGTCTACAAAGGGAGGTGATGCTAAGCCTAGGAGAATGTCAGTGGATGGGAGGGTAAGTGTAGGGCTAGAAAAGCCAAGTGATAGAATGCAATTATGGGGTGGTGGAGATGGAGATTTTAGTGGTGATAGAACTCCAAATGGAGGGGGTGCTTTGGATGAAGAATTTTTAGGTTTACATATAGGTGGTGCTAATTCAAGAGGGAATCAACTCCAAACTTTAAAAGCACCAAGGAAATCAAAGAGGCAGGGAGAAACCATATGCAAAGGACACAAAAATTATGAGCTCATGCTCAATTTGCAATTGGGAATCAGGTACTGCTATAATTTGGAATTTAAATAAAAAGAGAGAAAAAAATCCTACACAATCTAGACTAAATCAGCAATCTTCTTTGTTGACCTTCATTTTCTTGTGATTTGGTTTAATTAATTGACACATGACTAACCTTTAGTTAAAATAACTGAATAACAAAAAGGCCAAATAAACTAGTGAAAAAAGAGTTGAAATGGATGCTTGGTTTTTCATATTTGCATGTTATCAGCTTGGTTTTTCATATATGTCTTGCCTTTAGCATTAACACCCATTAGTCATTAGAATTTGGTGAAATTGTTACATAGGCATTCTGTTGGAAGACCTGCCCCTTCAGCATCTTTTGATTTGAAGCCTTCAGCTTTTGATTCCAAGGAGAAAGTGTGGACAAGATTTCCTCCTGAAGGATCCAAATATACTCCACCACATCCATCATGTGAGTTCAGATGGAAGGACTATTGTCCTGTAGTTTTTAGGTAAGCCCTATTAATACTTAATCTGTTGTTACTACTAGTTATTTTTGTTTATTATTTACATTATCATTTTATAAGATTCTTCCATGAGTACACTTCTTTTAACATTAATATATGGTCATTATCACACATGTAATGATTTATAAACTTTTATACAAAACTCTGTCCTCAGAACACTTAGGAAGCTATTCAAGGTGGATGCAGCTGATTATATGTTATCCATATGTGGAAATGATGCCCTGCGTGAACTTTCCTCTCCTGGAAAAAGTGGCAGCTTCTTTTACTTGACCAATGATGATCGTTACATGATTAAGACAATGAAGAAAGCTGAGGCAAAGGTGAGAATCATGTTTATCTTTCCCTCATTAGAAGTTTCTTAAAAAATCAAAGCATGTTCATACTAATTTGGCTCTACTGGGATTATTGTTGCAGGCTCTCTTGAGAATGCTTCCAGCTTATTACAATCATTTTCGAGCATTTGAAAATTCTCTAGTGACAAAGTTCTATGGCCTGCATTGTGTAAAATTAACTGGACCTACTCAGAAGAAGGTATACTTTTAGGATCTTAGAAATTGTTAAGGACGTGTTTGATTTGCGTTTTCCTAACATATTTCTTATTTTTTGAAATTTTGTAAAGGAAAAACTGGGAATAGAAAATTTCCGTTTCCAACATTTTCAGTTTTTTCTTTGTAAAATTTCAGAAAACATGAAATAGGAGATGAAAATTCAAACCAAACAGGAATGTTTCCGGCCTTTTTCAGTTTGTCCTTTGTAAAATTTCAAAAAACAGAAAATAGAATGAAAACAGGAAATGAAAATGCAAACCAAGTAGTTCCTAATTTTTCAACTGTTTTGAAATTTGTAGCTTTTGACATTTACTAGTGTTATTCTTATGGGATAAAAGACATTGTTGTAGTTTTGATAGAAGAGTACTATAAAATATGAATTAATAGTAACTTAAGTGTCATAATCTTTATAACATTTTTGGATTTTCAGGTTCGGTTTATCATAATGGGCAACCTCTTTTGTTCTGAATATACCATCCATAGACGCTTTGATTTGAAGGGTTCTTCACTTGGCCGCATAACAATTAAGCCTGAATCAGAGATTACTGCAACCACTATCCTTAAAGATCTTGATTTAAATTTTATATTTAGATTACAAAGATCTTGGTTTCAAGATTTTTGCAGGTGAAGAAAGATTTCAGTACAATAATTTGTATCTAAGTTATTCATGACACTTTTGTTGTCTAGCCTGCTTTTAAATTTTTCATTTCTTTTTGTTATTTTGTCACATATCCAATTAATAAATAAGCACCTGAAGCGTATATTTATTATCTCAGGCAAATTGATAGGGACTGTGAGCTTCTAGAACAAGAGGGAATTATGGACTATAGTCTGTTGGTTGGCATTCATTTCAAAGATATATCACAAGAAGGGGATATTATTCCTTCAGCTTCAGGACAGCACACTCCTAGTGGTACTTTTCTTATCATTATATGAAAGTACTCTACAACCTCAATGTCACACTGCTACATTCTTAGAGATTAAGAAAAATGTTTTGGCTTTTCAAATTTAGGTGATTCAGAGAGTGAAGGAACTCCTCATATTTCACGAGCAGACATGGATCAACTTCTTCTAGATCCTTCCAGGTCACATTCTTTTTGAAATTCTAATGTGATGTTGTAATATAACATTAACATATAGGTTGTTTTAGCATTTAGAGAGTATATATACTATTTGACTTGCACAAGATTGTGAACTTTAAAAGAAGCATAAAAAGCATGGGAATATATCTTATATATAATAGTTATTGAGAATGGGTTTTTATGTAATGAGACAAAGCTCATAACTCAAAAGGATATATTTTCCATAGGAAATAATACTTGAAGCCAGAAGTTGTTATCTTTCCAAAAGTACATCCTAGAAGTTGGTTCGAAAATAATTTCCTAGTTAGTTAGGTTTTATGTTATAGTGCTTTCTAAGTAGTTAAATCACCAATGATATGGGAAATATCATTCAAATTTAAATTTGATTATTACTTAAATATAAGTATTTCATGTATTTTCATCAACCAACTTAAGGGCATGTTTGGTTTACGAAAACATTTTCTGTTTCCATTTTCTGTTTTCACTCTGTTTCCTGTTTTCTGAAATTTTACAAAGGAAAAACTGGAAATGCTGGAAACAGCAGATTTTTGTTTCCAGCATTTCCAGTTTTTCCTTTGTAAAATTTCAGGAAACAAGAAACAGAAAATGGAAATAGGAAACGAAAATGCAAACCAAACAGGCCCCAAGTTTTTGAGACAATTGGTTCTTGACATGGTGTGAGAGCTTTTATGACCATTTGGTTAAGAGGTCAATTATTTTTGTCCTCATTATTTCCAATATATGTTGAATTTCATCATAGGGTAGGTTGAATTTGTGCATTGTTCACAAAATCCAAAGAACTCTTGCATAAGCGGCGTGTTAGATATAAAATCATTCATATATTTTCACCCATCTCCTTAAATTTTCAAGATAGTTGATTCTTGACAACTTCACTTTTAAAGGGTAATTTTTGTTTTTCTAAAAAGAAAAAGTATCTTTCTCCTTTTTTGGTGGTTGCCAATGTTGTGCTTCAAACATTGGCATAACTCAGTTCTCAATATGGTTACATATATTTCTATCCTGCACTAAGGAACTGAAGTTAAGAGTATTAAACCAGCTCTGCTAGACCATTGTTACTTTAATTATGCATTGTTGACTAATACATCTATATGTTCTGTATTTGCAGGTGGGCAAGTATCAAATTGGGTGTGAATATGCCAGCTAGAGTTGAAAGGACAGTGAGAAGAAATGGTTGTGAACTACAACTTGTAGGAGAACCAATTGGAGAGTTCTATGAGGTTGTGTTGTTTTTTGGTGTCATAGATATACTTCAAGACTATGACATAAGCAAGAAGCTTGAACATGCCTACAAGTCCATTCAATATGATCCAACTTCAATATCAGCCGTTGATCCAAGACAATACTCAAGGCGTTTTCGTGACTTCATATTCAGAATATTTTCTGAAGACTCTTGAAAGGCATACAAGGAATCTTTTTATATCTAGACATGGCATTGTTACAATATTCAGTGCCAAATTGAATTTGGGTGGCTTCAAAGTCACACCCCCAACTAGCTACTCTGCCTTGGTAGCCTTTAAAATTTTCACTATTGGGACCACAATTGAGATCCACGTGACTTTGGATACTAATCCTAATCTTTTTTATTTTAATTTGGTTCTTAATTAGTCACATTTTATGTATAGTGAACAGTTATATAGTAGTATACATGAACATATCATGCAGAATGCTAAATGCAAGAGTGACTCTGCTTGCATCTTGTATACTCTTGCTAAAATATAATCCCTTTCCTCCAAGTGATGGACAGGGGATGATGAGGAGTTGCTACACGTTGTATCAGATGGAGATGTATATTATCATAAAGGAAAATGGAAGATCAATGTATATGTTCAACTTTTTTTACTTATTTACTCCTTGTTGCTGTTATGTATAAATGTGTGTTATCTGTTCACTATTTTAAAACCCACACGATTTTTTAGTGAAGGTTCAATCGATTTAACCCCATTGAATGCATCAAACCAAATGACATAATATTAATGAAGGGAATGCTAATGAATAGTTAACCCGATTAAACACCTAAAAATAGAGGTGATTGCTCCAGTTCCGTCAATAATTTGTGGGTAACGATCCAGACATTAGTTGTCCCAACCGAAATGTGTCACATGGAATCCACTAAGATTATCATGCAACACATAATTTTACTACCTCCAATTCTATATATAAGAAACAAATTTCCCTTGGTGGTCGGATAATCCTTATTAATGTTGTTCTTGCTTGTTTGCCTATATATATATATATGTTATCCTTTTACAAGGACCCAAAAAAATCATTGAGAGTTTAAAAAACAATTCAGAGAGAGTTTCTTTGGGTGGGAGAAAGATCAGTGAAAAAATTCCATGGGTTAAATGGGATGTGATTTGTAAACCAAAAAAATAGGTAGTTTAGGAATCAAGGATCTCAAAATCTTCAATCTTGCCTCATTAGGAAAATAGGGATGGAAAATCTTAACTTACCAAAATTCTTTAGAGTACAAGTTGTGTATATCAAAATATGGTGCTTTGGAGGTTCTTAGAGGGGAGGGGAAAAGGAAAAATATAAGATGTAACTCATCCATAGGGTGGAGTGACTTGAAAGGTATTGAAAGTGGTATTTTGGGAAAAGAGGTCCGTTTGGTTTGCATTTTCATTTCTTATTTTCATTTCCTGTTTTTATTTTGTTTCCTGTTTTCTGAAATTTTACAAAGGAAAAACTGGAAATACTGGAAACGATGATTTTTTGTTTCCAGCATTTCAAGTGTAAAATTCCAGGAAATGGAATCAGGAAATGAAAATGCAAACCAAACGGACCCTTAATATTTATATGGTTGTGGGGGAACGGGAGTGAAACAAAATTCTAGAAGGATGTTTAGGTAGGAGAAATGTGTTTAAAGGAAAGATTTAGCAGATTATACCAAATATCAATTGATAAAGAAGTTGTAATAATAAGTCAATTGGGTTCATGGCAAGGGGAGAGTTGGAGATGGGAATTAAATTGGTGAAAGGGTTTGAAAGAGTGGGAGAATATAGGAGTGGACAACTTGTTAACTATTATTTCAGGTTTCCAACCTTCAGTATCAAGGGAGGATAACTGGAGATGGTCTTTAGAAGAAACAAGTTTATATTCACTCAAATCTGCATATAGATTCTTCACAAGCAGCGGCTGGAGAAAGCTAAGATTGAGATATATAAGATACTTTGGTCAACCAAGGCTCCCTGAAGACTCTGGCGCATTTGCTTGGAAAGTGCTTCTTCAAAGAATCCCAACAAAAGTTAATCTTCATAAAAGAGGTATTCATCTTATTGATAATGATTTACGTACACGGTGTCTTCTGCATAAGATCAGATGAACCAGTTCAACATTTGTGTTTTTTTTCTTGTACCTTTTCTTATAGAGTGTGACGATCTTGTTATGTTGTTAGGATTACTAATTTGTATATGGAGGGGAAAACAAATTTCATGATGCATTCAAGATTAATATCAAAAGATTACAGGAGCTTGTGGAACATAATTTGGGTAGCTGTAATGTAATATGGTCTCTTTGGAATGGTAGAAACAAATACATATTCGAATATGAGATTTGCACAGAAGAAGGTATTATCTTGAATCATATTTAAATTCGATCCTGGTTATGGGTTTATTAGATTTTTGGCCTAACTCAACCCCAAAAGCTAGCTTGTAGGGTGAGAACTGCCCAAAACTTGTATACTTTTATTGTCCAAGTCTTATATACTTTTATTAGGGGGAGTTTGTTTCAAGGTTTTAGATCATATTACTAGGAATAATGTTCCCGAGAATCTTATTCCTAGGAATGTTATTCCCAGGTAAAATTTTTAAATATGTTTGGTAGATATTTAATATTCCCGGGAATATTTTTAACATTTATTTATTTTAAAAATTAAAAAAATTAAAAATAGAAAAAAATATAGTAGAATGAGGTGAGAGAGGGAGGTTATTCTAAAAATAACTTCCTTCCGATGAGAATGTAAGATTCCCACCCCTCACTATGGGAATAGAATGTAACTTAAACATGGGTAAATAACTTTCCTGGGAATCAATGATACCCGGGAATATGATTTTTAAAACTTATACCAAACATGGGAAAGTAACATTCCCAAATTCACTTTCCCGGGAATATGTTTCTATGACTTGAAACAAACTCCCCCTTGGTTAAAAAGAAGTGCAGTCATGGTTTTATGTCATTCTTTGAATAGGTTAATGTTGAGAATATGAATCAGCACCTGTTTTAGAGTTTATTAGAGTTTATGGTAGAGTTTTATTGTTAAGGCGATTATGACAGTTTCAATTTTTAATTATGGGTTGTTACAAATTAATGGGCAGTTTTTTATTTATGATTATTTATAATTTCTGGTTATGTTTTTCTTGTATTTAAAGAAGGTTAGATGAATGAGAAATATGAGTTTCAGTTTTCATTTCATTAACTTCCTACAATTAGTTTTCTATTTTCCATCAAATTGGAATTAGAGCTTTATTGTTCTTGAGGGATCTGGTAAGATTGAGAGTTCCACCAAACACCCAAACACTAACCCGGAAGTTGAAAATGCCATCTGATAACTCAGCTATAACATTGCCTATTTTTTAGGGTGAGAATTATCACCTATGGGCAATCAGAATGGAGGCTTATCTTGATGCATGTGATCTTTGGGAGGCTGTTGAGGAGGATTATGTGGTTGATCCATTACCGGGCAATCCAACAGTTGCTTAGATCAGGAATCATAAGGAAAGAAAACAGCGAAAATCGGAGGCAAAGTCATGTCTATTTTCTGCTGTCTCTCAAGCAATCTTTACCAGAATCATGACTCTGAAGTCAGCAAAGGCCATCTAGGATTTTCTCAAACAGGAGTATGAAGGAAATGAGAAGGTCAAGGGGATGCAAGTGCTGAATTTGATCCGGGAGTTTGAGATGCAGCGGATGAAGGAGTCAGAAACAATTAAGGAATATTCTGACAGACTTCTAAGCATTGTCAACAAGGTGAGGTTGCTTGGAACTGAATTTCTTGACACGAGAAATATTCAAAAAATTCTTGTGACTGTTCCTGAGAGGTTTGAATCCACTATTTCCTCTCTGGAAAATTCCAAGGATCTGTCAATTATCACTTTGGCAGAATTGTTGTATGCTTTGCAAGCCCAAGAACAGAGGAGACTTATGAGGGAGGAAGGCATGATTGAAGGTGCTTTACAAGTCAAATTGAAACTCAATCAAGGTCAAAAATGGAAGAAAAAAAAGGCCCAGGGGAGCAACTTTGAGCAAGGAGATAGTTCCAACAAAGGGACTAAAGCTGAAGATGAAACGACAAATCATCCTCCATGTCAGCATTGTGGAAAAAGGAACCATCCTCATTTCAGATGCTGGAAGAGGCCTAATATACGGTGCAACAAATGCAACCAGCTTGGTCATATTGAAAAAATCTGCAAGAACAAAAGGCAGCCACAATCCGAAGCTCAAGTAGCCGATCAACAAGAGGAGGAGGAGCAGTTATTTGCAGCAACCTGTTTTGCAAACAACAACAATAGTGAAAGTTGGTTGATTGATAGTGGATGTACACACCATATGACCTATGATGAAGGGTTGTTCAAGGAGCTAAACAGAACAAATATTTCAAAAGTCAGAATTGGCAACGGAGAGTGCATTGCTGTTAAAGGAAAGGGAATTGTTACAATTGAAAGCTGTCCAGGTACTAAACTCATTACTGATGTGCTTTATGTACCAGATATTAATCAAAATTTGTTGAGTGTTGGCCAGTTACTTGAAAAGGGCTACAAAGTTTTGTTTGAAGACAAAATGTGTTTAATTAAAGATGCAAAAGGACAAGATCTTTTTAAGGTCAAAATGAAGGGAAAAAGTTTCTCTTTGGATCTTATGGAGGAGGTGCAGGCTGTCGTTTCAAGCTCAATTAATGGTACTGAACTTTGGCATAAGAGACTAGGTCATTACAACCATGCCGCATTGCTGTACACGAAAAAACATAATCTTGTGAAAGGTTTGCCACCATTGGAAGACCGTGTGGGTAGCTGTAGTGCATGTCAATATGGGAAGCAGGCTAGGCTACCATTTCCACAATCAAGTTGGAGAGCATCACAAAAGTTGCAGTTGATTCATACAGATCTTGGAGGACCGCAACCTGAATTATCTTTAAAGGGAAGTCGATATTACATTGCCTTTATTGATGATTTTACTAGAATGTGCTGGATTTATTTCTTGAGATTCAAGTCTGAAGTTGCAGGAGTTTTTTGGAGGTTCAAGGCTTGGATTGAAAATCAATCTAATTGTAAAATTCAGGTTATCAGGTCTGACAATGGGAAAGAATACATCTCAGATCAATTTAATTCTTTCTGTGAAGAAGGTGGGATTGAGCACCAACTTACTACTCTATACACTCCACAACAAAATGGAGTGAGTGAGAGGAAGAACAGGACGATAATGGAGATGGCTAGATGTATGATGCATGGGAAATGACTTCCAAAGAAATTTTAGGCTGAAGCTGCTAATACAGCTGTGTTTCTGTTAAACAGGCTTCCTACAAAGGCGGTGCAAGGAAAAAACTCCTTTTGAAGCATGGTATGGCTATAAACTGCTTGTTCAAAATTTCAAAGTTTTTGGATGAATTTGCTTTACTTATGTGCCAAAGGTGAAAAGAGATAAGTTGGATAAAAAAAGCAGAGGCAACAATCTTTATTGGCTATAGCACAACATCAAAGGCTTATAGAGTCTTCCAACCACAAACTGGTAAGATTCTAATAAACAAAGATGTTCATTTTGCTGAAGATAAACAATGGAACTGGGAGAAATATGAATGGAGGCAGGTTTCTGATTTTTCTTTTATAAAAGATGAAAATGTTGATGATCCTCCTGTTAGAGGAACTAGACTACTTTCTGATATTTATGAAAGATGTAATGTTGCTGTGTTTGAGCCTGAAAATTTTTCAGAAGCAGGAAAAGATCCAAAATGGATAGCTGCAATGCAGGAGGAGCTTAACATGATCGAGAAGAACCAAACTTGGGAATTGGTTTCTAGACCCCAACACAAAAATGTTATTGGTGTTAAATGGGTATTTAGAACCAAACTCAATGTAGATGGTTCCATTAATAAACACAAGGCCAGACTCGTAGTGAAGGGATATGCTCAAGTATTTGGAGTTGATTTTTCTGAAACATTTGCTCCAGTGGCTCGGCTTGATACAATCAGATTGGTCCTTGCTTTGGCAACACAAAAAGGTTGGAAGGTAGTTTCAGTTAGATGTGAAATCTGCTTTTCTCAATGGTTATTTGCAAGAGGAGATATATGTTGAGCAACCTGAAGGGTTTGTAATTAAAGGGCAGGAAGACAAGGTGTATTTGCTAAAAAAGGCCTTGTATGGTCTGAAGCGGGCTCCAAGGGCCTGTTATAGCAGGATTGATGAGTACTTGCTGAGTATTGGCTTTATAAAAAGTCTCAGTGAGTCAACTCTTTATGTGAAATGCTTAAATTCTGATATTTTAATTGTTTCTCTGTATGTGGATGATCTTCTAGTAACAGGAAGCAATATTCAGTTTGTTGAGGAGTTAAAGCAAAATATGATGAAGGTGTTTGAAATAACAGACTGTGGAGAAATGGCTTTCTTTCTCGGAATGGAAGTCAAACAAGATGAAAAGGGAATCATTATTAGTCAAAAGAAATATGCAAAAGAGATTCTGAAGAAGTTTCAAATGGAGAACTGTAAACCTGAGAGTACTCCAATGTTTCATAAGTTAAAGCTTTGCAAGGAAGATGGTGCAGAAAAGGTTAATGAGACTTATTTTAGAAGTCTTGTTGGCTGTCTCATGTATCTTACAGCAACAAGACCTGATATTTTGCATGTTGTGAGTGTTCTCTCAAGATTCTTACATTGTGCAAGCGAAGTGCATCTTCAAGCTGCTAAACGAGTGCTTAGATATATCAAAGGAACTCTTGATTATGGAGTTTTGTTTAATTATAATCAAGAATTTAATCTACATGGATTCTCTGACAGTGATTAGGGAGGATCGTTGGATGATATGAAAAACACTTCAGGCTATTGCTTTACATTTGGTTCTGGAGTGTTTTCTTGGATTTCAAAGAAGCAAGATATTATGGCACAGTCAACTGCTGAAGCAGAATTCATTGCTGCTACTGCAGCTGTTAATCAAGTTTGTGGTTGAGAAAAATTCTAGCTGATCTACAAATGGCTCAAGCAGATTCAACTAAGGTGTTCGCAGATAATCAAGCAGCAATTGCAATATCTAATATTTCGGTTTTTCATGGGAAGACTAAGCACTTTAATATTAAGCTCTATTTTCTTAGAGAAGTTCAGAAGGAAGGGGAAGTTTTATTAGAATATTGCAAGACAGAAGACCAATTGGCAGACATCTTCAAAAGGAAGATTTGAGAACTTGAGAGAGAAGCTTGGAGTCAACAGCTACTGATGCAAGGAGGAGTGTTGAGAATATGAATGAGCACATGTTTTAGAGTTTATTAGAGTTTATGGTAGAGTTTTATTGTTAGGGCGGTTATGACAGTTTCAATTTTTAATTATGGGCTGTTACAAATTAATGGGCAATTTTTTATTTATGATTATTTATAATTTCTGGTTATGTTTTTCTTGTATTTAAAGAAGGTTAGATGAATGAGAAATATGAGTTTCAGTTTTCATTTCATTATCTTCCTACAATTTGTTTTCTATTTTCCAACAGTTAATAATCCTTCTTTTAGTTTACAGAACTACAACTGAATGTAATATCTGTCCTGTACGTTGATTAGTCCTGCTTGTCCTGTATTGGGTTACTGCTTCCAGCCTACATTTGTATAATGGGTAATAAGAAAATAGGTAAACATAGGGCGTTTGATTAATTGTGAGAACAATGCACGTAACTTTAGTTTCAGTATATGTGTGTGTTTGGATTAGCGTTTACAAACTTGAGTTTGAAGAGATGTGATTTTATTGAACGCGAGTTCGAGTAAACTTGAGTTTAAGTTAACGTGATTTATGTTTGGATAATTTTTTATAAACTTAAGTTTAAGAAAGTGGATGTTGTTTGGATGATAGGAATGAAAATCACATTTGAAATTGTAATTACTAAAAAGGACATATCTTTATTATTTATTTTCTATTTCATTATTTTAGTGTTTAGTTGATTTCTAGGTACTTTATTAATATGATGTGAAGTCGAAATGATACAAGGCAGTATATCCATGCAAATAAAAAAGTGAGGTATTTCACCATTAAAGATCATATGAATACACATGTAAAAAAAAAATTTAAACGCAAATTTTTAATTATGCAATTCTAAACAAAAAAAAGGATCCATTTTCCATATGAAACAAAAACATGTACAGAGGAAAGTGGTGTTAACAAAACACTACTGAAAAATAAGGACCCTTTATTACAGGGGCTCCAAAAGAATCTAATATTTCATTATTAAAAATTGTGGCAAGCAGGAGTCAAGGAAGTTTATTAGATAAGTGTGGTATCATGGTCCTCGTGGAAGGGGCACTTATAATGTGGTCGTCGTCACAGTGTGGAGAAGGGAAGGTGGAACCGTCTCGGATGCTGGCTCAAAGATGAAGTCTGAAGCTGTGACTCGGTTGTAAGTGGTGACTAACGTCAACAGCAACCTTATATTGGGAGGGGTATTTAGTCAAAGCAGTGCTACAAGATATTTAACAGGGGTATTTTACAACTCAAAGCACCGCAATGTGTAGAGGTATGAGTGAACGCAAGTATGAGTGAACGCAGAAGCTACTGTGACTTGCATCCGGCTAAACTCAAGTCTGCTTCCGAACTCACGTTCTAGACCAGTAAGTAACGCTCATCCAAACATAACATTCAGCAAGTTAAACCACGTTTTGGGAAGGTGAACGTGCGTTCATGGCAAATGAACGCTCATCCAAACACACCCTATATCAGCTCCCTGCTCCCTAGAAAATCAAATAGCATGAAGCAGCAGGACAGAGGACGCTAGCCCCACAGTAAAAGGTTAATTTTTCTCCACCAAATTTGTTGTCCGTTTAAGATGAGAAATTATTTGATGGTTTTGGACCACCACGTCATCTATGGTCCCCATCAATTAACATTTGACATATAAGTAAAATTCATAATTCGACCATGAATTGTCCAATTATGTGTCAAATATTAATTGGTCGGGACAATGGATGACGTAATGGTCATGTAATAAGTTTTGGTTTAGGACAGTGTCAAAATCAATTTTCTGTACACTTCTAATTCTAGCTCATTTCCAAGAACCACCCTTTAACTGTGTCATGCTACTTATGATATATATCATGCAGGACAAATTAAACACCCCATCCCCCAAATTAATTGTTCTTCTCTTTGCAAATAATGTACAAGGAACTCACTCACCACCCAGCACCAGGCTAAATTTTTCATTGTCCTTCCAATGCACTTGTCAGTTCCAGTTGTAGTTTACTTCAAGGTTCACCTAATGAATGAATTAAAAATCTGAATAAAGATACGGGGGGTCCCACTAGTAGTTGGACTCAGTCAAGCTACAGACCTCAATTCATGAATTCGTCTTCTTTCAATTCTCTCTGTTTTACTACCAAACGTATAGAATGAGATTTCGCATCAACAAATTCTTTATTGTTAAGTCAAGACTTTCTCATCTATTTTATTTTTGGATATTGGAAAGTTTTCTTAATTATTTCTTTTTAAAAGAAACAAAATGGCAAATGGCTTGGCCAACAGAGGGATAAAAACCGTAGACATTGATAAACCATATACCCACCAGGTTTTTGACCAAATCAGCCGCGTGCTTGCTTTATTGTATATGAAAATAAACCATATATCCACCATATTTATTAACATTTATGAATATACATTCTAATAAAATAATAAAAAGAAAAATATCACTAACACACTCCTTGAAATACTTTTTTAATAAACTCTTTAGGGGACCCGGATTTGTTGTCATCACCATTTTAGTGTAGTAATGTTAACAAATTCAAATAGTTCGATAAAGATCGACATTTGAACGGATTGATTGACTATATGGTTGCGCCAAAATGATGAATACAACAAATATGAATTCCTCTGTGATTGATTAAAAGTCATATGGGTCCAACTCCCTATTACATTGAAAGTTGGACCCATATAATTTAATGGGACTTTTGTGAATTTTAACCAAACATAAAAAAATATGTTGAAAAAAAGGTGTTTGTAGTGCTGCTCTAATAAATAATTGATCAACATCTTATTCCCCTATTATCCATTGAAATAACAAATAAGTTTTATATTATATATAAATTTAATATATTTCCTTAAAACATT
Organism: Sesbania bispinosa; assembly: GCA_026901365.1. Classification (NCBI taxonomy): domain Eukaryota; kingdom Viridiplantae; phylum Streptophyta; class Magnoliopsida; order Fabales; family Fabaceae; genus Sesbania; species Sesbania bispinosa. The sequence goes on from QLOH01000269.1 coordinate 770,886, forward strand.
CATTTATCGGTAAAAAGGTATTTCTCATCCTATACGAAGTACAATACTATTTTGAATTATGTTAATTATGAAATTTCTTTTATACCCTTATTTTATTGTTCATGTAGTTGTTACCCATAATAGTGGATATAGTATATGCTATTTTTATTAATCAACTATTAGAGCATGAATTACTAGCTACTTTAATGATAACTTTAATTAGGAGTAATTTTATCAATATTTTAATTATTTAATATTAAAAGATATTTTTGAAATAAAATTTAAAATTACAATTACCTAGTTTCAAAGAATTTCTTGATAGTATTAAATTGGTAAGTAAAACCACATCCATAGTTAAACATTTATCTATTAGTATTAGTAAAATTTAATGATCTTTCAAACGTATTGTGAAATTAACTATAATCAATAAACATTTCCATTCTTAAAAACATGAAGTCATTAAATACCATCATCATCATCATTTATATTTTAACTAAATTAAGTAATTAACCTTTATAATATCAATCTTAATAAAATATTATTTCATCCTCTCCTTATCATAAATTTAACCGAATTACCCTCATTTAACATTCATTAACGTACTACTTTTACTAAATAGATATAACAATCCAATTCCGATTTGATAATAGCTAGTGACATAAAATTTGAACTTAATTTTAATTCTCAATATCAACATTAAATTGTATGTTTACTTATATTAATTATATACCTTACCATCTGTGGAATTTATAATTCTTTATTAAATATTAATGAACAACCAACAAACAAAGACAATGAAAAACTTTAATAAAAAAATAAGAGAAAAGAATAAATATTTTTAAAAAATTAATACTTCCTTATAATAAATACCTTACAATAAAGATAAGAAAATTTTGTATTATGTCATTTAATATCGATATTACTAAATAAAAATAATTAATATCCTTTTAATTTTGAAAAAAATAATAAATAAAGAGTAATACGTACAATTTAGTACCAATGGATCTGCGTAAAACCACCAATCCGGTTTCAATAACCATGCACGGGAAAGGTATATAAATGAAGAATTAGAATTCCATCTACCCACCTCTTCTTCTTTAGCATTTACGAGAACTAAAATAAAATCTTGATATAAATTAGAGTAAACTCACCTTAGTTAATTAATGATGCCTAAAGTAATAAAGAGTCCGTGCATGTATGGTTAGAATTGTTGTAATTCCCAGTTATATACTTATTACTATCCCCACCTCCCACAAATACGGCTTCACTACTCTTACTTTAATATTTAATGAGGGGTGGCTGTGGCTCTACGATGTAGAGAAGAAATTACGGAGTGGTAAAAAAGTTTCAGCTGTTAAGGTGGCGTTGTAAATAGCAGAATGGCTAAAGTCTAGTCCAGAACCAACATACAAAGATACAGATGAACCTGCCTATGTTGCTTCAGAAGTTCAGGTTACTTAATGGAGTAAATGTTTTTTTATTTAAAATTTTAAAATACTTACTCCCTTTTCTCTCTCTCACGTGTTTTCTCCCTTCTTATACTTTTTTTAAAATAAAAATTAGGGTAAATAGACGGTGCCCCAGTCCAAGTCAGCGAAAGTCTCCGGGGTTTTTGAGCCTTTACAGAGGTAGTTACATTTTATCTCACCCTAAAAAGACGAGTGGGGGTTCGAACCTTCGACCTACGGACCCTGTCTTGCTCCACTCGACCTGTCTTGCTCCACTCAACCAAACCATTGATTTTTGGGAAAATTGCACTCACCTCGCCTGAGGTTTGCCTGACCTCCCCTCTAGTTTTTAAAATGCACTCACCTCCCTTGCCTAAAACAGAATGATAAAAAAACTCGTACTTATGGATATTCGTAGATATACCAGTGTTGAGTACCCGCATATTTTTTAAATGAGTGGAGATGGATATTATATTACTCGTCCCGCGGGTACCCACATACTCATTAAAATATATTTTCTATTAAATATATTAAAATATTAAGATATTTTATTATTTTATAATAATATTTTCAATATATTGACTTGTAATAATATTATATAATGTTAATTTATATTATATAAAATTGATATAATATGATACCATAATATATTATATGTCATTTTTTATTTATTTTTTCTATAAATTCTTAATTCTTAGATAATAATGGATACTCGTGAATATCCGTTATCCGCTTGGGTAGTTGTTAATTTTAGTAGGTATGGATACATGTAGTGTATAATTCATTTCGCTCCGTTAATATCCCTAGATAATCCTCACAGTGTCAATGAGAAGGGAGGTTTCTGCATTTCAAAAACTAGAGGGAAAGTCTTTGTCATTTAGACAAACCTCAGGGGAGGTGAGTGCAATTTCCCTTGATTTTTTTACTTTCTAGAAAACAGAAGGAGTCAAACAACCAAATGTAACCTCCGCCCCCCACGTGTCACAATGTCAGGCTTTTCATCTCTGAACAAAAAACAAAACAAACTGAACCCAACCCAGAGTTTCAATTTCAACTCCACTCTCATGTCTTTCCTCGTTCACTCCGTCTTCCTTTTCATCCTTCTTTTTCTTCAACTTTTTTCACCAAATTCCGCCCCTCATTTCCTACTCTCCCCTCCCTTTTGTTTTTTCTTCCCATTTTGGCTTTGCATTGCAATTTTTATTTTTTAAAATGAAAAATGCCACATGATTTTTTAACATATTTCCGAAAAGTAATACTAGTTTATTAATTTATCCGTTCGAGGCATAACCATTTTCTTGATTGAAAAAATGAAAACTTGAGGACACCCCTTTAGCGGTGGAGTTCAGAGGATTCTCTGTTTTGCATGGCGAAATCACCGAAGAAGTACTTAGCTACATTCTTTGTTTCTGGGTTAAATGCTCTGCATTTTTGCACCTCAATTGCAGAAACAAAACAAATTAATAAAAAGGGAAAAAAAGACAAACATATAAGAAAGGGACTAAATAATACTACTAATTACATTTCAAGTTTATAAATTGAAGCATTTACATAAATATATAACATTGTTCATATATATCTTTTGATTACTATGGCTGCATGTTGATATCTTGAAGGGAAAGAGACAGAGATGCATGTATCAAACAGAATTAGAAGAGCACATCATGTGAGGGCAACTGTTGAGAGATAAAGCCTCCATGAAGAGAAGCAACATTATCAAAAGCGGCACAAACATGAGTATCATTGGCGGTGGAGGGAGTGGTGGCAGCACCAGAGGCAGAACAAGGAGTGCTATGCTCAACACCACCATGAACACCAATGACTTTACCCCAAAAAAGTTTATCATTAATGGGAGCTTCTTCTTTCTTTCAGCAGGGAATTCACAGAAATTGCTCATTGATAATCTACCAATTAAACTCACCTACCCAAAATCCTTGATCCTCTGTGCTAGCTCCTTCAGATAGAGGTTTGTGCTGAATTTGGGTTATGGAAGCTAAAGATGAGATCTTGAGGGCTGCTTGCTGCGTTCATACGAGAAAAAGAGAAAGGGGTAGCATAGTCGTTACAAGTCACAGTCTGTCAGTCTACAGTACTGGTCTCTGTTTTTCTCTTATATAGCCCATGTCCCCATTCATCCAAGAGAAATGCATTTATTAATTTATTTAATGCATTTATTTTAACCTATTAATATTAAATGGAATATAAAGTAAAATTTATTCGGGTCGTAATTCTGTACCCTCTCTTACCAAAGGGTTTTGGTACCTTTTTGTTTACTTTTTTTTTAATTGAAGGAAGACATAAAGACAAAAATTACCTAGGAATAAGTCGTGTACTCCCTGTTAAATCATTTTAAAGACATAAAATAGATTTTGAATGAGAAACACGTGTATTGCAAATGAGAATGTGAAAAAAGTAAGAGAACACAATAAAAAATAGAGGATAATAGTTATAAGGGGTCAAAAAGTCTTTTCAAAAATTAAAAATACAAATTCTAATAGTTAAAACATGTTGTAAAAAATACTAAGATCATTTAAGAAAGTTAAGAGAAACTAATTGAATGGTGAAAAAAAGTACCAAAACCCTTTCTCGCTAGAGGGTACCTTAGAATTTCTCAATTTATTCAACCGTGTGCATTCTATTCTTTTTTTCATAGGACTTTTACTCTAGTGTGTATTTAACATAGTTGGTGGTAGGTTAAGGAATTTTACCTACAAGATATAATTAGTTAAAGAATAAACAATAAAAAATGTCTTTAAAAATTATTTTAATAATCAATCTCTTGAATCAAAGTAATTAAAACTACAAATAATTAACAAAAAAAGTTACCAAAAAAATCTCTTGAATCAAAGTACTTGATCTTATAGGTACTTAGTCAAAATTGTAATCCTCATTAATCCTAATGGATTGATAAAGTGAAACAAGATCTAACATGTAACACATCATAAGTTTGAACATCATTTATCACTTTAGAGTAAGACCTTTATAATTGTTCTCTCTAAATTTATAGTCTTTTTTCTGTGTTGAAAGTTGAAGTGGATTGTGACCAAAATTTAGACAGTAAAACATATATATATATATGAGCTTTCATCAAACTTAAATGATCATTAACCTCAACCGGTTGTAAAGTTTAAATCCCCACTAGTAAGTCTTTTTTTTTTTTTTGGTTAAGCACTAGTAAGTCTTTTATAAGTGTTCTCTACAACTCGAAATTCTTTGTTGTAGCAGCAAGAGAACAAGTTACTTATTTGGCTTACACTCAATTTAATGAATGCGTGTGTATCCATTATCTTCCAATATGAATGAACAACTTGAAAAATAGTAAAAGATGAATTTGATTGGTGTTAAATATGCACTATTTGGTGTGTAATTATATAGTGGAAGTATATTAAAGTGTGTGTGAATAAAAAAAGGCATCAAGTATAGAAAAAAGAGATCTTTTTATGATTTTACAAAAAGGGATGGTGGGGAGAATATGACGCCTTGGCATAGGTATATATTGACTTCTCTATCTTAATTAATGCAAAGACATGCGCAATCCAAATTTATAAATATTTTAGTCAAGATGATATTAAAAGACATTGATTATCGCTATTATACATTATTACGATTATATGATATAAATTAAATAAAAATGTACAACTAAAAAAATAAAATGGAAAGATAGATTAATATAATTGATGCTAAACCCCCAACACTATGGCATTGGCAGGTGACTAAAATGCAAATATAATAATAAGGTGTGTGTGTGTGAGAGAGAGAGAGAGAGAGAGAGTAAAATGATGGAGTAGAGGTACGTTAATTTATGCAGCTTATAGCAGAAAAGAAATCGTTTTAATGGTCTCCAGAGGGATGGTGAGGGATAACTTGTGACTCTTTCGATATGGGTATTGTGTTCTATATCTTAATGCAAAGCCATGCAATCTAAATTTAGATATTTTCTTCTTGGGATTAGACGAAGAGATAATATATTTATACAACATAAATATACAACAATACAGCACATTTTTTTTATATCTTTTTATCATATCACTCATCATATTTCACATTTCTCTCTCTTTTTTCTCATTTATCTATCTCTCTCTTTGTTGTAAATGTTTTTGTACAAATAACATTTCTCTTAGACGAAAGACATTAATTATTGTTATTATATATACATTATTCCCATTATCTTCTAATAAATGAATGGACAACTTTAAAATAAACAAAGTAAAAAATGAATCAGGTTTGTGATAAACTAGCACAATTCATTGTGTGATTATAGAGGAAGTATAATAAAGTGTTTGTCCTCGCTGGGAGAGCTAACCTCATCATGATGTAGATGTTCCCGACTCAAACATAATTGCTTCTCATGAATGATACGAGTGGTTAAACAAAAAATAATAACGTGTTTGTGAGCAAAATGAGGCGAAGTACCCTGCTCCATGCAGCTTATAGTAGAAAAAAGATAAAGCTTTATTACTATTAATTTTTCATAAATGGATGGTTGGACAATCTCATGTCATTTTTGGTACGAGTAGTTTTTTATCTTAAATTTAATGCAAAGCTATGAAATTTGAATTTATAAATATTCTAGTCAAGATGAGAGCAAAAGGCAATAAGTGTCGTTGTTTTGATTTGTTGTAACGCTCCAATCTTGACTTGCAGCTCAACTCTAGGCCCAAGAATTTACTAGGCACACCATTTTCATGAGCTTCACCACCTTCTAAGGTGGTTTATTCCCCGAAAGGAACCTCCCATGGTTTGAATCCAAGACCTAGGAACTTAGTCTTAGATTTCTTACAACCACTATTCCTCATGGATATTATAAATCTCATAACACTTAGGTACCATATAGTTAAAAAAAACTTCCTCGACCCACTTATATATGTGTGTGTATCTCTTATCTTATTGTGTGCAATTTTGTAATCATCGATTTAGAGAAGAGAGTACGTTTCTTGAAGATGTGTCATGTTGTAAGATTCCTGCTTCTGAACCTTAGTGGTTCCTTGGTTTGTTTATCGAAATACGATTCTCATTCACCCTGAAAGAGTCTGGGCAAGAGGAGTTATAGTTAAGCTTTGATCATTATTCTTTTCTGATGCAATTAACCTCATTTACCATTCCATTAACCATTATCAGACTCACAATTAACCATTTGTTCACAAAATCATTTAACAGTTAACAAAATTTCCCAATGATCATTATTGTATTCTGATGCATTTAACCAATATACTATTTCATTAACCGCCAATGGACACATCATTAACCTCATGCTGACAATAATGCGTTCCAGCAAGGAAAACCATAATTTTTTTGTGATCACTATTCTATTGTACCAAAATTACTATTTAACTAATCATTAATTAGACTTACGCCCAATATAAACCATAAATCCTTTAAAACATATGTACCAAATAATAAATTTGTAATGGAGGTATAATGCAGTATTTTGAATTCATTAAACCAAAATTTAATTATCACACATTTTAATGTTCACAATCACATGGAACTTATGTTAACCCATGAACGGCAAATTGTGAGTGGACAAAACTTAATTGTGAGTGGAATAATGGTTAATGCAAGTATAAGTTTGGTAAATGTCATTAGAATATAACAATGATCCCCTGCATTTAAATCTTGTCAACACGTGGTTAATGGCTTGTCTAACTGTGATTAATAAAATACTCAAATTGGTTAAAAGCATAAAAAACAACAATATCACACATAAGCAAATTCCGTAACAGATGGTTAATTTGGAGTCCATTAATGGTTAATGGTTGATAATTGTGGTTAATAGCATCAAAATAGAAAAATCTTTGCGGCGTACTTATGGTAACCCTTGAATGATTTATTGTGACTGAAAGAAGCTTAAAATTGTGAGTTTAATACTGGTTAATGCAAGTATAAGTCTGGTTAATGTCATTACATTATAACAATGATCACCTGAAATTAATTAAATCTTTTCAACACCTGGTTAATGTCTTCTGTATAGGTGGTTAATGAAATACTCCCTTCGGTCCTATTTATAAGAACCTTCTTTAGGGTGAGTCTCGGTTCTTTTTATAAGAAACTTTTCAGATTGTGTTGGAGTGAGATTTAAAAATCTTTCTAAGTTATTTACAAGTATCATTCTTTGAGTTTGAGGTAAAGAATGTAGTTCCAGTTCTGACATATAAATACAATTCGAAGGATATCTATGTTTTGAAGGGTATCATTGTTATTTGAAGGATAGTTGCATCTCGAATTTGAAAGATTCTTGTGGAAAAGGCTTAGAAGATATTCAGAAGTTAAAGTTAGGTAAATTTCGAAGTCAAAATCCAAAACCTGTCAAGAATTCAAGAATTCGAAGTCGAAAGAGTTCTTTGGAGAAGACTTGGCAAATTTTTAAGAAGTGGAGGTCTAATTCGAGAAGTATTGTTCAAAGCAAGAGGACAGGAAGCCATTAGAAGCAGTTAGGAGAAGTTATACTGTAACGCCCTAATTTTCTTAATTCAGAAGTTAGTCCGTTGGAAACCAAATCCCGAATGTCAAAAATTAATCGTGCCATTTTGAATATCATTACACCACAACTTGTTAAGAAACCAACGATAACTTAAACAAATTTGTGAAAACTCGAACTAAATACATTCATATATATATATATATAACATGCCTTTCAAGGCTACAAAGCTAACATCCCACAGAATTAGTCTATACCTATATACACTATACATTCCAACAACTAAGAAACTAAATTCCAACTAAGCACATTCTTCATCTCTCAACTCAAAGGCCCGTTCCTCGAGGTACCTGCACACCTAGAATATATCCACAGAATGTGTGGTGAGACGGATGTCTCAGTGAAGCACAACTATGCATATGCAGTGTAGGGAAAAATCATTAGCTCATATGCAACATTCATGACATAATCATAATTATAATCATAACAATCAGGTTAAATAAATGCACTAATGATGCAACTCACTGTTGTGCCTAGCAGACATGATCTTATCACTTAAACTGGAGTTAGAACTAAGCTCAGACTACGGGAAACGTCTTTCTCGGGGACGAATCCCACCCATTACTGGACCGAAGTCAAGTTTTCATATAATTACTTAATTTTCTTAACTCGCAGCGCGAAGGTCGGCTTAATTAACTCACGATCGAAACCGGCTTATATGATTCAATGAACTAATAACTGAAATTAACACATTTCATGAATTTCGTCAGTTTCGCTAGTTTCGCAAGCTTCGCTATTCTAAGGTTCTCAATAAGAAATCTAACAGTAATTACTCAATTTCACAACCTATCACAATAATCACATGCAAACATCAATAATCAATCCATACAATTATGAAGAAAGGAAATTAGGAAGTAGGGTTCATACTTTGGAGAAATAAAACATTAAAGTGAATTGTGTGTGAGTTGTACTCACCTAATCTTGAAGCTTAAAGGAAGAGGAGTGAGTAAGAGTGAACCACGTAGAGATTCCTTGCTCAAATCTTCCTTTCCAAGCTTCAATCTTAGCTTTCTCCCTCTAGAAATTCAGAGCCTCTCTCTCTAGGTTAAGGTGGAGGAAGAAAAGAAGTGGAAAATTCTGACTCTAAAATGAAATTTGGGGCTTTAAGTGGATTCTCGCTCAAGCGAGATATTCTCGCTTGAGCGAGCAAGACATCTGCATGCAAATTCCTCGTAGTCTCGCTCAAGCGAATCTGTTTCGCTTGAGCAAAAATCGACCAAAGGACCGTCCAAAAACCCCCCCATTTTCGCTCAAGCGAAATTACCTTCGCTTAAGCGAAAATTGCAGAAAACTCCAATTCTAATTTTCTCTGCATTATTCGCTCAAGCGAATATATTTCGCTTGAGCAAAACCCCTGAAACTTAGTTTTTTTAATCTAAGTTTAACCTCCTAATTTACCAAACTTCCTTACCTTAATTACTAACACCCAAACCTCTATTTTAACCTAATAAATTAATGAAAACTCTAATTTGTGGGATTTTACATTCTACCCCCCTAAAAAGAAATTTTGTCCTCAAAATTTGCCACACATTCTACCCCTCCAGCCACTTGCCATAATTCTCTACACATCATTAAGTAAACATTCAGGTGATCAGTCTCTCAATTTACATAATCATGCACACAGTATGATAGCAAGCCACAAGAATACTCTAATGCCACAGTCCAATTGGATTGAACTGCTATGATACCAAAATGTAACGCCCTAATTTTCTTAATTCAGAAGTTAGTCCGTTGGAAACCAAATCCCAAATGTCAAAAATTAATCGTGCCATTTTGAATATCATTACACCACAACTTGTTAAGAAACCAACGATAACTTAAACAAATTTGTGAAAACTCGAACTAAATACATTCATATATATATATATAACATGCCTTTCAAGGCTACAAAGCTAACATTGTAACGTCCTAATTTCTAAATTCAGAAATAATGCCTGTTGGAAGCACTATTTCCAAATTCGTGAAATTATTTCATTCATTTCGCGTATCGACATACAATACCATCACTTGAGTAACCCAACAATTACTAAAGCTCCAACAATACATATATAAATCAAGGAAATAATGACATAATGTTGCCATCAAGGCTCCGATACGGAAATATTAAACTAACATATTGATTCCTAGAGTAGCTTTAACAAATAGCACTAGTGGTCCTAAACAACATGAAAAACATCAAAGAAAAATAAATAATAAGACTACTGGTCTTCACATGCCGTCTACTACTCGTCATAGATCTGATCAATATCCTGCACCACTGAAAATATTGTTCCCATGGAATGGGGTGAGACCAACGTCCCAGTGAGTGTAACAGTGTGTGCCGTGTGGGGGAAAACAACTAAGAACCATCATGGCATACATATAAATTTAAGAGACATAATAGAGATAACGATACAGAATGCAACACAAAGAAAATCAATCATCAAGATGCAATGCATGGTTGTGAGGTGTTATTCCCGACACCCGGGGTCTTTTCTCTGTTACATGACTGTGATGAGCACTCGGCCTGAGAATCCAAGGACCGTCGTCCAGGGAAACCTGAGATTAAGTCTTATTTGAACATGAATGACACATTACTTGATTATTTTTAATAATTGAGGATCCCCCATTTTCCCCTTGGCCGAGGGTTAGATGAGATCACTTCGTCTTTCTTAAACATGATTGCCCGAAGGCCTGTGACGGTCAATGACCCTGTGATAGCCCGGAGGCTCTGCGATGGCTATAAGCCCTGTGATACCTTAATTCATAATTCATTACTGTGATGGCCAAAAGCCCATGAATTCCAGAATAATATAATCAAGAATCATCAAACATAATCAAGAACCATCATACAGAATCATTCAATCATCTACCCTAAGGTTTTGGCAATTCAATACATACAATAGTCAGTATATTCACAATTCTTATGTTCATACTATACATATATCACTAATTCATAGAAGGAAAGGGGAAAAAGAATAGGGAACATGCAGTGGCAATCATCAAGAACAAACAAGTGAGAGTCCACCCACCTGTGAGTCGAGAAAACGGAGAAAGAACGAAGAACGGAGGGCCTTGATGAGGGAAAGGTTGATGCAAGAATCGTTCTTGATGAGTAGAAATCGTTCTTGGCCTTTGCTGGGACTTTCTCTCGCTAGAACCTCTCTCTCTCTCTCTGAAAATACGAGAAAACAGAAGAAAGAACAGACTGAAACCGTCCACGAACGTGTTTTAAAGTGCAGAAATCGGACCTGCGCTCAAGCCTCGCTTGAGCGCAGCTCAAGCGCAAGTTCTCGCTCAGGCTGCGCTTGAGCTTAGCTCGAGCTGAATTTCCAAAATTGCTCTCTGTTTTTCTGCGCTCAGGCTGCGCTCGAGCTTAGCTCGAGCGAGAAAACCAGATTGCAATTTTCCCTTATTGCTGATATCCTCGCTCAGGCTGCGCTTGAGAGAAAATGAGTCTGTTTGAAGGTACAGTTTTCATCCAAACCCTAACATATAACCTATCAAACTTAAACCCCGGAAATAAGCTTTCTAATGAGAGTGGAATCACCTCAATCGGACATCTACAACTCTAGATATTTGCGAATTAGTACACCAAGGTCATTAGGCCAAATTCCCAAAATTAAGCAGCAACCTTAGTTCTTGCCTCTTAAGCTTTTCCTTATCCATCTACATTCAAATTCGAATTCGAATCTTATATTTAAACATTATCCTAAACTTGATATTACTCTCTTATCTCTATTTCTTGTGATGTTATCATTCCTATTTTGAAATATGATTTTTAAATTAAAATGCTAAAGCATATCTCTTTCCTGAGGATATCCCAATCGGTTCTGATATTATTATATTAATATTGATAATATAATAACTACTACATTTATAACAATTAAGGTTAATTGAAACATTAATAATATATTTTATCTTCTAATAATTTTATTATTATCTTGTTATATTAATAACAATTATTATATCTTCTAATATCAAATTCTATATCCCTCTTTTAGTATTCATATTATCGTGTCATTATTATATCATTATTATTATAATATTATTTTATTAATAGTTATTGTTATTATTATAAAGATTCTCTTTTCATCACCAATATTATCGAAATACAATTATAAGTATTTTAATTTTATTATCATTATTATTTTTTGTTATAATTTTAGATTTCTAAATTTTTGGGATGTTACAATTCTACCTCCCTTAAATAAATTTTGTCCTCAAAATTTGTCTTATTATTCTCTTAAACTTAAGTCTATGACATTGCATATTGGTAACCTATAGCTTCGGGTTGGATATCATGCCTCCATTAATAATAATTGTGACTAACTATTCAAAGTCTAGAATAAATTATATTCCTAAACCAAATCTATTGAATCATTCACCACATTTACCATAACCTAAAAGTTCGAGTTTTCTTCCTAAACTTATGCTTTATGTCTTCAACTGTAAATTTCTGAATATTTTTCTTATGATCAAAGACCTAGGTAACTATTAAATAATTAATTTCGACACTTTCAAAGATTATGGCCTAAATAACGATAAATGTGTGAGCCATTGACTCATGATCATATCCTAATTATAAAACTATCTAAACTGTAAAATGTCCTTATCGAGATCCTCCTAGATCCAATGATGAAATCAATAATTCTTAACCATATATACATAATTACTCAATTTCAAACAAGCTCAAGATTAGATCTTTATCTCTAAACCTTTTAACTATAAACATAAAATTATCATATCCCTATCACCCAAAACCATCAAAATAAAGAAACCTCTATCTCTAAAAAGATTAAATCTCTACCTCTTAAATCATACAATACCAAATCTTTATTCTTAAAACTATTAATTATTAGTCAAATCTCCATATCTAACCTACAAAAACAAGCTTCACAATTTTCCTCAAATAAACGATCACTTAAACTTTGTGCAAAACGTTATCCATCTTCCTAGGTTCTAATAATTTATCATCACCCTAGAAAGATTTTTATATTCGAAAGTAATTTTATCTCTTATATAATATTTTCCTCATATCCTTCATCAATTGAAAACAACTCCAAACCATTATAATCTTATCCTAAGATCTAAAGATCCATTTACAGTTCTCCTTTCACCTATTTCCTAGTTTTTAATTAGATGTGAAGATTTGTACACTTAAACTGTTTTTATTTCTAAGGGTTTCTTTCTTTTATTTTATTATTATTATTAACTAATATAATTCTTATTCAAAATTCTATATTTTTCGATAGTACTTATACTATGTTTATTCACTAATAAAAATCTATATATATTAATTTTTTTTTATACTCATTCTAATACTTTCAGAAAACTAATCTTAACCAAATATATATAATTTTTAATCTAAATTTAGATAATGTTATCATTTCAAATAAGTTTAATTAATAAAGGGATTATGATAGTAAATTCCTATTATTTAATTATATGACTTTATAAAATTTATCCTTAATATTTTTTTTGTTTCATATTTTCATTATTCTTACTTTTTAACAATCTTTATTTATCTTTACAATATTTGATGGGGTAAGATATATTTTAAAATACTATGATATCTCTCTGATAATTATCTACCCTGTGTTATTCTGAAATTCCTATTTTCTGCTAGCAATTCCTAAAATTATATATGAAATAATATATACTATTTCCTTCCCGACTTATCTACTTCCAACAAACCTTACCGTATTTTTCAAACATTTTTATTATCTTACAACATCTATTTCATCTGAATCCTCTAGTGTTATAAAGTAGCTTATTAGTTGCTATTATCACTACCTTTATTGAAATCTTAGTTATACTTCATAAATTTCTAGCTACCTCAAAAAATTAAACTCATAAGATAATCTACTCTCAAAATCCTCCAATTTAAATCTAATTTGATCCTAACAATTTTGTTTTATATATATATAACAAATCCTATCCTTGAAAACATTTTATTTCAAATGGAAATAAGACCTTATCTGGGAATCTAAATTATCCTAATTTAGATAAATTCTAATCCAAGAAACTCAAATTCAGTCAAGTAAATCAAACAATCCATCTTACTCAAGTAAATTACGTCACCAAGGTGCAACTACCGATAACCATCAACATCAGGGTCAACCTACACTAACAGGGATTTAAAGAAAGGGAGCAAGAATATGGTATAAATGCACTATAATTACATCTAATGATCCATTAGGGATTCTAGGAGTACTAGTTTAATACTTTAGGGAACAAAGGATTACACTTGCTTCTTGCATATTAAAACCAAATTACTGATCATAAGGCTTAAATAATCTAATCACAGTCAAATTAAAATCACTGACCGCCAAATTAGATATCTAATTTGATCCATATAATGACTAGGCAACTAAGAATGAGATTAGAATCGAAATAGCAACTCAACGCCAACACACACCAGTAGGGCAAAAGGAAAGAAGGAAAGAATATGAGATTAAAGACCCTAATTCAATTCCTCGAATTATCTTTAAGATTATACCTACTCGACGGTAAACGCTTAACCAAGAGCTAGTGTTACTCCCCCTTCACTAATAGTATTAGGTTCCTCTAACCTCCCATGAGTCCCACACTTCTCTTTTAACCTCTACCTGTCATGGAAGAACTCCAATCCTAGAAATTTACCATCATCTCCACATGCAAGACATTCAAACAACGCAAACAAACAGACATATCAGTCAATTATTCAAGCAAAACAAGCATCATGATTAATCAAACAAGTCACACACTCAAGGTGTAACCACAAGCAACCAACATTATCCTCCCTTCATCTAACAAATGGGTGGCTCTAACCTCGTTAGGGAAGTGCCCCAATTCCATTAACGAGGTATCCTATTCATGTCACTAACCATAATCCTGTGTACAACGCACCCAGTAGAGGGGTCAGTCCCTATACTATTTACGGGGTACAGTGGGATAATAGTGAGTCACGGGCAACTAACTTAACCACAGTCCAATTGGATTGAACTGCTCTGATACCAAAATGTAACGTCCTAATTTCTAAATTCAGAAATAATGCCTGTTGGAAGCACTATTTCCAAATTCGTGAAATTATTTCATTCATTTCGCGTATCGACATACAATACCATCGCTTGAGTAACCCAACAATTACTAAAGCTCCAACAATACATATATAAATCAAGGAAATAATAACATAATGTTGCCATCAAGGCTCCGATACGGAAATATTAAACTAACATATTGATTCCTAGAGTAGCTTTAACAAATAGCACTAGTGGTCCTAAACAACATGAAAAACATCAAAGAAAAATAAATAATAAGACTACTGGTCTTCACATGCCGTCTACTACTCGTCATAGATCTGATGAATATCCTGCACCACTGAAAATATTGTTCCCATGGAATGGGGTGAGACCAACGTCCCAGTGAATGTAACAGTGTGTGCCGTGTGGGGGAAAACAACTAAGAACCATCATGGCATACATATAAATTTAAGAGACATAATAGAGATAACGATACAGAATGCAACACAAAGAAAATCAATCATCAAGATGCAATACATGGCTGTGAGGTGTTATTCCCGACACCCGGGGTCTTTTCTCTGTTACATGACTGTGATGAGCGCTCGGCCTGAGAATCCAAGGACCGTCGTCCAGGGAAACCTGAGATTAAGTCTTATTTGAACATGAATGACACATTACTTGATTATTTTTAATAATTGAGGATCCCCCATTTTCCCCTTGGTCGAGGGTTAGATGAGATCACCTCGTCTTTCCTAAACATGATTGCCCGAAGGCTTGTGACGGTCAATGACCCTGTGATAGCCCGGAGGCTCTGTGATGGCTATAAGCCCTGTGATACCTTAATTCATAATTCATGACTGTGATGGCCAAAAGCCCATGAATTCCAGAATAATATAATCAAGAATCATCAAACATAATCAAGAACCATCATACATAATCATTCAATCATCTACCCTAAGGTTTTGGCAATTCAATACATACAATAGTCAGTATATTCACAATTCTTATGTTCATACTATACATATATCACTAATTCATAAAAGGAAAGGGGAAAAAGAATAGGGAACATGCAGTGGCAATCATCAAGAACAAACAAGTGAGAGTCCACCCACCTGTGAGTCGAGAAAACGGAGAAAGAACGAAGAACGGAGGGCCTTGATGAGGGAAAGGTTGATGCAAGACTCGTTCTTGATGAGTAGAAATCGTTCTTGGCCTTTGCTGGGACTTTCTCTCACTAGAAACTCTCTCTCTCTCTCTGAAAATACGAGAAAACAGAGGAAAGAACAGACTGAAACTGTCCACGAACGTGTTTTAAAGTGCAGAAATCGGACCTGCGCTCAAGCTTCGCTTGAGCGCAGCTCAAGCGCAAGTTCTCGCTCAGGCTGCGCTTGAGCTCAGCTCGAGCTGAATTTCCCAAATTGCTCTCTGTTTTTCTGCGCTCAGGCTGCGCTCGAGCTCAGCTCGAGCGAGAAAACCAGATTGCAATTTTCCCTTATTGCTGATATCCTCGCTCAGGCTGCGCTTGAGAGAAAATGAGTCTGTTTGAAGGTGCAGTTTTCATCCAAACCCTAACATATAACCTATCAAACCGAAGCCCCGGAAATAAGCTTTCTAATGAGAGTGGAATCACCTCAATCGGACATCTACAACTCTAGATATTTGCGAATTAGTACAGCAAGGTCATTAGGCCAAATTCCCAAAATTAAGCAGCAACCTTAGTTCTTGCCTCTTAAGCTTTTCCTTATCCATCTACATTCAAATTCGAATTCGAATCTTATATTTAAACATTATCCTAAACTTGATATTACTCCCTTATCTCTATTTCTTGTGATGTTATCATTCCTATTTTGAAATATGATCTTTAAATTAAAATGCTAGAGCATATCTCTTTCCTGAGGATATCCCAATCGGTTCTGATATTATTATATTAATATTGATAATATAATAACTACTACATTTATAACAATTAAGGTTAATTGAAACATTAATAATATAATTTATCTTCTAATAAATTTATTATTATCTTGTTATATTAATAACAATTATTATATCTTCTAATATCAAATTCTATATCCCTCTTTTAGTATTCATATTATCGTGCCATTATTATATCATTAATATTATAATATTATTTTATTAATAGTTATTGTTATTATTATAAAGATTCTCTTTTCATCACCAATATTATCGAAATACAATTATAAGTATTTTAATTTTATTATCATTATTATTTTTTGTTATAATTTTAGATTTCTAAATTTTTGGGATGTTGCAAACATCCCACAGAATTAGTCTATACCTATATACACTATACATTCCAACAATTAAGAAACTAAATTCCAACTAAGCACATTCTTCAGCTCTTAACTCAAAGGCCCGTGCCCCGAGGTACCTGCACACCTAGAATATATACGTGTGGTGAGACAGATGTCTCAATGAAGCACAACTATGCATATGCAGTGTAGGGAAAAATCATTAGCTCATATGCAACATTCATGACATAATCATAATTATAATCATAACAATCAGGTCAAATAAATGCACTAATGATGCAACTCACTGCTGTGCCCAGCAGACATGATCTTATCACTTAAACTGGAGTTAGAACTGAGCTCAGACTACGGGAAACGTCTTTCCCGGGGACTAATCCCACCCATTACTGGACCGAAGTCAAGTTTTCACATAATTACTTAATTTTCTTAACTCACAGCGCGAAGGCCGACTTAATTAACTCACGGTCGAAACCGGCTTATATGATTCAATGAACTAATAACTGAAATGAACACATTTCATGAATTTTGTCAGTTTCGCAAGTTTCGCTATTCTAAGGTTCTCAATAAGAAATCTAACAACAATTACTCAATTTCACAACCTATCACAATAATCGCTTGCAAACATCAATAATCAATCCATACAATTATGAAGAAAGGGAATTAGGAAGTAGGGTTCATACTTTGGAGAAATAAAACAACAAAGTGAATTGTGTGTGAGTTGTACTCACCTAATCTTGAAGCTTAAAGGAAGAGGAGTGAGTAAGAGTGAACCACGTAGAGATTCCTTGCTCAAACCTTCCTTTCCAAGCTTCAATCTTAGCTTTCTCCCTCTAGAAATTCAGAGCCTCTCTCTCTAGGTTAAGGTGGAGGAAGAAAAGAAGTGGAAAATTCTGATTCTAAAATGAAATTTGGGGCTTTAAGTGAATTCTCGCTCAAGAGAGATATTCTCGCTTGAGCGAGCAAGACATCTGCATGCAAATTCTTCGTAGTCTCGCTCAAGAGAATCTATTTCGCTTGAGCGAAAATCGACCAGAGGACCCTCCAAAACCCCCCCCATTTTCGCTTAAGCGAAATTACCTTCGCTTAAGTGAAAATTGCAAAAAACTCCAATTCTAATTTTCTCTGCATTATTCGCTCAAGCAAATATATTTCGCTTGAGCGAAACCCCTGAAACTTAGTATTTTTAATCTGAGTTTAACCTCCTAATTTACCAAACTTCCTTACCTTAATTACTAACACCCAAACCTCTATTTTAACCTAATAAATTAATCTAAACTCTAATTTGTGGGATGTTACATATACTATTTTGATTTGATTAGAAGACACTTGGATTTTCAACCGTTGTAAAAATAGTTCATATTGATTCGTGTCAAGTTGTAGTTAGTTAGTCGTTAGACTTTCCAACTCTATAAATAGGATTATTGTTGTTAGAATAAAGGTTGAAGTTTCATTTTCTGAAATCTCTTAATACCAAACACATCCACACATTCAAGACTATTGGTTCTGTGAGAAACAAAGTTTGTAATCACCCATTATTCAAATTCGGTATTATTGTTCAAGATTTCCTTTACTGTTTCTTTACTTTTAAGTTGGTTCTTTTACTTCTTTCTTCTTTAATCATTTTTAACTTTGTTTCTTGTTCGCTTGATTTATAAAATTCCTTTTCTTTTCGTTTTACTTTAAATTTCTAACAAGTTTTTTGAGTTTCATTTGGATTCAAGTTTTCTGATAGAGGAAACATTGCAAATTCTGATAAGAATTCGAAATTTTATATTTCTTTTAAGTAAACTTATTTCTCAAAAAGAATGTTTGAAGAGGATTCAAATTCTAGTCCCAGAATATAGTTTAAGGTTAGAGAGTAATTAATTAGTATCAGATTCAAATTCTATTTTATATTGTTTCTTGCATTAATTATTTTTTGACAAAAATACCTCATTGGTGGAGGTGAGAGAGTAATTAATTAGTAGAGAGAGTATGACACAATATAGTATGTAATTAAATAGAAAGAGAAAGATAATGTGCCTCAATAAATTCAAGGGTAATTCAGGAAATATGATACACATTCATGACAAATTTATTGTAACCAACTAAGTTAACCAACTTTCTTAATTTGTGTGAAGTAGTTAAAATGTTCTTATAATTAGGATAATAGGTAGTACTAAATTTGGTTAAAAGCATCAGAATACTGAGAATAGAAACACAACCACAACTGGTGAACAGATGGTTAATTGGACTTACATTAATGGTTAATAGTTTGTAATTGTGGTTAATGACATCAAAATGAGATGATTTATCACATGGAATTCAGTTTAATATAATACTAAAATTGGTTAAAAGTATCAGAAAAAATAGCATATTTTGTGAACAAATGGTTAATGTGAAGTCCATTGGTGGGTAATCATTCATAATTGTGGTTAATGACATCAAAATCAAATGAATCATCACAAGGAACTTGTGTTAACCCTTTAACCATTCATTGTGAGTGAATGAATCTTAATCATGAGTCTAATAATGGTTAATTCAAATACAAATTCGGTTATTGTTATCACAATACAAGAATGGTCATGAAGAATTTATTCATGTCAAAAAGTGGTTAATAATATGTATATGGAAGGTTATTGAATTACTTAAATTGGTTAAAAGCATGAGAAAAAAACAAGTAGATTTTGTGAAGTTAATGTAGAGTTCGTTTGGTGGGTAATCGTTCGTAATTATGTTTAATGGCTTTGAAATCAGATGAATCACAGGGAACTTGTGTTAACCCTTAGAATCATTTATTGTGAGTGGGTGAATCTTAATTATGAGTCTAATAATGATCAATTCAAGTACAACTTTGGTTAATGTCATCTTCGTACAAAAAGTGGTTAATGGCCACGTGGAATTTAATCGTGTCAAAAAGTGGTTAATGACTTGTATATGGGAGGTTAATAAAAAACTAAAATTCGTTAAAAACATCAGAAAAGAAACACAAGCAAATTTTGCGAACAGTTGGTTAATATAGATTACCGTAATGGTTAATAGTTCATAATTGGGGTTGATGGCATGAAAATGAGATGAATCATCATAGGGAACTTCTGAGTGTCAACCATTCAATGATTTATTAAGTTAATGAAGGTTAATTGAGTCTAATATATAATGGTTAGTGCAGGTATAAGTTTGACATGAAATCTTTATCATACGTGGAATTAAATCATGTCAAAAAGTGGATAATGAATTTTATATGTGAAGTTAATGAAATACTAATATTGGTTAAAAGAACAAGCAAATTCTATGAACAAACCTTGATGGTTAATACTTCGTAATTATGGTTAATGGCATCAAAATGAGTTGAATCATCATAAGGAACTTGTGAGCGTACCCCTTCAAGGATTTATTGTGAGTGAATGAAGATTAATTGTGAGTCTGATAATGGTTAATTGACATATAACTTTTGTTAATGTCATCACAATACAAGAATCATCACGTGGAATTAAATCCTGTCAAATAGTGGTTTATGGCGCCATTTACTGTGACACCCTTCTACCCCAATCTCTTATACATTCAGCAATTTGAAATATTTGGGAAAAGTTACGGACCACATCGGGTAAAATGGTTCACATCTCTTTCTAACAAAACGTCATTTGATTCAAAATCAGCTCAATTAAAATTGAAATTAAAGTCAATGGTTTTCAGAATAATTAAAACCTCAAAATCTCAAATGTCAACATCAAAACATCCTTATTGGCCATGTAAGACACTTAAAATAATTTTCATAATCTCTCGTCATAAAAATAAAAACCCCTATTACTAAGCCCTGATGTCACAAGTATCAGAGCGACACTCCTTCAATTCAATACTCGGCACCTGACGTGCCATCTTCACTACCTGTAAATTAACCACAGAGAACACGGTGAGGAAAAGAACACCAACTTATACATGCACGCAGAAGGGTACCATATCCTCACCCACACATAGTCATAATCATCATCAAATCATATCATAATCATATTATCTCATACTCTTATTATCAAATATATTATCTCATCACAAGTTTATAAGGCACACTTCACAAATCATCAAGGAAACACATTCTCTACACTCATCATATAATACTCATATCATCATATCACATTTCAATTCCATCATAAAATACAATGTAGGTTCACTTTATGATCATGCACACCAAAACTCATCCCAAGGATCATGATTCGGAACTCTGCACAATGGGTGCACCTCATCAATT
Organism: Sesbania bispinosa; assembly: GCA_026901365.1. Lineage (NCBI taxonomy): Eukaryota > Viridiplantae > Streptophyta > Magnoliopsida > Fabales > Fabaceae > Sesbania > Sesbania bispinosa. The sequence goes on from QLOH01000269.1 coordinate 792,269, forward strand.
TCCCTAGTTGTTACCAATGATGGCTCTACCGTTAACGCCCACTCTGGCCGATAGGTTGCACCCCCTCTATGGGCCCGCGCGACAACATTTGACCCTAGGTTGCACCCCCTCAATGGGCCCGTGCAAGAATATCCACCCCTAGGTTGCACCCCCTCTATGGGCTCGTGCATCGAATGTCTCCATCATGGTCTCTGCACCCTCTCTATGGGCCCGTGCAGTTCACTTCCTGAGTTGCACCCCCTCAATGGTCCCGTGCATCTCAGTTACCACACCTCATATGCTCAATGCATCATCATCATCATACATCTCATACCTCATATGCTCAATGCATTATCATCATACATAACACACCTCATATGCTCATTACATCATCATCATACATCACAATATTATAAACATCTAGCATCACATGGGATATTCATATCATCATATTCATACCACAATCAATACACTTTAAACATCTAATTAAATCTCTCAATTCCACAAACGATTTGTATAAACAACATCAACAGACAAAAGAGTCATAATCATCACATAAACAACACTCTCATACACAATTTGACCTGGTAACCGATTACCACCCAGCTGTAACCGATTATCAGCACTCTGGGACACAAAATTCACTCTGGTAATCGATTACAAGCCTCCTGTAATCGATTACCAGCCAATCACCTCTTTGGTAATCGATTACCACACAGTTGTAATCGATTACCAGCAAGCCAAATTCACTCCACGCTGCCCAGAAAACCCTGTAATCGATTACAGACTTCTGTAATTGATTACCCGCGACACTAGACGACAGTTCTTGCGATTTTTACCCCTTTTAAACCCTTTTATTCAACCTCTAATCAATCCTCATTGTTAATACATCAATCATACACGTTTATACTGAACAAAATCAACAAGAACACTAATCTTTACAACAAATTTTCACAATTATTCCATTATAATCCCCAATCGTTAAACCCTTATTTACCTTTTTTCACTATTCTCGCTACCCTCCTTCAATTCAACCAAGATTCATCAAGATTAACACATTTAAGCATCAAGCAACAGATTTTCATCACACAACACATAATATACATATCAAATTCGAATTTACAATCTTAGAGGGTCTTATAGTTGCCCTTACTACCTAAGCACTCCCACATACACATACAAGCAGCACCCTTTCCCCCACCGTACCTTGAAGGTGAAGGTCGAGCAGCAACGATTGACTCTTTCTTGATGATCACTCTGCAGCAACCTCCTCTTGAGATGTTGTTTCTCCCCTCCTTATGGTTTCGCTCTCTGACGATTTGAAAAATAAGGATTAGGGTGAATTGATAACCTCTCCTTACTTAAATGCTTAACTGGGCTAGCCCACCCTCAACTCACTCATCCTCTTTTAATTAGAAATAACATTATTAATAAAAATACTAATATTACTAATACTATTATTTATTTATTTCTCTTATTTTATTAATTTTATTTTACTTAATAAAATTTGGGATGTTACATTTACAATGGTAACCTCTCAATTAAGGGTCCATCAATGGTCTCCAATGATTTAACCGTTAGATGAATATTGAAAATAATGGACGACTGTAATCCAAAGTTAGGAAAAGGTGTTTCAGGTTTTTTTTTCGGTCTTTTTAGAGTAGTTGAATCTATATACAAGCGAAATTTACTATAACACCCATGTGTATTCAATTGTTCCTGTCATCGTCTAAAGCAGTTTTGTGACTGTCCGTGCTCCCTTCTGGCTTCTCTATTAAGTGGTGTCTCTTCTCCGTGCCGGAAATCACTCAGCCAACACAGCCACCGCTATGATTGAGGTCACCAAGAGTCGCTGCAAGTTGCGTGCGTCTTCGAAGTCACATTCACCGTTTGCGAGCCCGTCGTGCGCATTGCTATGACCACCGCATCCTAGCTGCACGCGAAGCAACTAGAGCCCATCTCTCCACCGCGCACAGAGCCAAGACGACTCTTCTTCCCTCTCCTTTTTGCAACGTTCTCATAATCCATGGTCCTTCGTCGTTGTCAAGTTATCCACCTCCAAGTCATAGCATTGCGTAGTTGCTGGAATCGAGCCGTGCCTTTGGTTCTGGAGGTTTGTCATTTTTGTGTTACATCCCCTCATCCCACTGGATTGCTGTGCGTTTAGAAATGCGTTGAAGCAAATTGAACATCAAACAGAGGACATAATAGTAAAAACATAAACATATTATAAAAATCGTACGGTTTTGGGTTGACTGAAAACCGGTAATATCCCGTAAAGAAAAGGTACCATGCATGGAGACTTTTTTTGCGGTACCATCGTAAAGGGCACCGTGGTTTTACAGCCCTTGGCTCTCTTCCTTTTTTAATTAATGGTTATGCTTTTTGGTTGGTTACCGGTTGAGGCAGTGTTTTTAAAATTTCTATAAGGGGTGTGTTTGACAAAACTAACTGATAAGTTCCTAGCTTATAAGCTCCGAGCTGACAAGTTAACTAAATTGAATTAGTAGTGTTTGGTAAAACTAACCGATAAACTCGTTGGTAAATGTAAAATGACATAAAAGGACATAAGTATATAAGTTTTATTATATAAATTCTATGTGTTTTCTAAAAAAATATTATTATGTAATTATAATTTTATATATTTTAAAAAATAAATAAATTCTTATCAAACTTTTTAATGATAAAATATTTAATTAAAAATTAAAATAGATAGTGAAATCAATAAAATAAATACTATAATATAAAAATAAATTTATCAAAAAGTAAAAAGAAAATAACAATTTATTTAATTCATAATTTTTTAAATTAATCATTATATATATAAACTAAATATATATATGTGTGTGTGTTAATTTGTTATTTTAATAAATTAAAATTAATTTACACATTGTATGAATTATTTGCAAAGAACAGTAAAATTAAAAAATTAAAAAAAAAAATAAAATTAAATAAGGGACAATATAGGAAATATATTAAAATATAAGGGAGAGTAAGAGAAGAAAATTAAATAAGCTACCAGCTAGAAGCTCCTAAAATAAGCTATTTTGAGGGCTCTTACTAAACACTTTTGTGTTGGTCAAACTAGCTTATAAGTTAGTCAAATAAACTAGTAGCTACTTTATTGGCCTTGCCAAACACACTCAAGGTCCCTCCGTTGTCTGTTTAAGTGATCAGTGTTATTTTATCATTTTTCACTACTGCCTCTTGTAATCATGAGTTCCTCGGCTTCATACCAGAATGAGAGAAATTCCCCCTGCTCCGTGTAAAGTTTAGAAATTCCCTTGCTCGGCTTCATACCAGAGTGGGAGAAATTCCCCCTACTCCGTGTAAAGTCTAGAAATTCCCTTGATATGCAAAGCATTGGTCGCCAAATCTATCAATTTGTATTTACGTTAAAATTAATTGATATGTTAAATAGATTTTTTACCATTAAAATTTTAATATTTTTAATTTGATTATACCTTAAATACTTTTTCAAACTTGAAAACTTCAATTAGTTAATTAATAGGGAAGTTTCAAATGCTTAATGGGACTAATGGTAAAAATCTATATATCAATCTGTATTTATGTTATTGACATTATTTTATTAGCCATTTAAATTCCCTCTTTAGCAATAAGGTTGATTAGCAAATAGTCATAAATTTTTGTCTCGTATCAGGGTTTATTTTTATTTGAAATCAATTCAAATTAACTGTTTAAATTATGTGAATTAATGGTATTAATTTATTCTCAATATAAAGAAGGTGAATTAAGACCATTAGAGATATAGTAAAAAATAATTCATTTATTGAACTATTCGTTCCTTTTGATATTTTTTATGAGATATGCTCAATTGGCAATACAGGCTGAGATTGTGGGAAGAGCTTCCGGGTTTGATCCCTACTAAACACACTTTTAAGGAGGGGTGAGGAACCTTAACTGTGACTAAACTCCAAATAGAAATTCCCCCGGTAATAGTGGATACCTATAGTTAACACAAAAAAAAATTGTTTTATGAGATTTCAACGTTTTGGCCTTAAGTGCACAAGTTCAAGAGTAGTGTTGTGTTAACCTTAGAGAGCATGGCTAGTCATCGGGTTGTACCATTGGCCCGTTGAAATTATTGCTTTTAAAGTAGCAGATCACCACGACACAACCATCAAAAATTCTTTTCTCTTTTTTGTTTTTCTAACACTTATTTCTTCTATTTAATTCAAGGAGTTAACTTAAAAAAAACTAGATCATTTTTTTCCATCTTAATTAACCTTTATACGACACAAAGGAAACTACAATTTTATGTGTCACTAGCATAATCATCTAATTCTCAAACTACAATTAAAATCCTAGCACAACTTCTAGTCTTGCACAAAGAAAATAATTAAATAATTTCTTAATAAAAAATAGGAATTAAAAAAAGCCAAATGCAAATGAGTTTTAAATATTTTTTCCATTCAGACCCTTCTTTCACCACAAGAATGCACTCAATTAGATGCGGAAGCGTAGCGATGGCCATGAGTCGTCGCTACGTCATCGCTATAGCATTAAATGCGTAGCTCAACGCGTAGCTGTGCAATTAATACTTTGTGACAGCATGGCCATCACTACGTTTCGCACTACAGCGACAGCTTGGCCGTTGCTACACTAAAAAAACTAATCTTTTTTCTCTGAAAATTTTAAAAATAAATTTAGCGATGGCTTGGCCGTCGTTACGTTTTTAATTAGGGTTGACGCGCCAAATTTTTTAACGTAGTGATGACCTTAGCGACAGTCAGATCGTCGCTACGATTAAAAGATACGCGCACAAAACCTTCCCCTCCCCTCTTCTTCCTCCTTCCTCTCCTTTCTTCCTCTCCGGCCATCCCTGTTTCTGAGTCGTCCCTCTCTCTCATTTTCAAAATCTCAACGATTAAACACTAGCCCTCCTTTATAGGTTCATTTTGAACTGATCAGAATCTGAAATGGTTGCCCCTAGCTCCATGTGCACTTCCTTCCTTCTTCCTCCTCTGGCGTCCTCCTTTGCCAGCTACCAATAAGTTTTATAGTTTTAATTAGTTATAATTAGTTTTAATTGGTTATATGATTAGTTGTAATTAGTTTTAATTGATTATATGATTAGTTATAATTAGTTTTAATTGTTTATATGATTAGTTATATATAGTTTTAATTGTTTATATGATTAGTTATATATAGTTTAATTGTTTATATGATTAGTTATAATTGTTTAAATATAGGTATTTAATTATATAGGTAGTTATTTAGTACTTATTAGTAGTAATTAATTATTGACAAATAAATTAATAGTAATTATTAGTCGTAATTAATTAGTAATTTATAGGTTTTATGTTTAATATTTAATTTAAGACTATTAAATTTAGGTAAATATGCCTCGTATGTGTGGTAGAGGTGGACATAAGGTCCCACCTATTATAGAGAGAGTTCCATCACTCTGGGCGAGCTTGCTGCACAGGCGGCTTGCTTTCGTGAAGCTCGGGAGAGGACCAACCTCTCTCACCCTGATCAGCTGGCAGAGCAGTCATCTACCATCTGCTTCAGCGCCTCCGGCGGCATACGTTGTAACATCCCAAAATTTAGAAATTTAGAAATATAATTTAAATACGTATAATTATACTTCGATGACGTTAGCTGTAAAAATAGAAGTTACATAATAATAATAGTAAATATTAATATAACTGTATTTATGAGATACTAATAATATAATATTATAAATATTAGGAGAGACGTCAGATTATTAGGATCTTAATCAAATATGTTTATATTAAATATAATAATAATATTATTAAGAGATAAATCATAAGATTGCAATTAACATTAATTTTTATAAATATAGTAATTGTTATATTAATAAAATAATATCAGGATTAATAACGATAATCTTATGAGAGAGACATGGTTAGTGTTTTAAATTAGGATCAGATTTTAAAATAGGAATACTGAGATCGCAAGGATTAAGGGTAAGAATCAATACAAATCTACGATAAGATTTAATTATAAGATTTGAATTTAAATTTGAATGTAGATGGATAAGGACTCTATAATATCCTAATAATTCCTAATGAATAAATAAAATAAAATAAGATTTATGAAGAAAATAATAATAATATCATTATATTATTATGTTTCAGGAAAAGATATTATTTAATTAAAAAGGGTAATGAGTGGGTAGGAGTAGGCCCAACTCAGTTAGATATTTAAATAGGAGAGGGTTATCTATTTCACCCTATTAGCTTTCAAACATCAGATAACCAAACTCTAGGAGGAGAGAAGCAACTTCACAAGGGGAAGGTGTAGCAGAATAGATCACCACGGGAGTGGAGTGCTACTATTTGTTTTCTAATCGTCAACTCTAAGGTATGGTGGGGGAAAGGGTGCTGCTTGTATGTGCGTGTGAGAATGCTTGGGTAGTGAGGCCAATCATAAGACCCTCTAAGACTCTAAATTCGAAATTGACATATATATAATGAGTATTGTATGATGAAAACCTGTTGATTGATGATTAATTCTGTGAATCTTGGTGAATCTTGATTGAATTAGAAGAGAGTAGCGAGAATAGTGAAAATGTGTAAATAAGGGTTTGATGATTTGGGATTATGATGGAATAATTGTGAAATTTGTGTAAAGATTGGTGTTTTTGTTGATTTTGTTTGATATAAACGTGTATGATTGATGTATTAACCTTAAGGATTGATTAGAGGTTGAATAAGAGGGTTTAAAAGGGGTAAAAATTGCAAGAACTGTCATCTCGTGTCGCGGGTAATCGATTACAGAAGTCTGTAATCGATTATAGTGTTCTGGGAAGCAAGAGAGTGATTCTGGCTTGCTGGTAATCGATTACAGGGTCTGAATCGATTACCAGAGAGTTTGTTTGCTGGTAATCGATTACAAAGGGTGTGTAATCTATTACCAGAGGTTTTGCTTGCAGATAATCGATTACATGGGGCCTGTAATCGATTACTAGAGAGGTGATTGGTTGGTAATCGATTACAGGAGGCTTGTAATCGATTACCAGAGTGGATTTGTGACCCTTGTGTTTGTTGATGATTGTTATACATTGATTGTGATTTGAGTAGGATGATATGATTATCTCCTTTGATGATAGATGTTTATATTACTGTGATGTATGCTGATGTATTAATGTATTGAGTGTATGAGGTATGTGATGTGTGATGATGATGTATTGATGTATTGAGTGTATGAGGTATGTGATGTGTGATGATGAGTCTTGATGTAATAAGCTTATGAGGAATGAGGTGTATGATGATTATATATTGATGCATTGAACATACGATGTGAGTTATGATGATGATGATATATTGATGTGTTGAGCATATGAGCTAAATGATGATGATGATGATAATATAGATGCATTGAGCATATGAGTTATGATATGATGATGATTATGCATTGAGCATATGAGGTGTGGTACCTGAGATGCACGAACCCAAGAGAGGAGTGTTGTGCAACCTATCGGCCTGTGTGGTGATTAACAGTAGGGTGAAACTCAGGAGGTGAACTGCATGGACCCATAGAGGGAGTGTAGAGACCATGATGGGGGGCATTCTTGCACGAGCCTAGAGTGGGGTGTTGTGCAATCTATCGGCCTGTGTGGTGATTAACGGTAGGGCCATCATCAGTAACAACTAGGGAGATTGATGAGGTGCGCCCATTGTGCGGAGTTCCAAGTCATGATCCTTGGGATGAGGTGGATGAGGTTGATGAGGTTTGGTGTGCATGATGATAGATGAACTTGCATTGCATTTGATGATGAAATTGAATTATATTATGACGATATGGGTATTATTGATGATATGAGTATTATGCGTTGAGAATAGTGAATGTGTTTTCTTGGTGATTTGCGAGTGTGATTTATAAACTGGTGATGAGATAATATAATTGCTAATAAAGGGTGTAAGATGATATGAATATGATATTACTTGATGATAATGATGATTATATGTGGGTGAGGATAGGGTAGCCTTCTGTGTGTATGTATGAGTTGATATTCTTTTCCTCACCGTTACACTGTGGTTAATTTTACAGGTGATGATGATGACACGACTGGTGTCGAATATTGATTGAAGGGATTGTCGCTCTGATACTTGTGACATCAGGGCTTAGCTTTAGGGTTTTTTTTTATGATTGTCTTTTAGGAAAAGATTATGTACACGGTTTTAAGGGCCTTACATGGCTAAGAGAGATAATTTCATATTAACTTTTGAGGTATTGATGTTTTATTTACTTCGGAAACCTTTGACTTCAATTTCTATTTTAAATGAGTTGACTTTGAGATAAATGAGGTTTTAATGAAGAGAATGTGAACCTTTTTACCCAATGTGATCCGTTACTTTTCTTAAATATTTCTTATTGTTGAATGTATAAGAGTTTGGGGTAAAAGGGTGTCACATACGTCCGGTCTTCTTCTTCCTCCCCTCCATCTGCTGGCCAACCTGCTGCATTTGACCAGCCAGCATTCGATGAAATGAGGTTCATCCCTACACCGGGATATCATGAGATCCATTCTGAGGTGTAGCAGGAGATTCCACATATATCTGAGCCCGAGGTGGACGCTCATGACGCTCAGGCTGCGATTGATAAGGAGGCTGGCCCCAAGTCTGATGAGGAGCCTGTTCAATTCTAGGGTGCCAGCTCCAGTAGACCTTATGAGGTAGACCCTCGCGGTAGAGTTATTATCCAACCTTTTGGCAGAGGGTGAGTTTGTTTATTTATTTTTACTTCTTTTGAATTGATAATATTTGTTTATTTATTTTAACAATTAATATTGAATTTTTTTATTTTGCAGTTGGGTGCCTAAACACCCATCCATCTCAGCCATTGGTCATGTGATTCGATCGCAATTCCGGGGTCCTCACTACCTATGGGAGGTCACTCCGCAGGATGTAAGGGACAAGTGGTGGGTCGAGTTTACGGTAAATAATATGTCTTCACTTTATATTTTTTCTTAAGTTATGTCATTTTCTATTAACTTACCCTAACTTTTTTTGCAGAGCAAAGTTACATGGGACCCTTCTGATGAGGCCCAAATTAAGAAGGTGTACAAGTAGAGGATTGCTTGTCGCCTTCGAGATATGATGAACAAGGCCTGGAAGGCTGGGAAGAGGCCCACTTGGTGTGGTGAGGAGGCCTGGGAGGGTCTTTTGGCCTACTGGGCCTTTGATGAGTTCAAGGGGAAGTCCGCTCGTAACAAGAGAAATCGAGCTTCTCTTCGTGGGAGAGCAATCCACACCATGAGCCGCAAGACCCACCTTGAGGTAGCGTTGGATATGGTATGTATAAACAAGCACCCTTCTATATTATTTTTGTATTTGATATTAAAATGATTAATTTGTGTAATTATTTTGTGTAGGCTCGACAGCTGGGGCAGGAGGTAGAGCGCGATGAGTTCTTTGTCGCCACTCACATAAAAAAGGGTGGTGGTTGGGTAGATGACCGAGCGCGGTCCACATATGTAAGTCCAACATTGTGCTTATCAATATTTTTTTTTTACATTTTTCATATATTTTCAATTGAATATATAATAAACTAATTATACGTTTACCTATACTCAACAGACAAATTACCAGAACCGCCTGAGGGAGGTAGAGTCACAGATGGAGGACAACTTCGGCTTTGATGGCTCCACCAAGCTACAGATCTGGAAGGATGTTGCGGGTGGCAAGACCCGAGGCCGCTGTTATGGCACCGGGGACTTGTCAACCAACATTCAACCTGGTGTGACTAGTCTCACTTTGGAGTCTCGGGCCCATACTAGTGGTAGTGGCGGGTTGCGTCATTCATCTGTGGAGGCGTTGAGGCAGGAGATACTTGAAACCAACTTGAAGACTACCCGAGCTGAAGAAAAGGCTGCACGGTTGGAGGAGGACTTCACACGACTCCAACAACTTGTTGGAGGCCCAAAGTGCAGGTGGTTCTGCCAGCTTCAATCAAACTCAGGCTCATGCTCATCCGCACTACGATGGCCACCTGGATGACCAGCCATTGTGTGAGGATGAGGATGAGGATGAGGATCGTCTCCCACCACAGCAGCGTCGTCGCCGCCACCCATTATTTTTATTTTTATTATGTTTTTTTATACATTTATTGTATTATGTTTGAACATTCTTTGTATATATACTTTTTTATATATATTTTCTCCTCTACCGGTGTGTTTGTATAGTATATAGTATTTAGTATTTTTCTTTATAATTTTAAAATTAACAAATATTAAAATAAAATAAATAATAATAAACTTAATTTAAAAAATATTTTTATCACTAGCGACGGCCAAGACCATCACTAGTAAAAAAATATAAAAAATAATATAATATATGTTGTGACGGCTATGGTCGTTGCTAGGTTGTGACGGCTGAGCGACGGTCATTGATCCCTTCACTTAGCGACGACCTTTAGCTTAGCGACGGCTTGAGTAACAGTCTGACAGACACTACGTAGCGATGAATTATTTTGCTTGTCGCTACTGTAAACGACAAGCATTTTAGCGACGTCCATGAGGCCATCGCTAAGTGGATTATAGCGACGACTTTTGGCCTGTAGCGACGGCTTGAGTGACAGTCTGACAGACACTACGTAGCGATGAATTATTTTGCTTGTCGCTACTGTAAACGACAAGCATTTTAGCGACGTCCATGAGGCCATCGCTAAGTGGATTATAGCGACGACTTTTGGCCTGTAGCAACGACTTTTGGTCGTCCCTAAATTGTTATTTTCTTGTAGTGTTTGCAATTTTAAAAATTATCTTATTTTTAACCAGCAGGTAACAAAACCTATTATAACGGGTCAAAAGGGTGGAACACTGGTGTTACACCCGTGAGGTGAAACACCCTAGAAGCACCCAAAAAAAATCCATTGTATTAAAGAGAAAAGTGTTTTATGTGTTTGGATTCATCCTCAGGTTGGCATAACAGTCTTATTATTGCATTACGTGACCTTTTTGGGTTTAATTTTTAATTTTTAAGAATTCATTCTTTTAAAGTTCAATTTTGGCCACCTTATCATGATAATTACATATTAATTAACATTGAGTGTGTGGATGACCAACTAATAAGTTGTCTCAAGTTTGGACTGGACATGTATTGGCATTAAACCAAAAAAACTTGTTTATTGCTGTTTTCATTAACTATAAGTTACGAAAAGAAAATAATGGTTAATTTGTGTTTTGTAACTATGAATCAAATTACAAAAAAAAGACAATTAATTCTTGCTTCGAAGTAGTTAGTATAAAAAATCTAAAAATAATTTATTTAAATAAAATTACATATACATATATATATCTCAAAAGGGTAATAAATAAAATATAGAAATAATGGAAATATATTTTAGACAATTTATAAGTCATAAAATTAATTTAATGTCAAAATGTATAATTAAGAATATATTCGTAAAGCATTAAGGAAAGTTAGCAAAAGTAAACATCATGAATTTTGTTTGGTGGTTTGAGTTACACGGATTTGATTTTTTTTTTAAAATAATTCAACACGACCACACAATTCGTATTATACCATTTATGTCTCTCTTTAAATTTTCCAGTTCATAGGACCATTTTTTCCTTTTTGAAATCCTTGACACATGCATATGCTACCCATTCACGAGATCATCACTACTACCGCATTCACGAGATCAACACTCTCACATTCACGCTCTATTCGTGCTTTCGTCATACCACACATTCACGAGATCAACATTCTCACATTCACACTATTCGTGCTTTCATCATATCACGCTCAATTCGTGCTTTAATTTTTTTACAAGGAGATAATTTTTTCATCAAATAATATTAACATATAAATCATAACAATAAATATATATAAGAAGAAAATGATTTTTTTTCATGAAACTGTTACAAAGTGAAAGATGCAAAAATAATTAAAATATAATAAAAAGTAAGATAATATTCAGTTATTATTTTTCCCTGGACATAACACGAGTCTAGGATCATTAAACGACTATTATGCCCTGGGGTATGATCATACATCCTAGGTGAGAAAATAGAAGCAGGGAAGGTGAGGTGTTGGGAGTGAAGTTGAAAAGATCGTAATAGCTGCCTCTCTCGTTCTGCTACTATTTTGCGTGGTGTTCATTGCATTGCAATACGTCAAAAGTAGGTAATGGAAACGCTTTTTCCTTTTCAGTCCTTTTCAAAATGATTTCTCTTCAATTCGACATAAGAAAACCTTGGACACTATGTTGTTCCTCTACAAAGATCGATTCCAAGACTTTTCGATTAAGAAATTAATGCATTTGATGTTTTCATACTTTTAGGATCATCAATTGTAGGGATGGAGCTCAGAAGTTGTTTCACTATATTGTTGCTGTAAGTGTTTGTTCAATTTTTTATGTCTTTTAATTTCATGTTCTTTATTTCGGTTCATGGGTAATTCTTTGCAAGAAATTGGAGATCATGTGCTTGAATTTCAAGAAATTCATCTCCTTCAAATATCATACTGTCATATAAACATCTTTAAACTTCAGCAATGTTGACTTCCAAGGCTCCAAGCGCGAAAATCCTAGCATAAAGATTTGCAAAAACAATATTAAACCAAAAAAAGCGTATAAGATGGAAAAAACAATAAAAAACTATCTACATAATGAAATTTAGTAGATTTGTAGTCCTCATCTGTTCTTAAAGAAACTGGTCATCTAAATATGTACGGGAAAATTTGTAATACTAAATCAGTGAATATAGCTATTCTAAATGAAAAATAAGTATGCTTATGACATAATGTATGTTAACAATGCTTTATGTTTTGTTCAATTATTGTTCAACACAGTGGCCTTTAACATAAATGGTTGTTAAATTGGTCTATGCAGTGCACATACTTTCCCATTCTATCTAAAATATATAAGTTCATTCCTTATAGGTTTTAACGTTTGTACAGATTGGAAATCCTGGGCTTCAACTACTATGGTACTTTCTGCAAATAATTTTCAGCATATGGTGTTCCATACAAGCGATGGGAAATTTGTTAGAAAGCTATTTAATCTCTAATGGAGTATTGAAGAAATACAGGTCTGTTCATTTAGGAAAGCTTCAGTTCCTCGCCATTGTCATAGAAAGTGAAGATGCTCATCAGACTTCAAAAGTTGTTAAACTTTTGCAGTGGCTGGACTCTATTGGTGTAAAAACTGTATGCCTCTATGACATGACTGGTATGAAAGGTTTGGACAATCAATGATGGTAAAATGTAACATTTCTTTTATTTAGGCTATATTATAATGTTTTCCTTGAACTCTACATTGTAGGAGTGTTGAAGAAGTCTAAGGAAGCCATATTTCAAAAACAGAAGAATGCAAAACCCATAGAGGCACCATATAATTTTTTCCCCAACAGATTGCCTCTTTCTTAGTATATTAATAAATTTCTCCCCTGGTTAATGGTATTAACCTGCTTTTGACCAAGCAGTGCATCTTGCATGTTTTCCATGTTTCACACAGTTTGGGTATTTCCCACCATCGCCTTGTTTCATTTTGACTGATTTTTTTTCCTATCATCCTATGCATATATGGACGATGGGGAAGGATATAAACAAACCTTTATTTAGATAACGGGAGATGATGTGTCCTAGATTGAGTTAAATTGATTTTACACCTGAAATTTGTTGAATATTTTGTCTCATTCCCAATCGCCCTTGTGTCTTAAAAATTTCATAACCGATGGGATCTAACTATAGTATTTGTGGATGTATCATCCCTAAAAATTATTAATGAGGAGATGATACATATTTTTTGTTGATATATTATTCGCTAAATGCCTTTCAAATCTTGAGTCTAGGCCTCTATACTTCATGCATTGTTATGATATGGTAAAATTGGGGGAGAGGAAAACATGGGAGAGAAAATAAGGCTAGAAAGTTATTTTTAGTTTTTACATATTTGGATGGTAGGTCTTAAATAGGAGTGACAAAAAAAAGCAAGAAAAAGTTCCTTTGAGCCAATGTGAAAGTTCTCTCTAAAAATTAAGTGAAAAGGGAGAGAACAAACTCTGTAATACAACAGCCACATTTGTTTTTCTTTCTCTTCCCACAATCATAAGAAAACCTTTATATATATATATATATGTTGATGTAAAGTATGGATTAAAGAGCTCATTCAGTTGCCATCACTTTCACGACTCAATAGTAACTCCCACTGTTTTATCACTCATTTGATCTGATCTAGCTTTAACTTAGTGCAGGAAGTTAATGAAGTTGTCACACACCATGCTCAAGATCACATGACTTTAGATTTTGTTTCTTATGTGGATGGGAAGGAGGCGGTGGCCAAAGCAGCTAACTTGCTTTTCATGGAAAATTTGAAATGACATAACTTGGGTGGAGAACCCGATGGCCAAATCCCTCTAGAGCATCGCTTGAATGAGGAAATTCAAATTGTTGGTATGTTTGCTTCCTAAACCTACCATTAGTTTGAACAATTGATTTCCTTGTGCAATACAACACTTACAGACTAATAATGATCTTGTTTTACTGTCAGGTAGCAAAGGCCCTGAACTTGACCTTCTACTGGTTTATGGACCTGTGAGGAGCCATCTTGGTTTTCATGCATGGAGAATTGTATATACAGAGATTGTGTAAGTTATTATTGTTATTGTAAAAAAAATAAGCTTGGTTGTTCTCATGAAGTGCAACAATGTTTATGCGTAGAAGCTAAAGGAAGCCCATGTAACAACTTTGTTACATGGGTTTTCATTCTGCATTAGGTGTATGAATTTGGATATCTGTTGATGATAAGCTGGATGAGAAGTTCATATTAACGAAAGTAGTTGTAACCTTTGAGTGGTCAGTGAATATAATTGGATCTGATTTACTTTTTCTTTATTTGCTTTCTGTTTCTCTCACATTTTGTTATATGTTCTATCTTGGGTAGTCTGTGGAAGATTTGCTACTCCACAGTTCTGCTGCTGAAAAATTAGACCTTTAAAATGAACTTCCATTCATTGCATATGTTGTATGTGATGTAAGTATAAGAAGTTCCATTTTCTACATATCTTTTTTCCTTTTTCTGTTTTTTCTTTGAATAGATTATGGCTGATGTTTATTATAGGCATATGGGACCATTGAACGTAATGAGATATGGTTCCTTAGTAAAAATCATTTACAACTTCACCAAAGTGCACCAAAATTATGGTAAGTATTTTCTTCACTGAGAGTTGTTTGATCTGCCATGGTTTGACCCCCCCATAAATTGGTGAATTTTTTATAGTTTATTTTTATTATTAATTGCGTTTTTTTTTCTTGCCTCTTTTTATTAGTTGCTATATCTTATGTCATATTATCCAAAATCTGCCTCCCAACTCTCTAGAAGTAGACACAAATATATAGTATACTCTATTGAAAAACCTTTATGTACTGTTATTTGATGTTGCCTTTGGAAGATAAGGAGAGTTATTATTAAGTATTGTTATGCATATTTTATATGCGATTTTAATTTGTTTTCATTATTTGGTTTCCGGATTGCAAACAGGTACATAGGGAAAGAAATTGGAAGTAATTGGCTGTACAAAACACAAAGCATATGCGTGAAGAATAGAACAAGACCTAGCTAAATATCTTTGTGGAAGAAGGGCTTGCTCACTAGTAATGTGTAAATGTTTCATGATGAGAAATAGAATTATGAGTCATGATTTAGATTTACTGGCGGTTAATTTTAAAAAAAATTGGTTATATTATCTTTACCCTCATCCCTTGTTATGTCTTGTAACTTAGAGTGTATTTTGATTTAATGGCACTACAATAGAGCGGAATAGAGGATGAAGTTCTCACCACCCATTCAGTTTCTCAATCCATACTTTAACCTAAAAACCAAAAGGTGGTAATTACGCTTTTTAGTTTTAAATTTTTTAAATAAAATGCCCATAATATTTCTATATAAGGCTCTTAATTTGGATTCACATTTTGATTGTGAAAGCAACACGAAAAGAAAGTGAAAATTGAGATGATTTTTTAGCTTATTTGGTTTGAGAGAAGTGCCATCCTCCACTGGTTGATTTTCTTTCAACTCTGTCTCTAGTAAAGTCAGCATCACAGAAACCTACTAACCTGCAGTCCTTACTCTTCTTATAGCACAGACCAAGATTAGTAGTACCTTTTAAATATCTAAAAATTTTCTTTACAGCTTGATAATGAGTTACTCTTGGATCAGATTGAAATCTTGCACATAAGCATACACTGAACATAATGTCAGGCCTACTTGCAGTAAGATACAATAAGGATCCAATCATACCTCTATACATAGTTGGGTCAACATATTCTTATCCTTCATCTTTGTTTAAAATATATGAGGGGTGCATAGAGTTGTCATAGGCTTGCAATCATGCATATTAAACTTCTTAGCATTTCCTTTGTATACTTCTTTGGATAAATCCATATACAGTCAGAATCTTGCTTAATTTGAAGTCCCAAGAAAAATTTTAGTTCTCCCATTAAACTCATTTCAAATTCGGATTGCATAAGCATTGAGAACTCAGTGCATAGAGAGGAGTTTATTGATCCAAAGATAATATCATCAACATATATCTGGACCAGAATCCAGTCTTTGTTAGACATTTTTCTAAACAGAGTTGTATCCACTTTTCCTCTTTCAAAACCATTTTTGAGTAAGAAATTGCTCAATCTTTCATACCATGCTCTAAGAGCCTGTTTCAGACCATACAAAGCCTTTTTCAACTTGAAAACATGATCGGGAAAAGTTAAGTTTTCGAAACCAGGGGGCTGTCTAACAAATACCTCTTCTTCAATGAAACCATTTAGGAAGGCACTCTTAACATCCATTTGATATAGTTTGATGCTATTATTTGCTGCATATGAAAGTAAAATTCTAATAGCTTCTAGCCTAGCTACTGGAGCAAAGGTTTCAGTAAAATCAAAACCTGACCATCTTCAGAGAGTTTGTTTCTAAACACCCACTTGGTTCCTATGATAGTTTTCCCATGGGGTTTAGGAACAAGAGTCCAAACATCACTTCTAGCAAACTGATTTAGCTCTTCTTGCATGGTTAGGATCCACCCTTCATCATGCAGAGCTTCTTCGATATTCTTTGGTTCAATTTCAGAGAGAAATGCAAGATTGTTGACTTCCCTTAGTCTTGATCTTGTTCTTACTCCTTCTGAAGTGTCACCAATGATTTGCTCTCGAGGATGATTATTTCTGTACCTCCACTCACGCCAGCGAGGGAAGACTTGCTCATTTTGAGACTTAGCATTAACTCTCTGATGAGTATCAGTTTCAGCAGGTTGGAGAGTTGTCTTATCAGCAGACACTTCAGAGGGTCCTTCAGCAGGTGCTTCATGCTTAGCCTTTGAAGTCTCTGAAGTATGATTCAGCTCAATTCCTGCAAAATCCTCTTCTAGATGTGATAGTTCCCTATCAGTCTCTTTAGTATCATTAAATCTAACATGTATGGTTTCTTCAACAGATTGGGTTCTAGAGTTGTAAACTCTATATGCCTTAGAGGTTTCTGAATAACCAATGAAGAATCCCTTGTCATATTTGGAGTCAAATTTTCCAAGATCATCTTTGGTGTTAAGTATAAAACACTCACAGCCGAAAATGTGAAAATATGAAATGTTGGGCTTTCTTCCTCTCCACAATTCATAGGGAGTCTTATTGAGAATAGGCCTCACAAAAATTCTGTTTTGGATACAACAAGCTGTGTGAATAGCTTCTGCCCAAAATGACCTTGGAAGATTGCTTGAAATGAGCATGGTTCTTCCCATCTCCTGCAAGCTTCTATTCTTTCTCTCAACAACCCTATTTTGCTGAGGTGTTCTTGCCACAAAGAAATTGTGAGAGATCCCATTCTCATCACAGAATATACTGAAGCTTGAGTTTTCAAACTCACCTCCATGATCACTTCTGATTGCAGATATGGAAAACCCTTTTTCATTTTGCACCCTCTTACAGAATTTGACAAAGTTCTCAAACGTATCATCCTTGCTTTTGAGGAATATCACCCAGGTAAATCTAGAATAGTCATCGACGATGACCAAACCATACTTTTTACCAGAAAGACTTTCAGTTCTTGTAGGACCAAACAAATCAATATGAAGTAATTCTAAGGGTCTAGCAGTTGAAACAACATTTATGCTTTTAAAAGAACTTCTTGTTTGCTTTCCCTTTAAATAGTTTTCACACAAAATATTAGATTTGAAGGAAAGCTTGGGTAAGCCTTTCACAAGATTGTGTTTTGTGAGCTTTGAGATTAATCTCAAGATGGCATGCCCAAGTTTTTGATGCCAAATCTGTTTTTCATCTTTTACAGAAATAAGACAAGTTACATTTTGATATGCTAAGTCCTCAAGATCAATCTTGTACACATTACTGTGTCTCTTTGAGTAAAAATGATTTGGTCAGAAGAGTCCTTGACTATGCAGCCATCCCTTGTGAAGGATACAACAAAACCACTGTCACATAATTGACTTATGCTTAACAAGTTGTGTTGGAGACCTTCAACCAAGAGAACATTATGGATGACAGATAAAGGAGATATACCTACTGAAACTACGCCAGTGATTTTGCCATTCTGATCTCCTCGAAAAGTCACCACTCCACCATCATTAGGTCTAAGGTTTTGGAACAAAGACCTTTCTCCTATCATGTGTCACGAGCAGCCACTGTCCAGGTACCATTTGTGGTGTCTCCTTTGTCCTATTAAACACATCTGCAACAAGAACAATTAAAGCTTTAGATACCCACATCTTTTTGGGTCCTTTTTTGTTAGCAAGGGGTCTACCTTTCTTTTTGTGTCGGCACTTTGACATATCATGTCCAGGCTTACCACAGTGAAGGCATCCCTTACCTTTCTTATCCTTATCAGCATTTTTTAATTTTAACATCATGCAGGGAGGAAGTTTCTGAGTGACTGAGACTCTTTTGTCTTTAGGATTCATTTGAACACCCAAAAGCATATTCAGATTTTTGGTTCCATTGACAAAAGCAGCCAGGTCCTTTGTGAGTTTAGCAACTTGTTTTTTAAGATTCTCATTTTCAATTTTCAAAGTTGCTGAATCACAAATATCAGAACTAAGAAGCTTTTCCTTGAGTGCCAAATTTTCAGCTTCAAGAGCTTCATTTTTTATAGCCACTTCAGTGAATGCTCTTGATAGCTCTTTGTACTCATGAAAAAGTTCCTTAGAGCTTTCCACTAGATCATCATACATATCTTGCAGGGTTTGAGGTATTACCTTTGATTCAGAGCTTTCTGATGAAGGAAGACTTGCCATCATACACAGGTTAGCTTCTTCAACATCTTCATCATCTTCATCAGAGGTGAGCTCATCCAGATCTTCCCATGTTGCCATGTACCCTTTCTTTTTCTTTGGAAATGTCTTCATCTTTGAAGAAAACTTTCTTAGCTTAGGGCAGTCGGCTTTCATGTGACTAGGTTGCCTGCATTCATAGCAAGTTATTTTATCAAAGAAGGTCTTTTTACCTGACTTACCTATTTTGTTGTCAGATGAGGATGACTTTCTGAATTTGGCCTTCTTCTGAAGCATTCTCTTGATCCTTCTACTCAACAGAGCAAGATCATCATCATCATCATCAGAGTTACTTTCTAAGTCTTCAGAGTCTTCTGAGGACTCGTCTACCTTCAAGACTTTTTGAGCTGCAGTCCTGCCCGACTTGGACTTGGCGTTCAGTGCAAGCAATTTCTACTTAGGAGCATCTTCTCCTAGCTCCAACTCATGGACCTTAAGGGATCCCAAAAGTTCCTCCATTCTGAGGGAGTTGAGGTCTTTTGCCTCTTGAATGGCAGTTACCTTGGGCCTCCAAATCTTTGGTAGACTTCTCAATATTTTGCGATTATTGTCACCTGATTCATAAGTCTTTCCCAGAGATTGTAGTCCATTGGTGATGGTCTGAAATCTGCCAAACATCTGATCAATTGACTCAGTCTCATACATCTTGAACATCTCATATTGATTCACTAGCATGCTGATTTTGGACTGTTTGACGTTGTCAGTTCCTTCATGAGAAGCAGATAGAGTGTCCCAGATTTCCTTAGCAGAGGAGCAACCATGTACTTTCTCATATTCTGATTTGCTCAAAGAACAAATCAAGTAGACTTTTGCTTTTGCATTGAGTTGTACACGTGCCTTTTGATCATTTGTCCATTCTGACTTTGGAATGGGCACTCCATTGTTGGTGGGAGTATAATCACCATCTGTGACCACATCCCAAAGATCTATATTGTTGCTTTCGATGAAGAGCTTCATACGATCTCTCCAGTAATGATAATCAGAACCGTTGGAGGCAGGGGGTCTTGTGACGGAGGCACCTTCTGCGATGTAATGTGAGTTGCTTGTAGAGGCTTCCATCTGGATCTTTACCCTCAGCACTTGTGAGATGCTCAACCCGAGGTTGAGCTCTGATACCAACTGTTAGAACCACAGGAAACACTAGAAGGGGGATTGAATAGTGTTTTTATAATCTTTACAGATTTTGGAAAACCTTTCGAAACAAGAAAAAGATATTTTCAATTGTTCAAACGGTTTGCTAAAAAAAGAGTTTTCGGAGACTTGCTGAAGCACTTCAGCAGGTCCAGTAAAATTGCTTTTTAAAAGGATTTGCGTAATAGATAAAGTTGTTTATGCTGTGCAAATTATAAACTCACTTTTCAGAACCCTCTTTAGTTAGAAATAAACATATAACAACGGAAAGTAAAGAGTAGAGGGTTGAGAGAATTTAACAACAGAGATTTATCCTGGTTCACCCACTAACCCAGTGAGCTACGTCCAGTCCCAGGGGCAAACACACCACTGGATTTTCACTAATCCTGCAAGATTACAAGTATTCTTTGGACCCAGCCTCTTCAGGCTAAACACCAAGTATTCTTTGCACACAGCCTCTCCAGGCTAAACACCGAGTATTGTTTGCACACCTAGCCTCTCCAGGTTCAACAACCAAGTATTCTTTGTACACACAGCCTCTCCAGGCTGAAAACCGTACCCAAGTATTCTTTTAACACAGCCTCTTCAGGCTAACCCAACAAATACAGTTTGAAAAGATGAACGCTCAAACTCTGAAACTACACAAGTTTAGAGCTCGAACTGGGAAACTTGTACAAATAACTGAGTAAGACTCAGGATATAGAATATGTTGTACAATGAACAAGTAATGAAACAGATGAGTATAAATTTCTGCAGCGTTTCAGCAAGTTAATTTCTTTGTTCTCAGTTCTCTGTTTCTTTCTTCATGGAGTCTGGTATTTATAGAGAAGAATACTTCCGTCCGTTGAACTCCAATCGTTTTTCGTTGAGAAATAGCATTTAATTCAAATGCTCCCGTTGTGACACATAGCCTGAACCCTCAGTTGTAGCAAGTAGTAGAGTCATCTCACAGGCTTTACTTTTTCTAAGTCGCATGTACTTTTCTGCAGACTTTGCCTTTTTGGTGAGAGAAATTTGAAACATGCCAAAAAGCACTTTCTTCGACTTTCCAGTAGTATAAGAGGCACAAGTAATCTGAAACTGCTACATGAGACTTCATCTTCAAGGAGAATTTCTGAGAATATTATATTGAAGACGAACAGGCATTGGTACGTCATCTCACAACTTCAGGAGGTTCACCGCTTTCAGCAGGTAGCATTCTCTCAGCAGGTTTCTTCTTTGCTTCGGAAGGTCTCACGTACATCAAATAATATGATTTCTCCAGATTGCACCTTTTGAAATACTGAACAAATACCTTCAGCAGATAGCCAATTTTGTTATCCATTAAAACTTTGGGGTTGTGAGACATAAAACATTATTATCCTTTTAATAACATTTTGAGACTCAACATCTTATGTAGATGGGAAGGAGGCGGTGGCCAAAGTAGCTAACTTGCTTTTCATGGAAAATTTGAAACGACATAACTTGGGTGGAGAACCCGATGGCCAAATCCCTCTAGAGCATCGCTTGAATGAGGCAATTCAAATTGTTGGTATGTTTGCTTCCTAAACCTACCAGTAGTTTGAACAGTTAATTTCGTTGTGCAGTTAAGGGAGGGCCAAGCCCTTAAGGAGGGTAGCCTTACAGAAAGAGACTTGAGGACCCCAACAGCTTACACAACTTTTAGGTACTCCCCAAGGTTTGGTATGAAGATTAGGCATTAAGTTAGGAATCACCACAGGAACCTTGTGAACCTTTTTTTTTTGTTTCAATCATGTTACGTAGTATGTTTGACCCAAGCGGTTAAGTTACCTTAGAGCTAGATGACCAAAGATAGATAGGATAACCAGGTGTAGGTAGGGATTATGGGGGTGGACCCCAATCCAACCCCTTTTAGTCAGAGCACGTAGCGGAAGCCCGCACCCATCTCCCCTTTTTATCTTAGGACACCTCAAGCATGGTAGAGGACCAGGAATGAGCGAATTTATTATGGGGTAATTGGTAGTCGTCTTGAAAGTGGTATTAGGGAAGTCACGTAGTGAGTCAAAACTCGTTTAGAACCCTTCAAGTTAAGGCCAGGTTATAAGACAACATAATTTTTAGGCAGAGTAGTAATTCTTTAGGGTTAAGGGACAATAAGGGCGTAATTCTAGGTGACCCCAGATGTAGTAGATTAATTAAGGAGCAAGTTAGGAACTGGAACCCAAAACTAGGAAGTGAAAGGGAAATATTAGAACAGTGACATTATCAAGTTAGACTTAGAACAAGAGTAGAAGGATTATTAAGACCCAAGACCGCGTTGGTAAGTAAAGGATGAAGAGGCAAGATTAGGAAGCAAATCAACCCCTAAGTCCCTTCATACCACCTTGAGCAACTGATGTATTAGGTATCGAACAACAATTTGGGAGGATTCCAAGTACACGAACAAAGTTAAGAATAAGAGTGTGACCCTGCATTAGGATAGTCGGAGCAAATTTTGAGGGCAAAATTTATTCAAGGGGGTAGAATTGTAACATCCCAAATTAAGGCATAGAAACTATAGTGAGAGCGTTAAGCTTGAATGAGGCAATTCAAATTGTTGGTATGTTTGCTTCCTAAACCTACCAGTAGTTTGAACAGTTGATTTCCTTGTGCAATACAACATTTACAAACTAACAATGATCTAGTTTTACTGTCAGGTAGCAAAGGCCCTGAACCTGACCTTCTACTGGTTTGTGGACCTGTGAGGAGCCATCTTGGTTTTCCTGCATGGAGAATTCGATATATAGAGATTGTGTAAGTTATTATTGTTATTGTAAAAAAAAATCAGCTTGCTTGTTCTCATGAAGTGCAACATTGTTTATGCGTAGAAGCTAAAGGAAGCCCATGTAACAACTCTGTTAGATGGGTTTTCACTCTGCATTAGGTTTATGAAACCTTTGAGTGGTCAGTGAATATAATTGGATCTGATTTACTTTTTCTTTATTTGCTTTCTGTTTCTCTCACATTTTGTTATATGTTCTATCTTGGGTAGTCTGTGGAAGATTTGCTACTCCATAGTTCTGCTGCTGAAAAATTAGACCATTAAAATGAACTTCCATGCATTGCATATGTTGTATGTGATGTAAGTAAAAGAAGTTCCATTTTGTACATACCTTTTTTCCTTTTTCTATTTTTTCTTTAAATAGATTATGATTGATGTTTATTACAGGCATATGGGACCATTGAACGTAATGAGATATGGTTCCTTAATAAAAGTCATTTACAACTTCACCAAAGTGCACCAAAATTATGGTAAGTATTTTCTTCACGGAGAATTGTTTGATCTGCCATGGTTTGATCCCCCTATAAATTGGTGAATTTTCTAACGTTTATTTTGTTATTAATTGCGTTTTTCTTCTTGCCTCTTTTTATTAGTTGCTATATCTTATGTCATATTATCCAAAATCTGCCTCCTAGCTCTCTAGAAGTGGACACAAATATATAGTATACTCCATTGAAAAACCTTTTTGTACTGTTATTTGATGTTGCCTTTGGAAGATAGGGAGAGTTATTATTAAGTATTGTTATGCATATTTTATATGCGATTGTAATTTGTTTTCATTATTTTGTTTCCGGATTACAAACAGGTACATAGGGAAAGAAGTTGGAAGTGATTGGCTGTGCAAAACACAAAGCGTATGCGTGAAGAATAGAACAAGACCTAGCTATATATCTTTGTGGAAGAAGGGCTTGCTCACTAGTAATGTGTAAATCTTTCATGATGAGAAATAGAATTATGAGTCATGATTTAGATTTACTGGCGGTTAATTTTAAAAAAATTGGTTATATTATCTTTACCCCCATCCCTTGTTAGGTCTTGTAACTTAGAGTGTATTTTGATTTAATGGCACTACAATAGACCGGAATATATAGAGGATGAAGTTCCTCACCACCCATTCAGTGTCTCAATCCATACTTTAACCCCAAAACCAAAAGGTGGTAATTACGTTTTTTAGTTTTAAATTTTTTTTAAATAAAATGCCCATAATTTTGCTAAATAAGGCTCTTAATTTAGATTTAAATTTTGATTGTGAAAGCAACGTGAAAAGAAAGTGAAAATTGAGATGATTTTTTAGTTTATTTGGTTGGAGATAAGATGAAAGGAAAGAAAATAAGATGTTTGTAAAATGATATAAGTATCCTTAAATAAAAGTGAAATATGATAATAATCTTTTGATAAAAATAAATATTTAAAAAAATGAAATTTGTTATTATTATTATCATTATATATGAAATAAAGGATATTTTAGACAATTAGTACATATTACAATATACCTTTATGATGAAAGAGATACAAATAAAAAAGAAAAAAATATAGATGGGATGAAAAAATAAGGGAATAAGGAGAAAAATAGGTGGAACAGGTGATACAAGAGAGTCAAAGGGTTTATTTGGTTTTCATTTCTTGTTTTCCAAAAAAAGACAACTTATTTTACTTTATAATCTGTTTTTAAAGTGTTGTGTAAAAATAGTGAAAATAATTAAAACATATTTTCATTATTTACTATATAAAACTTTAAAAATAAAAAGTGCTTTGTTATCTTGTCATGTCTCCCTTTTTATCCTTTCCTTGTTTATGAATTCAAATTGTAAGGCCATGTTGAATTTTTTTTTTAAAAAATCAAATCTGTGTAACTCAAACTACCAAACAAAATTCATGATGTTTATTTTTGCTAACTTTCCTTAATGCTTTAAGAATATATTCTTAATTATACATTTTGACATAAATTAATTTTATGACTTATAAATTGTCTAAAATATATTTTCATTATTTCTCTATTTTCTTCATCACCCTTTTGAGATATTTATGTATATATGTAATTTTATTTAAATAAATTATTTTCAGATTTGGCACATGCATATGCTACCCATTCAACCCTGGGGGGTTGGTTCAGCGGAGGGGGCTGATCCAAGCTTAACCAAGGTCGGGGGTTTGAATCCCGCCTTGGGCATGCAGCTCCTTTAAAATCCAGGGCCAGCTGTCCCACCCATCGAGGTGCCTACAAACCAGCGAAGGGATTAGTCACTGCTGTCGGCGGTGGATACCCTGGTCAAGTACCAAAAAATATGCTACCCATTCACGAGATCATTACTACTGCCGCATTCACGAGATCAACACTCTCCCATTCACGCTATATTCGTGCTTTCGTCATATCACACATTCACGAGATCAACACTCTCACATTCACACTCTATTCGTGCTTTCATCATATCATGCTCATATCACGCTCAATTCGTGCTTGTATTTTTTTACAAGGAGATAATTTTTACATCAAAGAATATTAACATGTAAATCATAACACTAAATATGTATAAGAAGAAAATGATTTTTTTTTCATGAAACTATTACAAAGTGAAAGATGCAAAAATAATTAAAATATAATAAAAAGTAAGATAATATTCAGTTATTATTTTTCCTTGGACATAACATGAGTCTAGGATCATTAAAAGACTATTGTGCCCTGGGCTATGATCATATATCCAACGTGAGAAAATAAAAGTGGAGAAGGTAAGGTGTTGGGAGTGTAGTAGAAACAGATCGTAATAACTGCCTCTCTCGTGTTGCTACTATTTTGCGTGGTGTTCATTGCATTGCAATACGTCAAAAGCAGGTAATGGAACCACTTTTTCCTTTTCAGTTCTATTTTATGCTCAATCTAACTCTTCAAAATGATTTCTTTTCAATTCGACTTAAGAAAACCTAGGACACTATGTTATTCCTCTACAAAGATCGGTTCCACGACTTTTCGATTAAGAAATTAATGCATTTGATGTTTTCATACTTTTAGGATCATGAATTGTAGAGCTCAGACGTTGTTTCACTATATTGTTGTTGTAAGTGTTTGTTCAATTTTTTATGTCCTTTAATTTCATGTTCTTTATTTGGGTTCATGAGTAATTCTTTGCATGAAATTGGAGATCCTGTGCTTGAATTTGAAGGAATTCATCTCCTTTAAATATCACACTGTCATATAAACATCTTTAAACTTCAGCAATGTTGACCTCAAAGGCTCCAAGCGTGGAATCCTAGCATAAATATTTGCAAAAATAATATTAAACCAAAATAAGAGTATAAGATGGAAAAAAAGAACAAAGAACCTATCTACAGAATGAAATTTAATAGATTTGTAGTCCTCGTTTGTTCTTAAAGAAGCTGGTCATCTAAATATGTACGGAAAAATTTGTAATACTAAATCAGTGAATATAGTTATTCTAAATGAAAAATAAGTATGCTTATGACATAATGTATGTTAACAATGCTTTATGTTTTGTCCAATTATTGTTCAACACAATGGCCTTAAACATAAACGGTTGTTAACTTGGCCTATGCAGCGCACATACTTTTCCATTCTGTCTAAAATATATAAGTTAATTCCTTATGGGTTTTAACCCTTGTACAGATTGGAAATCTTGGGCTTCAACTACTATGGTACTTTCTGCAAATAATTTTCAACATATGGTGTTCATACAAGTGATGAGCAATTTGTTAGAAAGCTATTTAATCTCTAATGGAGTATTGAAGAAATACAGGTCTGTTCATTTAGGAAAGCTTCAGTATCTCGCCATTGTAATAGAAAGTGAAGATGCTCATCAGACTTCAAAAGTTGTTAAACTTTTGCAGTGGCTGGACTCTATTGGTTTAAAAAATGTATGCCTCTATGACATGAATGGTATGAAAGGTTTGGAGAATCAGTGATGGTAAAATGTAACATTTCTTTTACTTAGGCTATACTATAATGTTTTCCTTGAACTCTACATTGTAGGAGTGTTGAAGAAGTCTAAGGAAGCCATATTTCAAAAATAGAAGAATGCAAAACCCATAGAGGTACCATATAATTTTTTCCCCAACAGATTGCCTCTTTCTTAGTATATTAATAAATTTCTCTCCTAGTTAATGATATTAACTTGCTTTTGACCAAGCAGTGCATCTTGCATGTTTGCCATTTTTAACACAGTTTGGGTATTTCCCACCTTCGCCTTGTTTCATTTTGACTGATTTTTTTCCTATCATCCTATGCATATATGGGGGATGGGGAAGGATGTAAAATAACCTTTATTTAGATAATGAGAGATGATGTGTCCTAGATTGAGTTAAATTGATTTTACACCTGAAATTTATTGAATATTTTGTCTCATTCCCAATTGCCCTTGTGTCTTAAAAATTTCATAACCGATGGGACCTAACTATAGTATTGGTGGATGTATCATCCCTGAAAATTATCGTTGAGGAGATAATACATGTTTTTGTTGATATATTATCCACTAAATGCTTTTCAAATCTTGAGTCTAGGCTCTAGACTCTAGACTTCATGCATTGTTATGATATAGTAAAATTGGGGGAGAGGAAAACAAGGGCGAGAAAATAAGGCTAGAAAGTTATTTTTAGTTTTTACATATTTGGATGGTACGTATTATATACGAGTGACAAAAAAAATCGTGGAAAAGTTCCTTTCAGCCAATGGGAAAGTTCTCTCTAAAGATGAGGTGAAAAGGGAGAGAACAAACTCTGTAATACAGCAGCCACATTTGTTTTTCTTTCTCTTCCCACAATCATAAGAAAACCTTTATATATATATATATTAGTGGATATAAAGTATGGATTGAAGAGCTCATTCAGTTGCCATCACTTTCACGAATCAATAGTAACTCCCACTGTTTTATCACTCAATTGATCAGATCTAACTTTAACTTAGTGAGGAAGTTAATGATGCTGTCACACACCATGCTCCAGATCACATGACTTTAGAATTTGTTTCTTATGTGGATGGGAAGGAGGCGGTGGCCAAAGCAGCTAACTTGCTTTTCATGGAAAATTTGAAATGACATAACTTGGGTGGAGAAACCGATGGCCAAATCCCTCTAGAGCATTGCTTGAATGAGGCAATTCAAATTGTTGGTATGTCTGCTTCCTAAACCTACCAGTAGTTTGAACAGTTGATCTTGTGCACTACAACATTTACAGACTAACAATGATCTTGTTTTACTGTCAGGTAGCAAAGGCCCTGAACCTGACCTTCTACTGGTTTATGGACCTGTGAGGAGCCATCTTGGTTTTCCTGCATGGAGAATTCGATATACAGAGATTGTGAAAGTTATTATTGTTAGTGTAAAAAAAAATCAGCTTGGTTGTTCTCATGTCGTGCAACATTGTTTATGCGTAGAAGCTAAAGGAAGCCCATGTAACAACTCTATTAGATGGGTTTTCGTTCTGCATTAGGTTTATGAATTTACATATCTGCTCATGATAAGCTGGAAGAGAAGTTCATATTAACGAAAGTAGTTGTAACCTTTGAGTGGTTACTGAATATAATTGGATCTGATTTACTTTTTCTTTATTTGCTTTTTGTTTCTCTCACATTTTGGTATATGTTCTATCTTGGGTAGTCTGTGGAAGATTTGCTACTCCATAGTTCTGCTGGTGAAAAATTAGACCTTTAAAATGAACTTCCATGCATTGCATATGTTGTATGTGATGTAAGTAAAAGAAGTTCCATTTTGTACATATCCTTTTTCCTTTTTCTATTTTTTCTTTAAATAGATTATGATTGATGTTTATTACAGGCATATGGGACCATTGAACGTAATGAGATATGGTTCCTTAGTAAAAGTCATTTACAACTTCACCAAAGTGCACCAAAATTATGGTAAGTATTTTCTTCACCGAGAGTTGTTTGATCTGCCATGGTTTGATCCCCCCATAAATTGGTGAACTTTTTAAAGTTTATTTTGTTATTAATTGCGTTTTTCTTCTTGCCTCTTTTTATTAGTTGCTATATCTTATGTCATATTATCCAAAATCTGCCTCCTAGCTCTCTAGAAGTGGACACAAATATATAGTATACTCAATTGAAAAACCTTTTTGTACTGATATTTGATGTTGCCTTTGGAAGATAGGGAGAGTTATTATTAAGTATTGTTATGCATATTTTATATGCGATTGTAATTTGTTTTCATTATTTTGTTTCCGGATTACAAACAGGTACATAGGGAAAGAAGTTGGAAGTGATTGGCTGTGCAAAACACAAAGCATATGCGTGAAAAATAGAACAAGACCTAGCTATATATCTTTGTGGAAGAAGGGCTTGCTCAATAGTAATGTGTAAATGTTTCATGATGAGAAATAGAATTATGAGTCATGATTTAGATTTACTGGCGGTTAATTTTAAAAAAATTGGTTATATTATCTTTACCCCCATCCCTTGTTATGTCTTGTAGCTTAGAGTGTATTTTGATCTAATGGCACTACAATAGATCGGAATATATAGAGGATGAAGTTCCTCACCACCCATTCAGTGTCTCAATCCATACTTTAACCCCAAAACCAAAAGGTGGTAATTACGTTTTTTAGTTTTAAATTTTTTTAAATAAAATGCCTATAATTTTGCTAAATAAGGCTCTTAATTTGGATTTAAATTTTAATTGTGAAAGCAACGTGAAAAGAAAGTGAAAATTGAGATGATTTTTTAGTTTATTTGGTTCGAGATAAGATGAAAGGAAAGAAAATAAGATGTTTGTAAAATGATATAAGTATCCTTAAGTAAAAATGAAATATGATAATAATCTTTTGATAAAAATAAATATTTAAAAAAATGCAATTTGTTATTATTATTATTATTATCATAATATGTGAAATAAAGGATATTTTAGACAATTAGTACATATTACAATATACCTTTATGATGAAAGAGATACAAATAAAAAAGAAAAAAATAGAAATGGGATGAAAAAATAAGGGAATAAGGAGAAAAATAGGTGGAACAGGTGATACAAGAGAGTCAAAGGGTTTATTTGGTTTTCATTTCTTATTTTCCAAAAAAAAGATAACTTATTTTACTTTATGATCTGTTTTTAAAGTGTTGTGTTAAAATAGTGAAAATAATAAAAACATATTTTCATTATTTACTATATAAAACTTTAAAAATAAAAAGTCCTTTGTTATCATGTCATGTCTCCTCTTTTTTTTCATTTCCTTATTTATGAATACGAATTGTGTGGCCATGTTGAATTATTTTTTAAAAAATCAAATCTGTGTAACTCAAACCACCAAACAAAATTCATGATGTTTACTTTTGCTAACTTTCCTTGATGCTTTAAGAATATATTCTTAATTATACATTTTGACATTAAATTAATTTTATGACTTATAAATTGTTTAAAATATATTTTCATTATTTCTCTATTTTATTCATTACCCTTTTGAGATATATATGTATATATAAAATTTTATTTAAATAAATTATTTTCAGATTTGGCACATGCATATGCTACCCATTCACGAGATCATTACTACTGCCGCATTCACGAGATCAACACTCTCACATTCACGCTATATCCGTGCTTTCGTCATATCACACATTCACGAAGATCAACACTCTCACATTCACACTCTATTTGTGCTTTCGTCATATCACGCTCATATCGTGCTTTTATTTTTTTACAAGGAGCTAATTTTTACATCAAGGAATATTAACATCTAAATCATAACAATAAATATGTATAAGAAGAAAATGATTTTTTTTTCATGAAACTATTACAAAGTGAAAGATGCAAAAATAATTAACATATAATAAAAAGTAAGATAATATTCAGTTATTATTTTTCCTTGGACATAACACGAGTCTAGGATCATTAAAAGACTATTGTGCCCTGGGGTATGATCATATATCCTACGTGAGAAAATAGAAGTGGAGAAGGTGAGGTGTTGGGAGTGTAGTAGAAACAAATCGTATTAACTGCCTCTCTCGTGTTGTTACTATTTTGTGTGGTGTTCAATGCATTGCAATACGTCAAAAGCAGGTAATGGAACCACTTTTTCCTTTTTAGTTATGTTTTATGATCAATCTAACTCTTCAAAATGATTTCTCTTCAATTCGACTTAAGAAAACCTAGGACACTATGTTGTTCCTCTACAAAGATCGGTTCTAGGACTTTTCGATTAAGAAATTAACGCGTTTGATGTTTTCATACTTTTAGGATCATGAATTGTAGAGATGGAGCTCAAAAGTTGTTTCACTATATTGTTGTTATAAGTGTTTGTTCAATTTTTTATGTCCTTTAATTTCATGTTCTTTATTTGGGTTCATGAGTAATTCTTTGCAAGAAATTGGAGATCTTGTGCTTGAATTTCAAGGAATTCATCTCCTTGAAATATCACACAGTCATATAAACATCTTTAAACTCCATCAATATTGACTTCAAAGGCTCCAAGCGTGGAAATCCTAGCATAAAGATTTTCAAAAACAATATTAAACCAAAACAAGAGTATAAGATGAAAAAAAAACAAAAAACCTATCTACATAAAGAAATTTAATAGATTTGTAGTCCTCATATGTTCTTAAAGAAGCTGGTCATCTAAATATGTACGAAAAAATTTGTAATACTAAATCAGTGAATATAGTTATTCTAAATGAAAAATAAGTATGCTTATGACATAATGTATGTTAACAATGCTTTATGTTTTGTCAATTATTGTTCAACACAATGGCCTTTAACATAAATGGTTGTTAACTTGGCCTATGCAGCGCACATACTTTCCCATTCTTTCTAAAATATATAAGTTCATTCCTTATGGGTTTTATGATAACTGCTAAATTTATGATAAATTTCTATATAATTACAACACTTATCAAGGGCAAAATGTTTGATTTATACCCCAATTTATCTCTTTTTAGTTTAAAATGTAGATCTTCTGATCATTTGATTCAAATTTGAATTTGATGCTATTTTGATAATAAATCTGTTGATTTTGCAGATAATAAGGAAAGTTTTTAATGGAGTAACAAGATAGTAGCAAATAAAGATAAGATCAACAAGATATCAAGCTAAAAAGAGGGAAATCATGAAAGCACAACAAATAAGGATAAGATCAGCAAGAGATCAAGCTAAAAAGAAGGAAACCAGGAAAGCATAAAACGGAGATCTGCCCTCCACCTGCGCTGAGCGCAGGAATTAAATTCCATTATGTTTCTTGCGCTTCATCTGCGCTGAGCGCAGGAGGACGGATCCCTAATTTCCAATTGGCCAAAGTTGAAGTAGAAGATTCAATCACAAGAAGGGGGGTTGAATTGTGATTGATTAAAATTTCTGCAAATACTTCTAATACTAATTCTTCTCAAGTTAATCTTGGCTGAGTATTAGAAGATACAATTCATCAAGAAGGATATTATAATCTATGATATATGAGAAAATATGATTCCTTTGAAGGAACACTTGAGAGTATCACTTACTTAGGTATTAGATATATTTCAAAAAGATTTTATGTAGATGATAATATGACTGAAATAAAAGAGAAGGAGTAAGAAGATTGCACAAACAAATTTTATACTGGTTCACCTCTTCCAACCTGAGGCTACGTCCAGTCCCTACCTTCTGTAGGATTTTCTTACTTAACTTTCTTGTTACAAATGCCTTGGATACACTTTATCACTAGTATTCTTCTGCAGTCTCTTCAGGTTCCTAAACAGAAACAATTTCACCTTCTCAAGACTGTGAACTTACTGCAGCTTCTTCTACAGAAGAGACAGTCACTGAAAGCACTGCAGAACACCTACTGCAGGCTTTCTACTTCACTACAACTCTTTAGATATGTCAATCTACAACCCCAATACACTTTCTCAAGAGGCACACTCAATCTAAAGCCTTCTTGAGAATTTTCAATGAATTAAGTAGTGAAAAGAAAAATTACAAGGCTCAAAATGTACTCAGTATAGGTGCAGCTGTAAAAGTGATGAGCCAATTCTCTCTTAATGAACTCTCTAAAGCATATACTCAGAAAATAAAAGAGAGAGAGAGAAATTCTCCAGAAGATATAGGTTGTAAATTTGCAAAACTGATGCTTCTTCTGGAGAGGTGTGTCTTTGCTTTGAGGGGAACTCCTCCTTTTATAGGAAATTCAAGGAGGTAATCGTTGGAGATGTCCAGCTGGGTCCCTTGAGGTGTCTTTTTCAACCTGCAGCTGTCACAACTGTGTACAGTTGTTTTCTTTGACCAACTCCCCCTTCTTTTGACCTTTCTTCTGCAGACCTGATTTCTTATGAAATCTACAATTATTTCTTCTGAAATCATACCATGAGTGATGATTTTCTCAGTATGCTTTATTTAAAATGTATCTGATCCACCTTTATCCTCAAAGATAATAAAAATAGAATTTAATTAATTCTGTTTCTTCTGCAGCACTTTGATATAAGATTTCAGCAGCAGAATGAAGACTTTGTGAATTTATGTGCCCCATATCTTCTGTAGGCATTCTGGAGAAATTTTTTCAACTATGGTTTCCTTAGTTGTATCTCCAAAATTAGGAAAAATGTCCTTTACTGCAGTCTGCTTCTTCTAGAGTATTCCTGGCTACTCAATTCTTTCGTAGACTTTTGCAACTTTTTGGAAAGCTTAGGATGACATGATTCTTCAAGTAGAAATCTTCAAAAGTGAATCTTCCTTCTAATATGTTGTTATTCAAACTTTTAGGATAGGATTGGGTTTCATTCTTTTGAGCTTTCAGAGTTCTTTTTCTTTAAATCTTTTTAATCAAGCTTTTGTATCTTCTGCAGAGCTGTTTCTTCTTGAGTCTTATTGCAGAAGATTCTTTTCTCTAAATTTCTCAACAACTTTCTTGCTTTCATTTGTCATTTTAACATTTCAGAAATGTTTAATATGTTTCCCAGCTTATTTTGGTGCATATTTCTTTCTTCTGGCCATTATTGTCATCTTCTAGAGAATCTTCCTGTATTTTCTTACCATACACTCAAAATGAAATGATTAGTCCAATTTAAATCAGAATTATGACAAGTGAATTTTGACAATTTGTCATCATTAAAATTACTTAAGAGGATTCTTGGACCTTACAAAAGTAAGGTTCCAACGGGCCTTCAGATAGTATATATAGGACTTTTAGCTGTCAGTCTTATTCATTTAGAGAGTTACAGATTTTTGAGTAGATAGGAGTCGGGAGAAAAGTGTGACAATCTCTGGAGTGGAATGGCTACCATGAGTAGCTAAACCTTTCTTTAGGATTGAACATAAGTCGATTCAATCCCCAATTGTATTTGAATTCTCTTTGTTATTTATGAATCCCTGTTTTTATAATATCAGTGTTTTTATTCTGTTCTTAATGCTTAGCTTCCACCTTTGTGCCGGAGTTATGGTTTGATATTTATGGGGCGCACTAGAAAGTGGTTTTATAAAACCAAGATGTGAGTTCTTGAGAGCCTAGGAATAGGGATCTTGAATTCTGATTGGTGAAAACACTCAAGTTGTCACTGTGGGAACCATGATGACTTGATAGCTTTTACAACTGTTCTTCAACCGAGGCAATTTATCACTGTCGGAACCAGGGGAAATTGTTTATGAGTATTTCTTATATGTGGGAACCTTTTATGAAATAATATTTATTTGTGCTTCGATATTATAAATGCATATTCATAAATGTCCTTGGGGTTCAAATACGAAAGGGGTGCGATAGAAGAAGTTCAATCCTAGTTCTAGTAATTTACTCAACCTCATCTAATTTACTGCTTTTTATTTACTATTGCAATCTACACAAACAACAACCATATTTTCTCACTTGATAAGTGTGACCACTAGGATTTATAATTGAATCGTTCCCTGTGGATACGACAAACCCCTTTTACTTACTATTATACTGCAGGATTTCGGTACGCTTGCCAGAATTTCAACATTTTAACGCTTGTACAAATTGGAAATCCTGGGCTTCAACTACTATGGTACTTTCTGCAAATAATGTTCAACATACGGTGTTCCATACAAGCGATGGGCAATTTGTTAGAAAGCTATTTAATATCTAATGGAGTATTGAAGAAATACAGGTCTCTTCATTTAGGAAAGCTTCAGTATCTCGCCATTGTCATAGAAAGTGAAGATGCTCATCAGACTTCAAAAGTTGTTAAACTTTTGCAGTGGATGGACTCTATTGGTGTAAAAAATGTATGCCTCCATGACATGAATGGTATGAAAGGTTTGGAGAATCAGTGATGGTAAAATGTAACATTTCTTTTACTTAGGCTATACTATAATGTTTTCCTTGAACTCTACATTGTAGGAGTGTTGAAGAAGTCTAAGGAATCCATATTTCAAAAACTGAAGAATGCAAAACCCATAGAGGTACCATATAATTTTTCCCCCAACAGATTGCCTCTTTCTTAGTATATTAATAAATTTCTCTCCTGGTTAATGATATTAACTTGCTTTTGACCAAGCAGTGTATCTTGCATGTTTTCCATGTTTCACAAAGTTTGCAAATGGTCCCTCCCCTCAATTGGCGTGTGTAAGGTAATGACGTGTCACATTTTCTCTCTCCTAGATGTCGAATAATTTTTTTCTGGCAGTGTAAAACCGCCAGAAAATCACTCCCTCTTCCCCCCACTACCTGTTTTTCTCTTCTCCCCCACTCCCTCTTCCCCACCCATGTTTCCCCACTACATATTTCTCTCTTCTCCCCCTCTTCATCTTCCATGCTTTCAATTCAATAATTCATCTGCATCTTCAATCTCCCAATGTCATTTTTTCTATTTTTTTGAATCTCCTTCTTTGTTCGCTGAACGCTTACGGTTAAACTATACTGCATAAAGTTGTTTTATGATTTGCTTACTCTATGGATAACACTCTGTTTTGTTGCTTACATATATTAAGTTTTCTTACTGATGGATATGTTATTCCTAGTTCTCTAAATTACAAACTTATATCATAAATTGGATAATGCAAGTTTTTTTTTTCTATGTATCCAAAACTTAACTTGAAAAACCAACCTCATATTTGCAAGGAATTGACTTTTATAGTTGCTTGAAGCCTCTGCCTTCCTTCTTGCTTCCGTTCATCAATATCAAAATGCACACACATCCAATGACTAAAATACATAATGATGCAGATATCAGAATAACCAATGTTTTGAAGGCTCTTTCATCCACCTGCCCCATGATATACTTTCTTGGTATGATGATTACACCTACCTGCACAAAGTTTAAGTCATAATTGGTACACACACCAAATTATAATAGGATGGATGATTACTCAAAACATAAATGAAATAGAGCCAGAAAATTTTCCTGGAAGATATACTTGATAGAATTATTAGTAAAAAAGATCGACCACTCACAATGTATTTTGCTGGTGGCCTAGCTTGGCATTCTCTACATGAATCTCATGGCTTGAAGGAAAATTACTCCTATAGTTTCTTTGTAACCACTCAGCTTCAAGTCGTATTACATCATTTTCACAATCAACAGCCATCTTAAGCTTAGGCCGGTTTGATGCATTTGACAGTAGAGGTGCACTTGTGGAAGTTGCAAGTAAGTAACCCTTTTGGGAAGTCAAATACATATGGCCACTATGCAACTCAACTAGTTCTCTCATTAGCTGTCCTACACTATAAAGTGCAGTTGTGACACCCACATCTGCCATAATACTTTTATTAGAAGAGTCCCAAACTGGCAATGTTGCTGAAAGCAATGGTGAATCTGTATACTTGCTCACAGCAACATGCCAAGAAGCTACACCATCAGGTACTTGGGAAAGACCAACTATATTGATCAAATCTTCAGGTGCAATTTGCATAGCTTTTCCAATCTTTTCACCACTGACAGGGTCAAGTGGTTCACGGTACCAAATTGCAGAAAAGTTACCATGAATGGCTTTGTCATCCCAAGTTTGATGAGTTGAAAAGGAACTGGTCTCATTAGAATTGCTGGCAACCATGGAGTAATTAGAAATACCAAAGTAGATGTAAAATGTGTTGTTGTTAATCAGAAGCACTTGGAATTAGAAAATCAGTGGAAGCTGTTTCACAGCCCATGAAGAAGAGTAGAAGAATAGATGCTGATGGAACAGAGGATGTTACCGTAAGTAATAAGAGGAAAATTTTCCACAAAGAAGATGGAGGAGAATGAGAGGAGGAAGCGAAAATGGAGACTTTCTTTGCTCTGGTGAGAAGCATGCGTGAGACACGTACTGGGGGAGAAAAGGAGGAATGGGGAAACAGGAGGTGGGGAAGAGGGAGTGATTTTCTGGCGGTTTTACACTGCCAGAAAGAAATTATTCGACACCTAGGAGAGAGAAAATGTGACATGTCATTACCTTACATACGCCAATTGAGGGGAGGGACCATTTGCAAAAAAAAAAATTTTGGGAGGACCACTTAAAAACGAAAAATTTTAGAGGGACCAAAAGCAAAACTCGGGTATTTTACAGGGACCAAAAAGATATTTTACCCTAAAAATTAAAAATTTTAAAGTATTAAATAAATTATTTTTAGTTAATCCCTCTGGTCTCAAATATAAGCAAAAAAAAACTAACTCACGCTAATTAAGAAATGTTAGTTAACTTCATTAAATTTTCTTGATGTCATCTAAAAATGAATTGTATTCTCTAAATTGCCCTTCATAGGAGACTCCAATTTTATTGAAACTTGTTCCAAGTGAAAACACTATCTCTACATGGTTCATTAAATAGGGTCATTGGATAGAACAATTTGAATTTAAGTAAAGGATATTTTAGTCCGAGGTCATTAAATAAGGCAAAGTTAGTTGAAATTTGCTTATATTTTAGAACAACACAAGTGAATTTTTTTTTGCTTATATTTGAGACCGGAGGGATTATCTCAATATCTATTAAAAATCCCACCAAATGTAAATGTTGATTATTTCTCTAGAATATTTATCATGGGTGTTTATAGGGTGTTTCACCTCACGAGTGTAACACCAGTGTTCACCCTTTTAACCTGTTAGAATTGGTTTTGTTAACTACTGGTTAAAAATAAGATAATTTTTAAAATTACAAACATTATAAGAAAATTGTGGTTTATATAGCGACGACCAAAAGCCGTCGCTACATGCCAAAAGTCGTTGCTATAATCCACTTTGCGACGGCCTCATGGACATCGCTAAAATGCTTGTCGTTAATACAGTAACGACGAGCAAAATAAGTCATCGCTACATACAGTCTGTCAGACTGTCGCTTAAGTCCTCGCTAAGCTAAAGGTCGTCGCTAAGTGAAGGGATCAATGACCGTCGCTCAGTCATCACAACCTAGCGACGGCCACAACCATCGCTATTGATAAAAATATTTTTTTAAAATTAAGTTTATTATTATTATTTATTTTATTTTAATATTTGTTAATTTTAAAATTACAAAGAAAAATACTAAATACAATATAAAAACACCGATAGAGGAAAATATATATATATATATATATATATATATATATATAAAGTATATATACAAAGAATGTTCAAACATAACAATAAATGTATAAAACACATAATAAAATATAAAAATCATGGGTGGCGGCGATGACGCTGCTGTGGGGGGCGACGACCCTTATCCTTATCCTCACTCAATGGCTGGTCATCCAGGTGGCCATCGTAGTGCGGGTGCGGCTGAGCCTGAGCTTGACTGAAGCTGGTAGAGCCACCTACACTTTGGGTCTCCAACAACATTTGCATCTGTTGTCGGAGGCATGTGAAGTCCTCCTCCAACCGTGCAACGTTGTCTTCAGCTCGGGTGGCCTTCAAGTTGGCTTCAAGTATCTCCTATCTCAGCGCCTCCTCAGCTATGATTTTTTTAAAAGTTGACAAAAAAAGTGTTTCCTAAAGTAAAATTTGTTGTAGTGGAATATCTTGTGATCATATTTTAATATTTTGTACAAGACCACATATGCTATGAGACAATCTTATTCGAGCTCGGATAAAATCTCTTATCTCTATGGGCGACAAAGTTTTTCCTCCCAGTATTTAAAACAACCTATTTTTATTTGTGACTTATTTTAAGAAAATTTAGTCATATGTAAAGTTTTTGCACAAGTTGGTGTGTATAGTCGTGGTTGTGAAATTATTTATTAGAAGGAATCGAATAGTCATAGATAGAGTAGGGCGATAGGTTCCATGTCCACATGAACATGCTACATGGGAAGTGAGTGGGATTCATTAAATCAAAATCAAAACGGCAAAAACTCATCAGATGTAGACAACAACAAACAACGCACACGTAACCATCATTCTGAACTGAAGCAATGAGTATGTGGTTCTGTGTTGTTTCATTCAGCTTCTCCCTCCTAACTAAATATTCCTTTCTCTTTGGTGCTTTATTTTCCTTCTGCAGTTCTATCAATTATCACACTGCTTAAGACTTTGCCACATGCACCAATACCAGACAAATTCTCTTTTTATCATTACCGTTTATTTGGCTTTATAATTTTTCATATTAAATGTGGGACACTGTAATGGCCCGAGTCGAGGTGTTACCAAATTTTAAAAAACAAATTGTTAATTGAATAGTTAGGACTTAAAAAGTCAAGTACCCGTTAAATTATTTCATACTTAATTTTCTAAAGATTTTCTAGCTAGTGATATAAATTACAAATGAAATTCAAAGATTCTTCACACATTAACAATTGAAACTTTCTGATATGTGTATGGTAGTTGATTGTTCAATACCAACCATTGATAATGTGTTTGGTTTACACCGAATCCAAATACACATTTAGAAGTTATTATAAGTAGTGTTAGCCTAAATACACGTTTGAATTGTGATTTTGATGAAACCAAACACACAATTAAGTATTATAAAAATAGATAGGTAGTGCAATCGAACTGCATGGTAGGTAGAGGAAGGCTCAGTA
This sequence comes from Sesbania bispinosa, assembly GCA_026901365.1. Lineage (NCBI taxonomy): Eukaryota > Viridiplantae > Streptophyta > Magnoliopsida > Fabales > Fabaceae > Sesbania > Sesbania bispinosa. The sequence goes on from QLOH01000269.1 coordinate 832,273, forward strand.
GACATAGCAAGTTGGCAGTATACGGTGAATAAATGAGGTACACCAATTCATAGTCATAGCATCTTCATAAATAAGAAAAGGAAAAAAGGGGAGACATGACAGGATAACAAAGCCCTTTTTATTTTTTTAAAGTTTTATATGGTAAATAATTAAAATATGCTTTTATTATTTTCATTTTTATTTACACAACACTTTAAAAACGGATCATAAAGTAAAATAAGTTGTCTTTTTTTTTTTGAAAAACAAGAAATGAAAACCAAATAAACCCTTTGACTCTCTTGTGTCTCCTGTTCCACCTATTTTTCTCCTTATTCTCTTTTTTTTTCATCCCATCTCTATTTTTTTCTTTTTTATTCATATCTCTTTCATCATAAAGGTATATTGTAATAAGTACTAATTGTCTAAAATATCCTTTATTTCACATATTATAATAATAATAATAATAATAATAATAATAATAATAATAATAAATTACATTTTTTTAAAATATATATTTTTATCAAAAGAATATTATCATATTTCATTTTTACTTAAGGATACTTATATCATTTTACAAACATGCTATTTTCTTTCCTTTCATCTTCTCTCAAACCAAATAACCTAAAAATCATCTCAATTTTCACTTTCTTTTCACGTTGCTTTCACAACCAAAGTGTAAATCCAAATTAAGAGCCTTATTTAGCAAAATTATGGGCATTTTATTTAAAAAAATTAAACTAAAAAGCGTAATTATCACTTTTTGGTTTTTGGGTTAAAATATGGATTGAGACACTGAATGGGTGGTGAGGAACTTCATCCTCTATTCTGGTCTATTGTAATGCCATTAAATCAAAATACACTCTAGGTTACATGACATAACAAGAGATGAGGGTAAAGATAATATAACCAATTTTTTTTAAAATTAACCGCCAGTAAATCTAAATCATGACTTATAATTCTATTTCTCATCATGAAACATTTACACATTACTAGTGAGCAAGCCCTTCTTCCACAAAGATATTTAGCTAGGTCTTGTTTTATTCTTCACGCATATGCTTTGTGTTTTGCACAACCAATTTCTTCCAACTTCTTTCCCTATGTATCTGTTTGCAATCCGGAAACAAAATAATGAAACAAATTACAATCGCATATAAAATATGCATAACAATACTTAATAATAACTCCCCCATCTTCCAAAGGCAACATCAAATAACAGTACGATAAGGTTTCTCAATAGAGTATACTATATATTTGGGTCTACTTCTAGAGAGCTTGGAGGCAGATTTTGGATAATATGACATAAGATATAGCAACTAATAAAAAGTGGCAAGAAGCAAATCACAATTAATAATAAAAATAAACTTTAAAAATTTCACCAATTTATGGGGGGGGGGTCAAACCATGGCAGATCAAACAACTCTCAATGAAGAAAATACTTACCATAATTTTGGTGCACTTTGGTGAAGTTGTAAATGACTTTTATTAAGGAACCATATCTCATAACGTTCAATGGTCCCATATGCGTGTAATAAACATCAGTCATAATCTATTCAAAGAAAAAACAGGAAAAGGAAAAAAGATAAGTACAAAATTGAACTTCTTATACTTACATCACATACAACATATGCAATGCATGGAAGTTCACTTTAAAGGTCTAATTTTTCAGCAACAGAACTGTGGAGTAGCAAATCTTCCACAAACTACCCAAGATAGAACATATAACAAAATGTGAGAGAAACAGAAAGCAAATAAAGAAAAAGTAAATCAGATCCAATTATATTCACTGACCACTCAAAGGTTACAACTACTTTCGTTAATATGAACTTCTCTTCCAGCTTATCATGAACAAATATCCAAATTCATAAACCTAATGCAGAACGAAAACCCATGTAACAAAATTGTTACATGGGCTTCCTTTAGCTTCTACGCATAAACATTGTTGCACTTCATGAGAACAACCAAGCTGATTTTTTTTACAATAACAATAATAACTTACACAATCTCTGTATATCGAATTCTCCATGCAGGAAAACCAAGATGGCTCCTCACAGGTCCATAAACCAATAGAAGGTCAGGATCAGGGCCCTTGCTACCTGATGATAAGTGAAAATTAGTTGATAAATTAGAGTACTTTTTAGTTCACTTATCAAGGATAAAATGGTAATTTTGCCCCAGTTTAATCTCTTTTTATTAAATATTAGAGAAATTGTATTTATTAATCTGAGATTTGAATTTGATGCTATTTTGATAGAAATATTGCTGATTTTTGCAGGATATTGCAAAGATTTGATTTAAAGGATAAATAACATTAAATGAGGGAGATATCTGCAAGATTTGAGATTGATTGAAGACATTTAATAAAGATTTGAAGAAGATTTAAGGCAATTAATGAAGAGATCACTGTCAATCAATCAAGGATTCTGCAGACAAGCTTCCCAAATAAACCAAGATTGCTCAATAAATGCAAGGATTTTATCAAGAAAAGGGAAACAAGGAAAGACAAATATGCCAAAACCAGTCTCGGGGAGAGATCAAGATTAAAAAGAGAAAGTTGGAGCTGCAGGACGCTACCTGCGCTTCACCTGCGCTACAGCGCAGGGTGAAGCGCAAACTCTCTGGAAGTTGCGCTCCATCCTGCGCTGTAGCGCAGCCTAGAGCACAGGTCACGCTGATTTGATCCCTGTTGCCGTTTTTAGATAGATTTCTCCCCAAATTGATTTGTCTTTCCTTAGTCTATAAATAGGAACCTCTTATGCCAAATCCGGTGTGCACGATTATTGTAATTCAGTGATATTTCAGTGATAATGCACCAGAGCTAAGTTTAGAGTAGGACAGGAGGAGCGCTTCACAACGATTGAAGATGGTGACAGCATCTTCGGTGGTTTGTATGGCTACCTTGTGTAGTTAACTCTCCATTAGGATTAGATGTAATTGATTCTATCCCCAAGTGTATGTAAACTCTATATTATTATTTACTGAGCTCTCTGTCTATAATATTGGTAATCTTATTCTGTACTTAATCCCTGACTTCCGCGCTTGCGCCAGAGTTATAGGCTAGTTTCGACTAGGATTGAGGATGGGGGAGCCTAGACATAGGAAACCCAAACTCTGATTGAATAAGAGGACTCGGTACTCTGTGACCGACACATGAGCGTTACTAATGAGCGATGGGTAGTGACAGTACTCTAGCGAAGGGCGTTTACAGGATTAGGCCTTAGTATCGATAGCAAAGGATTAGTTGATTGTCAATCCAGGACCGACACATGGATGTATCCTGATGAGTGATGGGTAGTGTGAGTACTCTAATGAAGGTGCATCTACAAGATTAGGCCTCTTTTATCAATTAGTTCTTTTACAAACAGAATAAAAGAGAGCAAAATAAGCCGAGGGTAAGTTTGTCGCTTGGGAGAGCCCGCATGGATTATCTTTGAGTGTGGAGTGGCGCCTGGTAACTCGGGGTCATAAGCAATATAGTCTGTCTACAGTATTATAGAGTAAACCTAAAATAATAGATAGTTTTTACATGCACAAAGGGTGTGATGATATGAAGTCCAATCCTAATCCAAGTAAAGTGTCTCTAACTCTTCCTTTCTATTCCATTGATTATTTTACTATTTACAATTTTCGCAATAATACTCTTAAAACCATTGTTTTTTCCCTTCATAATTAGATCACGAGTCTACGTGAATTGACCGTTCCCTGTGGAAACGATATCTTTCTTACTATTATACTACTGGATTTTTGGTTCGCTTGCCAGAAACCCATCACCTGACAGTAAAACAAGATCATTGTTAGTGTGTAAGTGTTGTATTGCACAAGGAAATCAATTGTTCAAACTACTGGTAGGTTTAGCAAGCAAACATACCAACAATTTGAATTGCCTCATTCAAGCAATGCTTCAGAGGGATTTGGCCATCTGGTTCTCTACCCAAGTTATGTCGTTTCAATTTTTCGATGAAAAGCAAGTTAGTTGAATTGGCCACCGCCTCCTTCCCATCCACATAAGAAACAAATTCTAAAGTCAGGTGATCTGGAGCATGGTGTGTGACAGCTTCATTAACTTCCTGCACTAAGTTAAAGCTAGATCAGATGAAAAAAGTGATAAAACAGTGGGAGTTACTATTGAGTCGTGAAAGAGAAAGAAGAAATGTGGCTGTTGTATTACAGAGTTTGTTCTCTCCCTTTTCACCTCATCTTTAGAGAGAATATTCACATTGGCTCAAAGGAACTTTTTCATGCTTTTTTTTTGTCACTCCTATAAAAGACCTACCATCCAAATATGTAAAAACTAAAAATAACTTTCAAGCCTTATTTTCTCTCCCATGTTTTCCTCTCCCCCAAAATCTTGAGTCTAGGCTCTAGACTCAAGAGTTGATACATCTACAAATACTATAGTTAGGTCCCATCGGTTATGAAATTTTTAAGACACAAGGGCAATTGGGAATAAGACAAAATATTCAACAAATTTCAGGTGTAAAATCAATTTAACTCAATCTAGGACACATCATCTCTCGTTATCTAAATAAAGGTTCGTTTATATCCTTCCCCATCCCCCTATATATACATAGGATGATAGGAAAATAATCAGTCAAAATGAAACAAGGCGAAGGTGGGAAATACCCAAACTGTGTGAAACATGGCAAACATGCAAGATGCACTGCTTGGTCAAAAGCAGGTTAATATCATTAACCAGGAGAGAAATTTATTATTTTACTAAGAAAGAGGCAATCTGTTGGGGTAAAAATTATATGATACCGCTATGGGTTTTGCATTCTTCAGTTTTTGAAATATGGCTTCCTTAGACTTCTTTGACACTCCTATAATGTAGAGTTCAAGGAAAACATTATAGTATAGCCTAAGTAAAAGAAATGTTACATTTTGCCATCACCGATTCTCCAAACCTTTCATACCATTCATGTCATAGAGGCATACATTTTTTACACCAATAGAGTCCAGCCACTGCAAAAGTTTAACAACTTTTGAAGTCTGATGAGCATCTTCACTTTCTATGACAATGGCGAGATACGGAAGCTTTCCTAAATGAAGAGACCTGTATTTATTCAATATTCCATTAGAGACTAAATAGCTTTCTAACAAATTGCCCATCGCTTGTATGGAGCACCATATGCTGAAAATTATTTGCAGAAAGTACCATAGTAGTTGAAACCCAGGATTTCCAATCTGTACAAGCGTTAAAACCCATAAAGAATGAAGTTATATATTTTAGATAGAATGGGAAAGTACGTGCGCTGCATAGACCAATTTAACGACCATTTATGTTAAAGGCCATTGTGTTGAACAATCATTGGACAAAACATAAAGCATTGTTAACATACATTATGTCATAAGCATACTTATTTAGTATTACAAATTTTTCCGTACATATTTAAATAACCAGTTTCTTTAAGACGGATGAGGACTACAAATCTATTAAATTTCATTATGTAGATAGGTTTCTTGTTTTTTTTCCATCTTATACACTTGTTTTGGTTTAATATTTTTTTCTTCAAATCTTTATGCTAGGATTTCCGTGCTTGGAGCCTTTAAAGCCAACATTGCTGGAGTTTAAAGATGTTTATATGACAGTGTGATATTTGAAGGAGATGAATTTCTTGAAATTCAAGCACAAGATCTCCAATTTCTTTTAAAGAATTACTCATGAACCCAAATAAAGAACATGAAATTAAAGGACATAAAAAATTGAACAAACACTTACCGCAACAATATAGTGAAACAACTTATGAGCTCCATCTCTACAATTCATGATCCTAAAAGTATGAAAACATCAAATGCATTAATTTCTTGATCGAAAAGTCCTGGAACCGATCTTTGTAGAGGAACAACATAGTGTGCTAGGTTTTCTTAAGTCGAATTGAAGAGAAATCATTTTGAAGAGTTAGATTAAGCATAAGACAGAACTGAAAAGGAAAAAGTGGTTTCATTACCTGCTTTTGACGTATTGCAATGCAATGAACACCATGCAAAAATAGTAGCAACACGAGAGATGCAGTTATTACGATCTGTTTCTACTACACACCCAACACCTCACCTTCTCCGCTTCTATTTTCTCACGTAGGATATATGATCATACCCCAGGGCATAGTAGTCTTTTAATGATCTTAGACTCGTGTTATGTCCAGGGAAAAATAATAACTGAATATTATCTTACTTTTCATTATATTTTAATTATTTTTCCATCTTTCACTTTGTAATAGTTTCATGAAAAAAATCATTTTCTTCTTATACATATTTATTGTTATGATTTAGATGTTAATATTCTATGATGTAAAAATTATCTGTTTGTAAAAAAATAAAAGCACGAATTGAGTGTGATGTGAGCGTGATATGATGAAAGCACGAATATAGTGTGAATGTGAGAGGGTTAAACTCGTGAATGTGTGATATGACGAAAGCACGAATATAGCGTGAATGTGAGAGTGTTGATCTCGTGAATGCGGCAGTAGTAATGATCTCGTGAATGGGTAGCATATGCATGTGCCAAATCTGAAAATAATTTATTTAAATAAATTATATATATATATCTCAAAAGGGTAATGAATAAAATAGAGAAATAATGAAAATATATTTTAGACAATCTATAAGTCATAAAATTAATTTAATGTCAAAATGTATAATTAAGAATATATTCTTAAAGCATTAAGGAAAGTTAGCAAAAGTAAACATCATGAATTTTGTTTGGTGGTTTGAGTTACACAGATTTGATTTTTTTAAAAATAATTCAGCATGGCCACACAATTCGTATTCATAAATAAGGAAAGGAAAAAAAGGGGATACATGACAAGATAACAAAGCACTTTTTATTTTTAAAGTTTTATATAATAAATAATGAAAATATGTTTTTATTATTTTCACTATTTTTAAACAACACTTTAAAAACAGATCATAAAGAAAAATTAGTTGTCTTTTTTTTGGAAAACAAGAAATGAAAACCAAATAAACCCTTTGACTCTCTTGTATCATCTGTTCCACCTATTTTTCTCCTTATTCTCTTATTTTTTTCATCCCATCTCTATTTTCTTCTTTTTTATTCGTATCTCTTTCATCATAAAGGTATATTGTAATATGTACTAACTGTCTAAAATATCCTTTATTTCACATATAATAATAATAAAAATAATAACTAATTACATTTTTTAAATAATTATTTTATCAAAATATTATTATCTTATTTCATTTTTACTTAAGGATACTTGTATCATTTTACAAACATGCTATTTTCTTTCCTTTCATCTTCTCTAAAACCAAATAAGCTAAAAAATCATCTCAATTTTCACTTGCTTTTCACGTTGCTTTCACAATCAAAATATAAATCCAAATTAAGAGCCTTATTTAGAAAAATTATGGGCATTTTATTTAAAAAATGTAAAACTAAAAAGCGTAATTACCCCATTTTGGTTTTTGGGTTAAAGTATGGATTGAGACACTGAATGGGTGGTGAGGAACTTCATCCTCTATTCCGGTCTATTGTAGTGCCATTAAATCAAAATACACTCTAAGTTACAAGATATAACAAGGGATGAGGGTAAAGATAATATAACCAATTTTTTTTTTTAAAATAACCGCCAGTAAATCTGAATCATGACCCATAATTCTATTTCTCATCGTGAAACATTTACTTATTACTAGTGAGCAAACCCTTCTTCCACAAAGATATTTAGCTAGGTCTTGTTCTATTCTTCACGCATATGTTTTGTGTTTTGCATAGCCAATTACTTCCAACTTCTTTCCCTATGTACCTGTTTGCAATCCGCAAACAAAATAATGAAAACAAATTACAATCGCATATAAAATATGCATAACAATACTTAATAATAACTGTAATGTCTTAATTTCTTAATTCAATAATAATTTCTGTTAGAAACACTTTTCCCGAATTTATGAAATTATTTCGCGTCATTTCAAGTATCGTTAAACAAATCACACAATTGCTTATGCAATCCAACGTTTGCTTAAGCTTCCGCACATCATACATAATTACTCTCAATATATATATATATAAAGGTCTACTTATGATTGTGGGAAGAGAAAGAAAACAAATGTGGCTGCTGTATTATAGAGTTTGTTCTCTCCCTTTGCACTTCACCTTATCTTTAGAGAGAACTTTCACATTGGCTCAAAGGAACTTTTTCATGCTTATTTAAGACCTACCATCCAAATATGTAAAAACTAAAAATCACTTTCTAGCCTTATTTTCTCTCCCATGTTTTCCTTTCGCCCATTTTTACTATATCATATCAATGCATGAAGTCTAGAGTCTAGAGCCTAGACTCAAGATTTGAAAGGCATTTAGCAAATAACATATCAACAAAAACATGTACCATATCCTCATCAATAATTTTAAGGGATGATACATCCACAAATACTATAGTTAGGTCCCATTGGTTATGAAATTTTTAAGACACAAGGGCAATTGGGAATGAGACAAAATATTCAACAAATTTCAGGTGTAAAATCAATTTATCTCAATCTAGGACACATCATCTCTCGTTATCTAAATAAAGGTTTGTTTATATGCTTCCCCATCCCCCATATATGCATAGCATGATAGGAAAAAAAATCAGTCAAAATGAAACAAGGCGAAGGTGGGAAATACCCAAACTGTGTCAAACATGACAAACATGCAAGATGAACTGCTTGGTCAAAAGCAGCTTAATATCATTAACCAGGAGAGAAATTTATTAATATACTAAGAAAGAGGCAATCTGTTGGGGAAAATATTATATGGTACCTCTATGGGTTTTGCATTCTTCTGTTTTTGAAATATGGCTTTCTTATGTAGATAGGTTTCTTGTTTTTTTCCATCTTATACTCTTGTTTTGGTTTAATATTGTTTTTGCAAATCTTTATGCTAGGATTTCCGTGCTTGGAGCCTTTGAAGTCAACATTGTTGGAGTTTAAAGATGTTTATATGACAGTGTGATATTTGAAGGAGATGAATTCCTTCAAATATAAGCACAAGATCTCCAATTTCTTGCAAAGAATTACTCATTAACCCAAATAAAGAACATGAAATTAAAAGACATAAAAATTGAACAAACACTTACAGCAACAATATAGTGAAACAACTTCTGGGCTCCATCTCTACAATTCATGATCCTAAAAGTATGAAAACATCAAATGCATTAATTTCTTAATCGAAAAGTCCTGTAACCGATCTTTGTAGAGGAACAACATAGTGTCCTAGGTTTTCTTAAGTCGAATTGAAGAGAAATCATTTTGAAGAGTTAGATTGGGCATAAAACAGAACTGAAGAGGAAAAAGTGGTTCCATTACCTGCTTTTGACGTATTGCAATGCAATGAACACCACACAAAATAGTAGCAACACGAGAGAGGCGGTTATTACGATATGTTTCTACTACACTCCCAACACCTCACCTTCTCCGCTTCTATTTTCTCACGTAGGATATATGATCATACCCCGGGGCATAATTGTCTTTTAATGATCCTAGACTCGTGTTATGCCCAGGGAAAAATAATAACTGAATATTATCTTACTTTTTATTATATTTTAATTATTTTTGCATCTTTCACTTTGTAATAGTTTCATGAAAAATATCATTTTCTTCTTATACATATTTATTGTTATGATTTAGATGTTAATATTCTTTGATGTAAAAATTATCTCCTTGACTCCTTGTAAAAAAATAAAAGAACGAATTGAGCGTGATATGAGCGTGATATGATGTGTGAATGTTAGAGTGTTGATCTCGTGAATGTGTGATATGACGAAAGCATGAATATAGCGTGAATGTGAGAGTGTTGATCTCGTAAATGCGACAGTAGTAATGATCTCGTGAATGGGTAGCATATGCATGTGCCAAATCTGAAAATAATTTATTTAAATAAATTATACATATATACATATATATCTCAAAAGGGTAATGAATAAAATAGAGAAATAATGAAAATATATTTTAGACAATCTATAAGTCATAAAATTAATTTAATGTCAAAATGTATAATTAAGAATATATTCTTAAAGCATTAAGGAAAGTTAGCAAAAGTAAACATCATGAATTTTGTTTGGTGGTTTGAGTTACACAGATTTGATTTTTTTAAAAATAATTCAGCATGGCCACACAATTCGTATTCATAAATAAGGAAAGGAAAAAAGGGGATACATGACAAGATAACAAAGCACTTTTTATTTTTAAAGTTTTATGTAGTAAATAATGAAAATATGTTTTTATTATTTTCACTATTTTTACACAACACTTTAAAAACAGATCATAAAGAAAAATTAGTTGTCTTTTTTTTGGAAAACAAGAAATGAAAACCAAATAAATCCTTTGACTCTCTTGTATCACCCGTTCCACCTATTTTTCTCCTTATTCTCTTATTTTTTTCATCCCATCTCTATTTTTTTCTTTTTTATTCGTATCTCTTTCATCATAAAGGTATATTGTAATATGTACTAACTGTCTAAAATATCCTTTATTTCACATATAATAATAATAATAATAATAATATAAATAATAATAATAATAATAATAACAACAACAACAAATTGCATTTTTTTAAATATTTATTTTTATCAAAAGATTATTATCATATTTCATTTTTACTTAAGGATACTTATATCATTTTACAAACATGCTATTTTCTTTCCTTTCATCTTCTCTCAAATCAAATAAGCTAAAAAATCATCTCAATTTTCACTTTCTTTTTTTGACGTTGTATTCACAATCAAAATGTAAATCCAAATTAAGAGCCTTATTTAGCAAAATTATGAGCATTTTATTTAAAAAATTTAAAACTAAAAAGCTTAATTACCACCTTTTGGTTTTTGGGTTAAAGTATGGATTGAGACACTGAATCGGTGGTGAGGAACTTCATCCTCTATTCCGGTCTATTGTAGTGCCATTAAATCGAAATACACTCTAAGTTACAAGACATAACAAGGGATGAGGGTAAAGATAATATAACCAATTTTTTTTAAAATTAACCACCAGTAAATCTAAATCATGACTCATAATTCTATTTCTCATCATGAAACATTTACACATTACTAGTGAGCAAGCCCTTCTTCCACCAAGATATTTAGCTAGGTCTTGTTCTATTCTTCACGCATATGCTTTGTGTTTTGCACCGCCAATTACTTCCAACTTCTTTCCCAATGTATCTCTTTGCAATCCGGAAACAAAATAATGAAAATAAATTACAATCGCATATAAAATATGCATAACAATACTTAATAATAACTGTAATGTCCTAATTACTTAATTCAAGAATAATGTCCGTTGGAAACATTATTCCCGAATTTCTGATATTATTCCGCGTCATTTAAAGTATCGTTAAACAAATCACACAATTGCTTAGACAATCCAACGTTTGCTTAATCTTCCACACATCATACATCGTTACTCTCAATACAACCCTTGGTACAGATAACTAGGGAATGAACCAACACTTAGAGTGTTATGGTTCACAAGACTCTTACCCGAAATCCGGCAGAGTCTCCCAAAAAAACTGGACGTTTACTGAATTTCTTCTGAACCTGAAACCCAGGAAAGTCCACCAACACAATTCATAATAGTATACATACAATATCCCCTACAGCCGAGCCTCCATGGCCAATCTAAAATATTTACATGAATACATCCAAAACCATATATATACATATATATACAATTACAATTTGGTTTCTTAAAACATGATAACATCCATCCCCTAGCATTCATATCCTAAGAACAACTCCATAACCCACAATGTATACACAAATACAAGGCCTGATTATCCTACATCTGTTGAGTCCTCAACTCTATCACCAAGAACCAGGGCGGCAACCTGCATAACTAAAATATGATTTCCACATCGTGGGATGAGACAACGTCCCAGTGAGTGTGATAACAGTGTGTGCAGTATGGGGAGTCAGACACAAAGAGAATTAACACATAACACATGCAGTCCATAATTTTATTTAGAATATGTATAACTAGGGGTGAATAGGCATACTCAACAATCTCTTATGCACATGCCATTGCTATGAAATAATGCAACATGGTTGTGACGTGTTTTTACCCGACACCCGGGATCTTTTCACTATCTGTGACTGTGATTGAGCGCTCGACCATGTGACCAAGGACCGTCGTCCAGGGCCACCTATGATTAAGTTTTATTAAACATGCATGGATCATGACTTGGTTTATTTTTAGGGTGAGGATCCCCCATCTTCCCCTTGGCCGAGAGGTTGATGAGTTCACCTCGTCTTTCTTAATCGTGAGTGCCCGAAGGCCTGTGATGGTCCGAAGACCCTGTGATAGCCCTATGGCTCCATAATAGCCCGAAGGCACTATGATGGTCCAAGGACCCTTGCAATATGTTCAATGATGGCCAAAGGCCCATGAATACTCATGAATACAATCAATAGCTCAATGGTGCAAGAATACCCAAATCCACTACCTTAGGGTTTGGAATACAAGCTCATATGACCAATCAATACAATAATCCACCCTAGGTATATCTAAATCAACTATAATCAACAATAATATCAAGGGGAGAAAGAATAGGGAACATACAATGGAATAACAAGCAAGAATCCAAGTGAGTGAGAACCACACTCACCTCAAGTGGAGAAACAATGGAAGAGGAGGAGGAAGATGATGGAGACCCAAGCTAGGAGATGGTGGAAGGTTGCCTCTACCCAAGCTTTCTCCTCCTTTCTCACTCTTCCTCTCTCTAGAAATATCTCTCCTCTCTCTAAGCTGAAGGAATAAGGAAGGAAATGGGGGAGAAACCCCCAAATCTGTGTTTTTAAAGAACCAGATGCGTTCCTGCTCTCAGTGCAGCTGGAGCACGGGTTTCCTCAATTCCTCTCTGTTTTCTGCGCTCAGCACAACTGGAGCGCAAGAAAACGAATTGGAATTCGTCTATTTCTCGACAGCTTTCTCTCCTGAGCAAGAATACGTCTATTTAGGGTGCAAACGAGCTCAGAATACTATCATATAACATACCAAACCGAAGCCCCGAATCTTAGCTTTCTAATACAAGTCGAATCACCTCAATTGGACATCTACAACTCTAGATATTCACAATTTAGTGCACCAAGGTCATTAGGCTTAAAGCCCGGAATTAAGCAACAACCTTGGTTTTTGCCCCTTTTTTATTCCAATTCAATTCTCTCCTTTTTAAACCTAATTTCTCTCCACGAAAACCTCCTTCTAACTTAGTTCTTCTCATCCAAACCTTTCCCCACTCTAATTCTTGATAAATCAATTCCCTTGACCACAAAGCTCATTCTTTCACACTTAATGGCTAAGATCTCAGGTGTAGCTCTTCTCCTTAACTCTTTCTCCTGACCCCTCCTTTCAACTGAATTCTTCTCTACCCAACCTCATTTCTTTACCCTTAACCACTATATTCCCTCTGACTCAGGGTGTGATTCCTTCTAGATTCGACCTACAGTTGATTGACTTAACTCTCGGTCCCTCTTTTAAACTCTTTTAAAACTCATGGTTCCTAACGGATTCCCTAATTTCTTGTCTGAAATTACAGTTAACCTCCGAATTCTCATCCTGCATCTAACTTCCCTCTCTTGGCTGGGCTCACCACCTAAGGCTCCTCTTATGTTTCCTAGGTTCCAATTTCCAGGATGTTACAATAACTCTCCCTATATTCCAAAGGCAACATCAAATAACAACACAAAAAGGTTTTTCAATTGAGTATACTATATATTTGTGTCTACTTCTAGAGAGCTGGGAGGCAGATTTTGGATAATATGACATAAGATATAGCAACCAATAAAAAGAGGCAAGAAGCAAAACACAATTAATAATAAAAATAAACTTTAAAAAATTCACCAATTTATGGAGGGGCCAAACCATGGCAGATCAAACAACTCTCAGTGAAGAAAATACTTACCATAATTTTGGTGCACTTTGGTGAAGTTGTAAATGACTTTTATTAAGGAATCATATCTCATTGCGTTCAATGGTCCCATATGCCTGTAATAAACATCAGTTATAATCTATTCAAAGAAAAAACAGGAAAAGGAAAAAAGATATGTACAAAATGGAACTTCTTATACTTACATCACATACAACATATGCAATGCATGGAAGTTCATTTTAAAGGTCTAATTTTTCAGCAGCAGAACTGTGGAGTAGCAAATCTTCCACAGACTACCCAAGATAGAGCATATAACAAAATGTGAGAGAAAAAGAAAGCAAATAAAGAAAAAGTAAATCAGATCCAATTATATTCACTGTTGAATTGAAACTTAATATCGCATAAACCAATCTATATATAAAACTTCATATATTAATTCAAAATTATTTAATACACTATCAATGTTAAAATTAATGTTATATATATGGATTTAATTGATATACATTATTATTGTAAATAAATTTTACACAGACATCTAATGGTGTACGTGTCGTCACATCATTTAATGAATGTGACTAGGGGTATTCGCGGATTGGATTGGATCAGTTTTGAGGAAAAATCATTCAATCCAATAATTTTGATTTTCTCATTTAATCATCCAATCGATTTTTTTTTTAAATTCAATCCAATTTTAATCGGTTTGGATTGGATTGGATTGGGTTTTGGTTTCTCAAATAAACTAAAAAAATGAAGTTATGAAAGCAAAATTATAACATCGTTACTAGTTTCCAAAATCTTTAATCATTTGCAAATTTAAAGCCAAAAAATTATGTTTTGCCAAATTGTTAATGTTTCTTGAACAAATAAGTTATAACTTTAAATACTTAATTCGATATGAGAGTCTATCCCAGTTATCTTATCATATTCTATAACATACAAATTACTTGATGACTTCCAATCCCATTATTGAATGTTATTCGTTAAATATAGTTGCCCAATAATATTTTTTTACACCATTACAAAAAATAATATCAATAATGATAATATATTATAATGTTTAGAAAACTTTGGATTGAGTTTGAATTGGATTGGTTCTCATAGGCAGATCCGAAATCCAATCCAATTAAAAATTTTAGTTTTTTGCGGTTTGCGATTTTTTTCGGATTGCGCTTATTTTGGTTTGCGGTTTCTTGGATCGGTTGTTGCGGTTCCAATTGGATTAAATTAAATTTTAACACTCCTAAATGTGACACTTCATGTATTATTAAATGCAATAAATGATGTAGTATCACATCATTGAATATCTGTGTAAAATTTATTTACACCGAAAATGTATATATATATATATATATATATATATACACATTATATTTGAAGTATATATAAAAAAAATAAGAATTATTTATTTTTCTATTTATTATATACTGTCAAAATTTTATGAAATTTAAAATATTAATAAGATATATAGTAAATTCATATTCTATCTAAAATAATCAATAATATAAAAGTTAGTATTAATTATATTGGTTAAAACTGTAAATTGAACTCTCCTGATAATACATTATTTATATATAGTATATATACCATTGTGATTGAATATAATGTCGACATATGTATAAAGTATGGATGATCTAGGTAGTCGCATTTTTTCTGTGAACGCTTGAGGGAGTCTGTAATTAATTTAATCAGCAACAATAAAAAATTAATTTAATCAACTTGTTAGATTCTGCAAGAAAGGCATTCTGTACACGCACAGGAATCCAGATTAATTAATTTGATGGCAGGTGTTACCAGGGTATGTTTGCAAGTTGAATTTTGGAGGGGAAGGGAGGGAAGGGAAGGGTTTATTGGAAGCCCTTCCCCCCTTTGTGTTTGTGAGTTTAAGTATTTTACAAAGTCTTTCCCTCCTCTTCTCCCCCTCCCTTCCCCCTCCAATCCTTTCCTTTCCCTCCTCTCTAAACTCACAAACACACCTATAATTGATTATCTGTGATAGATTAATAATCAGGTTGTAGATACTAGATACGGAAACCTCGTCTGAAAAATTATTGTTTTTTAATTCAATCTTTTTACATAAATATATATATGTAGATCTATCTGCAATGGCTTCCTACTCTTTAAACGATGCAATTTCACCATTGCATGCTTTAAACAACTTGAACTTCAGTAATTCTTAATTAAAGACGTACGTTTTGAACTAACTTCCCATACACAAACCACTTGTTCTTCAGGTTATAAACTATATATAATCTGTTTATAAGACTGAATACAATGAACCCACATTATTTTTTTCCCTGCCAGAGAGTAAGAACTAAGAACCATGTCAGGGGATAGTGTCTTTTCCCCTTTATCATGAGCTGCCGTTCATATCCAACTTGCTATATCCAAGCATATATAAAAATACAACCCCCCCCACGTAAAATCCAACTAATTCATTGATATAATATTCTTGAGTTTACCCAATTGATCATTGTTCATTGACATAAAAAAAACACAACTAGTGTGGAGAATTATTAGATCAGATGTAAATTATTAAGTAGAAAAACTTTGATAAGAAATAAATAAATAAAAATTATATAAAATAGTTTATAGTTCAGAAAAATATGTAAATCAATTTTGGTTGTGCCGGTGCATAGTTGTTTAAAAATCAAACCTCATTGTAAAATAAAAAAGCTCAAATTGTTTATAATCAAACACATAATTTGATGTACTATATTAAATTAATGGGTGAGAATCAAATTACTCTAAGAGTAATTCTTGGTAAAGTTACTCCCCTTAATAACTTTTTATAAATATTGATTTCTATTAATCTAATTGTTAAATTGAAAATTTACATTAAGTAGATTAAGTCTACAAAATTTCATAAAATTTAAAAAATAATTTTGATATTTCATAAAAAAACTTGAATTTAACGTGTAATATATTTTTCAAAATATAAGTAAATCTTGACTATAAAATTATATATTTGTAAATGTTCAGTTTATCTAAAATTTGGTATGCAAATCCATCATATTAATATCACATTATTCAACTATTAGATTTGTGAGTGAAATTCATATTTTACTAAAAGTTATTAAATAGTAACTTTATCAAGAGTTGCTTCGGTAGGAATTTGGATTTGATGCAGTTGACTGCACTATAGTCAACAAATCTGGATCGTCCAATGGAGGTCGGATGGTCCAGAGGCCGGGATGATTAATAAATTCAATTGCACCATCTCGGCCTTTGGAGCGTACTCCGATCTCCATCGGACGGTCTGGAGACTGCAGCAAAAAATGACTGCAGGGGATCTCGGTCCCTCCGGTAGTAACTTGATCACCACACTTCATTAATAGACATAAATTAATGATGATATATTTTTTAATTAACATATTAATTTATTTTATAACTTTAAAATGATTTATATGCATATATATTTTATTTGATTTTAAATATTTTATTCATTAAATGTTTTTTAATTTTAAAGGCATAGTATTAATGCATGAATGTTTATGGAGATAGAAAAAATGTAAACAAATTTGACATATTTGAGAACCAAATTATACATTATTTCACTTTTAGGATAAAATAAATAAAGTGTGAATTTTAGAAATCAAATTATACATTTAATTACTCTAATTAATTCATTTTTTATTTAGTATAAATATGGCATATCCGAATTTAATAATTCTAGAATATGCTTTTAATATGAAGTAAGTTAAATTAGTAAATGTGTAGTAGTTAGCACTAAAAAGGCACCAAAAGGAGGTACCTTCTTGACCATCACGTAATAGGATCGATATATAATTAAGAAAGAAAAGTTTACCGTTATGTATAATTAATTAATTAATTTTTTTAATTAGAATAATATGTACATTTTATAATGATATAGTTTTTATAAACATTTATTTACACAATCATAGCGTTGGCTATATGTCGACGCAAACTTTATTAAATAGCGTCGGCTAGATAAACTTTTTATAATTTTTTTATTTAGCGTCGGAGCCGACGTTAAAGGCAAAAAAAAATTTGCGTCAGCCTTTGTAAAGTTAGTGTCGGTCTAACTGACGTTAATTTCTTGTTATTATTTCACTATGTATATAATATTTTGCACTATATGTTCAAGAAACAAAATTAGTGTAACAGCTGGTTGTGGGTTCGATCCTCATAATTGATAAGTCTGGGAAGAAAGAACTCTAAAAAAAAATGATTAGCTTCGACTGTGGCTAGTGGTGGAACTTCACGAATAAAATTGTGGGGGTCAAAGTTTAATGTACAAATTAAATCTTTTTTTTTTTTGGTAAAGGAAATGAATTAAGAAACAAAGCAGAATACAAAGAGCACCTCAATCTCTTCTTCTAGGGAAAAACTCTCCCCTAGAATCAGCTAGAACTAAGCTATTAAAGATCCCTGGTGAATCTAAAGTTACAATGGTCTGACTAGTAGCTCCCTTTCTTGCTAAGGCATCAACACATCTATTGCCTTCCCTATGAATAAAATCAAAACAGATGGACCAATCTCTACCCAATAATTCCTTAATCTTATTAATAAAGACAATATGAAGGTGATGATCATCAACTGACCTTGTACAGAGAGTCCAGGCAATATAAGAATCAGTCCAAAGCTTGACGTGTCTATATCCCTCATTCCAAGCAAAATTCAAACCATTGTAAGTGTATTACATGTGTTTTAATAAAATAAATAGGTTTTTTTTAACATATAGCTTACCAAATCTTTTAACCAAATTATAAGTGTTTGATAAACAACTTATTTTAGTAACTTATAATGAGCTCGTTTATTTAAAATTATTTCTTAAAAGAATCACTTCTTTTTTTTTAAAAAAAATCACTTATAAGAATTTTTAAAATGTTTGTGTATACTTTTTTTAAGAAGCATAATAAGAAAATAATCAATTTTCTGTTTTTTTAAGAAGCAACTCAGAGTTGCTTCTTGAAAAAACAGTTAAAATAGAAGAGAGAAAAAACTTTTTAACAATGTGAAAGCATTTATTTAACAATGTGAAACATTTATTGTGGCAAACAAAGTGTTTTTTTATGATCATAGCTAAACGAAAATTTAATTTTGATTATACAATAATCTCTAAAATAAAATCAATTTTTTAAACAATTTAAAAACATACTTTTTTTAAGCACAAACAAACTGACCCAATATCTTTTCAAACGCTACTTCAAGTAGCATTTATGCTTATAAATTATAATTTTTTTTATCCTTAAAATTGTAATAAATATTTATTTGAATCCCTTTAAATTTTTTTAAAAAACCCTCCTAACATTTTTCAATTTATACGCACTACATGAAAAAATAACTTTAGGCTTAGTCTACAAAATAAAATAATTAAAATTAAAAATAATGTAATTAAAATAATTCATCTTTAATAAATCTAAAATTATAATTACCCAAAATATTATTTATATATTAAATAAAATTTGAATTTATATAAAAATATAATATAAATATGCCATTTTATATTTATCAATTACTTAAACTAAATACTTTGAATTCAATAAGTTCGACTAAAAATTAATATTTCACCCACAAATTAACTTTTCTTCTTTAGCTTATCAACTATTTTTTTCAAGCTATTTTTTCTAAATACAACCTCTATATCTAAATCGAAAGTGCAATATTAACATAAGGTTGATCATAAACATAATATTTAAATAGATAAAATTACCCATAATAGAATATGTTTTGCAGAATAACTTTAAAAATTACCTGAGAATAATATAAAAAATCTTTTAATTGACTGTTAAAATATAAATAATATTTTAACTTTAATTTTTCACACTACACTTTCTCATATTTCCCTTCATATTTTCTTTCTCTCTTTCTCTTCTTATTTCTTATCATATCAATTATCACATGTTTCATTTTCTCTATATTTTCTTTCTTCTTTTATTTATTTTTTCTCCTCTCTACAAATTATTTTTATCCATAATTTATAATAATTATATAAATATGTATGTATAAAAAATTTATTTTGGAAAAGCTTGGGGGAGCCATGGCTCCCCCGTCATAAGAAAGGTCCGCCACTAATTGTGACGACCATGAAATTGGTGTCGGCTATTTGCGACTGCTGGTGGACCATAACTAATTATGAAATAGCGACGATTTTTCTTCTGTAGCGGTGACTTTTTTTGTCATTGTTAAAAACCGATTTGCTTGTAGTGATTCTATTAATAAGTCAATGTTTTTATTTTAAATGTTTGTACTTTATATTTTTTATTTTCTATTTTTTAAAAAGAAGTATAATTAATATTCATGGAATACTTACCAAATCAATTAGTTATATAATTAGGATTCATCACCATCTTTCCAAAATTTTAATAAATACGTGCTCGATGAACATTTATACATTTATAATGTAAAGCACCCTTCACATTTATGAGATGTCTTACCCTGATGTTTATTTGTCAATCACTCAATGGACCTCACCTTTACAATTTATGATCAAAGTGTGGGTATTATAAATTAATTGAAGCAGAAGCACTACAGATCAATACGAAGGGAGAAAAGTTATGGTCAAGGAGAAGAAATCTGGTAAGAATGCAATAAATATTGTCGGAGAAATTCAATCAATGAAATGAATTGTTCATCAATAGTATAATAAATATCCTAAAGTGAAGTATTTATTGTTAAAAATGTTATTCATTCCCACTATTTTACCCAACAATAGTTAATTACGGAAGCAGCTTTTTATTTTTTTTATTCTCTTTCTTTCATTTTTTTATTTCATAATTTTCTGGAATCGCCACTCATAATACGGCTTTATGTAATCAATAGTCTATCCACAGTTATGCCTAGGGGTAAAGGGAAAGTGCAACGAAACTAATAAAGCTAGCTATTAATCATACCCTAAACAATTATTTTAAATATAAACAGTTTCTTTCTTGGCAACTCTCAGGGGTCAGTTTCTTTTATAATTCTAAAGCAACAAGTCAACACAGTTTGGGAATTTCTCCTACCCATTGTGTATCCAATTAATCTTTTAAAATTAAGGATACACATTCCTCCATTGATATTCATATACTATATTTAGTAACGAATTTGTAACACAAAACAAAATTTAAAACAGGACGGCCCAACAACTGGACCCAAATATCAGGGATCCCATTTCTGAGTATTTTTCAATCAAACTCCGTCAAAACATTTTTTTCCTGTACAACTCGGTCAACTTTTAAATAAACTGAATAAATATAAAAAAATGATAGATTTTATTTTAATTTTTCAATTTTTATCTAATTATTGTTGTTATGAAGTATTTTGACTGAAATTCACAAAAAGAAAAAGTATTTTGACTGAACCAATAATCAAACCGGCAAATTCCAAAATCTTGTTCTACTTTCAGACTCAGACCAAAATCAAATTAACATAATTTACAAGAGTTCAATGATAATACAAAAACCTCACCCAAAGAAAATAGTCAAATTAATAAACCCAAGATCCTACATTTCTTCCTTTTCCTAAATAAAGATGAACAAAATCTAGAAAGTCTTAAAATCTAGATTCACAAGATCTTGCCCCCTAATCATGAAACCATTTCAATCAAGCAAACAAGGACTACTCATAATTAGGTGGGTGAGAAATTAAAAGAAAGTTCTAGATCATGGATTAAATACCTCTTCATCATAGATCATGATTGATTGATCTATTGGAACAAAGAAAAGATCAGAAACACAATCCACTGCTTATTCTTTGATTTGATCTGAGTTGCATCATAGTACAACTTTTTCTAATTCTAATTCATCAAAAGGAAACAGAGCCATGGTAGGAACATTGGAAGGGGAAAAAGCTAAGAAAAAGAGAAGAACCAAGATAAAAACAGGAACAAGAAGGAGCAACAGAGGAGGTGTGGCAGAGGAGGTAACACCACCGGAAGCACCAGAATGGACAAAGTGAGAAGAACCAAAACCATCATTGAGTACCTTAACATGCATGTACTTCTCTTGTTGTTCTCTTTCAGCTAGCTGCCACGTATACCATCAAACACTTGTGGTGTCTCCACCTATGTCATGAGGAAGCATCACAGCATCATATTGAGATCCAATTAACCTCGTACCACCCTGTCAGCTAGCTAGCCCACAGCTTGAGAAAACCCACATGAGATTCACAAATATATCCTCCTCCCTTGATTATCATATGAAATTAATGTATTGTTTAGGGATTGTTTGTCTTCTTCATCTTGATCCAAAAAGTGTGGCTAGTTATAGAAATTGTATAAATTGGTCAGGGGATATTGATAACTATGGTTGCTATGAAAAGGGGGGAAAAGTATGTGTAATCAAGTGTGAGTGTGTGTGTGTGTGAAGGAAAGAAAGAGAGAAGAGAAGGGGTGAAGGAAGGGGGTTAGCTAGAGAAGTGGGGGATATGGGAGGGATTTTTATTGGGATAGATAGATATGGACAAGAAATTGGGGGGGTCAAGTCATAGTCATTGTAAATGCCAAAAGGGGTCACTGTCCAAGATCAACAATGTCTTGGTTCAACCAACCCAAATGTATATTTTGATAAAATAACACTACTAATAGCTAACCATTCAATAAGCAGAGTCATTTTTATTACAGATTAACTTAGTTGTCCACCTTTCTCTTTCTTTTTGTCTTTCTTTTCTTTGCTTTTCTTTCCCTAAAATTTAAGCAGGACCCATCTGCCTAGCTTTTTGGATTTTAACAAGGAAACTGCTAGAAGGATCATATATATTACAATTAATACTCATTTTATTTATTCTATATATATATATATATATATGATGAGGGTTCAACTTACACCGGTGTAAGTTACACTAAGTATTACCCTGTTAATAACTACAAATCGAATGTGTTTTTTAGTAATCCAACCGTTGAATTATGTTTATTCATCATCATGATTATGTGTCAAATTTCGTAAAATTTGACAACAATAACTTAACAATCAAATTGTTAGGTTTTGCATATATTTCAAATGTATATATAACATTAATTTTGAGACATCTCAGTGACATATCAAATAATTTCGGATTAATGTAAAATTTATATGTATGATTTATATGATAATAACTATTAATCCAACGGTGGATTACATAATACAATGATCCATTAAAAATTATTCAACTGTGTAGTGTAAGTTACACCAAATCTTACACTATTGATAACTCTAGATTGAATTTGATTTTTATTAATCCAACCGTTATATTATATTTAATCATCATCTTGATTATATATATATATATATATATATAATATGTGTGTGTATATATAAAAGGTATGGGTGTAAAAAAGTGTTGTGAAAAAAAAAAGTATATATGATCATCATAACTTATTCAAAATTTGATGTTTTGATCTATATATGGTGCAAGTTTTGGTGATATTCTGAATAAGATTTGTGATTCTATGGCTGTATATAATTATTCATTCTCTTTGTGAATGATTCAAATGAAACTAATTCAAAACTTAAATGATTTCATTTAATATAAAATGTAAAAAAATATTTTCAATCAGTTAGAATATTTTATTTCAATAAACCAAAACCAATCCCACCCATAAAGACCCCTAGTAATTTAGGCTAATATGCCCACATATACTTGCAGCTGTACAAATTTTATATCAACAAGTTGGGTGGATTTCTCCGCAATTACAGCATCATATATATATGATATGAGGATAAGTTGTGGAAACAGAGGAACTTGACAACTAATATAAAAAATAGTAATGATGTTACGGTAAACATCATGTATTTTTTGCCATGTTCAATTGATTAGTGAATTGCATATACTTTACGTCAACAACTGGCATTAGTTTAAGAAAATGGAATAATCTCCCTAAAGTTCTCAAGTGCAACATTAAACTATGGTCAACATTTATTACGGACGGGCGGCTCCTCGTATTCTAAGAACAGGGGAGCAACAAAGTTATAATTAATAATACTCAATGAGATCATGCTTGAGCTTCAAGCCATTTGAATCTCAAAACAAATAAAACCTTTGAATTAAGTAATGCATGTGGATTAATACTAATATATATATGGGATCGACACGGCTAGTTAATTAATAAATTAAGAACAAAAGTTATCTTCATGCAGGCGCGCGGTGCGTTTAAATTAAACTTCAAACACCCTCGGTATCTTATAGACATTTCATATATATAAGAGAGAAATCCACTCATAACATGAAACAATACAAATTGGATAAAGTGCATTTACACTTACATCAAATAAAAACTATGATTGGTTGTCATGTGATTTCCAGTTTGTACGTGTGTTTCTGTGGGTTGTTAAGTTATAAACAAATTGGATATATTATATATATTGTACCACTTATATAACCATACATAGCCTTCCTCTTTTACTGTTTTACATTACATCAAAAGGCAACAAGTTGTTTATTCTTCTATACTCTTGGAATATTAATTGTGTATGGGTGTTCGAGAGAAGTGTTTGTGTTATAAATTTTTTTACATAGTGGTATTTTTTTTTATATGTCTTTAGACAACGTCCGTGATTTTTCTTCGGATTTGAAGTTTTTTCACGTTAATTCTTATGTTATGATTGTGTTTATTATTCATATCTATTTCGTCTATTTTTGACAAAAGTTTTTAAGGGAAAATGACGTTTTTTTTCCAACAGTGTATCAAAGCTTATGATACAATGGGCTTATGATACAATGGTTGCAGGTTTGTTTGATCTTCCACATGAGAAAAGATTGAATTATATTTGATTGTTCGGAAAAACATGATACTATCAAAGTGTTGCAATGTCAAGTTTTGCAAGTGATGTGATTCATGTTTGACATAGAAAAATTTAATGAAATAATCAATTTTGACTTGTGGAAAATAAGATGTGTTGATACGATCATGATTACACATGACATTGAAAGGGAAGATTTTAATGTGGACGACAAGAAATAAGAGGAACTAGATTTGAGAGCGGAAAGTGCACGTCAACTGTGTTTGGCTAATAACGTTCTTGCAATGCAGAAAATGTCAATAGTCAAATGACCTTGGGGAGAAACTTGAAGGGTTATACCAGGCAAAGAGCATCTCAAATCGATTGTTGTTGAAGGAGTGGTTTCACAATTTACGCATGAAGTAAATATGAAATCTCTCATTATCTTAGTACTCTCAATGGTATTGTCTCTAAGTTAAAAGCCATTGGAGTTAATCTTAATGAAAAGATAAAGAGTTGAGACTTTTATCCGTTTTCCATGGACATATATCAAATATGTTTTAATGTATGGGAAGGAAACTCTGAATTTAATTTGAAGAAGTTGTTAGTAGAAATATTTTTGAAAAAAGAAGATTGAAAAGTGAGGATAACATTTTTATTAAATTCATTGTTGGTTGCTAGAGGTGTACCTTATGGAAAGAAGAACCATGGAAAAAGTATGACATGTTGGAAAGGTGGAAAGTCTGGGCACGTAAAGAAAAAATTGTCCAGATGGAGTACTATCAGAAAAAATTGTGTATTTGATAGAGTTTTCAAAGGAGAATCACATTTTCCCCAACACCTCTAGAAGTGTATATATAATCAAATAATTCCTTTAGGCTACAAAAATCATTATAATTAATCACAAATATTTACTCTTTATAAAAACACACACGAACATAACAAAGTAGAAATTTATCAGCCATAGAGGTCTTATCCGGATCGAGCAGGATTGTCTCCCGTAAAAGATGTAACATCCCAAGAGTTGAACCTAAAAGGTATAACGAAAGCCTTAGGCTATGGATCCAGTCAGGAGAAGTAGGAAAGGGTAGAAAGGGAAATTGGAGTTTTGGATGTGAAATTAGGTAATAATTGGACATCTAAACTAATAAGGGTTGAGTTGTAAGAGATTCTGGAGGGGAATGAGAACCTGAGGGTGTGTGAATGAATTTTGAGAAAGGATAGGAGGTTTAGTTAAGAGTTCATGAATGTCAAGGGAAATTTTGAAAGAGAACTAAGTGGGAATGGTAGGTTATTGGAAGTTAAGTTAGTGAGAAATAGAAGTCTCTAACTTAAGCGCGCTCAATGGTAGGTTATTGGAAGTTAAGTTAGTAAGAAATAGAAGTCTCTGACTTAAGCGCGCTCAAGCACGCTGAAGCGCTCAAGCACGTTGTAGCGCGCTCAAGCGCAGGGATGCTGCATCAGGAGGAGGTCTCTATGTTTGGTGCGCTCAAGCGCGCGAAGCTGCTAAATCATGGGATTTGCCGCTGACTTAGGCACGCTATTAGTGCGCTCAAGCGCGCACGAGTTCCCGTTTCTTTAAAACGCGTTCAGCTTCCTTCTTCGTCATTTTTCTTCCCCACTTCTAGGGTTTTAGAGAGAGGGACGATTCTAGAGAGAGGGGGCTGGGAGAAGAAGTAGAGCTTGATTGGGAGGCTTCCCCACCATCTCTTGGAGCTTGGGTCTTCATCCTTTTTCCTTTCCATTCTTCCATTTGTCCATTTGAGGTGAGTGTGGTTCTCACTCACTTGTATTCTCGGTTGCTATCCTATGTATGCTCCCTATTCATTCTCCCCTTGCTATTATTGTTGATTAGAGTTGATTTTATGCAAACCTAGGGTGGATTATTGAATTGATTGATTGTATGACCTTGTTACTCAAGCCCTAGGTTAAGGATTTGGGAATTTTATGAAAATCTTTAATTTGTTGATGTTGAACCTTGGCTTTGTTGTTGTTTATGCACATGTTTGTGCTTGTGAAAGTATTGTTATCCTCATGAAATCATTTACTCATGTTTTGAAAAGAAAGGGATTTGAATCTTAGGACCTCATGTTTTGGAAGGAAGAGTTTTGGGTCTTTTAGACCTCATGTTGAAAATTAATGACTTTAAATCCTCGGGCTTCATGTTTAAAAGATTGATTTTGGGTCCTTGAATTTCATGTTTAAAATGATAATCTAAAACACTCAGATTTTGGTCCTTGGACTCATGTTCCCAAGACTTTGTCTTCGATCCTTGGACTCATGTTAAATAATCAAGATTTTGGTCCATGGACTCATGCTTCAAGACTCTGTCTTCGGTCCATGGACTCATGTTAAAAGAAATAAATTCTTGTTTGAATATATCACAGTTAATGGGTAAGGTCTTTTGGCCTTCAGGAACAACGGTTCCTGTTAATCTGAGCTCAGTCTAGCCTCAAAGATAAGTGGAAAGGACCCTTGGGTGTTGGGTAAAACACTTCATGACTAACATTGCATTTCTGGTTGTCATTGGATGGCTAACATTCTATTTTTTGATTTGCTATTATGAACTGATCAAGTTATGCTTTACTGCTACGCTATGTGTTCTGTTTTCTCCCACACCGCACACACCATTACCTCACTCACTGGGACGTAGTCTTATCCCACGATGTGGGAATTATATTTCAGCTGTGCAGGTTGCTGTTCAGATTCTGGGCAGGAGAGTTGAGGACTCAATTGAAGTAGAGTGTTAAGACTTGTAATTGTAAATTAGAAGTTTATTAGTGTATTAAAGTTGAGACTTTAGTTTGGCCATGGAGGCTTAGATAGAGATTAAAATTGTATAGTGCTATTATCAACTATATTGGTGAATTTCTGGATTTCAGGGTAAGATAGAAAATTTGGAAATATCCAGTTTATAGGGGAGACTCTGCCGGATTTCCGGCAGAAGTGTTGCGACACCCTTAGTTATACCGCTAAGAATATCACATATGACACGTGACCAACGAACTTACTGTTTTCAGAAACGTCAAAATACGGAATTATTTTTTTTAAAAAAGGGTTTAGTCGTCATCGACCTATTACATCTCTAATTTCATTTTAAGTATTTATGAAATATCCTTTCCTTAATTTGAAACTCGTTTTCCGAAAACATCTAAACGATTATTACCTCGCGCACATACACAACATACACGCAGTTATAAAATCAGCATGAGGAAAGGGAAACGACATGAAATATATACACATACAAACATAACATCAGTGTATCTCTCGAGCCACCCAAATATCTACATCAAAACACGAGTTCTGGTAGTAGACCAAAATAATCAAGACCTCAAACAAAATACAAAAGAAGAGGCCGCCAACTCAGAGCTGCTACTACCTAGACTCAAACCATACTAGTTCTACTCGTCATCTCCCGACTCAGTAGTGAACACCCTGCTGCTCCTCCTCCCAGCGTCTTCGATGGTGATCATCAATCTTTTGAAGGATCGTCGCTAGAAGGATCCTCCTCCGGCTCCTCCTCCTCTGGATCCTCCTCCGGGGCCTCCTCCTCCGAGGTGTCATCAATCACAATCAGATCTAGCTCACTTGTGAGAGAGCGGCCCTGCGCATCAAGACGCATAGGCTGAGAATCGGACGCCTCAGAAGAAGGTGAATACCTAGGAGAGTCTGGTCCGACCATATCAACCATCCGAGATGACCACGACGACGAAGAAGAAGCGGGGCGACGACGTGAAGGACGGAAGGTAGTATGGCGCACCAAGTTAGGTGGCGTCGGAAACTCGAGAGTCACAGGCACAATGAAATCCAACTCTGGTACAAGCGGAAGTCCGGGATGAGAAATGATGACACAGACTTCCCCCGAAAACTCACATCTGCGAGGGATGTCCGTCACCCTCCAGGTGCCCCTCTCGACATCCACCGTAGCCGCACTTGCATCGATGTCATAGCTGAAATCTCCGATACCGGCTATCGACGTGACGAGAAGAATACAACAACAAGAGATAGAAAGGAAGGGTGAGAACATCACATGAACTCACAACATGTAGGATATAATGAACTAGAGCACACACACAGAATTTCCATACAAATCAATCAACAAGCAAACACAAACACATCGTCATAGCACACTCATGTGAGTGTGACCTTGCAACTATAATGCAATGACTAATGCATTAGGGCCCGGGGAAACATCACCACCACAGTGCACACAGCAACTTCCCGACCATATATGTACAACGTATCAGGAGTTAGAGTCTGTACTAGCAATCAGTACAAGGAGCATTGCTCATTCATTTTCTTTTGGCCAAATTCTTTTATGCGTCCTTCCAGACAATCTCCACTGACCCCAAAACCATAAGAGCGACATGATAGTTAAGCTTGCACCCTTCAGACTCGACAGTAGGGAGCTAACCTACGTCTCATGATGTCCTTTCTGGAACTCGACTATCCTCAGGGTTGGCGTCCCTTTCGAGGACCCGCTGGCGTTCTTTGCAAAACCCAGTGCACCCTTCCCAACCAGTTTCACACTATACCAAAGTGTCACTGCCATATTATGGTCGTAAGGTTTTCAACCTTGAACATCAACAATGCTTTATGATGCATGTCACACAACAATGCCTACAGCATTCACATCCTATAGGCAAAGCCCATCGAATCATTCAACGTCACCACTTACCCGCGGTACGGCCCGATTCAATGTCTTTCCTTCAAGGAAAACCAAACAATGCTTTCTCAGCATACACAGTCCTTACAGGCAAAGCCCATCGAATCATTCAACGTCACCACTTACCCGTGGTACGGCCCAATTCAATGTCTTTCCTTCAAGGAAAACTGAACCCTATCTTGGGTTGGAACCGCATTCTCTCACTTAGCTTCTCAAGTCTTATGCAGAAAGAGTGTGCTGGTTATAATCTTTTAAGGTAGTTTGTACTAATGTTCTTCTTTGAATCAATATTCATTTCCACTTGAGTCCTATAACTTACTAAGACTTGTGATTGTGTCTTGTATGTCTAATTAAGATTCGGTTTAACCCTTAATTATAATTAGTCTTCATTAACTGAACTATAATCAATCTTAATCCCCTTAATTAAGATCATAATCTTTTTTAAGGTCCTAATTAATTCCTAATTATCCTTTAATCTCTTCCTTAATCTTGGATTAAGCTTTTAATTACATTTGATTAAGATTAATCATAATTAATTAGTTCTTAGTCGTCATTAAGGCTTAATTACTTAATTAATACCTCAATAGTAATTAGTGATTAAGATTAAAATTAATCTTCATTAAGGTTAATTAACTTTAACCTTAATTAATTATTCTTTACTTAATTAACTTAAGTAGATTAGATTAATTAACTTAGATAATTAAATTAGCTAAGCCCACTAATAAATTTTTAAGTTTTAATTTTAATAACTTGGATTAGAGTTGAAGTCTAACTCTAATCTAAGTCCAATTTCATAAGTTTTTTTTTGTTGACTTTTAATGAGTCTTTGACTCTCTTTTTTGAAGGTTTTGGGCCTGAACCAATGGCCCAAAGGTTGGATGACTCTTAGGAGCCCATTCTTACACATGACAAGTCAAAATGTTGACTTTTGTGTTGACTTTTATTTGGATTACACTTGAAATCCGAATTTAATTCTTTTGATATTTTCCAGAATTTATTATTTAAATTGAAACCCTTTTAGTAAATTTAGTGTTTTAACCTATTGGACCACTAAGGCCCAAAAACATGTTTTTCCACTCTACTTGATCTTTTCAAGATCAAAAAGCATTCTTCGACCCAAAAAAAGATCAAAAAGCATTCTTTATGAGTTTCATCAAGAACAACCTCAAGAACATCAAGAACACCTTGAATGTTCATCAAAACACCAATTTTTCCAACAACATCCAAACTTTACCAAATTTTCAACACAATCACTAACAAGCATTATAAACAACACAACATGCTAATTCATCCAAAATCATCCACACACATATTCAAGTTCATAACTTTATTTCTAAGCTCATAAACATCATTTTTCAAGAATCAAACATCCAAAACAATTTCATAAATTCAAACAACCTCATGCATGTTCATAAATCCATCATTAAAACACATTCCCATCATCAATTAAAATTTTAGAAACATGCAGCCCTTTTATTCACAATAGCCGAACCATATAGGAAGAAAAAGAGAGAATTTTTTTCAAGCAAAAACATGGTTTGCATGTAACTCAAAATATCATCCAAGCATTTTTCAAGCATCATTAACAATTTAAAAACACCATACAATGCTATAATGAAATAGCCGAACCATATCTCCCAAGAGATAGGTTCCAACAACTCATTTTTCAAGAGAAAAACAAGATTAAAGACAAGGATCAAAGGCAATCCTTGACTCTAGTCACCAATCCTACTAGAGTTCAAGTTCTCCCCCCCTTTACCTAAGGAATTTCTTCAAAATAAGGTGCAGCAACAGCCCTTGAAACAGCTCCAAAGATCCCTCCTTTGATCACCAAACAAGAGTTTTTAAGGCTTGGAGGCTAGGTGTTTAAAGCTTTGGTTCAAAGATGGAACCTTGGCTTGAAAGTGTTTGATGGAGATTGAAAGGTTTTGGGAGAAAAGATAGAGAGAGCTCACGGCTTTCTCATGTAGGGAAGGAAGAAATGAGAGAATTTTTTTCTATGCTTGCATGTGTGGAAGAAAGGAAAATGAAATGGTTTTGGTGTTTTAAGGCTTTAAATGCCTACACTTGACACATGGCTTGGAGAAAAAGAAAGAAAAGACATGTGGCTTCCATGCAAAGCTCTCCATATGCACGGCTTGCAAGAACAGTCAAGGGAAGGTTTGTGCAATTTTTTTGGCCCGAATCAAGGGTATTCGGGCCCGGTTCAAGAGATAGTAGGGGCAAAAAGGTCATTTTTCACAGAAAAATTCCAAAAATCCCCAGAAATTCTAGAAAAATAGGAAATTCATTCCTAAACTCAAAATTATAAATTTTGATGATTAAAAATAATTTTAATCACTCAAAATTTAATAAAACACACAAATACGACAAAACGGTAAAACGCGGGTGTTACAAGTGTTGTAAATTATATTTAGCCAAGACGAAATTTGGTTTCTCAGATTGTGAATGATGTATGAGCCTGTGTAAGCTTAAGAAAACGTTGGATTGCCTAAGCCATGTGTGATTCACATACCGATATCGATAATGACGTGAAATAATTTCATAAATTTGGAATATGTTTCCAACAGACATTATTCTCGAATTAAGAAATTAGGACGTTACAAAAGATACTTGTGATCTTACACCAAAAAAAGATATAATAAAATAAGGGTACAAAGTGTTTCACAACTTTCTTAAATGAAGTGCATTAATTTGTATAAATTTATTTGTAAAAAAACTATTTTAATTTAAAATTAAAGGTGTCGTTTTTTTTTTTAATTTTCATAAGGTTTAATTATTAAATAGACTCTCATGGATTTTCATTTTGTAGCGATAAAAGAAATGCATGGAAACATTGTTTCATGCCCACAAAATTAAGAATGGAGCATTTATTTTAACGTCTGCCTCCCTATAAGAATGCGCTGAATTAGACGCGAAACCGTGCGACAACTCATAGTAACGATGACCCAGCTGTCACTACGTCGTCGCTACAACATTAAATGTGCAGCTCAACGCGTAGCTGTGCAATTAATACTTTATGACGACTTGGTCGTCGCTACGTTTCGCACTGTAGCGACGACCTGACAGTCGCTACACTAAAAAACTAATTATTTTTTTTCCTGAAAATATTAAAAATAAACAAAATAACGACTTAGCCATTGCTATGTTTTTAATTAAAATTTAAATTTGGTGCGTCAGAGTAATTTTTTAACGTAGCGACGACCTTACCGTCACTACGTTTAAAACTTACGAGCACAAAACCTTTCTCCCTCCCTCTCTTCTCTTCTTCTTCCTCTCCTCCTCTCTCCTTTCCTTACATCCGGCCATCCCTTTTCTCTCCCTCTCTCTTTCATTTTCAAAATCTCACCGAATAAACACTCCTCCTCCTTCATAGGTTCATTTGAACCGATCAGAATCTCAAATAGTTGCCCTAGGTCCCTTTGCGCTTCATTCCTTCTTCCTCCTTCGCCGTCCACCACCCACCAGCCACAGTTCAGTAATATTTGATTAATTTATGTTTTTTAATTATAGTTATCATAATATGTCGTTGTTCTTTATTATGTAGGTCCTTTTTTCTTGTTTTCTCTGTCTTTGCGTCCTCTGTCGTTCTTTCGTCCTCTCTGTCCTTGCTTATTAATTCTTAGTTCTTTCTTCCGTTTTCGTTTCCTCCTTATTCGCCTCTATGTCTCTCTTGATTCTAATCCTTCTCCTTATTTATTTTTCTTTTTGGTACTTCGTTGTCTGCTTTTTTCGGGTTGTTATTTTTTCTTGCCTTCCGTTTGTCGTCGTTTTTATTTTTCTCGGTTTGTTTTTTAATATTTATCTAACCATTATTACATTAGGTTAATATGCCTCGTATGTGTGGTCGAGGTGGTCAGAAGGTCCCATCCATTAGAGGGAGGGTCATCCCTCAGGGCGAATTTGATGCACAGGCAGCTCGGAGAGGACAACCTCCCTCACCTTGAGCAGCTGCCATAGCAGTTATGCAGCTTCATCCCCTTCGACGATGTGCAGACTTCTTCTTCCTCCCCTCCCCTTCAGCTCCTGCAGAGGTGGCCTAACCTGCTGCATCTGGTGGAGCGATGAGGTTCATCCCTACCCCGGGATAATCTACACATGATTATTAATTAGGATGGATATTGTGGCAATCTAATTTGCCTCGAGCACGAAGAGGTACCTAGTCTATGAATAAACTCTTGATTAATTTGTGGTCTTAATTAATTGAAGTGACCAGCCTAAGCGTACGTAGGCATTTTCTTTTTTAATTTCTTAGCAACATGCAATGCATCTCTCGTAGGTAGATAAGCATTCCATCAGTGATCACGACTCAGATCAAGACTCAAGACGCATTAATACCAGTGCTTCCTATTTACAAATGTCAACCACTTACCATTCGTAACATGTCTCCTGTTTCTAGTCAATGAAATGTGTATTGTCTCCTATCACACCATATTATTAGAATTAAATTTGAAATAATTTCTCGCATGACTTTTAAGTACATATTATCACAAAAATGATGAAATTAAAGAGTAAGGAACATCATCTTCATATAGCAAATTTATTAAACATCTCATATAACATGCACACTTTTTTCTTTATATCCATCACATCATTAATTACATCTAACTTTTTTCTTTTAAGATCATAAATGAATTAATTATTCGTGAACTATTTAAGTTCGACACGTTAAATGTTCGAATAAACTTTTGTTTGTTTAATTAACAAACAAACCCAACTTATAAAGTTATTAGGCTCGATTATTTAAATGAGTTAAGCCCAAATTTTATGAATAAAACATTAAGGATTTGCGAATAACTCGCTTATTATATAATAATTAGCTAATCAAATAATTAAAGTAATGTAATATTAGTAAAAAAAAAACATATAAAGTTATAAGTTTTTTTTAAAATAATAAAGTAATAAAATAAAAGAATATTACTCTATATATAAAAAATATTAAAATATTCCTTATATTTCAAGAAGTTATGTATTGAATTTCGAAAAATATAATATTTTAAAATTTTTTAACTACATATACCATATATTAAGAATATATTTCAAATTTTATATTATAATTTAATATTAAAATATTTATTAAATACTAATTCATAACTTTAAAATTGATTTAAAGAAACTTTTCATAAAACCAAAGTAATGAAATTATAAATGAGTTAAACAAGTCAAACTCAAACTTTTTTAAAAGTCAAACCCAAACTTTAAGTTTTGATTTGATTAAATAATAGCCAAACTTGAGCCACCCATTTTTTCACAAGTCAAGCCTGAATTTCAGGTGTTCGACTCGACTCGGCTCGGCTCATTTACAACCCTATTCTCTACTTTCTCTATCTCTCACTTTATTATACACCATTGTTCATATATATGATTTCTCAAATTAAAATGTGTGTATAAAAAAAGATTATTATAATTTAAATAATAAAAAATTAAACTACCATATATAAGTTTGTACATAGCATTATTTATATTTAATATTCAATATTTTTTACATTAATTGTTGGACATATATTTAGTAAAAATAACATCTAACTTTCATTAATTAAAAACGTACATTTGAATTCGGCAGCTATAAAACAAACACGCTCATAAGAGCATGTGTACGCGCGGGATGGCTATAATTCCATTTCATGAATAGTATTTGTTAAGATTAATTAAATTCTCTATATTCCTTACTCTCTGAAACGTTAGAAGAAAGTGAAACACCATATGGTACAGAGCACTTAATGAATATCCTAGACATAAGGAAAAGTTTGTTTCACAACTAATAGAAGTATTACAGCTGGTTTGATTTTTCTAAAGTACGGGTCCACTTTAAAAAAAAAAAGTAGTTATAATCTTTTTTTTTTTTGATAAGCCAAAAATATTATAAAGGGAGTACAAGGGGTACTCCAACCCATAATACAAAATAAGAATGTTTAAGGATATCCCAATCACACCCAACCAAAGAGAAGCAACAAAACAAAGCTCAATTACAATCAGCCACAACATTCCTAAAATAAATCAACCCATAAACAACACCGCAAGTTTGAGGAATCCACTCCTGCAAGGCATGAATAACTAAATGACAAGTACCATATTAGTCACACAAAACGGTACTAACACTTAAGCATAAAAAATCATTCAAAACCCTCAGCAAGCAGCACCCCATAAATTATAGACTATGCAAATTCAAGCAACCTCCAACATCAACAGACCACAAACAGTAGGGATACAAAAAGGAGGAATCCTTAGCTCTCAAAAACTTCCAAGATCTTAGCTTTATCAGTTCCAATACATCAGCTGGTTCTATTCCTTTACTAGAGAAAATAAGCTCATTACGTGCTAGCCAAATAGACCATACCACCATCAACCAAATAAGAGACCAACGTAACCTATTATGAGCATTACAATCTGGTAGACCAACAAAGTGAGAGAAATTGGTCATGCTGTCTTTGTTCAAAACATACTGGTAACCGCTCCACTCTACACACAACATCCAAATTCTATATGCAAATGGACATTCAAAGAAAAGATGAGAAACATTTTCCACCACCTGGTTACACCACGCACAGTCACCATCCCTAGTATTGAGTACCTTCCTTTTGATAAGGTTTTGTTTAGTAGGAACTCTATTTAAGATGACCCGCCAAGCAAAAGCAGATATTTTTTCCGGAGCGAATTTCGACCAAAGGTACTTATGCATTGGGATTTCAGCAAAAGCCACTTCGTGGATAATCTCTTTGTATGCAGATTTAACAGTATAAGCTCCAGACGAGTCAACAGTCCACCACCAATAGTCATCTACATCCACACTCAATTGTATCGATTGAAGCACATTAGAAAGGTCCTGCAAAAGTTGCCACTCCCATTGGAATAGAGTTCGACGCCAACTCCAAATCCATTGGGAGCCAATACCATCACTTTGAAACATGTTAGCAATAGTCTCATTCTTATTATTAGCTAGAAGGAACAATCTAGGATACCGTTCACTCAAAGGTGCATCCCCACACCAAACATCCTCCCAAAAACGAGTATCACGCCCATTCCCCACTCTTTTGACACAACCCTTCGAGAACCATTCTACACTAATATCACTATCCGACTCAATAGACCATAAATCCGACCACCAGTTAGACACCTCTCAATCCCCTTTTCCCCATAAATAGAACTAATTATCCTATGCCAAAATTTTTCCCTCTCCACTAACAACCGCCACCCTCCAGTTCTCCCCAATAAGGCTAGATTAAAAGCTCTCACATCCCTAACCCCCAGTCCACCATGTTTTTTTCTCTACACACATCCCCCCCAAGCAACCCACGAAATTTTTCTATTGTCAAGCATCCCCACCCCACAAAAGGAACTTAAAAGGGACTGAAGTTTAGAAATTATACCTTTGGGAGCCTTGAAGAAAGAAAGGTAATAGATCGGAATCGAATTTAGAACGGACCTCAAAAGGACAAGACGACCACCAAAAGAAAGTACTTTACTTTTCCAAGTGGACAATCTCCTTCTCCACCTTGTGAATTACTGGTAACCAAGTCTTCAGTCGCTTTGGGTTGGCGCCAATAGGTAGGCCCAAGTAAGAAAAAGGATATGACTCTAATTTACAATTCAGAAAATTAGAAGCCACTAGAAGCCAGTGCTCATCCACATAACACCAATTAGCTTGCTCTTATGGAGTTAACTTTTAAGCAGCCACGAGCTCAAAAATTTGTAGAACTGCTTTAATAGGCCCACAAATTAGATGACGAAGCTTGTCCCACAAATATGGTATCGTCTGCATACTGTAAATGAGAGACCAAACACTGGTCACGGCCAGCCAAATCACCAGAGAAAATGTGTGAGTTAACCGCCTTACACATCAGCGCATTCAGCCCTCCGCAACTAGTAGAACAAAAATGGGGCTAAAGGATCTCCTTGACGAACACACCCCTACTAATCTCAAACTCACCTGATGGACTCCCATTGAATTAGAACCGACATCCTTGACGTACGCAGACACTCTTCTATCCAATCTTCCATTTTAATGGGAAACCCATGCGAGACATCACATACTGTAAGACTCCCAGCTTACTGAATCATAGGCCTTTTCAAAATCTACTTTAAAAAACATAGACAAGACCTCTTTTTCCTCTTCATTTCTTCAATTGCCTCATTGACAATAACAACACCATCAAAGATGAATCTACCTTTAAGAAATGCGGATTGGCAATCAGATACTACACTTCCTATGACATGTCTCAGCCTATTAGCCAGACTTTCGCCACCACTTTGTACATAACACCAATTAGAGAAATTGGACGATAATCCTCTATTTTTTGTGGACTCGCAATCTTAGGCACCAAACAATGAAAGAGCTAT
This sequence comes from Sesbania bispinosa, assembly GCA_026901365.1. Lineage (NCBI taxonomy): Eukaryota > Viridiplantae > Streptophyta > Magnoliopsida > Fabales > Fabaceae > Sesbania > Sesbania bispinosa. The sequence continues at coordinate 869,741 of QLOH01000269.1, forward strand.
TTGCTCCACCAACGAATTTACCATTACAGTAAAATTCATTCATAAAGCACAAAAAATCTTGTTTTAATACCTCCCAGAAATCCTTAATGAAGTTAAAGTTGAAACCATCTGATCCTGGGCTTTTAGTACCACCACAATCCCACACAGCTTCTTTAATTTCCTTCTCGGTGAATGGCAAAATCAGATTTGAAGCATCCACCTCAGATAAGGTGCGAAAATCAACAACCATCAAGACTGGGTCTATGCGAATACTGCTCCTGAAAGTGTGACTGGAAATGTTGTTTCATCCTGCTTCTTTAAGACTATATGGATTTGAATGCCTCACATTATTCACCTTTAAAACTCTGATTTCATTCCTCAACCTCCTATTATTCACACATGCATGAAAAAAACTTTGTATTTGCATCACCTTCCTCCATCCATCTCATTCTTGATTTTTGAAACAACAAACTATCCTTCATCGACATCAACGTGACACAATGTTGCCACTAACTGTTTCCGGCCTTGCACCTCCTCCTCCACCAAAGGGGAACTCTCCCCTTGAAGATCCAACCTGCTAATCAACTCCTTGGTCTCTGCTATTCTACAGTCTACGTTCCCAAAGGTTTCCTTGTTCCAACACCGCAAGCTAGATTTCATTAATTTCAGCTTCTCTTTCAACACAAAAGCAGCCCAAACCATCCACCCTAAACTCCTTCCATTTTTTTGTCACAAATTCGGAATAACCTGCAGGAAGCCTCCAACAATCTAGTACCCTAAATGGTTTAGGCCCCCAATTTATTACATCATTCTTCAACAGCACAGCACAGTGATCAGACACCCCTCTTTTGAGCCCCCCATTGGGAAACATTATTCCATTTTTCCAACCCAACCACTAGATACAAGAAATCTATCTAACCGACTCATACATGACCCATCCCCTTTATACCAAGTGTACTTCCTCCCAATCAATGGTAAATCCAAGAGTTCAGCAATATCAATAAAGCCTCAAAGGAGAGCATATCACCATGTCTCCACACACCATGTACACCTTTTCGCTCAGACACATTTCTAACAGCATTGAAATCCCCTCCAAAGCACCATAAATCACCCCCTCGCTGTCTTTTGACATCTATTAACCTGAGCCACAAATTCCTTTTACCCAGGAGATCACATGGGGCATAAACATTAACAATAGTACAAAAAGTTTTGTCCACCCCCCACCATCCGCTAACACCAATAAATGATGTTCAGTAAAATTTCATGAGCAATAAAAACAGATTTCTTCTTCCAAAGTGAAAGTAGACCTCCGAATAAACTTGCTGAAGGGGCATAGGCCCAACCAATATCATCTCCACAACCAAAAGTAAACACACATTCGTTGATCAAAGCATTCTTTCTTAGTCTCCTGTACACACAAAAACTCTACACCTTCTGGTTAACAATAAATTTTTTATCTCCATGTTCTTAATTCTCCCCCCAATTCCTCTTATATTCTGAGTTCCAATAATCATAATAAATTATAGGCACCCAAATAATCAGACCAAGTGCAAAACTACGACCGTGGGGAACGTCCAATAGCCCTTTCTATCTCTTGACTCCATGTCAGTCAATTTTGCAATCATTGTAGTCTCATTCCAGCACCCCAGACACTCCCAATTGTAAACCCAACTGCCAACTGACTTAGCTATCTCATGTGGTTCCTTATCAAGAAGAAAGAATCACTAACCTGATTTTTGTCTGGATTTTTCTTTGGCCTTCCCCTTCTTTTAACTGGTTTTTTTTGTATTTACTGTTGTAGCTTCCCCCCTCCCACCACTGCTACATTCTCCACCACTGTAATAGGCACCTCACACAAATTTCTTAGCTAAGAGGCTAGCGTGGAAACCGGTAAATGGATTGGAACATTGGAGTTCGATCACTGTCTTCAATTTGTGTTTCCAGGACAGCTTCTGGAGTCTGTGATACTGACTGAGCACATGTCTCTGTACCCTGCACTTGACTGTGCTTAAAATTCGGTCTTTGTTAGCTTCACAAATATTTCCCCGCTTCCAGCCTATCACAACACAACGGGATGCATCACTTGATTTCCAGCATCATGATTCAAAATTATCAACACCTGGCCCTTTGCCACACCCGAGCTATTAGGCCCAATCTCCCCTTCACATGTTGTGCCGCAATCCTCCTTTCTATTCACATTATTTTCCCCACTTGACTTGTTCGCACCAAGTGAAACCTCATGTGCAATTCATTCTCACACGCGTTGGAGCATCCGTCCAGATCGTGTGGCATCGCAATCATGCACGCGTCCAGATCATGTGGGTAATTCATTGGAGCACGCGTCCATATTATGAGGCAACAATTCCTCATTTAGCTTGAGACCGATTTTCTCATTGGAACACATCCGCACCAGCATCGCATCATATCCATCAATTTCGGGCCCACCCTTGCACACTTCATCCTGGCACATATCACCCTTGCAACATGTCCGCAACAGGTCCGCATGACATGGATCAGAAAACGTAGCATCCACTTTATGATTATTGGCCCATTTGACACACAACGATGTGGATCATTAACAACCATATTCAGATCTGCTGGGATTGATTCATTAACAAACCATATCCGGATCTTGAGAAATAGCGGGCTTCTCCACCAAATTAGGCAACATAGTATTCAACAATAAATTATCATTATTATCCAGATAATTTTCTAACGCAATCATCAATTTGAAATTCAAATTCATCATCTTCCTCCTCTCCTTCTGAAGAGACACTTGCAGGCCACACTATGATTGAAAGAATTGTTTGAAAGACAACACCTTCCAAGGGATCAATAAACGGGTCTTCCACAATACTGATAGAAAAAAATAATTCATTAATCTTCAATCTTATCAACCTGTGAAATTGACTCTTTGGAAGTTGTTTGAATTAAAATCCGGGCCATATCAAACCTATCCTTCTTCTTGGTTCTGTAATCAACGCACACATATCTTCCAAATGAAGCAACCATCATCTTAAAAAACTCCTCAGACCATACATGCAACGGTAACCCCCTTGAACACGCAGCCAATATATCTACTACCTGCTACAATCCTCTGGGCACCATGGATGAATATCAATAAACCACTTGGAAAATAATCTTCCAACTCCTTTACCAATTCTTCCACATTTGCAACCATCTACCGGTTGAATCAATACCAAATCATCACCCATTGGACTTACTTTTAATGATGTAATCCCTTCCTCCACAATCTTATCCTGTAAGACAAACAACTCATCCACCTGATGCACTCTTCCCACATAACCAATCCATCTCCTCCTTTAACACATTAAACTCCAACCCCTTCCATTCTCGCGGAACATCATTGACTTGACTTTTCTTTGGCTGCCAACTTTGTTACCTGACCCCGAACTGCATCTATATAGGTTCTCTCCCATCCACCTTGGTAGTCCCTTCATTTGATACATGTTGATTCATCTTCATCATGTTGTGTTCAGCCACCTTGGATCCCCTGATAGCTCCATTCCTATGGAATTTGGACACATTAACACGGAGTTGAAATGATCCAATCCATATCTGATTAAGTCTCTTTTCCATCCCCCCATCATGATCTGTTGTAGCGAACCTCACAAAACCAAATCTCCTATCCCATTTATCTCTCTTGCTCGGAATGAACACATCCAAAACCTTCCCTCCCCAAATTGAGAAGACTCTCCACAAATCTGCAGTTCCATATTCTTCAGGAAAATTCGTGAAGAAATAACTTGATTGCTCATCAAACGGCTTTCTCCATGGCTTATGCTCTCGTTCTCTCTGCAGGTACATTATCCATTGTTGATCGTATGTCCTTTCTTGTCCTTGTCAATTCCGATTCCGGTCGCAAACCTTTCCATCTTCTTGATCTCACCAAGTCCAGTCTTGCTCTCTCACCTTCACTCTCTCACCCACTCTCTCACTCATCTTTCCCCTCTAATTGTAGTGTTATAATCTTTAATTAAAATAAATGAGTTCAATATATATAAATTGTCCGTGAAGTTTACATAAATATTTAATAATGTGCTGCCACATTTGATACACGAGGTGGTGATAGTATTTGATTTCTATGTAAAACTTTTTTACACTGACGGTGTATATAAATTAAAACCTAAAAAATTAACAATTGAAATTGTAATTAAATATAAGCATAAAATCACTATAATCACAAGCTCTTCAACTACTGTAAAGAGTAGTTTAAATATACAGTTTAAATGTTTGCTTTGATCAGTAGATGATTATATTTATTAGATGAGATGTGAGGTATTTAAGAGAAATGTATATGTATTATAAAAATTTGTACATATGATATTATTTTTTGATTATCTTTAGACAGACTGTGATTGTTCTTCGGATTGAAAATTTTTCACGTTAATTCTTATATTATAATTGTATTGTTTTTTTATCTTATTTCTCTATTTCAAAGGGAAATGACGCATTAGAATTTACAGTCGTAATTTTTGCATAAGTTGTGCTGCTCCCCATATATACATGTGTGCATATTCATTACATTACATCACATATAATAATTTAATATATAAAAGGATGGACTTCTTCTATAATTACTAGTATATATCCGGTTGACAATACAGATTGAAATTGTGAGAATAATTTTTAGGTTTGATTCTCACTAATTAACATATTCTTTGAGAAAAGAACCTTAATTAAATGTAATGACTAAGTCCCAGACAGAATTACCCTTATAATTAAAGATACATGTAGTTTATAAAAAAAATGTTCTAATTATAAGCTCTGTAAGTTAATAGTTTTATGCGGTATTAATTGCAGAATGCTTCTCCCTAAAGATAAAGCAGAAATTCAAAACGTAATGAGTTCCAAATGGAGAAACATAAGCCAGCCTTTGTTATCAAGTCAATTAATTACATGCATGAAAAGAAGTAAAATATAACTTTGAGAAAGGTTATTCATACAACATATTGTATGTACAACCAAGTGAGAGATAGAGAGAAAAGAGAGAAGTATGAGATGCGATAGATGATATGATAGGTGATGTGATGGAGAGAGATAGAGAGAAAAAGTATGTGTATGGGTTGTTGTGTGATTTTGTTGTATGAATATAATAACTCATAAACTTTAGTGTGCACGCACGTATATACTAATCAAGGAAAATGCTAACGAGTGTTCTAAGAACACTAGTTAAGGAATTAAATATGGAAAGTTTTTATTAGAGTGTGTAACCTTTAATATTACAGATGCAATTAATGTCTTGATTTCCAATAAAAACCTTCTAAATGTGGATATCCTTAACCAGTGTTATTAGGGCATTCGTTAGCAGGACCCTACAAATTAATCCTCTAAGATTGTGTTGGTAAAAACTAGCTTAAAAGCTAACGGGAAGCTGAAAGTTGAAAAGCTAGCTGAAAGCTGAAAAGCTAGTTGAAAGTGTTTGGTAAAACTAGCTGATCAACTAACTGAAAGTTGTAAAATGACAAATAAGGGCATCACTAATTATTGGATCAAATCTTAATATTTGTTATTACATATTTTCAAATAATTATAAATTTATATATTTTAGTTTATTTAAAATTATTTATAAGGCATCACTAGTTATTGGATCAAATCTTAATATTTTGTTATTATATATTTTCAAATAAATATAAATTTATATATTTAATTTATTTAGTAATTTATGATTCATGTAAATAATATGTCAATGTTTATTAAAATGTAAATAATATGTGATTCATGTAAATCTTAATATTTTGTTGGTTCATTATTCCTTTTATCATTCGTTTCGTAATTTCTATAATAGTTTTTTTAAATGGACTATATTAATTACTAGGAAAGTTGGAGTGTAATTAAGGATTGAATGAGAAAACGTCATGAAAGAATAGAGAAGTCAGGGTAGCATATTCACTATGGCCATACAATTTTAAAAGTTCAATTGTTGTAGTCAAAATAAAGGCCGCAAAATTAAACCGGGCCTTGAAAGAAATTCATTGTCTAAGAGGGTAAATACATAGCAGAAAGCAAGATTTGTTGAACAACACTTTTGCCTACATGCATATCGGTTAAAACCAGTGGGTTGATCCGGGACCAACATATTGAAAACCAATACAACCTACATGCATTCATAAATAGCAGAAAATATTCAACTGCGAAACTTTAGAAGAAACAAAACAGAAAGGTTTCACAGAGCCTCATCATCCACCAACAATAGCAGAAAATTATATTATAAATTTCTAATAATCCAGACAAGCACGGATGAAACCTATAAGAGCAAACACTATAAACTAGAAACTACAAAACGAGACCAAAGTGAGACAAATTAACAATAACCCGTGTGTAGGAGATGATTGGAGTAGGAAGTTGAATGGAGAGAATGAGAGTTGTCTAGAAAAACCCTCTCAGTAATGGCAGGGTGTGGGAGGAATGTGGAGTGAACGAGAGAGAAGAGAGTGTGATATTAATGAGGAGTAAATTTGTAAAAAAAATTGAGGCTGGTAGCTGAAAATAGGAGCTTTTTTGGAAAAGTTAATTCAAGTAGCTTAAAGAAGCATGTAGCTACCCAAAAAGCTACCTTAAACTACCTTCCCAAACACATCTTTTTTGTAGTTTTTTTGTTTCAGCTACTATCTCCCAAGCTGAAATGGCTAGTCAAACACACTTAACTGTAAAATTGTGTAGGTTAATCTCTCCTTTTCTTTATAGTATACATACACAATATCTGTTCATAAATTGATCATAACCAAGAAAAAATGGTGGCCTATTCTCATTCCACGTTGTCATGTATTTAGTGCTCACCAACCTTTGACTTTTGAAGAACTTGGAATGGTCTTTCTGTTTTGTGTTTTCTAACATAATAAATGTCCATCGCAGAATTCCCAGTTATCCCTTAATTTGGCAAAAAGATTAGTACTCCCTTCGTTCTTTTTTATCTGTCGTTTAAGGTTTTTTGCACATGGATTAAAGAATGTAATAAGTGTGTCATTTTAGATTCATTGTTTACAAATATAACCCTTCTCTCTCATTAAAGCATTTAAAGTTCTCCACCATTTCTAGTCATATGCAATAAATACCCCACTATTTAATAATTTTGGAAGAGGGTAAAGTTGTAAAATTAGCATTTATTGTTGCCTTGGTATGTGAAAACGACAGTTATTTAGAAACAAATTTTAGACTCTAAAACGACAGATAAAAAGGAACGGAGGGAGTATCTTCTACTACTACTACCTTTTCACATTTCTTCCGTTACAAGTTCATCCTCTAGAATTAATCTTCTACTACTACAATTAATCTTGCGACGTTTAACTGATTTTCTTGTGCAGTGTAATCATTTTTGTAGAGATTGAAAACGGTAATACTAAATCAAGTTGAAGCAAAACAATTCAGCTCTGTTTCCAATAAAAATTGCTTTGAAAGAACCTAGATAGCTAATCGAATTAGCGGATATATCATGGTTAAAAGAAAAGTATGCAATTAATAATTTGTAATTTAAATAATTACATTTATCCATTTATCTTTAAAAGTTTCAAGTCATCTTGGTAAATTTCTTAAATTGGTTATTCACTCATGATTAGGGGTGTTCGCGGTTCGATTTAGATCGGGTTTGAGGCAAAAAAATCATCCAATCCGATCATTGTGATTTTACCATTTCATCATCCGATCGGTTTGATATTTTTTAAAATTCAATCCGATCCGATCCAATTTAAATTGGATTGATTTTCGACTTTTAAAGCAACAATAAATATTTGATAAAATTGATAAAATAATGAAGTAGTAGTAAACATTTTCTTATTAAATTTTAAGGTAAAATATGTTTTTGGTCCCTGTAAAATTAGTGATTTTGCTTTTTTTTAGTCCCTGTAAATTTTTTTGTTAAAGCGTCCTCCCAATTTTTTTTTGCAATTAGTCCCTCCCTTCAATTGGCGTGTGTAAGTGCTGATGTGGCACACTTTTTCTCTCCTAAGTGTCCATTTGTATATTTCTGGCGGTGTTAAACCGTCCAGAAAATTACTCTTATGCTTCCACCTTTCTTCTTCTCTCTCCTCTTCTCCCCCACTCCATCTTCCCTCACCCCCGTTTTCTCCACTCCCCATCAATTTTTTAAAATTATTTAAATAATTTAAATAAAAAACACTACAATTGAAGTTAAATAAATAGAGATATAATTTAAATAAAAAAATAAAAAGAAAGTAAAAAGGATAATGAAAAAAGAAAATTAATGTGTGAGAAAAAATAAAATGGTAGGAACAAGACTGTCTCCTGTGTAGAATACTCGCAGTTCATAAAAAAAATATCTTTTATAATAAAACATATTAATAAAAACACAGTTGTCCAAGAATGGTTCCCGGACAATTGTGTTCGAAAGTTATATTTTTTTCTAAAAAAATATACCTTTTAGACAGTCCTCCGGACACAGTTGTCCGGGAACGGTTCCCGGACAATTGTGTCCGGAAGTTATATTTTTTTAAAAGAAATTTTCGGACAAAGTTTTGTCCAGGAACCATTCCTGGACAACTTTGCCCGAAAGTTTTTTTTTTTTTCAAAAAACAAATAACCTCCGGACAACAATGTCCGGAAAGTATATATATTTTTTTTCAAAAAAAAATATACCTTACAGATAAGGGGGGAATAGTCTATAAACGAGGGGGGGGCGAAGGAGAGGGGGTGGGGCGGGCAGGGGAAATGGGGAATGGCCTTATGGCCGAATGGGATGGGGGAGTGGGGTGGGAAGTGGGGTGGGGGAGGGGAGGGTCATTTGGGGAAGGAAAAAAATAGGGGGGTGGGAATAGTAAAAAATTATGGTGTGTAAAGTAATGGCCATAGCGGGTTTGGTAAGAGTCCAAGAAGTAATGGATAAGAAAGTAGGGTGATCATAGGACCACCGACCACCTCTAAAATTTTTGGTAAACGACCTCTTGAGTTTCAGTTTGAGATTTTCGAACAAAAAAAAAAAAAACGTTTGAGATTTAAAATGATATTTCATTTAAGATGAAGGAACAAACCTCTGTTATAATAGATGTATTGGTTCAGCGAAGGGGGCTGATCCAAGCTTAACCAAGGTCGGGGGTTCGAATTCCGCCTTGGGCATGCAGCTCCTTTAAAATCCAGGGTCAGTTGTTCCACCCATCGAGGTGTCTACAAACCAGCGAGGGGATTAGTCACTGCTGTCGGTGGTGGATACCCTGGTCAAGTACAAAAAAAAATAATAGATGTATGATTTTGGTGCTCTAACAATATTTTGTGTAAATTTAATCATGGCTTAAATAACTTTTTGGTCCTTATAAAATATTCGATTTTTGCTTTTGGTCCTTATAAAATTATTTTTATTCTTTTGGTCCTCATAAAATTTCAAAATTTTAAAAATGGTCCTTATTATATTTTTTGATGATATGTCATGCATCTAGACACGCCACATCATATGCCACCTTAACATGATTACTTATGTGGCATGATTGAATGCATGACAAGTGGCAATAAGGACAATTTCAAAGTTTTTAAATTTTATAAGGACCAAAAGAATAAAAATAATTTTATAAGGACCAAAAGCAAAAACCATATATTTTACAGGGACTAAAAAGTTATTTAAGTCATTTAATCATTTACATTTTTAATTGTTATAATTAAATCTGTCATCACTTTTTTTATTTCAAATTCTCATTTCCTACTCAATTTTTTCACAAATTAAATTAATTATTTTTTTTCAAAATTTAATCAATTAAAATATCAAATTTCATTCAAAATAAATCAAATATTTCAAAACTTTTTCTTTTCTAAACTCTAATCTCATACGCTAACAAAATCCATCAATTGTTTTTCAAAAAAAAAAAAAAATCTACAAAATTCAAGCTTTTAAATAAAATAAATAATTGATTAATTGAAGGTCTTGATTTATTTAATTTAAAAAAAGGATCTTTTAATTAAAAAATATTGGGGGTTCAAAGTTACACATAGTTTAAAAACAGGGTTGGCCCAAGAATCAAGCCACTAAAGCAATGGTTTTAGGTCCCAATGTTACATAGACCTCATAATTTTATACTTATATTAATAGTAATTATATTTAAAATTTATATAAATATGTAATAGGTCTTTAAAAATTTATTAATTACTAAAAATATCTTTTAATTAAAACAACAAACCTCATCTTACTTTAATTTTTCTCATAATTAACCATTATTTTATTTATTTTATTAGTTGATTTTTTCTATCATATTAATGCTAATTAAAATACATATTTTCTACAATATAATATGATAAATATTGCAATATATCAAAGTCTCCAAAATACTAACATAAACGTTAATTATTTTTTAATAATAATTTAATAAGTAGTTTTATACCTAAAAATTTTCTAATTTTTCAATAAAATTATAATTTTTTTAATAAACTATTAATTAATTAAAAACATCTCATCACAAAATTTATTTTAGGACTTAACATGTGTTGGGTCGGACCTAAGCTTAAGTTAGAGGCCTCACTGATCATATAACCATATTATTCATACCACACACGTTCATGCAGATCTATGCCATAGTTCTACATCTAGTATGGCACATCGAAAGACCTCGACAAGCTTATTTAATTAACTAGAAAGCAAAAAGGCGAGGAGTTGCTAATTAAGAACTTCATGTCTAATGTCTATCTATCAAGAAGAAATTCAGATTTGCAATCTCAATCTCGATATTAAATTCAGGGCCACTACACACATTAATAATACTAGTACACAACTTTTATACATCATGCATGAATTGGGCATGTTAACAAACACACACACAATTATGTTTTATACATGATTCCTATCCTATATTCTTCTGATCTGCTTTCTCTTTGTAATAAAATGAAAGAGATGTCGCTTTGCTTGGTTAGGTCCAGTACAGTAGCATATATTATTAACTCCCAAAATCTATGCACTAATATATAGTAATACCCTCTTTCTAGTTTCTACCTACCAGCTCTAATGACCAAATCACATTTTGAGCACATTCTTATAGGCATAAAATCCCATATCAAAGCAGTGAAACATTGAAGATTAATTAAAGCCAATGTAACTAATTTCATTTCACTAGAAAGTTCCCTTTTTTATCAATTATTGACAAAAGCTTCTCATACAGAACCTCGGATTCTAACCTCTGTGTTTTATCCACCTGCACAAACCCCGCAAAAAACAACTTTGAATTAGCTCACAAATTTATAATGGATATATTCTCTAGCTCTCTCCATTTGAAATAAAAATACAAGTAAATATTATAAAAGCACAAACCTGGAAATGCAAGTTATAGAAGGTCCTCCCTCCAAATGTCTCAGAGGAAGAAGAATTTAGCAGTACAAAGCCATCATTTTCCAAGCACAGTAAGATCTCAGAAAGTGGAATCTTGTGGAGAGTATAAGATGAAATCTGAATAGAAGCCTCACTATCACTGAGTCTACTTGTTGAAACCACAAAACCAGAGTTGGATTTGGAATGGACAATCTTCCTTTGAGATTCTTTGCTGATGACTGCATCCCCTTGCTTAGAAATTCTCAATAAGATCTCTTCCTTTTTCTTAGTTAGTCCTTCCACCTGCTTCTGTAACTCAGGTATGTACTTTAGGACTCGTGAAATTGTTGCTGGAATGCTCAACTTCTTCTGCAAAATTAACATTGAAATTATGTCTTTATTTATAGTTTAGCAAACCATGTTAATTAAGCTACACCTTTAGAAACTACCCTGATAGCTATGGATTGGAGTCGGGCCTAACTCAACCCCAAAAATTAATTTAAAAGTGATAATTGTCCATACTTAAATATTTTTATTTTATTTGACCTTATCTCTAATCGATTTGAGACTCTCCAACAATAGCCATTAATTCTTGATTTCTTGAAGTTGTTGCTTATATATAGAATCGGTTTTTTAACATGTGCAACCTTGTACGTGATAATAAATCAAAAGTGAAAAATGTTTTATTAAAAATTACAACTATCATAACATTCAATGTATTGGTAATATTAAATGTTACATTTCCAATTTTTTCACTTTTGAATTAATAATTATCATATGTAATGTTGTATTGGATAGAAAGACCCAATTATTAGCTAGCAATAACCAATATATCCATGCCAAAGAAAGAGAGAGAGGAGGGTGTTAAGTACCATTTGATCTGCCAGAGGAAGAAGTGAACGAAGTGAAGAATACAGAGCATTGATCTTCTTTCTTCGATCACGTTCACTAGCATTGTGAATAAGCTTCTTCACCATGCTAAGCTCACTGCTTATGGCCGGTGAGGGAGTGGAATTCTGGATCTCAACCTGTGTTTGATGAGATGAAGACAACAGATGATGAAATTGTTCTAATGAGTCCTCAGTGTCTTTGTAGAAGTAGTTGTTCTGGCTTTGGCTTATAGGCTCCTCAAAGGGCCAATATCCAATGGTTGAGAACATAGGAGAAGGGGATAATGCTAACATGATGGAGAGTAGTTGGACAAGTTTCCTAGTTAGATAATGAATGAGACAGTGATCATGACTACATGTATATAAATAACCATGTAATTAAGCATCCAGATTGTTTAATGTATGAAAAAAAAAAATAATGGCTGTTAAAAAACTGATTAAGGACAATGCTTGCCTTCTATTTTATTTGTAAATTAATAAATTCTTTCTGGAGATTAGATGATGCAACAAGGTGGGACAAGGTCATTAAATTATTATGGCACTCGAGAATTTGTTAGGAGCGCATGCAAGCGTATGTTTGCAATGTGGCATGTATGAGTTTGTGTGTGTAAGAGGGAGGGTGACAAGGATAAAGAACGTGTAGGGATACTGTCACACACGACCCTTTTATTATTCATTTTGCTATTGAACTGTTGAGAGTTTATACGCTCCACACTTCTTGCTTCTGGATTTTTTTTGGGGTGGTTTGATCATCATTTTATGTTTTTAAATTTTGAAGTATGTGACTTTTTTAACTTGTAAACTCAGTTATCTCATGGCATATTCCTTTCGTTTATTTGGGTTTTTAAAAAGTCAATTTTTCAATCATGTAATGGCTTTTTAAATGTGAGAATCCAACACACTCCCTCATGTATAGATTTCCAATAACAAGGTCATGATAGGCTCTAATTAGTATAATTTAAATATTTGAATTGAGTCTAAGTCAATCTTATAAGGTGAGAATTGTGTAAGGCTTATATACTATTATTTAATATCTTCTTTAAACTATGATATTCTAACATAATTTAATTATCATATGTATGCCCTTATTTCCATAAATTGGCATAGTGATTATAGAAAAATATGTAATTCTTACACTATTTTAACGTTTTGTTTGGATAGGGAAAGAAAATGTGAAGAGAAAAAATAAGAAGAAAGAAAATAGGGAGAAGAAAAAATAAGGAGAAAATAAGAAAATTTTTATGTTGTTTGGATTAAGAGAAAAAAGAAAGAAAAGTGAAGGAAAAGAAAATGTGTTTAATATATAATGACTTTTTACCCTTTAAATAAAATATGTAATATAATATAATTTAATAATTATATAACTATTATCCTCGTCTTTATTTTACAATGTATGTGATATATATTGTTGGGTCAAGCGTCAGCGGGCTGTATGGGAGACGAGGATAGTATTGGAAAAACAATGAAAATTTTATCTTTTTCCCATTTTCTCAGCTTCGGAGGCAAGAAAAACCTTTTTGAACATCGTACAACCCAGTTTTCTTTCTCCTTTATTTTCTGCACCGAAACAAACCGGAGAAATATCTGTTTTCATCACATTTTCACTGCTTTTGTTTCTTTCTTCCAATTTTCTTATCAACCAAACGAAGTGTAAATGTTTACATGCGACAACATATTTCCCACATTTATATCTAATGTTAAGTGTGCCACATTTGTTTTCCTAGAGTTGTGTTTTTTCACTCAATTCTTACACTTTAGAGTGTGTTTGGTAAAATTAGCTAAAAACTGAAAGGCTAACTAATTTGATTGAAAGTGTTTGATAAAACTAGCTGAAAATGTAAAATGACATATAAAGATATAAATAATTACTAAATAATAATGATGAGTGAGAATTATTGAGGAATATTCAATTGTAATAGATTTTCTTCTAATATCTGAAAATATGAGCTTTTTAAAAAGCTATTAAAAAGCTAGTCTCTAAAAAAAAAGTTACCTTACCATACACGGCTAAAATTATTTCAGCTACTAACGTAAGCTTTCAACTAGCTGAAATGCCTTGCCAAACACACTCTTATTCCACATCTTTTTTTTCCTTTTTCCCTCTTTCTTCCTCTCACATTAAATCAATTATTACATATTTTAATTATTCTATTTCTTTCCATGTCATTTTCTTCTTTTTATCTCTCTCATCCTACAATACACACACCCCAAAAATAGAATGTGAATGTATTTTTCGGCAGCGTCTAGTGTGCCTTACTTGGAAGGTGAGGCACGATGCGAAAGAATAATTTGACCCATAATAGATAGTTTGTCAACGAGATATCACTTCTATAATTTGGATTTAAGTCCCCTCCTATCATCCCCTTCCATTAACGATCCTTTCATCGTTACAGTTGACCCTTTATATCAGCATGTGCCCTTCTATCTCCTTTCCTGTGCGATGCTTTGTTCTCCTCCTTCCCTTCATCCATCGTGCCTCTCCTCCCAGTAAGGTTGTCGTCAATCATACCCTTCACCCTTTCTCCATCTCACATGTGTCTACCACTACCAAACAACCATTTTTGTTGGGAGGATATGTATAAACGCATTTGAGAAGCCATGAGGAGTGGAGCAAGGGAGCATAAAACAACTATGGAGACCCAACACTCACCCCCACTAGGTCCTAACCTTCTCATCCCTATTCTCACCATAGACACCCACATCAACCAAATCAAATAACAATGTCGCTCACTTATTTCCTACCCCACAAAACAAACAATTACTCCTCATCCTTCCCCATCTACTACAAAAAGGAGTTCCTTCTCATCATTTACATCAATGGGAGCGGCTTCGTCCTCTTTAGTGAGACATCCAATTTGGATCCTTCAAGATCTATGTACAAATCTCATAAACAACGTTGATTCCATTAATTGTCATATCATGTAGAATACAATCTTACCTCGAAACACTGTCTGTTGACAGCGTACATTGGCGTGAACCAGTCAAAGAAATGGTTCGTGGATGAAGATGGGAATAGAAAAAAGGGGATTTGGAACAATGGTTATAGAGTCTCAACCAACCTTATCCTTTTTCACTAGTAAATCACCCTACTTGTCAATTGTCAACCATCTCTTTGGATGGCTTCTGAACTCTCATTGTACTTGTATTCGCTTTGCGTATCGAACCCTCACGGTTTTTATCATTACGGTTCACATTTGGGGTTCCTCGAACCATTCATCTTCCAAGTGCCTAATGTATTGCTTCCTACCTATTCATAAGGAAGGTGTTACAGGAAAAGTTTATTTCCAAGTCTAGATGATCCTCCGGGAAGCCTAGCACCGCCGCTTTCTACAGATGTAGCAAGGGTAGCTTTTATTAGGAGATAGTTGGTAATTGTTCTATTTTTTGTTTTTCTTCCTATTTCCTTTTTCTTCATCTACCAAAAAAATAAGACCCAAATTGCAAAATCATGAAAACCAAACCTTCAAGTCCCTATTCATTAATCACCATTGTCTATTTTTATAATAATATATCCAAAGATTACAAAAACTGAGGCACTGGTGTCTCAGTTTTTTATTGAGGCACTGGTGTCTCGGTTTTTTACTGAGACACTGGTGTCTCGGTTTTTTTACTGAGGCACGCTAGACATTACCATATTTCCCTTTTTTTCTATTCATTCTTAGAATCTTCCATTTTTAACTTTCAATACGAAGTCTAAACTAAGAGCGTTCTTCCCAACTTTTCCATGGTCATTCTTTCTAACTAAACAATTATCTTCTTCCTTCTCTTCGCTGATGACGACTTCTATAGCCTTAACGCCAAGTGCAATGACCTGTCAAATCCATTTTTCTCTCTATTTTGGCATTTCAATTATGTCGTCTATCCTAGCAACATCAACCTCGTAGTTGTAGAGCGAGCTGGAAATCAAAACTATCAAGAAGGTGCATGAGGATAGGGATATTAATGGGATGAGCGTGGATTGAAGAATTATAGAGCTGTTGAACAAAATTGTGCAATTGGAAGAGAGGATTTTCCACCTATATTCTCATTTTATGGCAGTGAAGAGTGTACTATGACCCCAAGCAGACTTTACTATGTTCGAAGTCACTAGTCTTGGTAGAACTTTACCTAACCACAAATCGTGACCTAAGGGTTAAACCCACAACTATGCTGTGGGGGATTCTCGGTCAAAGACCAAAAATTGTAAGTGAATTATTTGGTTTGTTAGGGAATTTTTGTTTCACTTCCAATGTCAATTGCATATCATATTTTTTCTTATGAAGCTAATGGGTGTATTGCTTAAAAGAGTACTTATTGCTTATATAATGCTTATATGGTCAATATGATAAAATTTCGGAGAGAAAATTTGTTTAAAAATAAAAAAAATGAAATATGTTATGATAGGATACATTTAATAATTATATATAAAAAAGAAAGAATCACCATTTTACTCAAAGTAGATTGGATGAGACTATGGCCTCATCCCTACTCCTTTGAGCGGAGTTAGATTGTGTAACTTTGAATTGGATGTAAAAAGTTATTGGATAGGCTGTGTGAAGAAGAATACTCAGAAGCTTGAATAGACTCTTGAAGGAGAATACTTGTAACTTGAGAAAAGTTAGTAAAAATTTTCACTAATTGTGAGGACTGGACGTTGCCATCTGTTGAGGGTGAACCATGATAAATTCCATTATGTTTTTATTCTATATTTATTTACTTAATTGGAATTTACACGACAACTCTTTTCTGAACATATAACTAAGTGCTTTATCAATTTCAACTCAGAACCAAAGCTTTATACAATAAGAACCAACTAAGTTTTTCTGTTTGCTTCTCAGAAGCATTTTACAAAAATGCTCACTTACAAGAATATAAAGTACTTAGAAACTGTTGCTTGTAACCGTATCTTCACTGAACTAATATTCTGATATCCAAGTAAAGATAACTTGAGAAGAAGATTGTAAAAGAAGTTAAAATTTTTAGGCTAACTTAGAAGCGTCTCAATTCAATCCCCTTTCTTAAGAATTTGCCAACTATAGGAGTGAGGGTTGTACACGCATACCTTATGACTATTTTTCTTATGTTTAAAAGGCATCACTGGACTCGTAGAGTTATGAGCTACAAATCCAAGAAAGGGCATTTAATATTTGAGTTACTAACCTAACAAAAGGCATTGGCCTACTCGTAGAGTTGTGAGTTACCAACCTAATAAAAGGCATTGGTGATCCAGCTTGCTGACCTAAGGAAAGGCATAAGCCTACTCATAGAGTTATGAGTTACCAAACCAAGAAAGGGCATCAATGGTCTGGGTTGTCGACCTAAGAAAAGGCATCGACCTACTCATAGAGTTGTGAGTTACCAACCCAAGAAAGGACATTGGTGATTTGGATTGTCGAACAAAAAAAAAGGCATCAACCTACTCGCAGAGTTATGAGTTACCAACTCCAGAAAGGGCATGGTGATCTACGTTGCCGACCTAAGAAAAGGCATTGGTCTACTCATAGAGTTGTGAGTTACCAACCTAAGAAAATACATTGGTGATCTAGATTGTCGGCCTAAGAAAAGGCATAGACCTATTCCTAGAGTTTTGAGTTATCAACCGAAGAAAGGGCATTGGTGATTTGGGTTGTTGACCTAAGAAAAGGCATCGGCCTATTCCTAGAGTTGTGAGTTATACCAACCTAAGAAAGGTCATTGGTAATCTAGGTCGCTAGCTCAAGAAAAGGAATCGATCGACTGGTGGAATAGTGCATTATTTACACAAGTCATATGAAGAAAGATATTGGTCAACATGTAGACTTTGATAATACTTGACCGTTTTTTGCGTTTAAAGTTTATGAGCATGCTTCCATTTGAAACTATTAGTTATCCCACAATCTAGCAAAATGATTGTCGTTATAAAACATCTTAGAGGGTATAAATCATTACTTTGATAAGAAGTGTGATTCGTCAACGAGTAAGAGGCCTTACTATGGGTAGTAGACATACATCTCAAATAAATATATTCCCCATACATAAGACATGCAATGTTTAAGTTAGGCTTCAAAAATGTCAAGTTGTTTGAGTTCTAAGCACGTTCCTACAACATAAGGAACATTATGTTCTAAGAATGGTTTTAGGAGTATCATGATTAAAATTTGGAAATTATGCTGAGTAGGGATATGAATCTTAAGAGAAGTTATTCTTAGTAACTTGGGAAAATAAAGTTGTAGAAGTCATTTGAAACATAATCAAAATGGTAAAGTTTAATAATTAGTCTTAAAGTAAGGGCAGAATAATACATTTAATAGAAATGAAGCAAAAAAAATAAAATAAAGATCATTAAGTTCAATTAAATTCAAAACACAAAAGCAACGAGACAATATTTCCTTCAGTCTTCATCACTGTTCAGTATGTTTACCAGTTTTCCCTCCAAAATGTGTTTGAATAATTAATCCCACATCTCCAACCTTCTCGTTGGGGTAAAGAAATTGCACCTGGGCAAGTGCCTTGCCGAACCCCCAAGCATATTGCATTGCTATTTCAGTCTTCAAATAAAAAATCGCAGTTTAAAACTTGTCCTTTTCTTTAGTAGTATGTTTCTTATGTTGCTCAGCCAACTTAGTCAAATCATTCTCTTCATCGGTGTACTTGTTTTCCATCGTAGTGTGCTTCTTGGCCCAAGTAGTCTTATCTTGCAATAACTCAATTAATTGCTTCTTAGTTTCAACCAAGTCCACGTCCAAATTCCCCACTTTCTGTAATTCTCTGTTAGCCAGGGCAAACTTTTCTAAAAGGTCCTTAATCTTCTTTGCGCGATCCTTGAGCTCTTTTTCCATGTTGTTGATACCATTGTCTACCACATGACCGAAGAAATCATTACCCCTGCATATAAACCCTTTCACCATGTTGAATAAACAGGCTCAGGCTTGGGGGTTGTGTACTCCCCGGGAGTTGGGCCAACCGATCAATAGCCCAATGGAGGAGATAGACACTTTAGGCTTCATAGGCCCTCTAGGGGAAGTAGTCGGCAAAAAGGTAAAGGATCATGGGACGTGCTCGGGGGCATAGCTTGGTATTGTGGGGCATATATAGACCAAGGAACGTGCTTGGATGATTAGAATAATATATAGAAAAATGACCCTCAATGACACTAGGGGCGGGTTCATGAATTTAGCCACTACAAGAAAAACGCAAATTAGCGACGACCCATGAAAAGTCATCGCTACAGGCTACGTAGCGACGACTTAGAGACGATCACATGGACGTCGCTACAGAGCTCGTCGTGAATGCAGTAACGACGAGTAAAGCATGTCGTCGCTACGTAGAGACGGTTAGGCCGTCGCTGTAGAAATGTAGGTTTAAAATGTGGACTATTTAGCTTTACAATTTCATCGATAAAACAATGGGTCAAATATGTGTACAAGTCCAACAATTGATAACGTTTTCTCTATTTTTTGACACACAACATTGTGCAAGGTTTGAACCTTCTAGGAATGCACTGTTATTTTATTTTTATCTTTTAGTGATATTATCGGCTAATGCTAGGATAAGGAAGCTTTTTTCTTCCTCACTAAGTGATTAAAAGATAGCCATTAGATATAACATATAAAATGGTAGGGATTATTTACAAGATAAAAATAAGACCAGATAATAGGAATAAAAAATATATAATTGTTATAAGACCCATCCTTAAATTCCATAATAAAAACCATGCTCAAATTAGTGCAACACTTCCTCATCATGTACTCCATTGTGTTACTGACTTTAATCACTTCCGATTGGTTAATACTTCAGTAGAATTACATGTTGAACGGAAGTGATTTAAAATTAATTATGTGAAATTAATTTTATAATGTTGGCATGCTACTTGTAACCAAATGGGCTAAGAAGATTGCAGCTATAAGTGAAGCCACAAGTGACCTCCGCAAGATGTTGAGACTTGATTTTCCCTAACCCTCGTGCTAGTGTTTGAATAAACTAGGATTTGAACATCTTCATCAGTCCAATTGTTTGTCAACGAGATTGTCCATCAGTTTAGTGTCCTTTTAGTCTCAATCTCAGCTAGAAGGTCATATTTTTAAAGTTGTCCGTCAGTTAAGTTGTACGTGATGTTAACATTTGCAGTTGGAAGGGTAACATGCTCAAAAGACAATAAATATATGGAGAGGGATATTCTTTTGATTCCCTATACTCCGGTTGCTGAGTATATATAGTATCATGCCCTCCTCTTAGATTCTAAGAAAAATTGATGCTAGAAATGGGCTTTCATTATCTTGAATGTACTAATTGGTGTAGATATAAAATATAGGGTCACTAGCACACTACATACAATAATACTAGTAGTAGTAGGCAAAACAGTTTATACAAATATCAAAACTTTTCATACATAGAAATTTTACATCCTATCCCATATATATTCTTCTGCTTTCTCTTTATATATATTAAAAAGAAAGAGATGTCGCTTCGCTTGGTTACAATAGTCGAATCTAACATCTATGTTCACCTAACATATATTAATTCCTAATTAATAATCTATGCTACTACCAGTTCTAGATCTAATGACCAAACCATGCCATTGCTCCTTTACAGTCCAAGATTCCAAAATATGCACATACTAATAGGCATAAGCAATGAAGACCATTTGAACATCATGATTAATTAAAATAGCCAATGTAACTAACTAACTAATTTCATTTCACTAGAAAGTTCCCATTTTTATCAATTATTGACAAAAGCTTCTCATACAGAACCTCTGATTCTAACCTCTGTGTTTTATCCACCTGCACAAACCCAACAAAAAACAACTTTTAATTACTTCACAAATTTATAATGGATACCCTCTATACTACTCTATCCATTTGGAATACAATTAATACATGGAAATATTATAAAGTACAAACCTGGAAATGCAAGTTATAGAAGGTCCTCCCTCCAAATGTCTCAGAAGAAGAAGCATTTAGCAGAACAAGGCCATCATTTTCTAAACACAGCAAGATCTCAGAAAGTGGAATTTTGTGGACAGTATAAGATGATATCTGAATAGAAGCCTCACTATCATTGAGCCTACTTGTTGAAACTACAAAACCAGAGTTGGATTTGGAATGGACAATCTTCCTTTGAGTTTCTTTGTTGATCACTGCATCCCCTTGCTTAGAAATTCTCAATAAAATCTCTTCCTTTTTCTTAGTCAGTCCATTCACCTGCTTCTGTAACTCAGGTATGTACTTTACGACTCTTGAAATTGTTGCTGGAATGCTCAACTTTTTCTGCAACATAAACATTTATATTAGCTTATATTTAATTAAGCTATTCACAGCAAAGAAAAAACCTATGGTATATACCACTATATGCACATGTGTCAACAGTCAAAATTAATATGAAATAAGCTAGCTAGTGTAAATACTCCTTATACACAAGGTCTTGATGAAATAAAACATTTTCAAAAAATGAACCAAAGGGGAAAGGTTAATTAGGAGATAGTAGACAATATTTTTGAAAATAGAAAATATTTTTTAAAAGTAAACGGCTCTTATATCTTTAATTGTTTGGATAAATAAGCAACCTTCAATAGAAATTTCTAATTTCTTGAAGTTGTTGCATTTAGAAATTTAACCAATATATCCATGCCAAACAAAGAGGGAGTGGAGAGGGTGTTAAGTACCATTTGATCTGCAACAGGAAGAAGTGAACGAAGTGAGGAATACAGAGCATTGATCTTCTTTCTGCGATCACGTTCACTTGCATTGTGAATA
Organism: Sesbania bispinosa; assembly: GCA_026901365.1. Taxonomy (NCBI): domain Eukaryota; kingdom Viridiplantae; phylum Streptophyta; class Magnoliopsida; order Fabales; family Fabaceae; genus Sesbania; species Sesbania bispinosa. The sequence continues at coordinate 891,580 of QLOH01000269.1, forward strand.
AGCTTCTTCACCATTGTAAGGTCACTGATTATGGCCGGTGAGGGAGTGGAACTTTGGATCTCAACCTGTGGCTGATGATGAAATAGTTCTGAGTTCTCTGTGTGTTTGTAGAAGTAGTTGTTCTGGCTTTGGCTTAGAGGCTCCTCATAGGGCCAATATCCAATGGTAGAGAACATAGGAGAAGGAGATAATGCTAGCATAATTGGGATTAGTTGGAAGCAGTTAAGAAATTTCCTTGTTAGATAATGAATGAGACAGTGATCATGACTAGCTATATGTATATAAATAACCTTCATCCTTAATTATGTAAGCATCCAAATTGTTTAATGTATGAAAAAAGTTAATAATGACCGTTAAAAAACTGATTAAGGACGATGCTTGCCTTCTATTTTATTTGTAAATTAACAAATTCTTTCTGGAGATGCATTAGATTAGATGATGCAACAAGGTGGGGCAAGGTCATTAAATTATTATGGCACTCGAGAATTTGTTAGGAGCGCATGCAAGCGTATGTTTGCAATGTGGCATGTATGAGTTTGTGTGTGTAAGAGGGAGGGTGACAAGGATAAAGAACGTGTAGGGATACTGTCACACATGACCCTTTATTATTCATTTTGCTATTGAACTGTTGAGAGCTTATATGCTTCACACTTCTTGCTTCAGGATTTTTTTTTTGGGTGGTTTGATCATCATTTTATGTTTTTAAATTTTGAAGTATGTGACTTTTTTAACTTGTAAACTCAGGTATCTCAAGGCATATTCCTTTCATTTATTTAGGTTTTGTTAACTTTCTCAAAAAGTCATTTTTTCTATCATGCAATGGCTTTTTTAAATGTGAGACTCCAAGGCACTCTCTAATGCCTAGATCTTCAATAACAATGTGTTATGATAGAGTCTAATACAATTTAAATTTTTGAATTGAGCCTAACTCACTCCAATAACACATGCGTAAGACTTATATACTATTATTAATTTAATTTCATTTTTAGACATTATGATATTCTAACATGGCTTATTATTTATGTTTATTATAATGTAATTCTTACACTATTTAAATGTTTTACATCCATCAACAAATTTCCTGCACATTTATATTTTTATATTTCTATATGTAGATTTTAAGTGTGCCACATTTTTATTCCTAGAGTTGTGGTTTTTTCACTCATTTATACACTTTACTCAACATCTTTTTCTTTTTTTTTATCTTTCTTCCCCTCACATTACATCAACTATTACATATTTACTTTCTTTCCATTTCCTTTTTTCTTTCTATCTCTCATCCTACAATTCACACACCCCAAAAATAGGGTGTGAGTGTATTTTTCGGCGTCATCTAGAATGCCTTACTTGGGAGGTGTGTCATGGTGTCAAAAAATAATTTGACCTATAATAAAAGGTTTGTCAATGTGATATCACTTTTATAATTTGCATTTAATTCCCTCCTATCATCACCTTCCATCTGCTTGATCGCACCTCAACAGTGACCCATCAACGATGATAGTTGACCCTTCATAACAACACCTTTTCTCCACCATTGGAGATATGCGCTTTCTCTCTCTTTTCCTATGTGATGCTTTTCCCTCCCCCCTTCCCTTCGTCCATTGTATCTTTCCTCCTAGCAAAGTTGTTGTCAATCATACCCCTCATCCTTTCTCCATCTCACCCATGTCTACCACTACCAAATTGCCATTTTTGTTGGGAGGATACATATATAAACACATTTGAGAAGCCATGAGGAGTGGAGCAAGGGAGCATTGAAATACAATGGAGACCCACACACTCACCCCCATTTGAACCCAACCTTCCCATCCCTAGACATCCCCATCAACCAATCAAATAACATTGTTGCTCACTTATTCCTACCCCGCAAAACAGTCGATTACTCCTCCTCCTTCCCTAACTACATCAAAAGGAGTTCCTTCTAATCGTTTACATCAATTGGAGGTGGCTTCATCCTCTTCGATGCGGTATCCAATTTCGATCCTTTAAGTTCTCTGTATAAATCTCATAATTAAAGTTGAATCCATTAAGTGTCATATTCGTAGAATACAATCTTACCTAGAAACATTGTCTGTTGACAGCGTACAATGGTGTAAACTAGCCACACATATGGTTTATGGATGGAGATGAGAATAGAAAATGGGGGATTTGGAACAATGGTTATAGAGTCTCAACTAACCTCATCCTTTTTCATCGGTGAACCACCCTTCTCGTGAATTGTCAACCATCTCTTTAGATGGCCGTTGAACTAATTACACTACTTGTATTCACTTTCTGCATCGATCCCTCACAGTTTTTATCATTACGATATTTAAGGTTCCTCAAACCATTCCTCTTCCAGGTTCCTGATGTATTGCTTTCTACCTATTCATAAGGAAGATGTTACTGGGGAAGTTTATTTCCAAGTCTTAAATGATCCTCCAAGAAGCCTAGCACTGGTATCCTCTACTGGTCCAACAACAATAACTTTTATTAGGAGATATATAGTTAGTAGTTGTTTTGTTTTTTGTTTTTCTTCCCGTTACCTTTTTCTTCATCTACAAAAAAATAAGACCTAAACTGCAAAATCATGAAAACCAAACCTTTCGGTCCTATTCATTAATCATCACCGTCCATTTTTATAATAGTATATCCAATGATTTCAAAAACTAAGGTACTGGTGCCTCATTTTTTTATTGAGGCACGCTAGACATTATCGCATTTCTCCCACTTTTTCTTATTCATTCTTAGAATCTTCTATTTTTTAACTTCCAATATGAAGTATGAACTAAGAGAGTTCTACCCAACTTTTCCATGGTCATTCTCTCTAAATAAACAGTTATCTTCTTCCTTCTCTCTATTGATGAAGGTTGCTATAGCCTTAACGCCAAGTGCAATGACCTCTATTGTCCACTCCATTCTTGGACTCATATACTCTGCGTAGTAGACATACTTCTCAAATATACATATTCCTCAAACATAAGACATGCAAATTTTAAATGGGCTTCGGAAATTTCAAGTTGTTTGAGTTCTAGGCATGTTCCTACAATATAAGGAGCATTATGTTCTAAGAATGGTTTTAGGACTAACATGATTAAAACTTTGAAATTATGTTGATGGATGAATCTCAAGAGAAGTAATTCTTAGTAGCTTGGGAAAAAGTTATAGAAATCATTTGAAATATAATCGAAACAGTAAAGTTTAATAATTAAGTCTTAAACTTGGGGCAGAATAGTACCTTTGATAGAAATGAACCAAACAAAAGAAAAGATCATTCAGTTCAAGTAAGTTTAAACCACAAAAGCAACGGGGCACTCTCCTCCTTCAGTCTTCATCATCATCCGATATGTCGACCAGTTTTCCCTCAACAATGTGCTTGAATAATCCCACATCGTCAACCTTCTATTCGGGGTAAAAGAATTGTACCTGTGCAAGTGCCTTGTCGAATCCCCAAGCATGTTGCATTGCTAGTTCAGTCTTCAAATCGAAAATCTAAGTTTCAAACTTGTCATTTTTTCAGTAATATGTTTCATATGTTGCTCAGTCAACTCAGTTAAATCATTCTACAACTTCTTCTTCTTAGTAGTTACATTGTTGTACTTGTTTTCCATCGTAGTGTGCTTCTTGGCCAAAGTAGTCTTCTCTTGCAATAACTCAGTTAATTGATTCTTAGTTTCAACTAAGTCTGCCTCAAACTGCATACTTTCTGTAGTGCTCTATTAGTTAGGGCAACCTTTTCATAAAGGTTCTTATTCTTCATTGTGCGATCCTTGAGCTCTTTTTCCATGTTGTTGATACCATTGTCTGCCACACGACCGAAGACATTTTCATTACCCGTGTGTATAAAGCCTTTTGCAATGCTAAACAAACAGCCTCAGGCTTGGGGGGCTGTGTACTCCCTTGGAGTTGGGCCAACCGAAGAAATCATCATTGCCTTTGCATATAAAGCCTTTCTCCATGTAGAATAAGCAGGCTCTGGCTTGGGAGCTATGTACTCCACCATGAGTTAAGCTAACTTAATAACCCAATCGAGGAGATAGACACTTTAGGCCTCACAGTCCCTCTAGCGGGAAGTAGCCAGCAAAAAGGTAGAGGATCATGGGACGTGTTCAAGGTCATAGCCCGATATTGTGGGGCATAGAAGAATTAACGTGCTCGGACGATTAGAAGGTTATATAGAAAAAGGACGCTCGATGACACTAGGGGCACGTTCATGAATTCAATAAAAGGACAAAACTGATCAAAGACTCTATCATGAAAGGCTTCTGGTTGGCCTAACATTTCTTGCTGTGAACAGTTTTGTGTATAAATGTAGGTTTAAAAAATTTTACTCTACCATTCCATCGATAAAATAATAGGTCAGTATGCATACAAGTCCAACAATTGATAATGTTTTCTCCATTTTTTGACCTGCTTTTGCATTGTGTAAGGAAGCTTTTTTCTTCCACACCGTGAGTGATTAAAAGATAGCCATTAGATATAATATACAAAATGGTAGCGATTATTTATAAGATAAAAAATTATATAATTGCTATAAGATCCATCCTTAATTTCCATTATACAAATCACGCCACTGCTACCTGAGACTTGATTTTCCCTAACCCTCCTTGTGCCAATGTTTGAATAAACTAGGATTTGAATAGTTTCATCAGTCAATTGTTTGTCATTGAGATTGTCAATCAGTTTAGTGTATCCTTTGTCTCAATCTCAACAAAAGGTCATATTTTAAAGTTGTCCATCAATTAAGTTGTACATGATTGCAACATTTGCATTTGGAAGCAGTGTTATTAAAACTGGACCAGACCTGGTTCAATCGGGAACAGGACCCCTGACCGATCCGTTCACGGTTATAGACCGCTTATGCATAAGAACCGGTCACAAACCGATCAAACCCACCTTAAACCGACAGTACAGGTGACACTCGGTCCGGTTCAAAGTCTACTAATGAGTGATGAGTGATGAGTGAGCAGTGTCACTAAAAAAATTAATAAAGGCTCATAATAGGAGTCGATCCCAGGTTTTCAAAGCGTTGCATGGACGAAAGGCTTCACCACTTGACCAACAAGCTTTTCTTAACATATATGTGCTATTTTGAATATATATACTACAAGAAATGCGCTACTTAGTGGCGGTTAAAACTATGGTTTAGCGGCGGTTTTAATCGCCACAAAAATAATTAGCGGCGGTTCTATAATCGATGTAGAAATTGGCGCCGTTAGTCTAACTAACGGCGGTTTTGGACAACCGCCGGAAACCGCCGTGAGATGAAACGCTTCTTAGCGGCGGTTATAAACCGCCACTAAACATTTCCTCTGATCCACTTAACAAATAGCAGCGGTCATAAAACCGCCACTGTTTTGACAATAATTATTTTGGCTCAATGTGCAGCAGTGATTTTCAATCGCCAATAAGTCATAAAAATATGAAAAAATTTAACTATAATTGGTTTACCTGTAAACAATAATTTGGTTTCATTATATTGTACTTCCTCTCAAGTGTTCAAACACTTGGTATTTCATTGAACTAACCTATCATGACATGATATTAAATTATTAATTGAAAACACACTATACAAGTAAATAAAGTAACATTTATTTGGTTGACATTTTAAGATAAAATCATTTAGAAATGAATTGAACATGTTTGAACTTAGAGCCCTTGCTAATAGAACAGATTTTTATCACAAATCTCAACCAGATTATTCAAAACTTATAAAAAAAAGATTATTCAAAATGTATAAAAATAAAAAAATTAGAAATGTAAGTTCAGAAATTGTTTGCACATAAATATTGAAAAAAAATATAGTTATGATATGCAGAGTAAGATTGGTTACTCTGCTAGTAACAGTTGACCGACAATTAAAGATTAATTTGCATGTATAGTCTAAAAGAAATATAAAATAAGTCCTTTTCATATTATACAATAAAACAAAAAATAAAAAACATGGAAAGACATAGAAATTAAGCTAAAAAGTATTAAGACAAGCTCAAAAATTTTCACCTTATTTCCATTTTTGTTTTATTTTTCTCAATTGCCAAACATTGATAATTGGCTCAGCTTTGTGGTTAGGACTATTGATTCGTGACAAAGCTTTAAAAGTAATAAAATAAAAATTAGTATTGAAATCAATAATAACAAATTCAAATTAAAAGCTGATTCTTATAACTTTTCAACTTGAGGTCAATATTGTCGTACACTTCTATTAATTTATAAGCTATTTCCAAAAACAAATTTGAATCCTGTGAGCCGAATTCTTGAGTAGCCAGCCACTTTTTAAGTGCAGAGAAAGAAAAATAAAAAACAAGTTTGCAATCCAATAAAAATTTGCATCAAAGCATGAATTGGACATAACCCATTAAAAACAGGACTTCATCATAACATCACCAATAGTGAAGAATATCTTACAGAGGAATGATAATAAACATTAAGACAGAGCCTCTAGTGACATTAAAGTTTAAATCCTTCAAAATGTCATTCTAATGACTTAACTGAGCAAGGAAGGGTTCTTTTAAACTACTTGCATTCTACTAACAAATCATGAAAGAAGATCTACTAATACAAAATTAGATGACAAATATCTTTTGATGTGATAGAAGAAAAATGAGGAATTGTTTATACAAACATGAAAAGCAAGGAAAACTTACTCAAGCATTGTAAAGGCACACACTCAGAGCATCTCTGCAATAACCCACACCCTGCCAAGGAAATCAACTCTTCAAACAACAAAATAAAATGCATTAATAAATTACTTTTAAGAATCAAGTACACAGTTATGCATTTGTTTCCCACGTTGCTAATTAAATGCAATTTGCAAGACCATGCATAAATAACAAACACTAGAAACATATATACCTTCCTATTAGGGTCAATTGCAATACAACTAGTTACATATATAAGGCATAAGGGTAATAAGGGATCAAAGAGATATGTAAGCAATACTTTCGTGGTATCTAGTTAAGTAGGTGAGCATGTACCTTTAGTTTTGGATCAAATAGCCAAGTAAATAGTTAAAACTATAGCCCTGCTAACATATTGAAAATTTTACAGAACATGTTAGATGCATAAAAAAATATTGAAGTTGAACTTTAAAACAGGAAATGTGTCTTTTACTTTTCATAACTATAACAAATTAACAACAAAATCTATATAATATAGAATTAGGTGTGTAGTAGAATTTAAGAACCAATATAGGCAAGAGATATAGTTTAAAGGAAAAGAACATGTACCTTCATGCTTTTCAAGTTCAAACTAACTATAAAATTTAGAGCTAGACTTGCTTTGTTTTGGATTTCTCAGCCACTAATGGTAGTGTGCCCAATTTAATTAAGTGTCCCTACTATAATATACTAAATGTGCAGCAGCAACAATATTAGTATATTTTATTGACATATTAGAAACAAAAGGCTATGCAAATTATTCACACAGATACATATAAAATAGCACCCAACTCAACAAGTAGTCCAAAAAGCACATTGCCCCTAGTAGCATACAATAAAATTGTCTTAAATGCCATGGATATATCCCTGGGAACAAGATTTAATTTGCTAAAATCTCACCAACTTGATAAAGTTCAAATGAAAACAACTAACTAAAATAAACCAGATAAGAGAATAAGATACTCAAGCATGAACGCAACAACGAAAGAGATAACAAGAGAATATATGTCCTAGTAGTGTTTGTCTAGGTGTGTGTCACAGATTAATGAAAAGAGAAAACCTTAACTTGTTGCTTTCTCTGCCTTTACCTTCTTCCCCCTAAGCACAAAAAAAATGAAACCTTGGCATAAATGAATGAATAAAAAATTGCACAAGAACAAATCAAGTATAAAAGAATGAATCAAGAGGGAATACGTTGATGGTTGTATTGATTTGACCTCTTCCTAAACGAAAGTTCTACTCCTTGTTGTCTATCTCTACCCATTCATTTTGTCTTCCCAATCAGAGAAAATATGCGAAGAGTAGTGATAGATTGCCAACCTTTTCTAGCAATTCAAGAACAGGGACTAGAACTCTTGATCATAAGCGTCTAAGAGGAGAAGAGAAGCACCTTTTATGTGATTTGTTCACGAAGAGAAATGCCCTAGAGTCATCGTCTGATTCGTTCATGAAGAGAAGCTCCGCTCGTTTGAAATAACAAAAGCCCAAGATTGGAAGCAACACTACTAGTTCATTCACTATGAGGGAGTAGATCTGACTTTCTCTCAGAATTCCAAAGGATTTGGGGGGGGTTAGGGTCTTAAGCTTACCGCCGAGCGAAATTGGGATTTTTGTGATTCGCGCGTACATTAAGGTAACAAAACTTTTCTAAAAGGTTAATGACAGCTACAACCGCCCTTAAGTAAAAATAAACGCCACCATGCTTTCACGCTTAACGTCGGTTGTCAAACCGCCTCAGATCATATTTTTAAGGGCGTTTATATTTAACCGCTACTAATCAACCGCCACTAAATATTCAAGAAAATCAAAGAGAAACAAATCGCTTCTAGTTTTTACTCTGTAAAAACTCTCTGATAATATTCTTTGTACACACATTTGTATATCCTGAGAATACCTCAGTTATCTTTGTACATTGTATTTGTTTGAGCTTATAACTGGTTTAGTTTAAAAGCTTAAACTTATCTTTTCTCTGTAAAATCGTTCTTGAGCCTGGAGAGGCTTGTTGTCTAAAGAATACTTGGTTGTAGAGCCTGGAGAGGCTTGGCTGTAAAGAATACTTGGTTGTAGAGCCCGAAGAGGCTTGACTGTAAAAGAATACTTGTAATCTTTGTGAAAGATTAAGAGAAAATCCAAGTGTTAGTTGGCATTGGGACTGGACGTAGCTCACAGTGGTAGTGAGTGAACCAGGATAAATTCCTTGGCTAAGTTTTCTATCGCTTAACTCTTGTCAATTCATTTATACTAATTTAAGGGAGTTGAAAAGCAATTCTAAATATTTCAAAAGCTAAGAAACCTTTTAAAATATATTTCTAGAAGCTGTCTTAAAAACTTCAGACAGTCCTCAAAAACCTGTCTGAAATAGTTTTATACTTGTTGTTTTGAAAAAGCTTTCAAAAATATTAAGAAACACTATTCAACCCCCCTTCTAGTGTTTCCCTGTGTTTCTACAGTTGGTATCAGAGCTCAACTCAGGGTTGAGCACCTAACAAGTGTTGAGGATTAAAGATCCAGATGGAAGCTTCCAACAACAACAGGCAATATATCACTGAAGGAGCCTCTATCACAAGACCCCCAACATTCAATGGTGTGGATTACCACCATTGGAGGGATCGTATGAAGTTGTTCATTGAGAGCAACAACATTGATGTTTGAAATGTAGTCACTGATGGAGACTATGTGCCTATGCACAATGGCTTGCCTATACCTAAGGCTGAATGGACCCTGGAGCAGAAGGCTAGAGTCCAGATGAATGCCAAAGCCAAGCTCTATCTGATATGTTCTTTGAATAAATCAGAATATGAGAAGGTTCATGGTTGTACATCTGCCAAGGAAATCTGGGATACACTTGCAACAGCCCATGAAGGGACTGAGACTGTCAAGCAATCCAAGATCAGTATGCTTATACATCAATATGAGATGTTTAAGATGGAAGAAACTGAAACCATTGATCAAATGTTTGGAAGGTTTCAGACCATAACCAATGGACTCAGGTCTTTGGGTAGAACTTATGAATCTGGAGATAATAACAGAAAGATTCTATGAAGTTTGCCTAAGTCCTGGAGACCCAAAGTTACTGCCATTCAAGAGGCAAGAGATTTGAACTCTCTTAGAATGGAAGAACTGTTGGGATCTCTTAAGGTTCATGAGCTTGAGCTTGGTGAAGATGACAACAAGAAGAAGTATCTAGCACTAAACTCCAAGGCCAGTCAGCCTAGGCATGGCAAGATGAAGGCTATGCAAGCTGAAGAAACTTCAGAAGCAGATGAAGATTCTGGAGATAGCTCAGAAGATGATGATCTTGCTCTGTTAAGTAGAAAGATCAGAAGAATGCTGCAAAATAGAGGGAAGTTCAGAAGGAACCAACCTTCAACCTCTAAAGGAGGTAAGTCAGGTAAAGACTCTCAAAATGACAAGGTTATTTGTTTTGAATGTAAACAATCAGGTCACATGAAGGCAGAATGCCCAAAGCTGAAGAAGAATACCTTCAAAAAGAAGAAGTTCTTCAAGAGAAAGAAAGGTCTGATGGCTACATGGGAGGATCTTGATGAGTCCACTTCAGAAGAAGAGGAGGACACTTTAGAAGAGGCCAACCTATGTCTCATGGCCAGCCTGCCCTCATCAGACAGCTCTGAAGAAGAGGTATTTCCCTTAACTCTTCAAGAGATGTATGATGACCTGATGGAAAGTTCCAAGGAGCTCTTCCAAGAGTATAAGAATCTATCCAAAGCTCACACAGAAATGTGTAGTAAATATGAAGCTATTGAGATAGAAAATATTATGCTCAAGGAAAAGATTCTTGTGTCTGAAGTCAGCAGTTCACAATCTGTGTCTGAAGAAAATAAAAAACTTCAGAAACAAGTTGAGGAACTGACAAAAGACTTGGCTAAATTTGTCAAAGGAACTGATAATCTTAACAGATTACTTGGCAATCAAAGGCATTCCTTTGACAAAAGTGGTTTAGACTTTTGTGATCATGATGTCTCTGAACCTCATATTTTCAATGTCGCTAAAGGCAAAAAGAAAGTTATTGGGTGTTCTCACTGTGGCAAAGCTGGACACAATGTGGCTCAGTGCAAACACAAAGGGAGACCTAAACCCAAGTCTAACAAGAAAGGACCCAAAAGAATATGGGTACCTAAGAACTTGATTATTCCTGTTGCAGATGTGATTAACAGGACAAAGGAAACCCCACAAATGGTACCTGGACAGTGGCTGCTCGCGACACATGACAGGAGAAAGGTCTTTGTTCCAAAACCTTAGACCCAGAGCAGGAGGAGTGGTCACCTTTGGTGGAAATCAGGAAGGGAAGATCACTGGTATAGGGACTGTAGGTATGACTCCTCTATCCCTTATTAAGAATGTTCTCCTAGTAGAAGGACTTCAACACAATCTATTGAGCATAAGTCAATTGTGTGACAGTGGATATGTGGTTTCCTTCACTAAGGAAGGATGTATAGTCAAAGACTCTCATGATCAAATCCTTTTTACTGCTAAGAGGCACAATAATGTGTACAAAATTGATCTAGAGGAGTTAGCAAGTCAAAATGTAAAATGTTTTATCTCTGTTGAAGATGAAAAACAGATTTGGCATCAAAGACTAGGGCATGCCAGCTTGAGATTAATCTCAAGGTTAGAAAAACACAACCTTGTTAAAGGTTTGCCCAAGCTTTCATACAAATATGATATTTTATGTAAAGTTGTCTGAAAGGGAAACAAACAAGACACTCATTTAAGAGTAAGGATGTTGTTTCTACTAGCAGACCATTAGAACTTTTACACATTGACTTGTTTGGTCCTATTAGAACAGAAAGCATTAGTGGTAAGAAATATGGTTTGGTCATTGTTGATGACTATTCTAGATATACATGGGTAATATTCCTTAGAAGCAAGGATGAGACCTTTAAGAATTTCACAATATTATGCAAGAAGATACAAAATGAAAAAAGATTCTGTATATCTGTCATTAGAAGTGATCATGGTGGAGAGTTTGAGAATGCAAACTTTCAGCTGTTCTGTGATGAGAATGGGATCTCACACAATTGTTGAGTCTCAAAAATATCATAAAGAGGTTTATGATGTTTTAAAGACTGAAATTTCTCTAAGTTTTAATGATCAACAAATTCAACTTAAGTTATTTCTCATAAGATACAATTGTCTAATTGTTTATCTATGATTTTCAGCAAGAAGCCTACTATATAAGACTAAGTGTTGGATCCGTCTGAAGAAGCTGATGCTGTCTGAAGATGATCAACCCGTCTGAAGCATCAAAGCCGTCTGAAAGCTTTTGATGACGTGGCATCTCTTATCTGAAGCTGTGACAATCCATGTATCTCTGCACGTTTTTCACGCATGTTCTCTGCTACAAACAGCTGGCACCTGTGCAATGCAATTCAAGCACGTTCTCTGTCACAACGTGTCCTCTGCTACACAGCAATTGCAGCAGCAACAAAGAGCACCTTTTTGGCAGGAGAAAACCTTGTAAAAATGTCAGAAATTGTCAGGAAATATCAGAATATGTCAGAGAATATTCCGTATTGCAACAGCTGTCTCACAACGGCTAGCATTGATTTCACAAACCTGAGAGTCTTCAATGATTCAAATCATTTGGTTATAAATACCCCCTCATTTTGAAGACCAACAGAGAGAGAGAGCAATATAACAAAAGAACAGAAACTCTGCAAGTTTTTCGCTGTAACACTCTGATAGATTTTTTATCATCTTTGTACACACATATTGTATTATCCTGAGTATACCTCAGTTATCTTTGTACATCTGTAATTGTTTAAGTCTCAAAACTGATATAGTTTGTGAGCTTAAGCACTTCTCTGTAATCGTTGTTGAGCCTGGAGAGGCTTGTCTGAAAAAGAATACTTGTGTTGTTGAGCCTGGAGAGGCTTGTCTGAAAAAGAATACTTGTTTGTAGAGCCTGAAGAGGCTTGATAGAAAAGAATACTTGTAATCTTGCAAGATTAAGAGAAAATCCAAGTGCTTGTTGGCAGTGGGACTGGACGTAGCTCACAAGTGGTAGTGAGTGAACCAGGATAAATTCTGTGGCTAAGTTTCTCTTCCCTTATCTTTGTCATTTCAGTTTTAAACTGATTAAGGGGATCGAATATTGTATTTAATTTTTTAAAAAAGAAGAAACTTCGTTTAGAACCATTTTAAAGCAGTCTGAAATCAACTTCAGACAGCTATCTAAAAACTTCAGACAGCTCTCAAGTAACCTGTCTGAAAATCTGTTTTCGAAAAGCTTCTTAAAATATTTAGAAACACTATTCAACCCCCTTCTAGTGTTTCCCTGTGTTTCTACAGTTGGTACTAGAGCTCTACTCAGGGTTGATACACCTAACAAGTGTCTGAGGACTGAAAGATCCACATGGAAGCTTCAAACAGTAACAGACAATACATCACAGAAGGAGCCTCTATCACAAGACCTCCAGCTTTCAATGGAGAAGATTATCACTACTGGAGAGATAGAATGAAGCTGTTCATTGAAAGCACAAACATTGATGTTTGGGATGTGGTCACTGATGGAGACTATGTGCCTATGCTAAATGATGTGCCTATACCTAAGACTGAATGGACTTTGGAGCAAAAGGCTAGAGTCCAGATGAATGCTAAGGCCAAGCTCTATCTGATATGTTCCTTGAACAAATCAGAATATGAGAAGGTTCATGGATGCACCTCTGCCAAGGAGATTTGGGATACTCTTGCAGCAGCCCATGAAGGTACTGAGACTGTCAAGCAATCCAAGATAAGTATGCTCATACATCAGTATGAGATGTTCAAGATGGAAGAATCTGAAACCATTGACCAAATGTTTGGAAGGTTTCAAACCATAACAATGGACTCAGGTCCTTAGGCAGAACATACAACTCTGGAGATAATAACAGAAAAATCCTAAGGAGCCTGCCTAAGTCCGGGAGACCCAAAGTTACTGCCATTCAAGAGGCAAGAGATTTGAACTCTCTTAGAGTGGAAGAACTGTTGGGATCTCTTAAGGTCCATGAGCTTGAGCTTGGAGAAGATGACAACAAGAGAAAATCTCTAGCCCTAAACTCCAAGATCAAACAGTCTAGGCATGGCAACATCAAGGCTATGCAAGCTGAGGCAGCTTCAGAGGGAGATGAAGACTCTGAAGATAGCTCAGAAGATGATGATGATCTTGCTTTTCTAAGTAGGAAGATCAAGAGAATGCTACAGAACAGAGAAAGATTCAGAAAGAATCAACCCTCAACCTCAAAAGGAGGTAAGTCAGGTAAAGACATACAAACTGACAAATTATTTGTTTTGAGTGTAAGCAACCAGGGCACATGAAGGCTGAGTGTCCAAAATTAAAGAAAAACAACTTCAAGAAGAAGAAGTTTTTCAAGAAAAGAAAGGTCTCATGGCAACATGGGAGGATCTGGATGAATCAACTTCAGAAGAGGAGGAAGACACCTCAGAAGAGGCAAATCTGTGTCTCATGGCAAGCCTACCATCTTCAGACAGTTCTGAAGCTGAGGTATTCACTCTTACCTTGCAAGAAATGTATGATGATCTGGTGGAAAGTTCCAAGGAACTGTTCCTAGAGTATAAGAATCTATCCAAGGCCTCACACAGAAATGTGTAACAAATATGAGTCTCTGGAATAGAACATATTATGCTCAAGGAAAAGGTCTTTGAGACTAAAAACCACAGTTCACAAACTGTGTCTGAAGAAAATAAAAAACTTCAGAAACAGATTGTAGAACTGACAAATGATCTGGCCAAATTTGTCAAAGGAACAAAAACTTTAAACATAATGCTTGGAAATCAAAGACATTCCTCTGACAAAGTGGACTAGGTTTTTTTTTATCACAACATGTCTGAACCACCTACTGTCTTAAATTTTTCTAAAAGCAAAAAGAAGGTCACTGGGTGTTCTCACTGTGGTAATCCTGGACACAATGTGATTCAGTGCAAGCACAAGAGAAAAGCAAGACCCAAAGCTAACAAAACGGACCCAAAAGAACTTGGGTACCTAAAAACTTGATTATTCCTGTTGTAGATGTGTTTAACAGGACAAAGGAGACCCCACAAATGGTACCTGGACAGTGGGTGCTCGCGACACATGACAGGAGAAAGGTCTTTGTTCCAAAACCTTAGGCCTAAGGAAGGAGGAGTGGTCACCTTTGGTGGAAATCAGCAAGGGAAGATCACTGGTATAGGGACTATAGGTATAATTCCTTCATCCCTCATTAAAAATGTTCTTCTTGTGGAAGGACTACAACATAATTTACTGAGCATAAGTCAATTATGTGACAGTGGTTATGTAGTATCCTTTACCAAGGAAGGATGCATAGTCAAAGACTCCTCTGATCAAACACTTTTTAACTGCTAAGAGACACAACAATGTGTATAAAATTGATCTAGAGGATCTAGCAAGTCAAAATGTAAAATGCTTCATTTCTGTTGAAGATGAAAAACAGATTTGGCATCAAAGACTTGGGCATGCCAGCTTGAGATTAATCTCAAGATTAGCAAAACACAACCTTGTTAAAGGATTGCCCAAGCTCTCATACAAATCTGACATTTTATGTGATAGCTGTCTGAAAGGGAAACAAACAAGACACTTCTTCAAGAGTAAAGATGTTGTTTCAACTAGCAGACCACTAGAACTTTTACACATTGACTTGTTTGGTCCTATTAGAACAGAAAGTCTTAGTGGAAAGAAATATGGTTTGGTCATCGTTGATGACTATTCTAGATTCACATGGGTGATATTCCTTAGAAACAAGGATGAGACTTTTAAGAATTTCACAATATTTTGTAAAAAGGTACAGAATGAAAAGGGATTCTGTATTTCTGTCATAAGAAGTGATCATGGTGGGGAGTTTGAGAATGCAAATTTCAAATTGTTCTGTGATGATAATGGGATCTCACACAATTTCTCTGTGGCAAGAACACCTCAACAGAATGGGGTTGTTGAGAGAAAGAACAGAAGTTTGCAAGAGATGGCAAGGACCATGCTTAACTCAAGCAACTTACCTAGAACCTTCTGGGCAGAAGCTGTTAACACAGCTTGTTACCTTCAAAACAGAATATTGGTAAGACCAATTCTGAAAAAGACTCCATATGAATTGTGGAAAGGAAGAAAACCCAACATATCATATTTCCACATTTTTGGATGTGAATGTTTTATACTGAACACCAAAGATGATCTTGGAAAAAATTGATGCAAAGTCTGATAATGGATTTTTCATTGGATATTCTGAAACATCTAAAGCATATAGAGTGTATAACTCTAGAACTTTAACTGTTGAAGAAACCATACATGTAAAATTCAATGATAACAAGAGACTGATAGGGAACTATCAGATCTAGAGGATGATTTTGCAGGAATGGAGCTGAATGATCACAACAATTTGAAGGATGAGCATCTGTCTGAAGCTCCTGCTGTTTCTGAACCTCTTCAGACAAATGTTGAGTCTCAGACAGATGTGATACCTCCTCATAAATCTGATTGGAGATACAAGTCACATCATCCTAAAGAGCAAATCATTGGCAGCACTTCAGAAGGAGTTAAGACAAGATCAAAATTCAGACATTTGAATTCTCTTGCTCTCCTGTCTGAAATTGAGCCAAAAGCATTGATGAAGCTCTGCATGATGAAGGGTGGATCCTAGCCATGCAAGAGGAGCTAAATCAATTGCTAGGAGTGATGTCTGGACCCTTGTTCCTAAACCCCATGGGAAAACAATTATTGGAACCAAATGGGTGTTCAGAAACAAGCTGTCTGAAGAAGGCAAAGTTATCAGAAATAAGGCAAGGCTAGTGGCTCAAGGTTATAACCAGCAAGAAGGTATTGATTTCACTGAAACCTTTGCCCCAGTGGCCAGGTTAAAAGCAATTAGAATTCTTTTATCTTATGCTGTAAATAATGGCATCAAACTATATCAAATGGATGTCAAAAGTGCCTTCCTCAATGGTTTCATTGAAGAAGAGGTTTTTGTTAGACAACCCCCTGGTTTTGAAGATGTAACTTTTCCTGAACATGTTTTTTAAACTCAAGAAAGCTCTCTATGGTCTGAAGCAAGCCCCAAGAGCTTGGTATGAAAGACTGAGCAGTTTTCTTGCAACTAATGGCTTTTGAAAGAGGAAAAGTTGACACAACCTTTTTTAGAAAACAGTCTAACAAGGATCTTATACTTGTCCAAATATATGTTGATGACATTATTTTTGGTTCAACTAATTCTTCATTGTGCAAAGAATTTTCTGAGTTAATGCAATCTGAATTGAAATGAGCCTAATGGGTGAGCTAAAGTTTTTCCTTGGACTTCAGATTAAGCAAGATTCTGATTGTATATGGATCCATCAAGAGAAATATACAAAGGAAATGCTTAAAAAGTTCAACCTAAGTGATTGCAAACCCATGACAACTCCAATGCACCCTTCTGCATCTTTAAATAAAGATGAGAATGAAGAACCAGTGAATCAAACTTTGTATAGAGGAATGATTGGTTCATTATTGTATCTAACAACAAGCAGGCCTGACATCATGTTCAGTGTGTGCCTGTGTGCTAGATTTCAATTTGATCCAAGAATCACTCACTACAAAGCTGTAAAAAGAATTTTCAGATATCTTAAAGATACTACTAATCTTGGTCTGTGCTATAAGCAAAGTAAGGATTGCAGATAGTAGGATACTGTGATGCTGATTTTGCTGGAGACAGAGTTGAAAGAAAAAGCACCAGTGGTGGATGCCACTTCTTTGGAGAAAATATGATCAGCTGGTCAAGCAAAAGGCAAAGCACAATTGCATTATCAACAGCTGAAGCAGAATACATCTCAGCAGCCAGCTGTTGCTCTCAACTATTATGGGTGAAGTATCAACTTGAAGATTTTAATATTGCAATATCTGTTATACCTGTGTTATGTGATAATACCAGTGCCATTAATTTATCTAAAAATCCCATTCAGCATTCTAGGGCTAAACATATAGAAATCAAACATCATTTCATTAGAGACTATGTTCAGAAAGGTGTTTTGATATTCAATTTATTGATACAGAGCATCAATGGGCTGATATATTCACAAAACCTCTAACTGAAGATAGGTTTAAGTTCATCAGAGATAAACTGAACCTTCATGCATTGTAAGTATGTATGAAAAATAATGTGTCTGAAACTTCAGCTTGTCTGAAACATGTGACCTGTCTGAAGTTTTGGTCGTCTGAAATTAACTAGGATGTTTGAAATCTTGCACTTGTCTGAAATAAACAAATGACGTGGCAATAAAGGGACGGTTTAAATCCACTTTGCACGTTACCCTATGTCTGCGCGGCCAGTTTCTGCCATCATTGCCTCAGAGGTCTATAAGTACTGTAAGGCAGTGAGTCCCTTGATACGTTACAAGCTCACTACCCCTCTCAAACCTTTGCTATTCTTCATCTTCAAGAAAGCATTTTCTCTCTCAAGTTCTTTTCATCCTTCAACAATGGCACCAATGAAGTCTGGAGCTGATAATATTGTGAAGACCAAGGGTGTCTTTCTGGAAGAACTTGAAGCACTAGGAATGGATCTTCATGCAGAATTTCAAGCTGCTGGGTGGCTTGAATACTTCAACAAAAATCGTTCACATGGGCATGAGCAGAGTATACTTGATTTCTGGGCCACAGCCAGAGGAATCCCTGACCCTCAAGGCATCTACACCACCATCAAGGCTAATGTGCTTGGTACATCTATCTTTATTGATGAAGACATCTTGGCCATTGTCTGTGGTGTCAAGACTGAAGGTGTTGTACTTCTCTCCTGGCTGGGAATCAAGAAATGGAGGTCAGAAGCATTTTTACTGAGTTTTTATATGGAACTTCCTCTCCTGCTAGTCTGGATGCAAAGAATATGTCAGATAAGGCTAGGGTTCTGCATGCTATCTTGGGGGAACTCTGTAATCCCTAAAAGTGGCAGCAGAAACCATGTGTCTGAACTGGAAAGATTCTGCCTCATTCATCTTCTGAAGAAGCAGAAGATAAATCTTCCAAATATCATCATGTACCACCTTCAGAAGAGGCTGAGAGACTCTGCTGGAAGTTTTCTCACAACACCATCATCACCAAGGTGTTGTTGCATTTTAAAGTTCCAGTTCACCAGCTCTTGATCACCACTCAATTCCTATGTTTGGTGAATCAAATCTGAAGAGCATGAAGATCAAGCTGACTCCAAGCCTCCATCGCCAACCATGAAAGAAAGTTTGCTGATGGAGAAAGCTCAGAGGAGAAGTTCCACTGTGCAGATTCTGGAAAATGAACTAAAAGGAGATATCAGAAGACATGAGTTCAAGCCCTCAAAGGCGTCACCTCAACCTAAGCTGAAGAAGCTACCTGTAAGAAGCTCAGCTAAGATAGCTTCTGCATCTGTACAGATTCAAGCATCTGAACCTGTTCAGAAACCTTCTCAAAGGTTGTCTGAAATTGTGGGTCAGGTGTCTGAACCTGCACAATCTTCAAAGCCTACTTCTATAATGGAAGGACAGGCTGTGGATATTGATGCAGTTGCTGCTCAACCTCTTGCTGCATGCTCCTCTGACCCTGAACTGATTCAGGTTGCTTGCTTTGGCTACTGCCATTGAACAAGAAGAGTTAGAACTGAAAGAAGAGCAAGAGAGAACTGACAGAGCTATTGCAATTGCCTCACAACTTGCTTATGCTGAGGATGACAAGCAAGCAGTCATTGCTGAAGCCTCAAAGAAAGAAAGAGGTCAAGTGCACCTTAGAGGAAAAAGAAGAAGGGTAAACTACTTCAGACAGTGTCTGAAGTTAGGATTACCAGAAGTACTGCTTCTCACCTAGAAGAAGCAGACATTGCTGGAAGGTATCAAAATTTTGTAAAGGCTAATCAATACTTCAAGAGAAGAAGGGCTCTTCCTCTGAAGAAAGAGAAAGGGAGGATAAGGAAGCCAAGGAAAGGGAAGAAAAGAAAGAGCTGCTAAGCTCAAGATGTTGTTGCTCCCAACCTTACAAAAGGATCAAGGTGAGATTTGATAATGTAACTCCCTCACCTCCTTCATCACCTGAAAAGCAACCTTCTCCACCTATCTCCCAACCTCTACCAACCTTACAGCTAATTTCATTACCCTCTCAACCTTTCATACCATTTGAACCCTCATCACCTACACCCATCATACCATCAGACAACCTGTCGTCTGAACCCCCTGCACCTCAAGAAAACCAAGTTCTTGAACCCACATCTTCACCATCCAAACCCCTCTCACCTCTGTACATACAGCTATCTGATAGCTCATTATCTTCACCTCATCACCTTCCTCACCATCATCATCTCCACCTCACACACACCTTTACCTCCTTCACCACCCTCATCTGTTCATCAATTCAACCTGTCAGCTGAGATTGCAGCCTTATGCAAGAGACTGATAAGAACCTCCTTTGGCTCTTGTCCTTTGCCAAAATTCCAGCATCTGTCTGAAGAGCTGCATCACTTTAGAACAGCCCCTGCTGTCTCACTTCATCAGGGTCTCTCTAAGAAGACTGTGTCTGATGAAAGGGCTTTATATTCCAACAATGCTGATGGTTTGGAGAAGATAAGGAAGGGTGTTGTCCCTCTTAAACATACTTGGGATCTCATCAATCCATTCTCTGAAGACTCATGGAAGCTGAACAATGAAGAATGGCTAATGGTAAGAATGCTGAACACAGAAGCTGAATTGTTCCAAAGAGACTTGGCTAGAGGAGTTGGAATGATAGGCTACAGGCCTCCTAGAACCAGTTCAATCAGGCCTTCAACCAAAATCTTGGTGAAACCTGATAGAATTGTTCCTAGGTATCCCCTCAAAGAAGGTCAAGAGGAAAAATTGAAGGCTACTAAGGTCTATTCTGTATCAGAACCCCTGTCTGAAGTCATGACTGCTTCAGAATGGGAAGGTCTTCCTGAGTTTATCATGTCAGAAGGAGGCGGCTTGAATCACCTGCTTGAAAACTGGATGTGGGAATCTTACTGGAAGATCAGAGAAGCTGCTGGGTCTTCTTCTGGGTGTAGTGATCCTGATGCTGACTCTGCAATGGGTGTTGGACACTTCACAAATGTTCAGTACCATTTCTTAAGAGATCACTTTCCCCCACAGGCAGATTCATTCAACCAAGCTTGGGTGCTTCTGAAGTATGTTGGGACCTTTTTCTGTCCAGTCTACAATCCTTCAGAATATGGCTTACAGCCTGGATTTGGAGTTTTGAGATTTGTTTGTCCCTACCTTCAGCTCATCCTAGTTGAGTCTGAACCTGACCTGTTTGAAGAAAACCAGAAGTTAAAATCCAAGGTCAAGGCCCTTGAGAAGAGATGTGAAGAATCTGAGAGGAGATGTGAAGTCTCAGAAAAGAAAGCACAAAAGGTTATTCAGAATCAGCAAGAAATTCTTCATGAGCAACAACTGATAAGAAGTGGTCAACAAGAGTTGAAGTCTTCTATTGAAGCTGCCATAGACAAGGCCAAGGAAGAACTGATCTCCTTTCTGTCTGAAGCCCTGCTGAAGAAGAAGGACTAATTTATTGCCATTGTCTTATGTTCATATTTCTGTTTCAAGTACTGATTGTCTGTTTAATCCTTACATCATTTTAATACAATCAGTGTTTTTATTCCATCTTATGTGCTCATGATCCTTGCTCTGATACTTGTTTTACTCTATCTGTAGCTCATAATCCTGTTTGTCTTATTTATATGTTACTCTTTTTGCTCTATGATTCCCTTTTGATTAATGACAAAAGGGGGAGTATTAAATCTATCTAACAAAATCTGGAGTGATTACAGGATTCAGGGGGAATACATGAAAAAGTTCAAAGTTGTCTGTACTTTTGAGAAAATCATATATAAAAGCTTCTAAAAGGATATATTTGTCCCAGGGGGAGCTAAATCTTAATCTCTCAATTTGCATAATTTAAGTTAAATTTGTCATCATTAAAAAGGGGGAGAATGTTGAGTCTCAAAAATATCATAAAGAGGTTTATGATGTTTTAAAAGACTGAAATTTCTCTAAGTTTTAATGATCAACAAATTCAACTTAAGTTATTTCTCATAAGATACAATTGTCTAATTGTTTATCTATGATTTTCAGCAAGAAGCCTACTATATAAGACTAAGTGTTGGATCCGTCTGAAGAAGCTGATGCTGTCTGAAGATGATCAACCCGTCTGAAGCATCAAAGCCGTCTGAAAGCTTTTGATGACGTGGCATCTCTTGTCTGAAGCTGTGACAATCCATGTACCTCTGCACGTTTTTCACGCATGTTCTCTTCTACAAACAGCTGGCACCTGTGCAATGCAATTCAAGCACGTTCTCTGTCACAACGTGTCCTCTGCTACACAGCAATTGCAGCAGCAACAAAGAGCACCTTTTGGCAGGAGCAAACCTTGTAAAAATGTCAGAAATTGTCAGGAAATATCAGAATATGTCAGAGAATATTCCGTATTGCAGCAGCTGTCTCACAACGGCTAGCATTGATTTCACAAACCTGAGAGTCTTCAATGATTCAAATCATTTGGTTATAAATACCCCCTCATTTTGAAGACCAACAGAGAGAGAGCAATATAACAAAAGAACAGAAACTCTGCAAGTTTTTCGCTGTAACACTCTGATAGATTTTTTATCATCTTTGTACACACATATTGTATTATCCTGAGTATACCTCAGTTATCTTTGTACATCTGTAATTGTTTAAGTCTCAAAACTGATACAGTTTGTGAGCTTAAGCACTTCTCTGTAATCGTTGTTGAGCCTGGAGAGGCTTGTCTGAAAAAGAATACTTGTTTGTAGAGCCTGAAGAGGCTTGATAGAAAAGAATACTTGTAATCTTGCAAGATTAAGAGAAAATCCAAGTGCTTGTTGGCATTGGGACTGGACGTAGCTCACAAGTGGTAGTGAGTGAACCAGGATAAATTCTGTGGCTAAGTTTCTCTTCCCTTATCTTTGTCATTTCAGTTTTAAACTGATTAAGGGGATCGAATATTGTATTTAATTTTTTAAAAAAGAAGAAACTTCGTTTAGAACCATTTTAAAGCAGTCTGAAATCAACTTCAGACAGCTATCTAAAAACTTCAGACAGCTCTCAAGTAACCTGTCTGAAAATCTGTTTTTGAAAAGCTTCTTAAAATATTTAGAAACACTATTCAACCCCCCTTCTAGTGTTTCCCTGTGTTTCTACAACAATTTCTCTGTGGCTATAACACCTCAACAAAATGGGGTTGTTGAGAGAAAGAACAGAAGTTTGCAAGAGATGGGAAGAACCATGCTCAACTCATGCAGTCTACCAAGGACCTTCTGGGCAGAGGCTATTAACACAGCCTGCTACCTTCAAAACAGAATATTGGTAAGACCAATTCTGAAAAGGATTCCCTATGAGTTGTGGAAAGGAAGAAAACCCAACATATCATATTTCCATCCCTTTGGCTGTGAGTGTTTTATACTTAACACAAAGGATGATCTTGGAAAATTTGATGCAAAGTCTGATAAAGGTTTTTTCATAGGATATTCTGAAACATCAAAAGCCTATAGAGTTTATAACTCTAGAACTTTAATCGTAGAAGAATCAATCCATGTTAAATTCAATGACATGAAAGAGACTAATAGGGAACTATCAGATCTAGAAGATGATTTTGCAGGAATGGAGCTAAACACACACAACATCACCAAGGATGAACAGGTGTCTGAAGATCTATCAGAACCTCTTCAGACAAATGTTGAGTCTCAGACTGACTTAGTATCACCTCTCAAACCTGACTGGAGATACAAGTCACATCATCCTAAAGAGATAATCATTGGCAGTACTTCAGAAGGAGTTAAGACAAGATCAAAATTCAAGAATCTGAATTCTCTTGCTCTCTTGTCTGAAATCGAGCCAAAGAACATTGATGAAGCTCTGCATGATGAAGGGTGGATCCTAGCCATGCAAGAGGAGCTGAATCAATTTGCTAGGAGTGATGTCTGGACCCTTGTTCCTAAACCCCATGGGAAAAAATTATTGGAACCAAATGGGTGTTCAGAAATAAGTTGTCTGAAGAAGGAAAAGTGGTCAGAAACAAGGCAAGATTGGTGGCTCAAGGGTACAATCAACAAGAAGGCATTGACTTTACTAAAACATTTGCCCCTGTTGCCAGGTTAGAAGCAATTAGAATTCTTCTTTCTTATGCTATAAATAATGACATCAAACTATATCAAATGGATGTCAAAAGTGCTTTTCTCAATGGATTCATTAAAGAAGAAGTTTTTGTTAGACAACCCCCTGGTTTTGAGGATGTTGCTTTTCCTGATCATGTTTTCAAACTGAAAAAAGGCTCTTTATGGTCTGAAACAAGCCCCAAGAGCTTGGTATGACAGATTGAGCAGTTTTCTTATCAAAAATGGTTTGAAAGAGGAAAAGTAGATACAACCCTTTTTAGAAAACAGTCTAACAAAAATCTGATGCTTGTCGAGATATATGTTGACGACATTATATTTGGTTCAACTGATTCTTCACTATGCAAAGAGTTTTCTGAGTTAATGCAATCAGAGTTTGAAATGAGCTTAATGGGTGAACTAAAATTTTTCTTAGGACTTCAGATTAAGCAAGATTCTGATTGTATATGGATCCATCAAGAGAAATATACAAAAGAAATGCTTAAGAAGTTCAATTTAAGTGATTGCAAACCCATGTCAACTCCTATGCATCCCTCTTCATCTTTAAGTAAGGATGAAAATGAAGAACCATTTAATCAAACTTTGTATAGAGGAATGATTGGCTCTTTATTGTATCTAACAGCAAGCAGACCTGACATTATGTTCAGTGTATGTCTTTGTGCTAGATTTCAATCAGATCCAAGAACTACTCATTACAAAGCTGTCAAGAGAATTTTTAGATATCTTAAAGGTACTACTAATCTTGGTCTATGCTATAAGAAAGACAAGGATTGCAGGTTAATAGGATACTGTGATGCTGACT
This sequence comes from Sesbania bispinosa, assembly GCA_026901365.1. Lineage (NCBI taxonomy): Eukaryota > Viridiplantae > Streptophyta > Magnoliopsida > Fabales > Fabaceae > Sesbania > Sesbania bispinosa. The sequence goes on from QLOH01000269.1 coordinate 916,155, forward strand.
TTCCTGGAGATAAAATAGAAAAAAAGAGTACCAGTGGAGGATGTCACTTCTTTGGAAGCAACATGATCAGTTGGTCAAGCAAAAGGCAAAGCACCATTGCATTATCAACACAGAAGCAGAATACATCTCAGCAGCCAGTTATTGTTCACAACTGCTATGAGTGAAGTATCAGCTTGAGGATTTTAACATTCCTATATCTGTTATACCTGTGTTGTGTGATAATACAAGTGCCATTAATTTGTCTAAGAATCCTATTCAACATTCTAGGCTAAACATATAGAAATCAAGCATAATTTCATTAGAGACTATGTTCAGAAAGGTGTTTTTGATATAAAGTTCATTGAAACAGAGCATCAATGAGAAGATATATTCACAAAACCCCTGGCTGAAGATAGATTTAAGTTGATATGCAATAACTTGAACATACATGCATTTTCTAATTGATTTTGTATGTTGTCTAAAAAGAGCATATGAAATTTCTCACTTGTCTGAAATAACTTGATGACGTGGCTATCTGAGACGGTTAAATTACATTTATTTTGTCTCTTCCACTTCGCACGTTACCCAACGTCTACGCAGCCAGTACATGCCATCATTACATCATGGGTCTATAAATGCAGGAGTTAGTGTGTTGGAGAAGCCTTACACTTTCTCTCAGCTTTTGTTTAAACTTCTTCATCTCTCTCGCAACCGTTTTCCTCTCAAGCTTTCTCTGCAACTTCAATGGCACCAAAGAAGTCTTCAAGTTCAGGTGGAAATGTGGTTAGATCCAAAGGTGTGGACCTTGAGGATCTTTGTAACCTTGGGATGGACTTGTTTGAGGAGTTTGATGTTGTGGGTTGGACGCCATTCTTTGACAAGGTTTACTGTTCGTGGCATGAGCAGAGTGTGATTGACTTCTGGGCATCAGCAAGAGGAATCCCTAACTCCAAAGGGATATATGAAAGCATCAGGGCTGATGTTCTGGGTGTTCCTGTGTTCGTGGATGAAGGTATTTTGTCTACTGTCACTGGTGTAAAGGCAGAAGGAGCATCTTTCTCTCCTGGATGAGAGCAGAAGAATGGTGGTCAGAAGAAATTTACCAAGATGTTGTATGGAATTGAAGTGCCTGAAAGTCCTGATTCCAAATTCATGTTAGATAAGGTGAGAGTACTCCACTCCATCTTAGGGTGTTCCATAATCCCTAAGAGTGGGAGCAGAAATCGTGTGTCTGAACTAGAAAGATTCTGCTTGATCCATCTGCTACAAAAGGAGAAGATGAATCTTCCAAGCATCCTTATGTTTCACATGCAGAAGAAGATCAGAGATTCAGGTGCAAATCTTCCCCACAATCTGCTCATAACCAAGGTACTCTTACACTTCAAAGTGCCTATTGTGAGGCTGTATGATCACAAAGGCCCTAATTTCTTTAGTGAAGCAAATCTTAAGAGCATGAATCTAAAGAATGATCTAGTACCAAGACCTCCATCTCCTACTCTAAAGGAGAGTATGTTACTGGAGAAGGCATCAAGGAGGAAAAGCACCATTGAGGTACTGGAAAGAGAGCTGCAGGGAGACATCAAAGGCTCTAAGCCCTCCCCTTAACCAAAGCTGCGGAAGTTACCAGTAAGAAGTGCAGAAAAAGTGTCTGCAACAAACCCTAACTTGCACTCTAAGACAACTGAACCTGTTCAGAAGGCTTTGCCAAAGTCATCTGAAATTGTGGGTCACGGGTCTGAAATTGCAAGGCCTCTTAAGCCTACTTCAGACAAAGAAGGAAAGGCTCATGAGGATAGGATTGTTGTTGCTGATGCTGTAGCAGCATCACCTTTGGCTACTTGCCCCTCTATCCAGAACTAATCCAAGTGGCTGTCATAGCTACTGCTTTTTAACAAGAGGAGCTGGAACAAAAAGAAGAACAAGAGAAGTCTGATCATGCACTTGTTGTGGCTGCACAACTTGCCTTAGCTGATGATGAAAGGCAAGAAACCTTGGCTCAAGGTTCTAAGAAAAGAAGAAGATCCAGTGTTGTTCAGAGGAAGAAGAAGAGAAATAGACTTCTTGAGGTGGCTCCTGAACCTACTACTAGGGTTACAAGAAGTGTGACTAGTCAACAAGAAGCTGTGGAGATGGCTGACAAGTACCAGAAGTTTGTCATAGCCAATCTCTTTTTCAAAAAACGTAGAGAAGCCAAGCAAGCTGAAAGAGAAAACCAGCAGGTGTCTGAACCTGAAAAGGCTAAGACTCCAGTAAAGAGGCTTAGAGTCAGGTTTGACAATGTGACCCCTTCACCACCCTCTTCACCTGAAAAGAGGCCTGCTGAAGAACAAGAAAAAGAAATAGAGATTGATGATTAACCTATGGTTACTGAAGAAGAAGAACCTGCACCACCATCACCATCATCTCCTCCATCACCCCCATCCTCACCATCATCTTCATCATCTTCAGAGTCAGCTCAATCTGAAGAACCTGTTGTGGAGATTTAGCAAGGATCAAGTTCCAAGGTATGGAAAGGGAGTATGTTGCCTGAACACATTAGGCTTGGACCCAAAAGTAGGGATTTCTTCACAGAACCCACTTTTAATCCTTATGCATTCCCCTACACTGATCATCGGTTTGAGGAAGAAGCTGAAGTGCCCCATAAGAGGTATGAGGGATCTTTCTTTGAAAGGGAAAAGGGTTCCTAAGTTCCCAAACCTCTATGAAGAGCTGTTGTACTTCAGAGATGCACCTCCCATCTCTTTGCATCAAGGTTTGATCAAGCACACTGCTGAAGCTGAAAGAGATAAGTACAAGGGAAGCTTTGATCAGCAATACTCAAGACAGTTAGAGAAGATCAGAAAGGGTGTGGTACCACCTTCTCATAAGTGGGCTCCACTCAATCCTTTCTCTAATGAAGACTGTCTGAAATTATCCAATGAAGACTGGAGCTTTGCTAGGCAGCTGTATACAAAAGGAGAGCTGTTTGAAAGAGACTGTCTCAAGGGCATAGGTATGAGAGGCTACAAGCCTCCTAGGACTTTCTCAATCAGGCCAACCACCGAAATTCTGGTGCAACCTGATAGGATTGTGCCTAGGTATCCTTTGAAGGAGGGTTCTGAAGATAGGTTTAAAGAACCTAAAGTTTACTCAGCCCCCTTCAAGCCTTTGACTCCAAGGGAGTGGAGAGAGCTTCCTGCCAATATAAAGAAGCAAGGAGGAGGCATGGATCACAGTCTCAGAGACAGAGTTTGGGCTTCGTATTGGAAGATAAGAGAGGATGTTGGATCCTTTTCTGGGTCATCTGGACCTGATGAAGATTCACTAGTTGGTCATGGGAAGCACCTCAATGTGCAGTATATGTTTATCAGACAACCCTTTCCCCCTCTGACTGCACCATTTCATGAAGAATGGGAGTTATTAAACCCCATTGGCACCTTCTTTCATCCTGTCTATCATCCTCATGAGTATGGGTTGTTTCCAGGTTTTGGAGTGCTACGATTTGTATGTGGGTACATTCAAATCATCTTCTATGAATCAGATCCTGATCCTGAGGAAGAAAATAGAAGGCTAAGGATGAAGATAAAGAAGCTGGAGAAGCAGAATGCAGACCTTGTTGCTAAGCAAGACCAAATCCTTCAAGAGCAACAGCAGATTAAATATGGCCAAGAGGATATGAAGACTGCTCTTCTTTCTCAGATTGACAAAGCCAAAGATGAGATGATTTCTTTCTTGAAGGAAGCTTTGCTGAAGAAAGATGGATAGTCTATGATGTGTAGCCATGTTTCTTAGTTCATTTCTTTCAAGTGTTTAAATTTCTGTTTGTCTAAACTATTTGCTATAATCTATTAGTTTTTACTCATGAATGCTGTGCTTTATTGTCTGAGTTTGTTGTTATCCTTCATGTTTTTGTTGTGATTTATTGTCTGAGTTTGTTGTTGTTGTGCTCTGGAAACCTTTTTGATTGATGACAAAAGGGGGAGTATAAAAACTAACAAAATCTGAATCTGAAGTGATTACAGGACTCAGGGGGAGCATATAAGAAACTGATAAAACTGAAAAGAGTAAATCAGTTTAAGTGTTCATCATCTGAGAGGGAGTTATCATTTTTTATTAAAAACTCCTTCCAGATTTGTATATTTTTAAGCAAATTTGTCATCATTAAAAAGGGGGAGAATGTTGAGTCTCAAAAATATCATAAGTAAATTATGATGTTTCAAGACAATATAATTCCCGTTTTAATGACTAACAAATTTGGGTTAAAATAATTCATCTTAGATACATATATGTTTTAATGATTTATCTATGATTTCAGCAAGCCACTATGAACTTACAAAAAGACTTTGTGAAGTGTTTCAAACTGTCTGAGGTATCAAGCCTTCAGAAGGATCAACCCGTCTGAAGTTCCCAACCCGTCTGAAGTGTTGAAGCTGTCTGAAGTCTCATTAATGACGTGGCACCTTTGCTGAAGTTTTGTGAAGGCGTCTTCTGAGTCTCTGCTGCACGTACCTTTTCAAGCATATTTATGGCAAGGAACACAGAGGTTTTTCCTGGTGTTTTTGAAATTCATACACCACTGAGGAAATTCCTGCAACGCAGCCTCTGCAACAGCATTTGAAGCAGCTTTTTGGCAGATGCAACCCTTTTCTGTGTCAGAAAGGTCAGGATTCTCAGAAGCATGTCTCACAACGGATTAAATAGCATTTAATGCTATCTCTAAACGGTTTTTTTTTTCAACGGACTGAAGTCTGGGTATATATACCCCCCATGAAGACCATCTCTAAATATACACATAGAGAAGAACAGAGAAGGATTTCATATTCAAGAAAATCAAAGAGAAACAAATCGCTGCTAGTTTTTACTCTGTAAAAACTCTCTGATAATATTCTTTGTACACACATTTGTATATCCTGAGAATACCTCAGTTATCTTTGTACATTGTATTTGTTTGAGCTTATAACTGGTTTAGTTTAAAAGCTTAAACTTATCTTTTCTCTGTAAAATCGTTCTTGAGCCTGGAAAGGCTTGTTGTCTAAAGAATACTTGGTTGTAGAGCCTGGAGAGGCTTGGCTGTAAAGAATACTTGGTTGTAGAGCCTGAAGAGGCTTGACTGTAAAAGAATACTTGTAATCTTTGTGAAAGATTAAGAGAAAATCCAAGTGCTAGTTGGCATTGGGACTGGACGTAGCTCACAGTGGTAGTGAGTGAACCAGGATAAATTCCTTGGCTAAGTTTTCTATCCCTTAACTCTTGTCAATTCGTTTATACTAATTTAAGGGAGTTGAAAAGCAATTCTAAATATTTCAAAAGCTAAGAAACCTTTTAAAATATATTTCCAGAAGCTGTCTTAAAAACTTCAGACAGTCCTCAAAAACCTGTCTGAAACAGTTTTATACTTGTTGTTTTGAAAAAGCTTTCAAAAATATTAAGAAACACTATTCAACCCCCTTCTAGTGTTTCCCTGTGTTTCTACAAGCTCATCATCATTTTCAGAAGAGGATGATTATCCTTCTGAAGGTTTATCTTCTGCAGAAGCACTTCTTCTAGATGTGTTTGCTTTTAGAGCTATTGACTTGTCCTTTCTTGGCAACTCATCCATGAGTTCTTGTTCATGGACTTTTAAAGAGCCAAGAAGCTCATCCAGCTTGAGTACAACTAGATCTTTTGCTTCCTGAATTGCTGTAACCTTTGGTCTCCATATTCTTGGGAGACTTCTAAGAATTTTTCTTACTTGTTCTTGATTTGAATAGCTTTTACCAAGTGATTTTAAATCATTTATAACAATAGTAAACCTACTAAACATTTCATCTATAGTTTCATGTTCAACCATGTTAAACATTTCATATTGGTGAATTAAAATGTTGATTTTAGATTCTTTTACTTGGTCTGTACCTTCATGAGCAATTTTTAAAGTATCCCATATTTCTTTTGCTGTGTTGCAGCCAGCAACTTTATCATATTCACCTCTACTTAATGCACAAAGAAGAAAAAATTTAGCTTTAGAGTTTAGAAGATACCTTTGTTTGTCATCTTGTGTCCATTCTTCTCTAGGTTTGGGTTTTGGTGCTTCTTCAATAATTTCAGACTCACCTTCTGTGGAAGGAGCCAGAACTCTGGTTCTTCTTGTAGTGGGAATGTAATTCCCATTTTCTATAATATCCCATAGATCAATATCTTGAGATTCCAAGAACAATTTCATTCTATCCTTCCAATAATAATAGTCTTTTCCATTGAAAGCTGGTGGTCTATTTGTGGATGATCCTTCTGGAATGAACATTGCAGCTCCATGGTTTGCCATCCCCTTGATCTTTTCCTCTCTCACTGTTAAGTGAGTTCAACCCAAGAGGCAAGCTCTGGTACCAATTGAAGTATATGGTTGAATCACAAGAAGGGGGGTTGAATTGTGATTCTTTTAAAATTCTGCAATTTTATCTTCTAATAAAATTCTGCTCAAGATGAGTTATTGGCTGTTTATTAGAAGATGGATCTCCACAAGTAGAATTGCAAGTGTTAATGCTTATTATGCTGAAAATAGGATTCCTTTGGTGGAATCAATTTAGTTGCCACTTACTTAGGTATTATTAGTTTTGAAAACTTTTTGTGCACATGCAGAAGTTAAGAGAGTAAGGGAAAGAAGAAGACACAAAGGTTTTTATACTGGTTCACCTCTTCCAACCTGAGGCTACGTCCAGTCCCTACCTTCTGTAGGATTTTTCTCACTAACAAATCAGTTACAACCTTTGGGTACACACTACCACTAGTATTCTTTTTCCACAGCCTCTTCAGGCTTTCTACAGAATCACCAAACTCACAGAAACAGACCCTGACTTACTGCAGGACTTTCTGCAGAAGCACAGGTCCAGAAATCTGCAGAACTTCCTTCTGCAGACTCCAAACACTCACATGCTCACACCATAGCCTTTACAACCTCTCCAAATACTTCACCTAATGTGTCACAAGAGATTTTACAACAAACCAATCTCTCTGACCTTACAGAAGCACAGAAACAACAAGGTAAAGTACAAACAGCTCACTATTCTACAATCAGAGTAGCATCAGAATTTCCTAGTGAGCAAAACTCCCCCTCAACAACTTGTATAAGCAGATTAGAAAGAATTTGAGGAGAGAGAAAAGGTTCCAGAAGCTGGCAGTGAAAGAGCAGAGATTATTTTATGCTTCTGGAGTGAGAGGTGTCTCATTGTGAAGAGAGCACCTCCTTTTATAGGTGAGGAGCCTTGTAGCCGTTGGGATGAAGTTAAAATGATCCAGCTGTGATGTATTGACAAGTCCCTTTCAGGTACAGCTGCAAAAGCTGACAGGTACAGCTGTCCAGTTGACTGGCCTTCATGCTTCTGCAGAACTTGCTTCTGCAGATAACAAAACCGGCTCATTTCTTCACCAATGCTTCTGTGAATTTGCTGAGGATGATTTCTGGATTATTTCAAGTGTATTTCAACTTGTGTTACTCAGCTAAATCAGCAGGAGATTTATTTTAGACTTTCTTGTTCAATTTGCTGCTTCTACAGAGTTTGTTCTTGCACATTCCTTCTGCAGATTTGCTTCTAATCAACTACAGATAATTCTTATGCTTCTGTGACATGTTTTATGTTCTGCAATTGATATGTCTTAAGATTGAAATTCAGTTTTTGCTTTCTTCTTAGAATTTCCTCTAAAATGAATCTCCCTTCAAAAACAATTTCATTTGGTGTTCTTGAGATGCTTCTTCTTGCTTCTGGAAACTATGAGGAGTGCTTGATAGCTTCTGATTGCTTGAATGAGTTACTTTCATTTCACTCATCTTTATTTCAAGTTCTCCTTCACAGATTTGTCATTCTTTCAACTTATTGCTTTTGTTATCCATTAGAATGAAACTTCTCATATTTGTCCTTCTGCAAGATGAAACCTGTTGCTTCTGGACACATTCTCAAATGAAATGGTTAGTTCTTTTGGAATTAGAATTATGCTAAGTTGCATTTGATTTGGTTGTCATAATTAAAATCATTTTGAGGGAATTCTTGGACCTTACAACTTTTACCTCCTGTACTACTGTAGGGGATGGAGAGGAACTTATTTATCTTGGAGAACTCCAATAACAGGGATTTTTAGTAAAAAAGGGACATAATGTCTCTTGTCTAATTTCGCGGAAGAAAGAATTATCTTTTATTATATAGGTTTTTGAATTCCTAGGTCGGAACAAGTTGATAGGAGCTCCTTTTTTACGTCCCCAGGTCGCCACACGGGGGACGTAAAAAAGGAAAGAGAGGGATGTGGTTTCTCTCGCTTTTGGCATAGCGGGCCGAACTGCTGCAGTTCATAGCAAAGGGAAGGTTCTTTTCAAGCTCACATCTATGAAGACTTTTGCTTTAAATGATGTGCTTCATGTCCCAAGTATTAGGGCCAATTTGTTCTATGTTGCATTGCTTGTGAAATTTTGGGTTGAAGTGTCATTTGAATCTTATAAGATTATAAAGACAAAAAAATAATGTATTTGTGGGCAAGGGCTAGTGATCCGGGACTGTTTGTTCTTAATGTTTCTGAAATTGTGAATGGAAATGCTTCTTTTACTGCTTACATTGATTTTATTGATTTGTGGCATGCTAGATTAGGATGTTAATTTTACTTATATAAACAAAATGCAACAACTAGGTATTTTTTTTCTAAAGTTAACAGTGAATGTTATAGAAAATGTGATGTATGTATCGAAAAAAAATTAACTAAGAAGTCATATCCACTTGTTCAACGTGAAAATTAATTGCTTAGCTCAATACATACCGATCTAGGTGATTTAAAACAAACAATGACTAGAGGCGCTAAAAAATATTATGTAACTTTTATTGATGATTTCTCTATATATGCCAAGGTTTACTTAATTAATTAGAAATAAACATGAGCCTTTTGATATGTTTATGTTATACAAGGATGGAGTAGAAAAGCAATAAAATAAGAAAATTAAGAGAATTAGAACTGATGAGGGTGGTGAATATGTTTTATTTAATGAATTTTGTGGAAAAGAAGGAACAATACATGAAGTAAGACCTTATTCCCCGCAATCTAATGGAGCACCAAAAGGAAAAATAGAATACTAAAAGAAATGAGGAATGCTATGTTAGTTAGTTACTCTGTATCTAACCTAACAACCTTTGGGGTGAAGCCTTATTAACAACATTTTTTGGTTATATACTTATATGCATGGTGTGGTGGAAACGTTTTCTGGCTTACACAGTTTCTAAACTGAATTGCTATTTCTTGTTATTCTGAAACCTAGCCAAATTAATTAGAAGTTACTCTTAACACTTCTCTAATCGTTGTACTTCACTCTTTTTCTCTATTATTTCCAACCGAAACTTGGAAGGGTAATACGCTCAAAAGACAATAAATATATGGAGAGGGATATTCATTTGAGATCCATATGCTCCGGTGGCTGATCCTCTTAGATACTAAGAAAAATCGATGCTACAAATGAGATTTCATTATTTTTTTTTACGGCAAGATTTCATTATCTTCAATGAATAATGAAATATAGGGCCTCTAGCCCACTGCATACATTAGTAGTAGGCAGAACATTTTATACATCATGACTTGTTCAAGTTGAACATCAAAACTTTTAATACATACATAGAAACTTTTACATCATATCCCATATTCTGCTTTCACTTTATATTAAAAGGAAAGAGATGTGGCTTCGCTTGGTTACAATGGTCGACTCTAACATCTATCTTTATGTAGCATATATTAACTCCTAATTAATAATCTATGCTGCTACCAGCTCTAATGACCAAACCATGTCATTGCTCCTTTACAGTCCAAGATTCCCAAATATACACATACTAATAAGCATAAGCAATGAAGACCATTTGATCATCATGATTAATTAAAATTAGCCAATGTAACTAACTAACTAATTTCATTTCACTAGAAAGTTCCCATTTTTATCAATTATTGACAAAAGCTTCTCATACAGAACCTCTGATTCTAACCTCTGTGTTTTATCCACCTGCACAAACCCAACAAAAAACAACTTTTAATTACTTCACAAATTTATAATGGATACCCTCTATACTACTCTATCCATTTGGAATACAATTAATACATGGAAATATTATAAAGTACAAACCTGGAAATGCAAGTTATAGAAGGTCCTCCCTCCAAATGTCTCAGAGGAAGAAGAATTTAGCAGTACAAGGCCATCATTTTCCAAACACAGCAAGATCTCAGAAAGTGGAATCTTGTGGAGAGTATAAGATGAAATCTGAATAGAAGCCTCACTATCACTGAGTCTACTTGTTGAAACCACAAAACCAGAGTTGGATTTGGAATGGACAATCTTCCTTTGAGATTCTTTGCTGATGACTGCATCCCCTTGCTTAGAAATTCTCAATAAGATCTCTTCCTTTTTCTTAGTTAGTCCTTCCACCTGCTTCTGTAACTCCGGTATATATTTTAGGACTCTTGAAATTGTTGCTGGAATGCTCAATTTTTTCTGCAACATAAACATTTATATTAGCTTATATTTAATTAAGCTATTCACAGCAAAGAAAAAACCTGTGGTATATACCACAATATGCACATGTGTCAACAATCAAATTAATATGAAATAAGCTAGTGTAATACTCCTTATACACAAGGTTTTGATGAAATAAAACATTTTCAAAAAAATGAACCAAAGAGAAAAGGCTAGGAGATAGAAAACAGAATTTTCTTTGTGACTAATAATATCTTTAATTGTTTGGATAAATAAGCAACCCATGTTAGTACCAAATAGTGATGACTCAATTGGCAATGCAGGTTGAGATTGTGGGAAGAACTCTCGGGTTCAATGTCCACTAAACACACTCTTAAAGAGGGATGTGCTGTAAATAAACCCGAATAGGATTATACGTTATAATAAATGATACCTATGATGAAAGTAAAAAAAAAAAAAGCCTTTACAGTTAACCATCTTGATAGACATGGATAGAAATTCCTAATTTCTTGAAGTTGTTGCATTTAGAAATTATTAGCTACAATAACCAATATCCATTCCAAGCAAAAAGAGAAAGAGGAGAGGGTGTTAAGTACCATTTGATCTGCCACAGGAAGAAGTGAACGAAGTGAAGAATACAGAGCATTGATCTTCTTTCTGCGATCACGTTCACTAGCATTGTGAATAAGCTTCTTAACCATGCTAAGCTCACTGCTTATTGCTGGTGAGGGAGTGGAATTCTGGATCTCAACCTGTGGCTGATGATGAAATAGTTCTGAGTCCTCTGTGTGTTTGTAAAAGTAGTTGTTCTGGCTATGGCTTATAGGCTCCTCATAAGGCCAATATCCAATGGTAGAGAACACAGGAGAAGGAGATAATGCTAGCATAATTGGGATTAGTTGGAAGCAGTTAAGAAATTTCCTTGTTAGATTATGAGGTAATGATCATGACTTGCATATATATAACCATCATCCTTATGTAAGCATCCTATATTTTAATGTATGAAAAATTAATTAATAATGATTCTTAAAAAACTGATTAAGGACTCTTTCATTTCCTTCTTTAAAATAGTAGGTTCTTCCTTGAGACACATTAATCAGATTAGTTAGTTAATACTATAATTATGCAAGATGATAAAATTATTGTGGCACTCTCGATTTTGCCAGGTGCGCATGCAAGCGCATGTCTGCAATGTGTTTGTGTGTGTAAGAGGGAGGGTGACAAGGATAAAGAACGTGGATGGAAAGAAATTGGAAACTGAAACCCACTACCTTTTATTTATTATGTTGTCATTGAGCTAGCATTGAGGAGCTCCACACTTCTGGCTGCAGCTTGATTTTTTTATATAAGTTGGTGATGTAAAGTTGCATGTGTTACTATATTAATTTTCTAAAAATTAAGTTATCAAATTAGTTTCTGGAAGAATTTAAATATAATTACATTATTTTTTAAAAAAATGTCATAAAATACTCATTTTAAGATTTAAATTGCCACAATATTTATCTTAATGAAAATTCAATGTAATGACATGAAAAACTTAATTTAGTCATATATGAATCAAATCTTTAAAAGAATAATGTGGTGTTACAAAAAGAGAAATTGTAGATGAACAACAACTATGAGCCTGTTTGGATGAAACTTTTGCAGAAGTACTTGTAGGTGAAAAAAATAGAATGAATCAAAGAGGTCAAATGCATTTAACTTCTCCATAAGTTGAAATCATTCTTTGTAGCCCACCTACTCCAAAAGCTCTCTCATTTAACTTTTCCATAAGTAACTAATTTCAACTTATGGAGAAGTTAAATTGATTTGACCTCTTTGATTCATTCTATTTTTATCTTCTAGAAGTTCTTCTGCAAAAGTTTCATCCAAACAGACTATATATATATATATATATATATATATATTATACAACAATAGTGAGATAAAAAGGCAATATCATTATGCTTGCGCTTCAACCCAATATTGCTACTCTCATAAGCTATGGAACCATATTTTCAAGTTTTAGATCATTAAACTGCGATACCAACTTAGGTTTAAGAATTGAATCCGAGAGAGAAGAAGAGAGAGAACTATTAAACAATAATAAAGGAGATTTCATTTTCATTATTGAATTACCAAGTTATACATATATAGATGAACAAGATTTTTTTTCAACCACAGGTATCCTCCACGGGAGACAATCATGTTCGAGCCGGGAACATCCACATCATGGTGGGACTAACTCTCCCAAAGGGGATTTTTTCCATCCACAAGACTCGAACCTGAGACCTTGTTTAAGGGGAATCAAGCATGTACCACTTGAACCAACCCCGTTGGTAAACAAGATTTGGTTTAATTCCCCTCTAACAAATTCATAATAAAAAAAGATGTTCCTATTTATTATGTTGTAATATGTGTAATAGATTTAAATATACCTTTTCTTTATCAAAACGTCTTCACATGGGTATCAATAAATAGGGAGTAGATCTCATGATCACATCGGAAGTGAGACCTACATGATTTGGTAGAACCCGTATGAATTTCAAGTAATATTAATGAGTGTGTTGAAAAGAGTGCATCTGATCTCCTCTCCTAATACACGTCTTTCTCACAATCTTATTTGATTGGAAAATTAATTTGCATAACTTCTTTTAACATCAGCACTACCCTTTTGAACAAATTTTTTAATAACAATAAACTTTCATAACAAATTCTAAGTGTTCTGAATGTTTTGGTACTAATGTTTACACTTGAGAATGTTTGAAAGAGTATAGAATGAAGGTGCGATCTTTGCATCAGAACATGTGTCGAAAAACATATTACATAAAGCTTCATGTCAAAAGTGATGCAACAAGTTCAAGAAGTAGCTTCTTAGCTTCAAAAGGTCAAGACAATTCATCCAAGATCCCATGAACATTAAACTAAGTTGTATCAAGATTCAGAAGCAAAGGTGAAGCTTTAGAAGGATCATTCAAGACCGCTAGAAGTATGAGAATGAGCTTTTCATGAAACTTGACACCTTTTGAATATGAAAGATCATTTAATCAGTTCAAGCATATTCATTCAAAGTGTTACCGATGCAAACAAAGCAATTGGAGTAGGTTGATATTAATAAAAACACAGTTTTGACTTTAGAAGCATCATATTTGAATTTCAAACTAAAAATATGTTCAAAGTATCTTTAGAAGCATTGAACAAGTTCCCACACTCCTCAAGCTATTATGCTTGAACATTTCAAGTTAAAAGACTAATCCTCTAATGAATATTCAGTATTAAGCATGGACAAAATTCTTATTGGACGGAAATATGATTCAATATTAATTATCACATGAATTGGCATAATTCCAAAATAACATAATCCTACCAAGAAGCACAATTGTTGTCCAAAAGCAAAAGTCTGCAAAATCTCATTTAGCAAAACGAATCTTAATTAGATCATCAAGGATTTCATTATTAAGATTAAATTGAGAAGAGAACAATCTTGTAGAAGAGGCCTGGAATCTATAAGAATGACAAAGTTCACATTCAGAAGCAGAAAGTAAACCTTCAGTATTTTTCTAGAATCACCAATGTTCTCCAGAAGCACGAGAATAACCCAGTATGCATCTCAGAATATTGCAAATATTTTTTAATGTTCCAGAAAGAAGAAATTGTTTCAGAAGAAGGGAGACAACTCAGCTGGTCAAAAGTGGATCAAAGATGAGAGAGAGAAGTTATAAGTGATAGTGACACACCACTAAAAGGCAAGGTTTACTTTCTGACCAACCTTGAAGATTTCTAACGGCTAGTTGGACATTATGGCAATATAAATAAGTAATGGGTATTGAAGAAAGATATCAGACAACAACCCAAGACAAAAAAAAACTCCCGAATTTTTGCTTCTACACTACTATTCTCCTTCTAAAGGAACATTTCTTTTGTTGAATGCTTCTGCAAATACTCAAAATCATTTTTATGCATTATAAGTGTTTCATACAACTCTATATTGTATAGTTTATTCACTCCTTGATTGTTGAGAGAGAGCCTACTATCAAAAACTAACTTTATCAGAGAAAGTAGATGTATTCCAAGCTAACTAGAAGAGTTAGTGTTGGTTGTGAAGCTTGAACAGTCTTGTAAGAGAGGAAACTTGTTGTAAGAAACCTGAAGAGGCTTGTAAGAAAGAATACTTATTGCGAGGAGCCTGAAGAGGCTTGGGAAAGAATACTTGATTTAAGACTGAGGAGGCTGGGGAAAAGAATACCTTGTAATCAAGTTTGATTAGTGGAAAATCCTCTTAAGGTAGACATTGGGCGTAGCCCAAGGATTTGTTAAGGGGGAACCAATATAAAATCATTGTGCAATGTCTCTTACCCTTGCTTTCTTTATTTTTTTCTGCACTTATATTCATTGATTTGTTACTTATTGCTCATAACTTAAATATTTACCAAGCTGAAAACCAGATTCTGGTAAACTTGTTTTTAAACTGATATTTCCACATGAATCACATTCATATCAGTTCAAATACTGATCTGAAAAGTTTTATTTAATTATGAAACTATTTGGTGCTTCAGAAGCACGTTTCTTAAAATCTGTTCATAGTTAACATTGAAACTCGAGGTGCAAATGATCTTATCATATGTTTTGATTGTTTATTAATTGAATATCTGATTTGGAAAGTTTCATACAGTTTCAAATGTATTTGTTATTTTAGAATCATCATTTATCATATTTCACACTTATAATTTGGTTTAAAAATATCATATTAATATAAACTTGCTTCTAAAAAGCTTTTCTTGTATAATATGATTAGTTATTGGTTAAATAAGTATTCTGGAAAGTTTTATTAAAATATAAACTCATTTGACCTTTTAGAAGCATGTTTTATAGTGTATGTTTCACTGTTTTGCTTTTGCTGAAGCATTATAGTCTTTTGAGCTTTATTTAAGTTCTATCTACATTAAATGCACCATGTAGAAGAATAAACTTTGGTGATATTAATCCTTGTGATATTGCTTACATTTAAAAAGATAGTTTGAATCAATTTCCTATTAAGAGTGTATTTGGTAAGACATTTCAGCTAGATAAAAGTTGAAATTAGTAGCTGAAATCATTTCACCGGTGTTTGGTAATGTAACATTTTTAGGTAGCTACTAGCTTTTTACTCTATCTCTTTTTTAGAAGCTACTCGAGGGGAACAAGAGCTACCTTTTAAGCTACCAGCTGAAAAGTCTATTACAATTTTATCCGGCAACAACTCTTACTCATTATTATTTAACGATTAATTATGTCCTTACATATTATTTTACCATTTTCAGCTAGTTTTATCAAATATTTTCAATCAAATTAGCTAATTTTTCAACTTTCATCTGGATTTTCAGTTTATTTTACCAAACACATAAAATTAGTTTAAAATTGATATACCTACAAAGATATCAAGATATTAAAATGATACTATTTAAGTTAGATAATAAAACCCTAAAATTAGTATGGATAATTTTATAAATATATATTTATACAAATATAAATGCGTATTATTTTATAAATAAAATAATAAGATGTATATAAATTCGATTTAGGTTCAATTTTTGTTTCTTGGTTTGATTTTTGCAACATGCATTAGATTGGTTATATGCACCATTTTAAAATAATTGTAACTTTATAGGTTTTAATTTATTTTAAATGATTTATCATTTACAAGTTAAAAAATATATTATTTTTTAATTTTACTTTTAACTCTAATTATTTTATTAAGTAAAATGAGAAATAATATTAATTTTAAGTGAAAGATAATTAATTTGATTAGTTATATTTTTTTAATTGTGTAGAATTTTAAAAATTAATTATTTAAAATAAAAAATATAATATTTTGGTAACAATGAACATAATATTTGTAAAAGCCGGATTAAAAAAATGGAATGGAAAAGGACCTGAAAGTCGCGTGCCGATGCGTGGCATACACGAGCCCTTAGCAAACTGGCATCTAATTTCCACGTTTTAATTAATTAAGGCTGGGTTGGCTGCAAATTGTTGAGTAAGAATTACCAATGATGATTTCATGGCACAGTAGCATATGTGTTTTATATTACATGATCATAATAAAAATATACAAATTGCTAGGTAAGCAATGTAACTTTTTTTTTTCCTTGCAATTTGAAGTTAAAGTAAGAGACAATGAGCTTTCAATGGAGGATGACTGGTCCGGTCATGACCAGAATCCAAAATTTTAGGTAATAAAATACTATTTAATAGTTATTATTAACTTTATTTGATTAAAAAATAAAAATTGATCTGAATCGTGAATTAATTATTCATAAGAAGATCAGAGACTAAATTTTAAACAATCCTCACAGTTTTCTTTATGACGGATCCTCAGAGTTACCTTAAAATCAAATCAATTATGAACATTATAATAACCTAAAGAATATAATAACGTATCGTATAAATAAAAAATAAATCACAATATTAAAATATACAAAATAACTATTAATTACATATTTATAAGCAAATGAAAATAAATAAAACATCTACTAATCAAGAAGTCAAAATATTCACAAAACTGATAAAATAAATAAACGCCAATTAATCAACTCTGAAATAGATAAACAATTAATTTATAATAAAAGTAAATCTATGTCAAATTATCAGTATTTCTGTAACCAAAAAAATATCAGTATTTCATATCAGTGATAATTAAACATTAATG
The DNA here is from genome assembly GCA_026901365.1 of Sesbania bispinosa. Taxonomy (NCBI): domain Eukaryota; kingdom Viridiplantae; phylum Streptophyta; class Magnoliopsida; order Fabales; family Fabaceae; genus Sesbania; species Sesbania bispinosa. Next base: position 933,242 of record QLOH01000269.1, read on the forward strand.
AAAAGAAATAAAGATCAATTAAATATTTACAAGTAAAAAACAATAATAAATATCAAAGACTACTTTTAAAAACATACAAATTTAACTTGAAGAATTAAATATTTCCATGTTAATATAAATCATCAATTAAACTTAGCAATTTATGAAAACAATAAAGTAAAGATCAAAGACAATATTCTATCAAATTTTAGACTTTGTCCAAATAGTTATCATAATTGTTTCTAAATAAATTAACTTCATTTACTTTTGCTTTCATTGTTAAACAAACATCAATGATGATCACATTATACCCTATAATTTAGGGTTTCATTGATCTCTGATTAATACTGTAATTATTGGAATCAATCTCTAAAGATCTTCTTCCCGTTATAATTGTAACAATGTTTCTACTACTTAGACCACCCCTTTTAAAACCACTACCTTGATCAATCTCTTGCAAAAGAACTAGACCTAAAAACGAAGTTTCACATCACATCCTTCAAATAGGATCACTATCCATTGAAGCCTACTGCAGACATTTTAGAGATTTTTAATGCCCCTGCTCTATTTCTCAACCCATATGTGATAGAAAACAGGTCATGTATCACAAGAAGATATGGTGATTCCTACGCCAATTAGCAACGGCCAAAAATAAGGTCACGAGAACCATGTTCCAGTAAGTACATGAGACTCAATAGTCAATAATAACACCGTGACTTAGAGGGGTAAAACTTCTTAATCTGGTCATGTGGAAAAGAATCAGAGCTAGCACAAAAACAGAATGTGACCAGTAAAGACAAAACTTTAGGCCACATGTAAGAATAATATGAAACCAACAGTAAAGAACAACATCAACAAAAGCTTTTACCCATACCTGAAATCAACTACATGAATCATACAGATACAATGAAACATTCTAGCAAATGTATTCATTTCTAATTCAATCTTATTTGTGCGGTCACCTATCCATTGTAACATTCTCATCTCTACAACATTGATCTTATTTTGTAGTTGATTTTTTACAACTTTGTAGTTAGTCTCATACAACATTGCAACCATTAGTGAAGAACAAGAGAACAAAAATATGAAGAGCAGCTGTAACTGATAAGAATACTAGATTTCATACTCTGTGAAGTTTATAATCATAGAGTTCAAGTCCAAAAACTCCATGGGGATTGTTTACATTATGTTTGAAATATATACCCAAAAGAAAATTTAAGAGGGCATGCTGAACTATTGGTGGTTTCCCGAAATTTCTCTCTCAGAACAAGTATCACAAAATGAAATCTGCATTCAACACTTTACATATCTACTTTAATTTCCTACAAGATTCACCCTAGTATCATGCATTACCCTTGGATAACATTTTTCCTCTTCCGCAATAAACACCTGTGCCTAACAAATGTTGATCATACTTCCTCACTGTCTTGGATGTCTGAAACCATTAGGGAAATAAATGAGGCATGCAATACTCAATGGCAAAAATAGTTAAGTACCACCATAATGGTTCCAGCTGTTAGTATCAAACATAAAACTGAGTAACATATTTGGACAGTTTAAGTTTGACATAAAAATAGACCAAAGTGTAAGTTTAATTTCAAGTGTGCAGTAGCAATTTTTTAGAGGAAGATGTAATAGAAAATCAATCCCAAGTATGAGTTCATCTTCAAGCATGTAGTAGTATATTAGGACAGCAAAGTTTAACAGAGCCCGAGATTTAAATTTAGTTTAAAAAATGCAGATGCAGATTTGGATAGAAAACAATTGCTCAGCTTTGACAAAAAACAGAATCGGAGAGTTATAGGTGATTTTTTAGCTAAACATGAAACACGGCAAGAATAGAACCTTGTAGCAGTATATGTTTCCAAAAAGACATACAAGAACAAAAGTAGCTAGTCAGGTAGAAGAGGACACATCCAACAGTAGGTAGAATAAATAAATACAAGCTCATCATCTTCAAAATTGTATTTCTTCTTAAAAGGATAGTTTATACAGAATGGTATGAAGAAAAAAGACGTGTTTTATCCCATTCCACTCAAATTGGAAGGGAAGAAAAGGTGGAGTATTGGATGGAATGGGATGCAATACATTCAATTATGCTTTATTCCATTTCATTCCATGCTAATTTAAAAATCCAAACAATGAAAAGTTTAATGATTGTATTCCATTCCATCCCTTTCCATCAATCCAAACATAGGCATCTCTCCCCCAATTCCCCTCTCCTATTGTGAAAACCCTTTCTCCTCTTTTATTTTTATTGCAAGAACAGTCTCCCCCTCCCTCTTTCCGTGGCGAATTGAGATGCAAACAAACAGAAAACCAGAACACATGTCCCAGATTGCAGTTTGAAAAGGAGTCTAGACAATTTGGCAACACTGATCCCATCATTATACAGGGTTCAAAAGTTCATAGTATTCTAAAAATCTTTGCTACCACATAAATCTTAAAATATACCAAGAACCTCAAACATAGAAAGGTACTAACAGCACAAGAACATGAGAGATCACAATCAAGTATCAACATCAAAACCCAAAACTTACTATGATACAACAGTACCTGGATTTGTGGCTGTTCTGCTTCACTTGGTGCTTGAGGCATCTTCCCCATGGAATTTTCTGCCTCACTATGTTCTTCAGTAACAGCATCTCCCAGACAATCATCATTATCATTCTTCTCATCACAATCAACCAGCACATACCTCCCATTCTTTGAACGAACAAGTTCCCCGTTGAGGCAAAACTTCCTGAGATGAATATCAAGAATCCTCACATGGGCCAAAGGCAAATCCTCATATTCCCTTCTAATGAACTCAGAGATTGCCTCCTCAGTGGACCCACCTTCCTCATTCAACTTCACTATTGCTCTCTTTATCATCTACATACCCCCAAATCCAAAAAAAAAAAAAAAGAAATCAAACAGAGTTAAAAAAAAGTATAATTTTAATTATTTAAAATAAATAGACACCCTCGATTGGACTCCAAATCGTAATCCACACACATGCAAACTCAAGCTCAAGCTCAAGTCCACGTAAACTCAACCAAAAAAAGAAAAGAAAATGCAAGAAAGACATTAAAAAGGCACATGAGTTGGGGAGATAACATACCAAGAGATAAGGAGGGTGAGTGGGGGTGTGGAAGGAGTTGTTGAAAATACTTTGAAGACGATGCTCGATGAAGGAGACATGTGCAGAGTTAATAGAGACAGAAGGGTTTATTGCTGCAAGCCGAGACAAGATAGAGTCTTTGAGCTTCTTCATTACCAGTTTCTCTCTTTCATCTTCCATCGTTTTTTTTTTGCTGTGTGAAGGCATTGCTGTGAATCTTGCAGATTTATAAGCACCGGTGGGGTAGATAGATGTCCTGTTTTGGACTTTGGAATTTCTAAGGAAAATCCTGAGACTAAAAATAGATTTCAGATTTGTTGGGTTTTACAAAAGTATAATAAATGGCTTAACTTATCGAAAAATAATAATAAATGCCTTTAATTATGAAAGATATGAAGAATCTAAAAAAGTTTTGTTGTTCTTTACATACCAGTTTTGTTGTTCTTTACTGTTGGTTTCATATCTTTAATAATGAAAGATATGAACAAAACGAGGGGGGCGAAGCCATGGTATTATATATAAAAATTACCTAGCATTATATTTTTATCTAGAAAACTAAAATAGGATTTATATGATATGATTTTTATGTAAATATGTCTTTTACTATACAAATATAGTCTATATCTCCTTTTATTTGGGCTTTCACTATATAAAGTTACCCAATAGACAAATATTACATTTGTTCCTATTTATCTACCTCATTAATTGCATGAAAATATATAGATTAAGAAATGTAATAAATGTGTTGATTTACATTAAATTTATTGTATTTTTTCTTGATATATTATTTATCTCTCTATTTTAATCATTAATTTTCTCTCCTTGTTATCTTTTATTAAGGCTAAATGTAAGAAAGATGTAATTAACACTCTCTTAATTTTCTAAATAGAACATATAAATAAAAATATTTTTTAAATGTGACAAATAAATGGAAACATAAACCGTAATTAATATATATGTATGTGTGGGGTATAAAAATTTTTAAAAAAAATTGAGGGGGGCCATCACCCCCTTTGCCCCTACTAAGCCCCGCCCTGGTGGTGGGGTAGATAGATGTCCGGTTTTGGACTTTGGAATTTCTAAGGAAAATCCTGAGACTAAAAATAGATTTCAGATTTGTTGGGTTTTACAAAAGTCTAATAAATGGCTTAATTTATCGAAAAATAATAATAAATGCCTTTAATTATGAAAGATATGAAGAATCTAAAATAGAAAGATTTTTGTTGAAATAAAAAAATATTCCTTACATAAAAATACAATCAATATTTTTCTAATAAAAACATTAATCTTTGTAAGTTAAATATATATATATATATATATATGACTAATATTTATGACTAATATTTTTCCTTTAAATTCAAATATATATTATATTATACACAAGCATGCTCAGATTGTGAGAAGAGATTCCAGGTTCGATCTCTAATGGGCACACTCTTAGGAAGGGGTGAGGAGCCTTAATTGTGACTAAGCCCCGAATAGAATTACCCCTAATAATAGGAGATATCTAGGGTGAAAAACCAATATATATATATATATTATAAAAAGTATTTAAAATAAAAATATTTCAAATTATGAATTATTTAAAGTTTTATTTAGACGAAGTTTAAAAATTATAAAATTTTGTATATTTTATTTTAAAATAGTTAAATTAAAATTTAATAAAAGGTTAAAACAATATATATTATTTGAATTAAAAAATGAATTAAAAGATTAAGTTATTATTAACATTGTTTTTTAATTAATTGTTGTAACATTACTTCTTATTGATTATATTTTATTTAACTTAGTTTTAAGATAAAATACTATTTAATAGTTATTATTAACATTATTTGATTAAAAAAGTATCGTATAAATAAACTATGTAACATTACTTCTTATTGATTATATCGTATAAAATCAAATCAATTATGAATATTGTAATAATCTAAATATAATAAAGTATCGTATAAATAAAAATAAATCACAATATTAAAACATGCAAAATAACAATTAATTACATATTTATAAGAAAATGAAAATAAATAAAACATCTACTAGTCGTTGGGCCCGTTTGGTTTCCGAAAACATTTACTGTTTTCATTTCCTGTTTTCACTCTGTTTCCTGTTTTCTGAATTTTTACAAAGGAAAAACTCAGCATTTCCAGTTTTTCCTTTGTAAAATTTCAGAAAACAGGAAACAGAAAATGCAAACCAAACAGGAAACGAAAATGCAAACCAAACAGGCTACAGTAAAATGAATAAAATGAATAAAATGATAAAATGATAAAATGATAATTAATCAACTCTGAAATGGTCAAGAAGTCAAAATATTCACAAAACTAATAAAATGAATAAACGCCAATTAATCAACTCTGAAATAGATAAATAATTAATTTATAATAAAATTAAATCTATGTCAAATTATCAGTATTTCATGATAATTAAACATTTTTTTTACGTCAAACATATGATGAATTAAGAAAGTGACATCTGTGGAAAATCCAGAGACATCATCAAGCAAGATACAAGGTGTTTCTTCTAACCATAGTGAAGGAGGGTTAGAGCACGCAAATTTAGCTAAAGAATGTGCTACTACATAGCAACTATGAATTGAATAAGAAAAGCTTAAAGAAAAGAACTCTCGTTGAAATAGAAAACATTCACCTGCTAACACTTCAAAAAGGGATGTTCCTCTAGATGAGTGATTGATGGCTGCAATTAACGGGAGACAATCAGATTCGGCTATGAGATCCATGAAACCCATCTCAGCTGTAAATTGTAGACCGAGTTTAAAGCCAAAGGATTCTGTTATACTAACATCCGAACCACAAGTAGTGTGCCATGTTGCTGCACCAAGTACCTCACCCAAATGATCCCTTATGACAGCACCAACTCCCCATTGATCTGCATTAATTTTGGCCACATCTGAATTGAGCTTGTATTTTCCCAAAGGAGGGGGACACCAAGTATGAGAAGTGCCCACATTGCGAACAATGGAACCGGAATTGGGTTGACTCAGGGCCTCACGAAACAGAGATACTTGCCTTACCACCCCTTGGAGAACTTGTTTTATGGGTGAATTGTGTTGCTCAAAAACCAGCTTATTCCTTGAGTTCCATAGACCATATATTAGAGACGCAAAAAGGGTGATGGGCTCTGGATCCCACCGCATTAGAATGTCATCAATCCAATCTGAAACAGAGGGAGAAACTCCAAAACTGGGGGGGTCAGTCTAAGAGGGGATAGTAGCCAGACATCTTGGACATGTTGACAATTCAAGAAAACATAATCCATAGTCTTGATCATAGCATTGCACCGAGGACAGATTAGGTCAATCTGCGTGCCTTTCTGAAGTAAATTGCTCCGGGCAGGGATGCAGCCCCTTTTCAATCTCCAAAGGAGATGCTTATGCCTTGGAACCGCCTCTATGTTCCATAATTTCTTCCAAGCGATATGCACTGATTGATCAACACTCTTCTGAGTAGAATCTTCATCCTCTAATTGTTGTTTGATGAAATGATATCCAGATTTCACTAAATATATTCCTTGCTTGGTTGCTTCCAGGAAACTTCACTCTATTCTGTCATAAGCTTTGGCCATGAAATGAAACACATTAAAGGCAATGAGAGCATTATCTATAATTAGACTTCCGGGAACAAAGACACTCTGATATCTCCCCGCAATGTTGCCCAGCACCAGCTTTACTCTATTAGCAATGGTCTTGGTTACAATTTTGAGGAACACATTGCAAAGTGATATAGGACAGAAATCTCTAGAATGCTTCGGCTTCTTTATCTTTGGAATCATATAAGCATGTGTTTTGTTAAATTCACTGGGATCCAACTTATGATTGAGGATGTCTAGGATAACTTCCATGCACTGGGGGCCCACCACGTCCCAACACTTCTGATAAAAGAAGGCAGGAATGTTGTCTGGGCCAGGGGCTGCCCACGATTTTAATTGCTTCAATGTCAATAGGACCTCCTCTGCTGTAAAAGGTTCAGACAGAATGTGAAACATGTGTTGAGATATACGACCTTGCATCACTCTAGCAGCTTCCTCAATTCTGCTAGGACTTCCTACAGAGAACAGCTCAACAAAAGAATTGAGTCATAACCCTCGCAATCTGATCTTCTTCATGATATAATTGGCCATTATCATCAAATATGGAATCCACCCAATTTCTTTCCCTTCTATGACTAGCTTTTTTATGGAAAAACTTTGAATTCTTATCTCCATGATGAAGCCACATTACTCTACTCCTCTGTTGCCAAAATACTTCCTCAGCTTCTAATAATTCATCAAGTTGTAACTCCTTCCGTTTTAAATTCATTAATGAAAAGAAATAAACATCAATTAAATATTTACATTTACAAGTAAAATAATAATAAATAAAAATACGATAATGAATATCAAAGACTAATTTTAAAAACATACAAATTTGACTTGTGTAAAAATAATGAAAAAGAATTAAATATTTCCATGTTAATATAAATCATCAATTAAACTTAGCAATTTATGAAAATAATAAAGTAAAGATAAAAGATCAAAGACAATATTCTATCAAATTTTAGACTTTGTCCAGGTTATAGTTATCATAATTGTTTCTAAATAAAGTTAACTTCATTTACTTTTGCTTTCATTGTTAGACATACATCAATGATGATCAAGTTATACCCTAGTATAATTTAGGATTTCATTGATTTCTGATTAAATATTGTAATTATTGCAATCAATCTCTAAGGATATTCTTCCCGTTTGCAACCGTGCTTCTACAACTTGGACCACATTCCAAAACCACTACCTTGATCAATCTCTTGCAAAAGAACCAGACCTAAAACTGAATCTTCACATCACAACCTTAAAAAATGATCACTATCCATTGAAGCCTACTGCAAACATTTTAGAGATTTTGATGCCCTGCTGTATTTCTCAACCCATATTTGATAGAAAATAGGTCATGTATACACATCTTATTCCTTTCTAGAGTTTTGTCATTTGTTGGTGAACATGCATTTTGGGATACTATTATATGTGACATTATTGGATTTTAGAATTGTTTACTAAAATTCCTATTGGTGCAATACATTAGAAAATCATCAATATGATACTCATCATTATACCTTGGATATTGGCTTGCCTTATAGGAAAGTAATGAACAAACAGTTAACCATATCAATCTAAAGGATCATAATAACTCCAATCTCAATCTAGGAAAGTTGTATGTTTTGACTTGTGTTGATTATCTGTGCACCAACTTTGTCCTATGCTGTAAATTGTTTATTATGTTATCAATTGAAAATTTATATAAAAGAATAATTCATGTATAACCAATCTTATGCTCTCTTTCTTCGAATCACAATAATTGCTAGCCTATATGTGAAGGTGAGGGGAAAGGATTTTTTTCGATCCAAGCATAAACTCACCTTGTGATGTATTGTTTTGGTCTATAATTACTTGATTGAACAATGAAATATGTAACCTTCAATTGTTACCAAGGCTAGATTTCTTCTTATATGTTTCCTGAAGGTAATATAATTTTAATAACTGACTGAAATGTCTTTAAAGACCAGTAGTTTCTGGGTTTTCAATCTTGTCAAGTTAGTTTGAATTAAAGAAATAATGTGGTCAGGTATGTTTTAATTGCAATTATATCTCCACTGTCTGAATTTTTCTATTTCATAATAATATTTTTGTTTTATTTCCCTGTGAGGTGTTATTGTTCATATATTAATGTATTAGAAGTTGTTGGGTACACTTTTGAAACAGGTTGTTAATGTGACATGTTTTGCTAGCTATACAATATCATAAGTTCTGGAATATATTTTCTGATTTTATTGATGTTAAATTAACCATGTTATGTACCCCCTTCCCTAAGTTCCTTGAATTCCATTTTGTGTTTGTACGTAGTAAGGGATTCTGCTTTAAGTTCCCAACAATTACTGTCTCCTAATTGGTTTTTCGGCTACTTTTTTTCTTATGTGATCCTAAACTATAATAATGATAATAAATAAAATGTAAACACTTAAGTAATAAATATGTAAGGTAGTTGCTGACAATGACTTCTTCATTGAAACAACATGGAGCAGTTTAGTCAACATCTTTCCTCTAATGTAACTCAACAACCGCCTATACCTGTTTACCAGTTCTACTCCAACAGAAGCAGAAATTGGTGGAAATCTACCAATTAACAATCCATCCATCAACTATAACCAATGTTGCTGGAGCTAATCCCACCCCTCCTCTTCCATGTAAAGCTATGAAGAGGAAACCTAATGCAAGTGGTCCTCGAAGAAGAACTTCATCTGCATGGGACCATTTTACTAAATTACCTGAAACTGAAGGTAAACAAGCCCATACAACTTGTAATTATTGTAAAAATACATTACTGTGACATAAAGACTCACGAGACATCTAACATGTTGGCACATCTTAAATCATGCTCAAAATATACCTATGCCATAAGTAGTGATTCCAATCAAAGCATCCTTAATCTTGTGTCTGGTAGAAGTGGAGAGAATAGTGTTTTGGTTGCATCTAGTCAGAGTAGGGATGACAATTGAGCCCAAGCCCTATGGGTATGATAAGTGAAAATTACTTGATAAATTAGAACACTTTTTAGTTCACTTATCAAGGATAAAATGGTAATTTTACCCCAGTTTAATCCCTTTTTATTAAATATTAGAGAAATTGTATTTATTAATCAGAGATTTGAATTTGATGCTATTTTGATAGAAATATTGTTGATTTTTGCAGGATATTGCAAAGATTTGATTTGAAGGAGAGATAACATTAAATGAGGCAGATATCTGCAAGATTTGAGATTGATTGAAGACATTTAATAAAGATTTGAAGAAGATTTGAGACAATTAATGAGGAGATCACTGCCAATCAATCAAGGATTCTGCAGACAAGCTTCCCAAATAAATCAAAGATTGCTCAATAAATGCAAGGATTTTATCAAGAAAAGGGAAACAAGGAAAGACAAATCTGCCAAAACCAGTCTCGGGGAGAGATCGAGATTAAAATGAGAAAGTTGGAGCTGCAGGACGCTACCTGCGCTACAGCACAAGGTGAAGCGTAGACTCTCTGGATCCTGTGCTCCAGCCTGCGTTGTACCGCAGCTTGGAGTGCAGGTTACGCTGATTTGTTCCCTGTTGCCGTTTTTAAATAGATTTCTCCCCAAATTTCTTTGTCTTTCCTTATTCTATAAATAGGAACTTCTTGTGCCAAATCCAGTGTGCACGATTATTGTAATTTAGTCTTATTTCAGTGATAATGCACCAGAGCTAAGTTTACAGTAGGAGAGAAGGAGCGCTTCACAAGGATTGAAGATGGTGACAGCATCTTCGGTGGTTTGTATGGCTACCTTGTGTAGTTAACTCTCCATTAGGATTGGATGTAATTGATTTTATCCCCAAGTGTATGTAATACTGGTAATCTTATTATGTACTTAATTCCTAACTTTCGCAACAATATCCTCAAATCATTGTTTTCTCCTTGATAATTAGATCATAATCTACGTAAATTGACCGTTCCCTGTGGATATGATAACTCTCTTACTATTATACTACTGGATTTTTGGTTCGCTTTCCAGAAACCCATCAAGTATTTTTGGCGTCGTTGTCGGGGAACGGTTTCCAATTCGCATACACCTTGGAGGTCTAGTTATCAAGTTTTCTTTTATTTATTTTAGGATTTTGTTTATTTGTTTTTATTAGGATTTCTATTTATTTTTCTTAATATTTTTAGGACTTATTATCTTAGGAATTTTATTGTTTTTCTATTATTATAAAAATCTCTTTAACACTTACCTTTTTCAAGTTTCTTGTTTATGCTTCTGAGAAGTCAGACGTCTCCCAATCAATTACAATTCGACCCGGAAATAGAAAAGACGTCGCGAAGGAACAAAGGTAGAAACTCGAGAAGGAGAAGAAGGAGAATAATTGTTGAAGAACCCAAAAACATGGCAGAGGAAGTTCCAAGAAGGAGATTAGGAGACTATATCTCCTATCAAGGACCACGCCACTTCTCAAGCATTATGTTACCACCAAATGCAAGAGCTTTGGAGTTGAAGACTGCACATCTTAACCTCATTAGTGCACATCAATTCGCTGGATTGGATCATGAAAATCCAAATACTCATCTCTCTAACTTTTATGAATTGGTTGGTACTATGGGTTTCGGTGAAGGTAGTTTGGAATCTGTTTACTTACGCTTGTTTCCTTTTTCTTTGATAGGTAAAGCTAAGGAATGGCTGCAATCACACCCAAATCAAAGTCTAACCAATTGGGGTGTGGTTGAGGAGAAATTCTTGACAAGATTCTTCCCACCAGGGAAGCAGATTGAAGCCAAAGCAGATATTTCCACATTCAGACAAGGGATTGATGAGCCACTATGTGAAGCTTGGGAAAGATTCAAATCTATGCTGCGCAAGTGTCCCAATCATGGCTATGAGGACTTAGCCCAACTCAATATATTCTGCAAGGGACTGCGTTCAGATTCTAAATCATTTATAGATGTTGTAGCAGGAGGAACAATCTTATCCGCAGAAGTTGATCGAGCTCTAGAAATCATCAACAACTTTGCTCAGAACGATCAACAAGCTCAAAGTGGAAGACAACCAGCACAAGTACCAAAGAAAGGGATGCTCGAACTTAATCAAAGTGATGCTCTCTTAGCTGAGAACAAGCTCATCAAACATCAAATAGAAGCACTCACTGAGACATTGAAGGAACTCCATCAACAACTCAAAGCTATCTACTCACAACCCATCCAAACCCAACCATTGATTTGCGACTTCTGTGGAGGTGACCATCTAAATGGTCAATGTGCTACCCAAGATATACAGCCAGAGCAAGTCAACTACATGGGTAACCAGGGAAGGCAAGGGAGTACTCCAACAACAACAATCAGTACTCTCAAGGTTGGAGAAATAACTAAACCAACTCTGGTTGGAATCTGAATGGAGGAACAAGACAACCACCTTACCAACAGCATTCCTCAACGTATGATAAATTGAACACTTTGGAAAGTAAGATTGATGACTTAGTGCAAAGATTTAGTGGATTCAAGAAAACCACCGAGGCATCAATCAAGACTCTAGAGAACCAAGTGGGTCAGTTAGCGAATGAGATGGCGGAGCATAGGTAGCAACACTTCTCAGCTGTGACCCAAACCAATCCAAAGGAACAATGCAACTTGGTTGCTACTGATGGAAACAAGTCAGAGGAGGAGGAACTTGATGAAGAAGAAGAAATCATCTTTGAAGAACAGTTGCTTCAAGAGGAAGCTGTTCATCAAGATGAAGAAAAAACAGCCCAACAAAAAAGGAACATCATGAAGAAAAGGTCCTTGTTACAAATAAGTCACTTGACCCAGGTAGGTTTACTATACCCATCTCTATTGGTAATCTACCCTCTACTCATGCATTATTAGATCTTGGAGCGAGCATCAATTTGATGCCACTATTGTATTTTAACAAGTTGAGTAATGTGAAGGTCAAGCCTGCAAATGTGAGATTACTTCTTGCAAATAAATCTGCTCAAAGCCTTCATGGAATATTAGAGGATGTTCAAATCAGAGTAGATAAATTTGCATATTGATGGGATTCTGGCAAGTGAACCAAAACTCCAGCAGTATAATAGTAAGTAAAAGTATCGTATCCACAGGGAATAGTTAATTTATGTAGATTGTGATCTACTTATCAAGAGAAAGCAAAGTTTAGAGAGTATGATTGCAGAATTGTAAAGAGAGGGTAAATATCAATTGGAATTAGGAAGGTAGAGTTAGAGACACTTTACTTGGATTAGGATTGGATTTCATCACATCACACCCATTGTGCATATAAAGACTATCTATTATTTTAGGTTTACTCTATAATACTGTAGATAAACTTTATTGCTAAGACCCCGAGTTACCAGCAACCTCACACACTCAAAGATAATCTATGCGGGCTCTCCCAAGCGACAGACTTATCCTCGGCTTATTTTGCTCTTTTTTAGTCAGTTTGTAAAGGAACTTAGTTGATAAACGAGGCCTAATGTTGTAGACGCACCTTCGCTCAAGTACTGTCACTACCATCACTCATCAGAATACGCCTATGTTCGAATCCTGGATTGACAATAAACTAACTCCTTGCTATCGATTACTAAGCCTAATGGTCGGATGCCCCTTCACTTAGAGTACTCACACTACCCCTCGCTCATTAGCAAACACCCCTTTTCGGAACAAAGTAGTAACCGAGTAATCTTATTCAATCAGAGTTTGGGTTTCCTATGTTTAGGCTCCCCCATCCTCACTCCTAGTAATAACTACTTTAGTTAAGACTAGCCTATAACTCCAGACGCAAGCGTGGGAATTAGGAATAAGTACAGAATAAGACTACCACCATTATAGACAGAGAGCACAAGAAATAATAATATAGAATTTATATACACTCAAGGATAGAATCAATTACATCAAATCCAAATGGAGAGTTAACTACTCGAGGTAGCCATACAACCCACTGAAGACGCTGTCACCATCTTCAATCCTCGTGAAGAGCTCCTCCTCTCCTACTCTAAACTTAGCTTTGGTACATTATCACTGAAATATAGACTGGATTACAATGATCGTGCCTGAAGACCTTTTAAAAGGTTGCAAGAGGTTCCTATTTATAGACTAAGGAAAGACAACGCAAATTGGGAAGAGATCCATCTAAAAACGGCAACTTGGACAAAATCAGCGTAACCTGCGCTCCAGGGTGTGCTATAGCGCAGGTGTGAGCGCAACTTCCAGAGAGTATGCGCTTCACCCTGCGCTATAGCGCAGGTGAAGCGCAGCTAGCGTCCTGCTGCTCCAACTTTCTCTTTTAAATCTTGACCTCTCCCCGAGACTGGTTTTCGCATGATTGTCCTTCCTTGTTTCCCTTTATTTGATGATTTCCTTGCATTTATTGAGCAATCCTTGATTTATTTGGGAAGCTTGTCTGCAGAATCCTTGATTGTTTGGCACTAATCTCCTCATTAATGATTTCAAATCTTCTTTAAATCTCCATTAAATATCTTCAATCAATCTCAAATCTTGCATATATCTTCCTCATTTGATGCTATCTATCCTTCAAATTAAATCTTTGCAATATCCTGCAAAAATCAACAATATTTCTATTAAAATAGCATCAAATTCAAATATAGGATTAATAAATACAATTTATCTAATATTAAATAAAAAGGGATTAAATTGGGGCAAAATTATCATTTTATCCTTGATAAGTGAACTGAAAAGTACTCTAAATTATTAACTAATTTTCACTTATCAAATTCCCCCTAACTTAACTTCTTGCTTGTCCTCAAGCAAGAGACCTCTTTGCAATTATGAATCAACTCTATTCCCAGTGTATTCCTAATAACTAAAAACAAATTCAAGGAACTGTTCCTCAAACTCTTTCCTAAGCAGAAGTCACTTTCCAATCATAAGAAAAACTAAGGATCAAAAGATGTTACCATACATCAATCAGAATAGAAATACAAACATCAATTAAACTTTCTCAATAATAGCAATTAAAGTAGTAAGTGATAAACCAAGGAAATCCCTCATTCTCATGGGTAAGTGTTTCCCTCAATCATTTTCACCACTGTTGAACAACTAGAATTGATAGTCGTTTCCAAGATCTGAACCTGCAAGCAGTTAATATGGATCAAAAGGTCTTTAATAGGTTGTAATGAGGCTGGACTATCAAGAAATCATGGTTTTTCTAGATATTCAAGGAACACTTTGAATAGAGAGCATCTTGTGATTGTGCTTGGGACTTCTCTCAATTCACCTGGTCATTCTTGAATGGTCACCCATTTTTAGCTTGGCCTCATTGTCTTGAAGAAATTCTCCCCCCAACTTATTCAATTCCACACTTTTGTGCAGAATATTTTTTTTAGTACAAAAACATAACATAGAAATTATTTTTGTGGGGGAGAATCCTTCTTTTGTGATTTCTTGTGCCTTCTCTTGAGTCTCTTGTGACCAACCTCTTGTCCCATTTTGTTGTGGTGCACCTTGCTCTCTATCCCAAGTGTTAAGGGACATGGTATGATCATTAATCATTGTTGGGGTGCATCAAAGGAAATATTCAAGTTCAAATGGGCAATCAAAAAGAATGGAAACCTTTAATCAGGGTTGGCTGTTTGGCACTGAGCAAAATAACAGAATCACAAAATATGCCTTTATCACATGATATCTTCTACAAGCAAGAAAAAATTCAGAAACTCAAGCAATAACAGTTGACAAGCAGCGGTGAAAAGCTCTCAATATAAATGTTTAGGCTCTCATCTCACTGGTTATGGCTAAAATTTCCTTGATAAAGCACTTAATGGATTTAATTAACTACCTTGATAGATTCTCTTGAGAAGTACTCTAATCCTAACTGATTATGGAATTAATCACAAGACCCTATCATCTTACCTAGATTGGTTAGTTAAACTACTTATTTACAGAGAATAAAGAAATAATTACCTTGATTCCTAATCCTAAAGTCCTAAAAATTTAAAAATTTAATAGAAAAAACACAAATAACTGGATAAGTACTGCATAATATATATAAGTGGGTAGTTAGATACAGTACAAATCAAAAAGAAAATAAAATAAGAAAATAAAGAAGAAAAATAAGAAAATAAAAAGAAAAAGGAAAAGAAAAAGAAGGAAAAGCACCAAATAGGAAAGAAAAAATATCAATCCTCGTGGTCCTGATCCATGTGAGCTGCTCCATCTTCAGCTCCGGCTGCTTCATCCCCCCTGGGAAAATAGGCCTGTCTCCAGGCCACTGCAAATCGTCCTGGAAGAATGCGGTCCATCCTGGCCTGATGGTGGGTGTTCTGAAAGTGTACAGCGGCGCAGTAGAGAGTGGACATATGAGCCATCATGTGAGTGTTCTCGGCCCTAAGTTCCTGGGCCCAGACTGGAGCTACCATATCTGCTGCTGGTGGTGGTTGTGGATGGTCTCTGTTAGAACCACAAACAACACTAGAAGGGGGGTTGAATAGTGTTTTATACATTTTTAAAACTATTTTAGAAATCTTTAATTAAAACAATCACGTAAGTGATCAATGTGCAAAACCAATCTTAAGATCAGAGTTATTTTAGAAGCGTGCGAAACATATGAAAGATAAAGATAAAAAAATCCTTCTCTTACACTTAAGATTGTTTTGATTTTAAAGAGCTTCTCTAAATGTCTTCTGAAGAATATTACTAAGAGTACCTTCAGAACTATTTCTGAAATACTTTAGATGATCAAAGACCATCTAAATCTTGTGTCTGAACTGAATTCCTGTTGGCCTCACTTCATACAGATATTTCAGACATCCCTCTGAATATATTCTTCTATAATACTTCATCCTACACTAGAGACGTTTTAATGTTATGTTTGTATGAAAGCTTGTTTTATTGAAATCATTGAGTTAAGCTTGTTATAAAAAATACTTTTCAATCCCCAACGTAAATATGAAAACTGTAAGTAAAAGAGATCAAGAGAAAGAAAACTTAGACACAAAATTTATCCTGGTTCACTCACAAACCCGTGAGCTACATCCAGTCCCAGAGGCAAACCACCACTGGATTTTCCACTATCTGAACTCAGATACAAGTATTCTTTTACTAAAGCCTCTTCAGGCTAAACAACAAGTATTCTTTTCTATCAAGCCTCTCCAGGCTCTACCACAAGTATTCTTTCTTTCACCAAGCCTCTCCAGGCTCTCAGACACTTAACCAAGTGTAGAGTATTCTTTCTTCCACCAAGCCTCTCCAGGCTCTCAGACACTTAACTAAGTGTAGAGTATTCTTTCTTCCACCAAGCCTCTCCAGGCTCTCAGACACTTAACTAAGTGTAGAGTATTCTTTCTTCCACCAAGCCTCTCCAGGCACTATGACACTTAACTAAGTGTTTACAAACTAAACTAAGTTTAAGTTTCCATGAAACATAAACTTAATCTCTTCCTGTAACATCCCAATCTTTTGATAGGTTAATTGTGAGATTTATAGGTTAATTGTGTGGTAAAACCTTAGGGACTAAGAGAAAGGAAGTAGGAATAGGTAAAAGTTGAGTATAGTGGATTACTAGGACTTAACCTTTGAGTTTTGTCACTGGTAATCGATTACCAAGAGCTGGTAATCGATTACCAGAGAGTTTGGATCATGGTAATCGATTACAGGAGCTAAGTAATCGATTACCAGAAGGTCTGGCCCCTGGTAATCGATTACATAACCCTTGTAATCGATTACCAGCAACCTGGGTTCTTAGTAATCGATTACCAAAGGTGGTAATCGATTACCAGGTTCCCAGAATGGGTTCTTAGGCTAATTTTGCCTTCAGTAATCGATTACCAGGGTTTGGTAATCGATTACTGAGCGAAATTATATATACCCAGGACGCGAAATTCATCAGAATTTTGGAGAGAAACTCAATTTTTAGAGAGAGGGAGAGAGGGTTTAGAGAGAGAAAGTGCCGGATCGACGTAGAAACACCGGAACGAAGCTAGGAATCACAATCCTTCCCTCTAAACTACTTCGATTGCTACTTTGTGGTGAGTAATTCTCACTTTTTGATAGGATTAGAATTGGTCTCTATACCCATGCACCCCCTCCTTCTCTCTTCCAATTCTCTGAATTTACTTGACGTAATTGTTTGTTTGTGATTGAAATTGATTGTTTGAACTATGGGGATGATTTTAATCGGTTAGAAACGGATCAATTCTTGATAATCGATAGTTTCGAAACTTTCGAAATTCTCGAAAGTTTTGAAACTCTCAAAACGTCGAAACGTTCCGTTCTTTTCGATTAACCTCGTGCCGAAATGATAAACTAAGTGTTTGGGAATTGATTTGGGGTCTCGGAATTGATGAGTATACATTGCGGTTGTCGGTTGACATTGAATCTCGTTGGTTTCGAAAGGTTCGAAATGTCGAAATTGTCGAAATCACCGAGATTTCGATATTCATCAATTCCGGAATGCTTAAATCAATTGTCCAATCCAAGTTTCATGATTAATGGACTTCGGTCAATATGGGGCTTCGGCCTATGTGAGGGTGGGATTCGTCCCCGGGGGAGATATCCCCTGTAGTTCGAGCTCGAGTCTAACTCTGTAATGTGATGTGTACATGGCCTAGTGGCAAAGCATACAAGAGCATCCTTATGCATTTGTTAAGTTATGAATTATGAATGAAATGCCTTAATTGTCATAAATAACTGTTCTGCATACATGCATAGAGTTTTATTCACTGAGATTTTTATCTCACCACGCGTTATGTGGATTATAGATGTCCAGGTGCCTCCTCCTCCTCGGAATGCACATCCATGAGATGGTTTTGATTGTTTGTGGAAGATGATCATGTTCCTTATATTTTGGGAGTATTGTAAATGAATATGACTTATGTAATTTCTCTTATAATTCAAGTAATATAACCTAGTAGTTAGTAGAATTATGAATTTGGTCTTGTAATGGATCCCTTGGTGTTTTGGTAATGAAAGAGGGACTTTATGTGTAATTGGAACCTTTTTGGCTTAAGGGCTTGTAGGAGTCTTACTAATTAGTTGTAAAATGGACTGTTATGTGATTGAATGGGTAGAACGATGTTAGTTTAAAAGACTTTAATTCATATTGTTTACTTTAAATTATTCTCGATTGGTTGGAATCGTGGATGATTTATAGAACGGGTCGATATTGAAATGTAACATTATAAATTCAAAGTCAAGAATTTGGTTTCCAACGGATCAAATTCTTGCTTATGAAATTTAAGGTGTGACACTTCCTGTACCAGAGGTTGACTGAGTACTACTCAGGATACAATATATGAATCTAAATACAAGGGTAAGACAGAGACACAAGTGTTTAACTTAAGTACAATCTCGTCTCTAATAAGTGAGGTACTTCTCCCTCAACTAAATTGGCCTAAGTGAGATATGAAATTAAGCTCCAGCCTCATTCTCCAACCATTGGTTTCCATGGGCTACATTCTCACCCGTATCATTGGAATACCAAGGTGTGTTCATGGCTTCAACCTGTTCTAGGTTGACTGTCATTTTGACCAGCATAACAACTGCCTATTTATTTACCCGAACAGTAATGACAAGCATAGCCAATGTCTCTTTTTCTATGGTTGTTCTTTTCAATTGCAACAACAACAACAACAACAACCACTCTTGGTTGGGCAGTGATGCCAACAACTTATCAAATTCAATCTTGAGGCTATTTATATGTTCTGATGAAATATAGCCGTTTGAAGATGTTTCATAATACCGTTGAGCTATAGATGATGTGCCTCAAATAGCCGTTGTGTAATAGCTTCTCAGACGGTTGCTTCTCCCTAAACAAATTGAGTGTTCAAAACGATCCCGTTCTGACACTTCTATAGATGAGCTCTGTTTGAGAGATATTTCATGATATTATTCTGCGTATTCTCTCTTTTGAATTTCTTCTGCTTTCTCCAGCTTTCTTCTGTTTGCTCCAACTTGCATTATCTTGCATCTGCTTGCATCTGCTTGCTTTCCTCTGCTTTGTTCCAGATTGCACAAATGAAGAAATGTATCTTTGAAATACTATCGTTTAGAGATAGCAAATAGTCTTCTTTTAATCCGTTGTGAGACACGCTTCTTGAAAGTTCTGACATAGTACAACGTTGGTGCTGCAGTAAAGCTGCCACCGTTGTTGCTGCGAGTGCTGCGCGTGCAGAGATTTCCTCAGTGGTGTATGAACTTTAAACACACCAGGAAAAGTCTCTGTGACTTTGCCAATTTAAGCTTTGCGTGTTTGCAGAGAACAACTTTTCTTAGCAAACTTTAGATAGCTAAAGTCTTCAGTAGATGATGCCACGTCATTCTTCAGATGACTTTAATACTTCAGATAGCTTCTGTGCTTAAGACAGCTTCTTTGCTTCAGACAGCTTCTTTGCTTAAGACAGCTTCTTTGCTTTAGACAGCTTGAGACAGCTTCTTTGCTTCAGACAACTTCTTTGTTTCAGACAGCTTCTTTGCTTAAGACAACTTCTTTGCTTTAGACAGCTTCAGACAACTTCTTTTCCATTTCTTCTTCTTCTTCTATCTTTCTTCTTCTGTAGAGATGTTGAATTTTGTGTTTTTTTATTCAAACATCTTTCTTGCTCTCTTTTGTTTTAGTCTTCTTTATACTCTTATTTTCTGCAGGTGTTGATGCAGTGGATCTGCATACTCATTCCTTTTGCTTGCAGGTGCAGTATGCCTTGTAGAAAGTCTTTTCATAATTTCCTTGTTATGTGAAAGACTTTGATCGAGGTAGAAAAGCATGTCTTGGCTTTTTCTACTGTAGAAGTAAGCTTCCATATTTTGAAATGTGCTTTACTCTTTTCATGTCTTCATTAGATCATCTCTTAATGTTCAATCTTCAGTCTGCTTCATATTGTCTTCATTCAATTTCTTCTGTTCTTTAGTTGCTTCAACTCTGTTGAGGATTATTCTTCTTCAGATTCTGCATTTTTGTTCTTCTGATTCTGATTCTGACATTCTGATATTTCTTCATTCTGATTCTTATTCTTATTTTTTGATACTTCCAATAAATATTTTGACCTGAAACATAATCAACAAACATATACCTTTCTCAGTAGAACCTGTTTATATAACCTCGTTAAGTTCTTATTTGTTCTTTATATAATCTTATTTGTTAATCATTAAAACTAAAGGATGTTAAGTCTTTGAATCAAGTTTGGATCCTCAAACTAATTAATAGACTTCACAGTCTCCACCCTCTAACTCCTCTGGTGAAATGCAATAAGCGTCAATGTAGGCTCTGGTCATGGGTGGTAGGATGCGAACCCTAGGGTTCACCTCCACACCCCTAGCTCTGCAGAGTGAGGTGATGAAAGAAGGAAAACCAAGCCTAATCTTGAACGCAGGGGTCCTGTGGGAGACGACAGATGTGAAGTAGATGATCCTGCTGGTGATGACTCGTGAGATATCTATTGCAGCGCCAGTGAGGATGCAATAAATAAGATGAGCCACTAGCATAGTAATGTCAGAGACATGCCTGGCAGGACGTATGTTGGCCAGCGTCAGTGCTGTCCACATCCTAGTGATACCCCTCATGTCGTGCTTGTGAATCCGGGCAGCCTCCCCCTGTGCATTCCTCTCAAAGGAACGCCGTGGTAAGCACAGTAGCTGGGCAGTCTCAAGATCCAAAGGGTCATTGCCCTGCAGCCCCACGACATCCATCCTCTCGTGGTACTGACAATCCACGAGGTCTCGATCAACAAGGTCTGCCAGAAATGTGTTGATTGCGTCGCAATCAAACCTAATGACCTGTCCTCTAACGTAGGACTCCCTCTGGGCATTGACGCCGTGCTCCCCTATAGCGTTGGCATAGAACTCCCTCACAATATCAGGATCGAAATAGTCGTCAGGGCGACTAAGGCGATCCCAGCCTCTCCTGTGGATCTCTGCAGAAAACTCCTCATGCTCTCCCTCATCGAGCTGGACTGGTCGCTCCAAGATGAACTTGTAGTCCGCTATATCAGTTAAGCTTCAAAGGATTTAAGATCCCTGAAGCGGTGAGGGTCAAACTCAGGTGCCCTCTGGGGGGCCTTCCTCTTGGTACCCCTTGTGCTCTTCCTAGAGGAGGTAGGAGCATTGACATTCTTGGTGCGAGCCATCTGCAAAATAGATATAAATCAAAATTATTTATGCATCATAATATTTAACTACTCATAATTATGAAATAAATGGCCAATTTAATTTCAAATATTAGAGCAATTTAATCAAATAATTGTGCATAAAAGTTTTTCTTTTACTTGTTACCTAAAAATGCCAATTAATTAAGACATGCTAAAGTGATCAATTAAAGCAAGTCCTAAACAGTCATAATCTGGCAAAAGTGAGAATTGAACTCATGCTAAAAAATCATGTCATCAGTAATATGCAATAGGGCATAATTATTTTTGTAAGGGCATGCAACAATATATTAGAATAATCAATCATACATGCTCAAACAAAAATAACTTGCAGAGATTATTGAGCACTTTGAAAACTACCACCAAAGCAAACAGAATCATCTCACAAAGGATCCTAACCACATGCAAACTATTTCTAAACATTTATAAACAATTATTTCTTTCCTAAAAGGTCCTAAAACTCCTAATCTTTCTATTCTAAGACTATGCTCAAATAAAACAAAAATCAAAATTCCAATCGGTTAGAAAGGAAGAAAAGCATAAAAACATACCTGGTGTGAAGTCGGAAACTGAAAAGGAGGCGATGTGAGTGAGAAACAGGAAAAGAAAGGACTCAGAGTATCAGAGAAAACAAAGGGGAAGGAAATGGAGGGAAGTTCGAATGAACTTCCTCGTTTTGAAAATTTGAAATTTAAAGACGTTCCCCTGCGCTTCACCCTGTGCTATAGCGCAGGGTGAAGCGCAGAATCCATAGAGCCAGTTAGTTCCAGTGATTTTTGCGCCTCATCCTGCGCTATAGCTCAGGCTGCAACGCAGATGTGCAGTATGCTCTCTGCTTCTGCTACTCCTACCTGATTTCATGCATTCTTTTTAAATTTATATCCCCAATTTAACAATTTCCTAATTACACAGGTAATTCCTAAAACTAAAAATTAATCAAAAAGAAAAATAAAATGAAAAATAAAACTCACAAACACTGGGTTGCCTCCCAGGAAGCGCTTGTTTAACGTCTTTAGCTCGACGCCTGGTTGTGCAACTTCTTTTATGGTGGCCTCAAGTGGAGGATGATGTTGGACTCCATACCAGTTCTACCTCTGAGTTCCCATCCTCCATGCCAATCTGTGACTCTATCCTTATTGTCACTATCCTCCTCAATGTCAGATATTGATCTTTTTCTCCTTTTGAGCTTGAACTCCCAAGTTGTTTCAGGGTGCTTGACTCTCATCCTAGGCTTCCTCAGAAATCCAGAGCCTGGCAATTGTGGAGAACTTTTGGAAATAGCGTCAGTTTGATCTAATTTGGGTATACCCCTGTCAATATGAAACACAATGGTTTCATCCTTTGAGCTTAATGCATATTTCCTTCTATCAACATCTATTATCATTTTTGCAGCCTTCATGAATGGTCTTCCTAAAATCAGGGGGACTTCAGTATCCTCCTCCTCTGTCTCTGCAATGTAGAAATCTACTAAATATGCGAATTTGTCTACTCTTATTTCAATGTCCTCTACTATTCCATATAGGCTTTGAGCACACTTATTTGCAAGAAGCAATCTCACATTAGCAGGCTTGACCTTCACATTACTCAACTTATTAAAATAAGATAGCGGTATCAAATTGATGCTCGCTCCAAGATCCAATAAAGCATGAGTAGAGGGTATATTACTAATAGAGATGGGTATAGAAACTTACCTGGGTCAAGTGACTTACCTATAACCAAGACCTTCTCTTCATGAGGTTCCTCTTGTTGGGCTGCTTTTTCTTCATCTTGATGAACACCTTCCTCTTGAGGCAGTTGTTCTTCAAAGATGATCTCATCTTCCTCATCAGGTTCCTCCTCCTCTGACTTGTTGCCATCAGTAGCAATCAAGTTGCATTGTTCCTTTGGATTTGTTTGGGTCACTGCAGAGAAGTGTTGCTGCCTGTGCTCCGCCATCTCATTTGCTAATTGACCCACTTGATTCTCTAGAGTTTTGATTGATGCCTCAGTGGTTTTCTTGAATCCACTAAATCCTTGCACTAATTCATCAATTTTTCCCTCTATAGAATTCAACCTATCATATGTTGAGGGCTGCTGTTGGTAGGGTGATTGCCTTCCTCCATTCTGATTCCAACCAGAGTTGGTTTGGTTATTTCTCCAACCTTGAGAATACTGATTGTTGTTGTTGTTGGAGAAATTCCCTTGCCTCCCCTGATTACCCATGTAGTTGACTTGCTCTTGTTGTATTTCTTGGACAACACATTGACCATTCTGATGGTCTCCTCCACAGAAATCGCAAATCAATGGTTGGGCTTGGATGGGTTGTGAGTAGACAGCTTTGAGTTGTTGAGGGAGTGCCTTCAAAGTCTCAGTGAGTGCTTCTATTTGACGTTTAATGAGCTTATTCTCTGCTAATAGAGCATCACTTTGATTGAGTTCTAGCATCCCTTTCTGCAATTGTGTAGGCTGTCTTCCACTTCGTGCTTGTTGATCGTTCTGAGCAAAATTGTTTATGATTTGTAGTGCTTGATCAACATCTGCGGATAAGATTGTCCCTCCTACTGCAGCGTCTATGAATGATTTGGAATCTGAACGTAGTCCCTTGCAGAACATGTTCAGTTGGGCTATGTCTTCAAACCCATGGTTAGGACACTTACACAGCAAGGATTTAAATCTTTCCCAAGCCTCACAAAGTGGTTCATTATCCCCTTATCTGAAGGTGGAAATATCTGCTTTGGCTTCAATCTGCTTCCCTGGTGGGAAGAATCTTGACAAGAACATCTCTTCAACCACACCCCAACTGGTCAGACTTTGATTTGGGTGTGATTGCAGCCATTCCTTAGCTTTACCTATCAAAGAGAAAGGAAACAAGCGTAAGTACACAGATTCCAAACTACCTTCATCAAAACCCATAGTACCAATCAATTCATAAAAGTTAGAAAGATGAGAATTTGGATTTTCATGATCCAATCCAGCGAATTGGTGGACGCTAATGAGATTAAGATGTGCAGTGTTCAACTCCAAAGTTCTTGCATTGGGTGGCAATAGATTGCTGGAGAAGTGACGTGGTCCTTGATGGGAGATGTAGTCTCCTAGTGTCCTCCTTCTTGGAGTTTCTTCTGCCATATTTTTGGTTTCCTCAAAAACTAATCTCCTTCTTCTCCTCCTTGAGTTTCTACCTCTGTTCCTTCGCGACGTCCTTTCGATTTCCGGGTCGAACTGAAGTTGATTAGGAGACGCTTGACCTCTTAGAAGCTTAAACAAGAAACTTGAAAAAGGGTAAGTGTTGAAGAAATTTTTATAATTATGATAATTAACATAAAAAATAATAATCCTAAAAAAATAAATTCCTAAGATAATAATAATAAAAGAAAAAAAAGAAAAACTTGATAATTAGACCGCCAAGGTCTACACAAATTGAAAACTGTTCCCCGGCAACGGCGCCAAAAATACTTGATGGGATTCTGGCAAGCGAACCAAAACTCCAGCAGTATAATAGTAAGTAAAAGTATCGTATCCACAGGGAACAGTTAATTTATGTAGATTGTGATCTACTTATCAAGAGAAAGCACAATTTAGAGAGTATGATTGCAGAATTGTAAAGAGAGGGTAAATATCAATTAGAATTAGGAAGGTAGAGTTAGAGACACTTTACTTGGATTAGGATTGGATTTCATCTCATCACAACCATTGTGCATATAAAGACTATCTATTATTTTAGGTTTACTCTATAATAATGTAGTCAAACTTTATTGCTAAGACCCCGAGTTACCAGCAGCCTCACACACTCAAATATAATCCATGCGGGCTCTCCCAAGCGACGGACTTATCCTCGACTTATTTTGCTCTTTTTTAGTCAGTTTGTAAAGGCACTTAGTTGATAAACAAGGCCTAATGTTGTAGACGCACCTTCGCTCAAGTACTATCACTACCATCACTCATCAGAATACGCCTATGTTCGAATCTTGGATTGACAATCAACTAACTTCTTGCTTTCGATTACTAAGCCTAATGGTCGAATGCCCCTTCACTTAGAGTACTCACACTACCCCTCGCTCATTAGCAAACACCTCTTTTCGGAACAAAGTAGTAACCGAGTAATCTTATTCAATCAGTGTTTGGGTTTCCTATGTCTAGGCTCCCCCATCCTCACTCCTAGTAATAACTACTTTAGTTAAGACTAGCCTATAACTCCAGACGCAAGCGTGAGACATAGGAATAAGTACAAAATAAGATTACCACCATTATAGACAGAGAGCACAGGAAATAATAATATAGAATTTATATACATTCAAGGATAAAATCAATTACATCCAATCCAAATGGAGGGTTAACTACTCGAGGTAGCCATACAACCCACTGAAGACGTTGTCACCATCTTCAATCCTTGTGAAGAGCTCCTCCTCTCCTACTCTAAACTTAGTTTTGGTACATTATCACTGAAATATAGACTGGATTACAATGATCGTGCCTGATAAGTGAAAATTAGTTGATAATTTAGAGTACTTTTCAGTTCACTTATCAAGGATAAAATGATACTTTTGCCCCAATTTAATCCTTTTTTATTTAATATTAGATAAATTGTATTTATTAATCCTAGATTTGAATTTGAAGCTATTTTGATAGAAATATTGTTGATTTTTGTAGGATATTGCAAAGATTTAATTTGAAGGATAGATAACTGATGGGTTTCCTGGCAAGTTTACCAGTAGTCCAGTAGTTTTAGAGTAAGTGAGTTATCGTATCCATAGGGAGTGGTTTTAACTTGTAGAGTTATAGTAATTGTATTTTCAATTAAAACGTTTTCGTAAAAAGATTGATAAAGTGAACAAAGATAACGCGAGAGAATAAGTATTTAGGACTAGGATTTGATTTCGTTTCATCTCCCCCCTTGTGTTTTTGAATCCCTTTTCCCTTATTTATGATCGTACTTGTAATTACCTTAGCATTGTTTAATTACAATAATTATAAGGCATGCCTGGTAATTATCGTACCCGTAAATTCCCCTATAATATCATAATTAAACGCCAAAAGCTATTCTCTACAGGCATTCAAAGTGGCATTTGGCGACCCCGAACATTCCCCGTATTTTGCAATCAGCGCTATCGATTTAACCATACTTTCACATAAGGCACCTACGGAGGGGTGTGTCACTCACTGAACCTCCTATTGTTAGAATACAATCTTTATGCTACGATATAATTAAACCGAGTACCTTTAGCAATCCGAGAATAAGCTTCATGAACAGCTTCATGTTCACCTACCTCTGATACTAGCCGGAGTTCCACTTTTTGTATCCAGAGCACTAGCCTACCATCCCGGCGCACGCGCAGAGTTGATGCATTACACACAGCATAAAGATACCGATAAATTACAAGCATAGAATCATAAATAAAATAGAAAAGAAAATTCTTATACACAAGGGGATTGAATCCACTACATCAAATCCTACTAGAGAGCTTAGCTACTCATGGTAGCCATTACAAACTACTGAGAAATCTGTCACCTTTCTCAATCCTATACTACTCTCTCTCTCTGTGTATCAGTGTGTCTGTGACCTTTGCCAAGGGCTCTATTTATAGACTTGGAAAACCGTCAAGGGATCAGGTTGTGATGTCACTGGTGAGTGTTTAATCCAATCAGAGGCTACCTTTTCATTAATTGACGTCACTGGTGTGAAACTTGACCAATCAGGAGCTTCCCCCTCTTTAAATGACGTCACAGCCCGCTGCTTCATTAATCAGGATACGTGCTTCATGTGCGCTAGGCGCACATGAAGCCTGACCGTTCTGGTTACGCGCTCCACGTGCGCTTAGCGCGTGTGAAGCGTGGAATGCGCTGCTACTTCCCTTGATTTGTGGAGCTAACCTCTTGATCTCATTCTGATCTTATCTGGTTTTCCCTCTATCCCTTTATCCGAATTCTTTTGTATTTATCTGTTTCATATTTGAATTGGAGAGATTCTTTGCAGGATTCTCTGATATTCTTTTATTTATTTAATTTCTGAATCTGCAATATTCTCCATTCTGATGCTTTTTCCACTCTTGTCCCAAATCTGCTATAATTCTGCATAAAATAGCAAATTTCTATTTAAAATAGCATCATATTCAAATTTGTATCAAATAAATACAATTATTATAAATTAACAAAATGGGATATTTTGGGGCATAAATTACTATTTAATCCTTGATAAGTGTAATAAAAACTATATGAAATTAACGCTAATTTTACACTTATCAAATACCCCCAACTTAATTTCTTGCTTGTCCTCAAGCAAGACACCCTTTGCAGTCAAAATTTCAAAACACCATTGATAACATTTCAAAACAAATACAAGAATTTTTTTTGTTATCTCTTTATTAGGCAGAAGTCACTTTTCATTTTAGGAAAAATCAAGATCAAGTGATATTACCAAAACTCAACCAAAATCAGAATACAAACATCAATTTGAATTTTATCAGGGGTAGTAATTAAAGCAATAAACAAATATCAAGGAATTTCACTCATGCTCACGGGTACTATTTCCCTCAATATTTTCACCACTGCTGGACAACTAATATTGATAGTCGTTTCTAATTCCTAAGCTTGTTTATGGTTGATATGGATCAAAAGGTCTTTTCAAGGTTGTAATGTGGCTGGGTTAACAAGAAATTATGGTTTTTCTTGGATAAACAATAAACATATAGAATAGAGAGCATCTTTGGATGTTGCTTTTGATATTCTCTCCTTCCACCATTTGTTTCTTGATTTATTCTTTTCTTTGCAGGCCTCTTTCCTTGCTTGAAGATGCAATCCCCCCAACTTATTCAATTTATTCACTTTTTATTTTTGATTTTAGGGGGAGTGCTCTTCTTTTTCTTTTTGTTTTTCAATACCCGCTCCTTGGAATTTCAACCTCTTCTACCCATTATTATTATTTTTTTCTACTTGTCACCTTGCTCTCTATCCCAAATGTGTGAGGGACAGGATATATATTTGTATTTTGGCTTGGGTGAACAAGAATAATTTCTTTAGGCTCAAAATGGGTTATCAAAAATTGGAAAAATTTACACCAAGGTTGGCTTTTTGGCTCTGGGCAGATATTTAAACACAAATTTTTGCCTTTTGTCATTTCCATATTTTCCAAGAATAACAAAAGATTTTAAAAACTCAACCAATAAAAGTTGGTAGACAGCGGTGAAAAACTCTCAATTAACTGTTTGGGTTCTCAACTTACCGGTTACTTGGCTCAATTCCTTGATAAAATATTTACTGATTTTAATTAACTACCATGATTGATTCTCATGTGAAGTATCCTAATCCTAATTGATTATGGGATTAATCACACGACCTTTTTCCTTCCTAATCTGATTAGTTAAACTGCCTAATTTCAGAGATCTTTTATTTCCTAAATCCTAAACCCTAAGAAATTTAACTATGGGAATGTACTGCTGCATAGATATGTCAGTGTAAATATATACAGTACATGCCAAAAGGAAAATAAAAGAAAAGAAAAATAAAAAAATAAGAAAGATAAAATAAAAAAAAGAAAAGAAAAGCACCGAATAAAAAATCAGGTCCTAATCCTGGTGGTCCTGCTCCATGTGATCATCATCAGCACCTGCTGCTCCATCCCCCTCTGGAGGAATAGGCATGTCCCCAGGCCACTGAAGATACTCCCCGAACTTTGTTGGTAACATGCCTGTGTAGGGGTCAGGTCTAATGGAGTACAAATACTCCTGCAGGTGAACCTGGCCCCTGTGGGTGGAAGTCAGCTGGGCAAAGATATGCTGATGATCCTGACGGAGCAATGGGTCTGCTGCTGCTGGTGCTGGTGGTGGATCTTGATGCTGCTCCTCCTCAACCTCCTCATAAGGTGTACAGTAGGTCTCAATATATGCCCTAGTCATGGGACGGTGGATGCGAATCGTGGGGTCCACATCCACACCCCTAGATCTGCAGAGGGCAGTGATGAGTGCAGGGAAACCTAGACTGATCCTGGTGGCGGGAGTACGGTCTATGATGGTGGAGATGAAGTAAACTATCCTCTGGGTGATGACCCTGGAGATACCCACATCGCCGCCTGTGAGGATGCTATGGATGAGGTGTGCTACTGGCATCTGGATGTCAGAGACATAGTCAGTAGGTGTGACATTAGCAAGGATCATCACAGTCCACATATCCTTGCTAATGTTGTCATATGTTTCCTGTAGATGTGAGCAGCCTGCCCTGATGAGTTCCTCTCAACGGAATGTCCTGGTAAGCATAGAGTCTGGGCAGTGGCTAGGTCCATAGGATCATATCCAGCGATCCCCACCTCTCTCATCCGAAGATGGTACTGGCACACCATCTTATCTCTATCAATGAGTGCTGGGTACTGGAGTAGTGCATTGATTGCATCGCAATCAAATCTGATCTCAATGCCCCTTACAAATGATGTCCTGTCTGGTCCATGGGCATTGGCATAGAATTCCCTCACCACAGCAGGATCAAAATGGTTGTCTGGGCTGCTGAGGCGCACCCAGTACCTCCTATGGATCACTGATCTGAACTCCTCGTACTCCCCTGGATGGAGTCTGACAGGTCTCTCTTTAATGAAGTTATAGTTATGGATGTCACTGTAAGCTTCTGCAGCTTTTTGGTTCCGGAACCTGTGAGGGTCAAAATCAGCCTCCTCCTGTGATGGCTGGCGAGGTCTCTTGCCCTTTTGGGCACTACTCCTAGAAGTACTTCCCCTGTTGACCGTCTTTGTACGTGCCATCTGCAATATTTGATACCAAAAATTATTTATGCAACAAAACTAGATTATCCAAAATTTATTGATTAAATGGCCAATTTAAATCAATAATTAAAATAATCTTTAAATTTATTATTTGCACAAATTTTTTATTTTTAAAAATTACCTCTTTATTAATTAATTAATTATTAAGAACATGCAGAAATGATCAGTTAAAGCAAGCCCTAATTAATTATTTAATAATAAAGGGATGGTAACAAATATTAATGCTCAAAAATCATGTTTATTAACAAACATGCATGAAAACACAATTATTTAAATGTTGGTCATGCAAAAATATTATTTATTTTATTTAAGCAGGCATGCACCAAAATTAAATAATTTGCAATGATTCATTGAGCATTTTAAAAGAAACAACCACCTAGTATCCTAAATACATTCCTAGCAGCATGCATACTTAAGGCTTTCCTAACAAATATTTCTATCCTAAAGTACCCTAAAAGCCTTAGTCTCTACCCTAATATTTCTAAAAGAAATTAAGGACTCAAATTAAAATTCCGATCGGTGCAAAACTTTTTAAACACTAAAGACATACCTGGTGTAGCTTCAGAAATGGTAAAAGCAGGGGTATGTGAGCAAAAACAGCAAAAAGGGTAGTTAGAATCTCAGAGAATCAGGGAAGGATTTTGAAATTTGAAAAATTTCTCAATCCCCCCGTTTGAAATAGGCTTAGTGCATTGTGCGCTGCACTATGCGCTTGGCGCATATGCAGCGCGTGTCTTCAGTTGGAACTGAAGCGTTGCTCATGTGCTGCACTTTGCGCTTGGCGCATATGCAGTGCGCGTGCGCTTTAGTATACGCTTAGCGTATATGAAGCGCTCCTGCCAGTTTTTTTTCTTCCTTTCTGCTAGTTTCATTCATTTTACCTTTTACTTTACCCTTTCCTAATCTACACAGATAGAGACTAAAAAAATAACTAAATAAATTAAAAGAAAAAAATGCTGGGTTGCCTCCCAGGAAGCGCTTATTTAACGTCTCTAAGCTCGACGCCTGGTTCTTTTTGTGTTTTTATGGTGGCCTTAGTTGGAGGATGATGGTAGATTCTGTGCCACTCTTCCTGTGAAATCCCATCCTCCAATCCACTTGTTCATTGTTCCAGCTTCTCTGCCTTCTTCTTCAGTAGCTGACATTTTTCTTTTCTTGAACCCCCAAATTTTGTCTGGCTACTTTACCCTCATTCTTGGTTTCCTCAAAAATTTGGAAACCTTTTTCTTCTTTGGTTCTTGATCTTCAATCAAGATCCCTTTCTTCTTGTCATTCTGCAGCCTTGCTTGGAATTGATAGATCCTATCAGGAGGATCTTCTTCAATATGTTGTGGAGTTTGAAGAATCTTGGGGCTTCCTTTATCAATATGAAAGGTGATCCTTTCATCTTTTGAACTGACTTGGTACTCCCCTTTATTTATATCAACAATCAGCTTGGCAGACTTCATAAAAGGTCTTCCCAATATGAGGGGGATATCAGAGTCCACTTCTTCTATTTTTGCTATGATGAAGTCTACTGAGTACACAAACTTATCTACTTGAACAAGCAAATCTTCTATAATCCCATAAGGGCTTTGAGTAGAATTGTTTGCAAACTGTAGTTCTACATCAACAGGCTTGACCTTCACATCACCTAACTTGTTAAAATATGTAAGCGGCATCAAATTGATGCTCGCTCCAAGATCGAGTAAAGCATGAGTGGTAGGTAAATTTTTAATTTTTACTGGGATAGTGAACTTACCTGGATCAAGCGCTTTTTCTGTGATAACTACCTCATTGGGTGCCTTTTCCTTTTCTTCAGCTTCTGTCACTATCTCTTGACTTTCCTCTTTCTCACATGGTGCATGGACTCTTTCTTCTTGGGGTGACTGTTCTTCTTGGATGCGTTCCTCATGTTCCTCACCTTCTTCTGATTGATTGCCATCAGTAACAATCAAATGACACTGTTCCTTGGGGTTGGTAAGAGTATGCGCTGAAAAGTGACTTTTCTTGAATTCACCCATGTCTTGTGCTAACTGGCCTACTTGATGTTCCAACGCCTTGAGTGATGCTTCATTATTCTTTTTGTACCCTTCAAATCCTGATATGAATGCATCAATCTTTTCTTCCAACCTTGAGATCTTGTCATTTACGGAAGGTTGTTGCTGCTAGTAAGGAGCTTGCCTATTTCCACCATTCTGACCCCATCCGAAATTGGCTTGGTTGTTCCTCCATCCTTGAGAATAGTAATTATTGTTGTTGTTGGAGAAACTTCCTTGACCCCTTTTATTTCCCATGAAATTGACTTGTTCTGTCTGTGTTTCTTGAATAGAACACTGACCATTTGCATGATCTCCTCCACAGAAGTCATAGTTCATTGGTTGGGCCTGAATTGGTTTAGTATGGATGGCCTTTAGTTGCTGAGGGAGTGCTTCCAAAGATTTTGTAAGTGCCTCTAGTTGCCTCTTGAGAAATTTCTGCTCAGCTAGAATGGCATCATTGGAATTGAGCTCTAGCATTCCCTTTGCTTGCATTTGTACTGGCTGCCTTCCATGTTGAGCCTGTTGGTCATTATGAGCCATGTTCTCAATGATCATCACAGCTCTTTCTGGCTCCACGGATAAGATAGTCCCTCCTGTTGAAGCATCAATGAAGGATTTGGAATCTGGTCTGAGTCCATTGCAGAAGATTTTCTATTGGGCAATGTCATCGTAACCATGATTCAGGCATTTTCTCAGAAGGGTCTTATATCTCTCCCAGGCTTCACAGAGTGGTTCATTTGCTCCTTGCATGAAAGTGGAGATTTCTGCCTTTGCTTGGATGTGCTTTCCTGCTGGAAAGAATCTGTTTAAGATTTTTTCCTCCACGATCCCCCAAGAATGTAGGCTTTGATTTGGATGAGACTTCAACCATTCTTTCGCCTTACCTATCAAAGAAAAAGGGAAAAGACGTAAGTATATGGATTCTAAATCTCCCTCTTCAAAACCCATTGTGCCTATCAATTTGTAAAAAGTAGAAATATGATTGTGTGGATCCTCATGATCCAATCCTGAGAATTGATTTGCAGTTATGAGGTTGAGATGAGCAGCTTTCAACTCCAAGGTCCTTGCAGTTGTAGGTAGCACAATGCTAGAATGGTAGCGAGGGCCTTGATTTCTGACATAGTCTCCCAAAGTCCTTCTGGGCTGTGCCATATCTTCTATTATCCTCCTTCTTCTTTGGCTCCTTTTCCTTCTGGTTGTCCTCTCGATTTCTGGATCAAAGATTAATTGTTTTGGGGACACCTGGCTTCTTAAAAGCATAAACAAGGAGCTAAAAAGAAAGATTAGATAACAGATAAATATATATATTTTTTTAAATTAATAAATACGAAAAATAAAAAGAAATTAAAATTTAATAAAGAAAAATTTAAAAGAAATAAAAAAGAAATTAAAAGAAAATAAAAGAACTAATATAAAAATTAAAAGAAAAGGAAATAAAAAAGGAAATTAGAAAAAAAATTACGGAAAATAAAAAGAAAAAATTAAAATTAAAATTTTAAAAAGATTTAAATATTTTTTGAAAAAAATTTTGAAATAATTGAAAATTCAATTTCTAAAACTTTACAAATTGATACACCGCTCCCTGACAACGGCGCCAAAAACTTGATGGGTTTCCTGGCAAGTTTACCAGTAGTCCAGTAGTTTTAGAGTAAGTGAGTTATCGTATCCACAGGGAGCGGTTTTAACTTATAGAGTTATAGTAATTGTATTTTCAATTAAAACGTTTTCGTAAAAAGATTGATAAAGTGAACAAAGATAACGCGAGAGAATAACTATTTATGACTAGGATTTGATTTCGTTTCATCTCCCCCCTTGTGTATTTGAATCGTTTTTCCCTTATTTATGATCGTACTTGTAATTACCTTAGCATTGTTTAATTACAATAATTATAAGGCATGCCTGGTAATTATCGTACCCGGAAATTCCTTTATAATATCATAATTAAACGCCAAAAGCTATTCTCTACAGGCATTCAAAGTGGCATTTGGCGACCCCGAACATTCCCCGTATTTTGCAATCAGCGTTATCGATTTAACCATACTTTCACATAAGGCACCTACGGAGGGGTGTGTCACTCACTGAACCTCCGATCGTTAGAATACAATCCTTATGCTACGATATAATTAAACCGAGTACCTTTAGCAATCCGAGAATAAGCTTCATGAACAGCTCCATGCTCACTTACCTCTGATACTAGCCGGAGTTCCACTTTTTGTATCTAGAGCACTAGCCTACCATCCCGGCGCACGCGCGGAGTTGATGCATTACACACAGCATAAAGATACCGATAAATTACAAGCATAGAATCATAAATAAAATAGAAAAGAAAATTCTTATACACAAGGGGATTGAATCCACTACATTAAATCCTACTAGAGAGCTTAGCTACTCATGGTAGCCATTACAAACTACTGAGAAATCTGTCACCTTTCTCAATCCTATACTACTCTCTCTCTCTGTGTATCAGTCTGTCTGTGACCTTTGCCAAGGGCTCTATTTATAGACATGGAAAACCGTCAAGGGATCAGGTTGTGATGTCACTGGTGAGTGTTTAATCCAATCAGAGGCTGCCTTTTCATTAATTGACATCACTGGTGTGAAACTTGACCAATTAGGAGCTTCCCCCTCATTAAATGACGTCACAGCGTGCGGCTTCATTAATCAGGATACGTGCTTCATGTGCGCTAGGCGCACATGAAGCCTGACCGTTCTGGTTACGCGCTCCACGTGCGCTTAGCGTGTGTGAAGCGTGGAATGCGCTGCTGCTTCCCTTGATTTGTGGAGCTAACCTCTTGATCTCATTCTGATCTTATCTGGTTTTCCCTCTATCCTTTTATCCGAATTCTTTTGTATTTATCTGCTTCATATTTGAATTGGAGAGATTCTTTGCAGGATTCTCTGATATTCTTTTATTTATTTAATTTCTGAATCTACAACATTCTCCATTCTGATGCCTTGTCCACTCTTGTCCCAAATCTGCTATAATTCTGCATAAAATAGCAAATTTCTATTTAAAATAGCATCATATTCAAATTTGTATCAAATAAATACAATTATTATAAATATTAACAAAAAGGGATATTTTGGGGCATAAATTACCATTTAATCATTGATAAGTGTAATAAAAACTATATGAAATTAACGCTAATTTTACACTTATTAAATACCCCCCCAACTTAATTTCTTGCTTGTCCTTAAGCATGACACCCTTTGCAGTCAAAATTTCAAAACACCATTGCTAAAATTTCAAAACAAATACAAGAAAAAAAAATTTGTTATCTCTTTATTAGGCAGAAGTCACTTTTCATTTTAGGAAAAATCAAGATCAAGTGATATTACCAAAACTCAACAAAATCATAATACAATCATCAATTTGAATTTTCTCAGGAGTAGTAATTAAAGCAATAAACAAATATCAAGGAATTTCACTCATGCTCACGGGTACTGTTTCCCTCAATATTTTCACCACTGCTGGACAACTAATATTGATAGTCGTTTCTAATTCCTAAGCTCGTTTATGGTTGATATGGATCAAAAGGTCTTTTCAAGGTTGTAATGAGGCTGAGTTAACAAGAAATTATGGTTTTTCTTGGATAAACAATAAACATCTAGAATAGAGAGCATCTTTGGATGTTGCTTTTGATATTCTCTCCTTCCACCATTTGTTTCTTGATTTATTCTTTTCTTTGCAGGCCTCTTTCCTTGCTTGAAGATGCACTCCCCCCAACTTATTCAATTTATTCACTTTTTATTTTTGATTTTAGGGGGAGTGCTCTTCTTTTTCTTTTTGTTTTTCAATACCTGCTCCTTGGAATTTCAACCTCTTCTACACATGAGCGTTTCTAATGAGTGATGGGTAGTGTGAGTACTCTAGCGAAGGACGTTCACAGGATTAGGCCTGTGTATCGATAGCAAGGGGTAGTTGATTGTCATTCCAAGATTCGAACATAGGTGTATCCTAATGAGTAAGGGTAGTGACAGTACTTGAGCGAAGGTGCATCTATAGCGTTGGCCTCGTTTATCAACTAAGTTGCTTTACAAACTGACTAAAAAAGAGCAAAATTAGCCAAGGGTAAGTTGATAAGTGAAAAATAGTTGATAAATTAGTATATATTTTATTTCACTTATCAAGGACAAAATGATAATTTTACCCCATTTTTATCCCTTTTTATGTAATATTTAATAATTTGTATTTATTAATCCTAGTTTAGAATTTGATGCTATTTTAATGGATTTATTGCTGATTTTTGCAGGATTATTGCAAAGATTTAATTCAAAGATTAAATGGCATTAAATGAGGAGGATTTATGCAAGATTGAAGATTGATTGAGGATAATTAATGATGATTTGAAGAAGATTTGAATCATTAATAAGGAGATCAGAGCCAATCAATCAAAGATATTGCAGACAAGCTTCCCAAATAAACAAGGATTGCACAATAAATACAAATATATCAGAGAATAAAGGGAAACAAGGAAGGACAAACGCGCGAAAATCAATCTCGGGGAGAGATCAACAATTAAAAGAGGAAAGTTGAAGTTGCAGGACGTGATGGAATTCTGGAAAGCGAACCACAAAACCAACAGTATAATAGTAAGTAAGAGTATCGTATCCACAAGGAACGGTTATTTATGTGAAGTCTATAAATCAGTTTAAGTATTTAAACATGGCTATAAGACTTAACATCTTTAAGTTTTAATGATTAACAAATAAGATTATATTAAGGACAAATAAGTTTACGTAAACAGGTTCTACTGAGAAAGGTATTAGTTTGTTGATTGTGTTTCAGGTCAGAATAATTATCTGAAGAAAAAGATAATCAGCAAAAAGATAATCAGGATCAGAAGAACAAAATGCAGAATCCTAAGAAGAATAATCCACAACCAAGTTGAAGACTTGAAGACTATATGAAGAATTGAAGACTATATGAAGAATTGAAGACTACGAAGAATTAAAGAAATAAAGACAATATGAAGCAGTCTACGTATCTGAAGATTGAACGTGTCAGAATCAAGAAATGATCTCTTGAAGACATTGCAAAGCATAAAGCACACTTCATCAAATGAAGTTCACTCATTCAGTAGATAAATCTAGACATGTTTTTCTACCTCGATCAAAGTCTTACACAAATAAGGAAATACTGCAAAGACTTTCTGCAACGCCTGTTGCACCTGCAACAAAAGGATCTGTGTGCGCAGACCTACTGCATGTACGCCTGCCAATGTCCAGAATGGTTTAGAAGACTAAACAAAAGCAAGCAAGAAAGATGGTTGAATAAAGTACATACAATTCAACATCTTTATCTCAGAAGAAGAAGAAGAAAAAGAAGAAGATACAAGAAGAAGAAGAAGAAGAAGAAGAAGAAGAAGAAGAAGAAGAAGAAAGAAGAAGATACAAGAAGAAGAAGAAGAAGATACAAGAAGAAGAAGAAGAAGAAGAAGATACAAAGAAGAACGAAGCTACAATCCTCTTATCATAAGGAAGAAGCCTTCTGAAGTTTCAACTAGTCTGAAGGATTGAAGTTGTCTGAAGGACACAACCCGTCTGAAGTATTGAAGCTGTCTGAAGCATCAACCCGTCTGAAGTGGTGAAGCTGTCTGAAGTTTCAATCTGTCTGAAGTCTCAATCCGTCTGAAGTATTGAGGCCTTCTGAAATCCGACGTGGCACTACTTGCTGAAGACTATGAAGACTTTTGCTCTCTGAAGATTGCTGAGAAAAGTCATTCTTTGCTACACGTTTCCTTCTCAAGCATATTTATGGAAATGAACACAGAGACCTTTCCTGGTGCTTTTGAATTTCATACACCACTGAGGAAATCTCTGCAACGTAGCATTCGCAGCAACAACGGTGGCAGCTTTATAGCAACACCTACGTTGTACTATGTCAGACGTGTCAGAGCCCTCAGAAGCGTGTCTCACAACGGATTGAAGAGGATTCGATGCTATCTCTAAACGATAGTATTTCAACGGATATTTCCTCATTTATACAATCCAAAAGAAAGCAGAAGAAAGGTGAAGGAGAAAGCAAAGCCAGAAGAAATTCAAGAGAGAAAGTACGCAAAACAATATCAAAATAATCTCTCATAAAGAAACAAATAACAAGTGTCAGAACGGGATCGTCTGTACACCTATTCGCTTAAGGAGAAGCAACCGTTTGAGAAGCTATTACACAACGGCTATATGAGCCACATCATCATCAACTCAACGATATTATGAATCATCTTCAACGGCTATATTCAAGAAGAACATATAAATAGCCTCAAGATTGAATTTGAAGATGCTGCCTGGGAGAAAGGCTGGTCAAGGTTGATTTTCAAGATGGTTCTTGAAATCAATCAGGATGAGTGAAGTTAACTAGGCTGAGTGCCAAATGGTTAACAATAGTTGACTCGAGCTAAAGTGGATCATCTATATGTCAACAAAGTTTGATCAGAGAGTTGATTCTCAAATCAATCAGGCTACTGACTAGCTGGTCAGTTAGTCATGTTGTTCAGTTGATCTGTTTGATCAATTAAGTTGATTGTTGGTTTGAAGACAACCATGCTAAGCAAATGACTATCAAACTGGGTACGGTTTGAAGCTTTGAAGATGCCTTGGTATTCCAATGATACGGGTGAGAATGTAACCCATGGAAACCAATGGTTGGAGGATAAGGCTGGAGCTTAATTTCATATCTTAGTTAGCCTACTCTCAGAGGATGAATTCCTCATAGAAAAGACAGGGATTGTACTTAATTCAAACACTTGTATCACTGTCTATCCTTGTATTTAGTTTGTAATGATTGTATCCTGAGTATGTACTCAGTAATCACTATGTACAAGAAGAATCTGAGTGAGAGGTTCTAGCGAACATCTAACTTAGATTGAGTAGTAATACTCTACACTTGAATAAGTGTCTGAGAGCCTGGAGAGGCTTGGTGAAAGAAAGTACACTTGGTCTGGAGCTTGGAGAGGCTCTGTAGAAAAGACTACTGCATAAGTTGCCTAGAGAGGTAGTTGAAAACAAAGAAATACTTGGTTGGTCTAGAGAGGCCGTGAGGAATACTCGATAGACCATGTGTGCCTAAGAATACTCGGTTGTAGAGCCTGGAGAGGCTTGGTAGTAAAGAATACTTGGTTTTAGAGCCTGGAGAGGCTTGGTAGTAAAGAATACTTGGATGTTGAGCCTGGAGAGGCTTGTCTGTAAAAGAATACTTGTAATCTTGGTAAAGATTAAGGGAAAATCCAAGTGCTAGTTGGCATTGGGACTGGATGTAACCCACAGTGATGTGGGTGAACCAGGATAAATCTTGTGCCTAAGTTTCCTTCCCTTAATCTCTTTTATTTACAGTTCTGCATTTACTTTGGGAATTGAAAAGTATTTTCATAATCACCATATCATAACAATTTCAATCAAACAAGTTTTCAAAGATAATTAAGACTCACATTTCTCTCATATCGTTTGAGATATTACAGAGAATGTATCTTGAAGAAGTTCTGAAATAGGTGTCTGAAGTGAGTCTCTAAAGAACTCAGTTCAGAACCAGAATCAAACTTCAGACGATCTTCAGTCTGCTAAAGTATTTTAGAAACCATTCTAAAAGATACTCCTTGTAATAATCTTCAGAAGGTACTTTGAGAAACTTTCATTTAAAACAATCTTAAGACTTTTCTTTGAAAGATTATCAATCTTATTTTTCCGCATGTTTAAATTAAACTCTGATCTTAAGATTGGATCTTGAACGTAGTTCATTTTAAATGTTGTCTTAAATCAAAGATTTCCAAAATTATTCAATAAAGTTTTAAAAACACTATTCAACCCCTCTTCTAGTGTTTCCTGTGGTTCTAACAATTTATGTAGACCGAAATCGTATTTATCAAGGGAAAATATAGTTTAGAGAGTATGATTGCAGAATGGTAAGAGAGTAGACAATTAATTGGAATTAGAAAGGTAGAGTTAGAGACACTTTACTTGGATCGGGATTGGATTTCATCTCATCACACCCATTGTGCATATAAATACTACTTATTTATGTTGGTATACTCTATAACATATGTAGACAAACTTTATTGCTAAGACCCCGAGTTACCAGCAGCCTCACACACTCAAAGGTAATCCATGCGGGCTCTCCCAGGAGACAGACTTACCCTCGGCTTATTTTGCTCTCTTTTGTTTCGTTTGTTAAAGAATTAATTGAAATGCATGGCCTACCAACTGAATATACCTTCGCTCCAGTACTGTCACTACCATCACTCATTAGATATATCCACCTCTCGCTTCCAGGACTGACAATCAACTAACTCTTTGCTATCGGTTATCAAGTCCTATTTAGCAACTTCCTTTCGCTTAGAGTACTCACACTACCCCTCACTCATTAGAAACAGTCCCTTTCGACCGTCAATAATAACCGAGTAATCTTATTCAATCAGATTTTGGGTTTCCTAAGTATCGACTTCCCCATCCTCACTCCTAGTCGTAACGTGAATTACAAACTAGCCTATAACTCCAGACGCAAGCGTGGGAATTAGGAATAAACACAGAATAAAACTACCACCATTATAGATAGGGACCTTATTGACCCAATAATATAGCATTTATATACACTCAAGGATAGAATCGATTGCATCCAATCCCACTGGAGAGTTAACTACATGAAGTAGCCATACAAACCATTGAAGACGTTGTCACCATCTTCAATCCTCGTGAAGCGCTCCTCCTCTCCTACTCTAAACTTAGCTGGAATACATAATTGAATTTGCTAACCAAGCAATTGTCCAACTCGCTAACTCTCTAACTCCTAGGACTGACGCAAGAGGTTCCTATTTATAGATTAGGAAAGACAAAGCAAATTTGGGAAGAGATCCTCTTAAAAACAGCAACTGGGACGTGATCTGCGTGTTCTGCGCTTCAAGCTACGCTACAGCGCAGGCTGTAGCACAGGTTCCAGAGAGTTGCGCTTCACCTGCGCTATAGCGCGGGGTGAAGTGCAGCTAGCGTTTGCAGCTTCAACTTTCCTCTTTTAAATGGTTGATCTCTCCCCGAGACTTGTTTTCGCTTGTTTGTCCTTCCTTGTTTCCCTTTATTCTTTGATATCTTTGTATTTATTGTACAATCCTTGTTTATTTGGGAAGCTTGTCTGCAATATCTTTGATTGATTGGCTCTATCTCCTCATTAATGATTCAAATCTTCTTTAAATCTTTAATTAATTGTCTTCAATCAATCTCCAATCTTGCATAAATCCTCCTCATTTAATGCCATTTAATTTCTGAAGTGAATCTTTGCAAGAATCCTGCAAAAATCAGCAATAAATCTATTAAAATAGCATCAAATTCAAAACTAGGATTAATAAATACAAATTATTAATTATTAAATAAAAAGGGATAAATATGGGGCAAAATTACCATTTTGTCCTTGATAAGTGAAATAAAATATATACTAATTTATCAACTATTTTTCACTTATCAAATTCCCCCCAACTTGAATTCTTGCTTGTCCTCAAGCAAGAGACCTCTTTGCATTCACAATCAATTCTAATCCTAAGTGTATTTTTACAAAAACAAAAACTAATTCAAGGTAATCATCCCTCAACTCCTTCCTAAGCAGAAGTCACTTTCCAATCATAAGAAAAAATCAGAATCAAGAGATATTACCAATCAACAGTTAGGATAGAAATACAAACATCAATTAAACTTTCTCAAAATAGCAA
Organism: Sesbania bispinosa; assembly: GCA_026901365.1. Lineage (NCBI taxonomy): Eukaryota > Viridiplantae > Streptophyta > Magnoliopsida > Fabales > Fabaceae > Sesbania > Sesbania bispinosa. Next base: position 975,412 of record QLOH01000269.1, read on the forward strand.
TTAAAGCAGTAAGTGATAAACCAAGGAATTCTGTCATTCTCACGGGTAAGTGTTTCCCTCAATCATTTTCACCCACTGTTGAACAACTAGAATTGATAGTCGTTTCCAAGGTTTGAACCTGCAAGCAGTTAGTATGGATCAAAAGGTCTTTCTTTAGGTTGTAATGAGGCTGGGCTATCAAGAAACATGGTTTTTTCTGGATATTCAAAGAAGACTTTGAATAGAAAGCATCTTGTGGTTGTGCTTTGGAACTTCTCTCAATTCACCTGATGAATCTTGAATGGTCACCCTTTTTTCAGCTGTGGCCTTTTCCTTTTGAAGAATTTTCTCCCCCCAACTTATTTATTTTCCACACTTTGTGCAGATTTTTTTTTTTGAATACATAAAGAACTTATTTTTGGTGGGGGAGAATATTTTCTTTGTGATTCCTTGTGTCTTCTCTTGGATTCCTTGTGACCAACTTCTATATCAATTGCTTGTCCCATTTTGTCGTGGTGCACCTTGCTCTCTATCCCAAGTGTTAAGGGACATGGTATGATCATTGATCATTGATAATGATAATGGCCAGGGTGCATCAAAAGAAACATTAAAGGCTCAAATGAGCAATCAATAAATGGAAATATTAATGCATGGTTGGCTATTTGGCACTGAGCAAAATATTAGAATCACAAAATTGTGCCTTTGTCACTTCCATACCTTCTACAAGCAAGACAATTTTCAGAAACTCAAGCAATAACAATTGACAAGCAGCGGTGAAAAGCTCTCAATATAAGTGTTTAAGTGTTTAGGGCTCTCATCTCACCGGTTGGGCTAAAATTTCCTTGCTAAAGCATTTACTGGATTAATAAACTACCATGATAGGTTCTGTTGAGAAGTACCCTACTCCTAACTGATTATGGAATTAATCACAAGACCCTATCATCTTTCCTAAAATCCTAAAATTTTTAAAATTTTTCACAAAATAACTGGATAAGTACTGCATGATATATATGGGATATGGTTGGATACAGTACAAATCAAAGAGAAAATAAAATAAGAAGAAATAAAAAATAAGAAGAAAAAGAAAAGAAAAAAGAAAGAAAAGCACCAAATAGAAAAGAAAATGACTAGTCCGCTATGTGGTCATGGTCCATGTCTGCTCCAGCTGCACCATCCCCCCTGGAGAAATAGGCCTGTCCCCAGGCCACTGCAAATAATCCTGAAAGAGTGAGGGGAGCATGGGGTCTATACCGGACTGGTGATGAGTGCTCTGGAAGTGTAATGCAGCCCGGTATATGGTGGTCATCTGGCCCATCATGTGAATGTTTTGGGCCTTAATACGCTGCAACTGGACTGGATCAAGGAACTCTGCTGCTGGTGGTGGTGTCGGCTGGTCTTCCCCCTCTAACTCCTCTCGTGTCATGCAGTAGGCATCAATGTAGACTCTAGTTATAGGCGGTAAGATGGTGACCCTAGGGTTCACCGCCACACCCCTAGACCTGCAAAGTGAGGTGATGAGAGAGGTAAATGCAAGGCGAATCTTGGAGGATGTAGTCCTGTTGGCCACGGCAGATACAAAAGTGACCATCATGCTGGTGATAACTCGTGCAATATCCACTGCGGCGCCAGTGAGTATGCAGTACAGAAGGTGGGCCACTAACATGATGATATCGGAGACGTGCCCAGTAGGATGGATGTTGGCCAGCGTCAGTACTGTCCACATCCGATCGATGCTCCTCAAGTCATGCCTATGAATCATGGCAGCCTCTCCCTGAGCGTTCCTCTCGAAGGAACGGCCTGGCAGGCACAACAGCTGTGCTGCCTCAGTGTCAAGGGGGTCGTTTCCCTGCAACCCCACAACGCTCAGGCGCTCCTGGAATTGACACTCCTCCAACTCCTGGTCGAAGGGTTCTCCCAAAAAGGTGTTGATCGCAGCGCAATCAAACCTGATGATCTGGCCTCGCACATATGACTCCCTCCTGGATTCAACCCATGATCGCCAATAGCGTTGTCGTAGAACTCTCGCACAATCTCGGGGTCAAAGTGGCCGGCAGGCTGACTCAACTGATCCCATCCCCTGCGGTGGATCTCAGTGGCGAACTCCTCATGCTCGCCCTCCTCTAGCTGCACAGGCCTCTCTAGAATAAAATTGCAGATGGCCAAATCAGTGTATGCTTCAAAGGATTTGAGATTCTTGAAGCGATGAGGGTCGAAAGTAGGATCCCTCTAGGGGGCCTTCCTCTTGGCACCCCCTGTGCCTTGTCGAGAAGAACTAGGTGCACTGACATTCTTGGTGCGAGCCATCTGCAAAAGAGAAATAAATCTAAATAATTATGCATCATAATATTCATTTAGTCAAATTAAGAAATTAAATGGCCAATTTAATTTCAAAGATTCAGAATAAATAACCAAACAATTGTGCATAAAGATTTGATTTTATTAATTACCCAATTAATGCCAATTAATTAATTAAGACATGCTAAAGTGATCAATTAAAGCAGTCCTAAAAAATCCTAATCAGGCAAAAGTGAGAATAAATTCATGCTCAAAAATCATGTTATCAGCAACATGCAATAGGGCATAATTAATTTTAATTAAAGCATGCAAAAATATCAGGATATTATAAGCATACATGCATCAATAAAATTAATTTGCAGAAATTATTGAGCACTTTTCAAAACTACTACCAAGGCAAACAGAATGTTCCACTAAGGATTCTAACCACATGCAAACTATTTTTAAACATTTTTCATTACTCATTTTCTTCCTAAAAGGTCCTCAACTTCTAAACTAACTACCCTAAAGCTAAGCTCAAATAAAGTGAAAAATCAAAATTCCAATCAGTTAGAAAGGAAGAAATCTATACAAACATACCTGGTATGAAGTCAGAAACTGAAAAGGAGGTTGTATGAGTGAGAAACAGGCAAGAAAAGGTAAGGGAATATCAGAGAAAGCAAGGTAAAAGAAGCGGAGGGAAGTTCAAAGTAAACTTCCCTCGTTCACCATTTTCAAATTTAAATACGTCCCCTGCACTTCACTCTGCGCTATAGCGCAGAGTGAGGCGCGCATCACCACAGAAGGTGAAGCGTGCCGCTGCGCTTCACCACTGCGCTTTAGCGCAAGGTGAAGCCAAGACTCCAGAGAGTCAATTAGTTCCAGTAAATTTTGTGCTTTATCCTGCGCTATAGCGTAGGCTGAAGCGCAGACATCAGTGACTCTCTGCTTCTGCTACTCCTACCTAATTTCTTGCATTCCTTAATTTATATCCTCAAATTAACAGTTCCTTATTCTCACAGGAAATTCCTAAGACTCAAAATTACTAAAATAAAATTAATAACTTACAAACACTGGGTTGCCTCCCAGGAAGCGCTTGTTTAACGTCTTCTAGCTCGAAGCCTAGTATTGTAGCTTCCTTAAGGTGGCCTCAAGTGGAGGATGATGTTGGTCTCCATACAAGTTCTACCTTTGAGTTCCCATCCTCCATGCCAATCAGTGACTCTTCCTTCATTGTCACTATCTTCCTCTGTGTCTGATGTTGATCGCTTCTTCTTTTTAAATTTGAATTCCAAGATGGACTCTGGGTCTTTTACTCTCATTTTGGCTTCTTCAGAAATTCCAAGCCTTGCAATTTTGGAGAATTTTGGGAAGTGGTATTGCCTTGTTGTAACAGGGATATTCCCCTATCAATATGAAACACAATGGTTTCATTCTTTGCAGCTATTGCATACTTCCCTCGATCAACATCGATGATCATTCGAGCAACCTTCATGAATGGTCTTCCCAAGATAAGGGGGACATCAGTATCCTCCATTGCTGTCTCTACAACGTAAAAATCTACCATATATGCAAATTTATCTACTCGTATTTCAAAATCCTCAAGTATTCCATGTAGGTTTTGAGCAGATTGATTTGCAAGAAGTAGTTTCACCTTCGCAGGCTTGACCTTCACATTACTCAACTTATTAAAATACGATAGCGGCATCAAATTGATGCTCGCTCCAAGATCCAATAAAGCATAAGTTGAGGGTAGATTACCAAGAGATATGGGTATAGTGAACCTACCTGGGTCAAGAGACTTACTTGTGACTAAGACCTTCTCTTCATGTGGGTCTTCTTTTGGTTGGGTTGCTTTATCCTCATCTTGATGAACTGTTTCCTCTTGAGGTGCTTGTTCTTCAAAGACGAGCTCAACTTCCTCATCAGGGTCCTCCTCCTCTGACTTGTTGCCATCAGTAGCAATCAAGTTGCATTGTGCCTTGGGATTTGTTTGGGTCACAGCTGAGAAGTGTTGTTGTCTGTGTTCTGCCATCTCCGCTGCTAACTGACCCACTTGATTCTCTAGAGTCTTGATTAATGCCTCAGTTGTTGTCTTGAATCCAGTAAATCCTTGTACTAGGGTATCAATCTTTGACTCCAAAGAATTCAGTTTATCATAAGTTGAAGGTTGCTGCTGATAGGGTGGTTGTCGACCTCCATTCTGATTCCTACCAGAGTTAGCTTGGTTATTTCTCCATCCTTGAGAGTACTGATTATTGTTATTGGAGAAATTTCCTTGCCTTTCCTGATTTCCCATGAAATTGACTTGCTCAGGTCGTGTATCTTGGATTGCGCATTGACCATTTGGATGGTCTCCTCCACAAAAGTCAAAATCAATGGCTGGGTTGGAATGGGTGTTGAGTAGACAGCTTTGAGTTGTTGGGGTATTGCCTTCAAAGTCTCAGTGAGTGCTTCTATTTGATGTTTAATGAGCTTGTTCTCTGCTAATAGAGCATCATTCTGATTCAATTCTAGCATTCCCTTTGGCAATTGTGCAGGTTGTCTTCCACTTTGAGCTTGTTGATCATTCATGGCCAAGTTGTTGATGATCTGAAGAGCTTGATCAACTTCAGCGGACAAGATTGTTCCTCCTGCTGCAACATCTATAAAAGATCGGGAGTCTGGACGTAGCCCCTTACATAACATGTTGAGTTGGGCTATGTCTTCGAATCCATGGTTAGGACATTTGCGTAGCAAGAATTTGAATCTTTCCCAAGCTTCATATAGTGGCTCATCATCCCTTTTTCTGAAGGTTGAGATCTCTGCTTTGGCTTCTATTTACTTTCCTGATGGAAAGAATCTAGTCAAGAATTTCTCCTCAACCACACCCCAATTAGTCAGACTTTGGTTTGGGTGTGATTGTAGCCATTCCTTAGCTTTACCTATCAAAGAGAAAGGAAACAAGCGTAAGTAAACAGATTCTAAATTTCCCTCATCAAAACCCATAGTGCCAATCAATTCATAGAAATTAGAAAGATGAAAGTTTGGATTCTCATGATCCAATCATGAGAATTGATGTGCGCTAATTAGATTCAGATGTGCAGTCTTCAACTCCAAAGTTCTCGCGTTAGGTGGTACTACAATGCTAGAGTGGTGTCTTGGTCCTTGATGGGAGATGTAATCTCCTAAGGTTCTTCTCACTGGAGCTTCTTCTTCAGCCATATTTTTGGGCTCCTCAACAAATAACCTTCTTCTCATCCTTCTTGAGTTTCTACCTCTGTTTCGTCGAATAGTAGTTCATTAGGAGTCGTCTGACCTCGCAAAAGCATAAACAAGAATTTGGAAAAGGGTAAGTGTTGAAGATATTTTTATTTTAATAAAAGAAAACAATAAAATTCCTAAAAATTTAATTCCTAATAAAAATAAAAATAAATAAATAACTAAAAATAAATAAAGCTTGATGAATAGACCTCAGGGTTCTACACAAATTAGAACCGTTCCCCGGCAACGGCGCCAAAAATACTTGATGGAATTCTGGCAAGCGAACCACAAAACCAGCAGTATAATAGTAAGTAAGAGTATCGTATCCACAGGGAACAGTTATTTATGTAGACCGAAATCGTATTTATCAAGGGAAAATACAGTTTAGAGAGTATGATTGCAGAATGGTAAGAGAGTAGACAATTAATTGGAATTAGAAAGGTACAGTTAGAGACACTTTACTTGGGTCGGGATTGGATTTCATCTCATCACACCCATTGTGCATATAAAGACTACTTATTTATGTTGGTATAATCTATAACATATGTAGACAAACTTTATTGCTAAGACCCCGAGTTACCAGCAGCCTCACACACTCAAAGGTAATCCATGCGGGCTCTCCCAGGCGACAGACTTACTCTCGGCTTATTTTGCTCTCTTTTATTCCGTTTGTTAAAGAATTAATTGAAATGCGTGGCCTACCAACTGAATATACCTTCGCTCCAGTACTGTCACTACGATCACTCATTAGATATACCCACCTCTCGCTTCCAGGACTGACATTCAACTAACTCTTTGCTATCGGTTATCAAGTCCTATTTAGCAACTGCCTTTCGCTTAGAGTACTCACACTACCCCTCACTCATTAGAAACAGTCCCTTTCGGCCGTCAATTATAACCGAGTAATCTTATTCAATCAGAGTTTAGGTTTCCTAAGTATTGGCTCCCCTATCCTCACTCCTAGTCGTAACGTGAATTACAAACTAGCCTATAACTCCAGACGCAAGCGTGGGAATTAGGAATAAACACAGAATAAAACTACCACCATTATAGATAGGGACCTTATTGACACAATAATATAACATTTATATACAATAAAGGATAGAATCGATTACATCCAATCCCACTGGAGAGTTAACTACATGAAGTAGCCATACAAACCATTGAAGACGCTGTCACCATCTTCAATCCTCGTGAAGCGCTCCTCCTCTCCTACTCTAAACTTAGCTGGAATACATAATTGAATTTGCTAACCAAGCAATTGTCCAACTCGCTAACTCTCTAACTCCTAGGACTGATGCAAGAGGTTCCTATTTATAGATTAGGAAAGACAAAGCAAATTTGGGAAGAGATCCTCTTAAAAACAACAACTGGGACGTGATCTGCGTGTTCTACGCTTCAAGCTGAGCTACAGCGCAGGCTGTAGCGCAGGTTCCAGAGAGTTGCGCTTGACCTGCGCTATAGCGCGGGGTGAAGCGCAACTAGCGTCTGCAGCTTCAACTTTCCTCTTTTAAATGGTTGATCTCTCCCCGAGACTTGTTTTCGCTTGTTTGTCCTTCCTTGTTTCCCTTTATTCTTTGATATCTTTGTATTTATTGTACAATCATTGTTTATTTGGGAAGCTTGTCTGCAATATCTTTGATTGATTGGCTCTATCTCCTCATTAATGATTCAAATCTTCTTCAAATCTTTAATTAATTGTCTTCAATCAATCTCCAATCTTGCATAAATCCTCCTCATTTAATGCCATTTAATTTCTGAAGTGAATCTTTGCAAGAATCCTGCAAAAATCAGCAATAAATCTATTAAAATAGCATCAAATTCAAAACTAGGATTAATAAATACAAATTATTAATTATTAAATAAAAAGGGATAAATATGGGGCAAAATTACCATTTTGTCCTTGATAAGTGAAATAAAATATATACTAATTTATCAATTATTTTTCACTTATCAGGACACTAGCTGCGCTTCACCCTGCGCTATAGCGCATATTGAAGCGCAACTCTCTGGAACCTGCGCTACAGCCTGCGCTGTAGCGCAGCTTGAAGCGCATAACACGCAGATTGCTTCCCTGTTGCCATTTTTAAGAGGATCTCTTCCCAAATTTGCTTTGTCTTTCCCAATCTATAAATAGGAACCTCTTGCGTCAGTCCATGAGCTTAGTCAGTCATTGTAATTCAGTATATATTTCAGTGATTATGTACCAAAGCTAAGTTTAGAGTGGGAGAGGAGGAGCGCTTCACGAGGATTGAAGATGGTGACAGCATCTTCAATGGTTTGTATGGCTACTTCAAGTAGTTAACTCTCCAGTAGGATTGGATGTAATTGATTCTATCGCTGAGTGTACATAAATTCTATATTATTATTTCTGAGCTCCCTATCTATAATAGTGGTATTTCTTATTTTGTGCTTATTCCTAATTCCCACGCTTGCGTCTGGAGTTATAGGTTAGTCTTAACTAAAGTAGTTATTACTAGGAGTGAGGATGGGGAGCCTAGACATAGGAAACCCAAACTCTGATTGAATAAGAATACTCGGTTACTACTTTGCTCCGAAAAGGGATGTTTGCTAATGAGCGAGGGGTAGTGTGAGTACTCTAAGTGAAGGGGCATCCGACCATTAGGACTTAGTAATCGATAGCAAAGAGTTAGGGGGTTGTGAATCCAGGATCCGAACATAGGCGTGTCCTGATGAGTATAAGGTAGTGACAGTACTGGAGCGAAGGCGCGTCTACAACACTAGGCCTCGTTTATCAACTAATTCTTTACAAACTGAATAGAAGAGAGCAAAATAAGCCGATGGTAAGTCTGTCGCCTGGGAGAGCCCGCATAATTTCTCCTTGAGTGTTTAAGGGCCGCTGGCGAGGGGCCTTAGCAATAAAGTTTGTCTACATTATTATAGAGTAAACCTAAAATAATAGATAGTCTTTATATGCATAATGGGTGTGATGAGATGAAATCCAATCCTGATCCAAGTAAAGTGTCTCTAACTCTTCCTTTCTAATTCCATTATTATTAAATCCATTCTTTACTCACAACAATTCTTTCTACACCGTTGATTTCTCTTGATAAATACGATTTCGGTATACATAAATTGTCGTTCCCTGTAGAGATGATATCTTACTTACTATTATACTGCTGGATTTGTGGTTCGCTTGCCAGAAACCCATCAAGTATTTTTGGCGTCGTTGCTGGGGAACGGTTCTAATTTGTGTAGAACCTGAGGTCTATTTATCAAGATTTATTATATTTATCTTATTTAATATTTATTACTTATTTTTCTTTTTTTTAGGATTTATATTTTTAGGAATTTTATTGTTTTCTTTTATTAAAATAAAAATATCTTCAACACTTACCCTTTTTCAAGTTTTGTGTTTATGCTTTTGAGAGGTCAGGCAACTCCTAATCAACTACTATTCGACCTGGAAATCGAAAGGACGTCTCGACGAAACAGAGGTAGAAACGCAAGAAGGAGAAGAAGGAGGTTATTTGTTGAGGAACCCAAAAATATGGCTGAAGAAGAAACTCCAGTGAGGAGAACCTTAGGAGATTACATCTCCCATCAAGGACCACGTCACTACTCCAACATTGTATTGCCACCTAATGCAAGAACCTTGGAGTTGAAGACTGCACATCTAAATCTGATTAGCGCACATCAATTCGCAGGATTGGATCATGAAAATCCAAACTATCATATATCTTTCTAATTTCTATGAATTGATTGGCACTATGGGTTTTGATGAGGGAAGTTTAGAATTTGTTTACTTACGCTTATTTTGTAGAAACACAGGGGAACACTAGAAGGGGGGTTGAATAGTGTTTCTTAATATTTTATGAAAGCTTTTCGTGAACAACAAGTATAAAAACGATTTCAGACAGGTTTGAAGGGGCTGTCTGAAGTTTCTTAAGACGGCTTCTGAAAATGTATTTTTAAAAGATTTCTTTGCTTTTAAAATATCATAACAACTTTTCAACACCCTTTGATTAGTATAAATAAATTGACAAGAGATAAGGGTTAGAAAACTTAGCCAAGGAATTTATCCTGGTTCACTCACTACCACTGTGAGCTACGTCCAGTCCCAATGCCAACTAGCACTTGGATTTTCTCTTAATCTTCACCAAGATTACAAGTATTCTTTTACATTCAAGCCTCTTCAGGCTCTACAACCAAGTATTCTTTTACAGACAAGCCTCTCCAGGCTCAAAAACAAAGTTTACAAAGAAAGAAAGTCTAAGCTTTTAAACTATACCAGTTTGAAGCTCAAACAGAGACAATTGTACAATAAAACTGAGGTATGCTCAGGATATATAAAATGTGTACAATGAAAATTTTATCAGAGAGTTTTTACAGAGTAAAAACTTGCAGCGTGTGGTTTCTCTTGATTTTCTTGAATATCAATTCACTAACTATTGATGGTCTTCATGGAGGGGTATTTATACCCAAACTTCAATCCGTTGAAATACCACCGTTTAGAGATAGCATTAAATGCTATTTAATCCGTTGTGAGACATGCTTTTGAAAGTTCTGACATTTCTGACATAGTACAAGGTTGCTCATGCCATAACGCTGCTATAAACGTTGCTGCAAAGGCTGCGTTGCAGAGATTTCCTCAATGGTGTATGAAATTCAAAAACACCAGGAAAGGTCTCTGTGTTTCTTGCCATAAATATGTTTGAAAAGGTACGTGCAGCAGAGGACGCTTGACTCAGAAGAATATCAGAAAAGTCTTCACAAACTTCAGCAAAGGGTGCCACGTCATCAGAAAGACTTCAGACGGCTTCAACACTTCAGACGGGTTGTGCACTTCAGACGGCTTCAGCACTTCAGCAACGGGTTGAACCTTCAGAAGGCTTAATACCTCAGACAGGTTGAAAGCACTTCACATAGTCTTTATATAAGTTCATAGTGGCTTGCTGAAATCATAGATAAACCATTAAACATATATGTATCTATGATAAACATTTTAACCCAAATTTGTTAAGCATTAAAACTTGGGATTTGAGTTGTCTAAAACATCATAATTCCCATTTTAACTCAACATTCTCCCCCTTTTTAATGATGACAAATTTGTTTAAAATACATAAATCTGAAAGGAGTTTTAAAATATAAAATGAGATAACTCCCCCTCAGATAGTGATCTCTTAAACTGATTTTGATCAAATATTCTTATCAGTTTATCAGTTACTCCCCCTGAGACCTGTAATCACTTCAGATTTTTGTTAGATTTAATACTCCCCCTTTTGTCATCAATCAAAAGGGAAATACAGAGCACAACAAAAATAGTCATAGTAAAATCATGAAGTAATAGCAATCTCAGACAATCACAGCAAAAACACAGCATTCATGAGAAAAACTGATAGTATTAAACAAGATGTTTCAGACAAACAACAAAAAATTAATCACTTAAAAAAATGAACAAAAGACATGGCTACACATCATTGACTACCCATCCTTCTTCAGCAAAGCTTCTTTCATAAAGGAGATCAGTTCATCTTTGGCCTTGTCAATCTGAGAGATGAGAGCAGTCTTCATGTCCTCTTGCCCACTTTTAATCTGCTGTTGCTCTTGAAGAATCTGGTCTTGTTTAGCAAGAAGATCAGCATTCCTTCTTTCCAACTTTCGAATCTTGACCCTCAGTCTTCTATTTTCTTCTTCAGGATTGGGCTCTGCTTCAAATAAGATAAGCTGAATATATGGACAGACAAACCTGAGCACATTAAATCCAGCTTGCAACCCATTCTCTTGTGGATTATACACTGGATAGAAGAAGGTTCCAATGGGGTTGATCATCTCCCATTCATCATGAAAAGGTGCAGTCAAAGGTGGGAAATGGCCTCTGACATACATGTATTGCACATTGAGAGAGGCACCATGACCTATGAGAGAGTCAACATCTGGTCCTTTAGATCCAGAAGAGGATCCAGCATCCTCTCTGATCTTCCAGTAGGATGACCACACTCTTTCTCTGAAACTGTGATCCATACCTCCACCTTGTCTTTTAACCCTTGCAGGTAGCTCCTTCCATTCTCTTGGAGTTAGAGTCTTGAAGGGAACAGGATAGGCCTTAGGTTCCTTGAACTTGTCATCAGGGCCTTCCTTCAGAGGATACCTAGGAACAATTTTGTCAGCTTGCACCAGAATCTTTGTGGTTGGCCTGATGGAAAATGTTCTAGGTGGCCTGTATCCTCTCATGCCAACAGACTTGATGTAGTCCCTCTCAAACAATTCTCCTTCTGTGTATAGATGCCTTGCAAAACACCAATCTTTATTGGACAGCTTCAGACAATCTTCATCAGAGAAGGGGTTAAGTGGAGCCCACTTGTGAGCAGGTGGTACCACACCCTTTCTGATCTTGCTCAGCCTTTTTCTCCATTTCCTCATGCTCCAAGGTTGTAGCAATAGCTGCTACTTGAATCAATTCTGGATCAGAGGGGCATGCAGCCAGAGGAGGGGCTGCTAGAGCCTCAGGATCAGCAAGGTCAACTATCTCTTCCTCATGAGCCTTTCCTTCTATATCAGAAGTAGGCTTAAGAGTAGGAGGTTTTACACCTTCAGAATTATGACCCACAATTTCAGAGGGCTTTTGCAAAGCCTTCTGAACAGGTTCAGATGCCTGAGTGTGCAAATTTTTAGCTTCTGAAGATACCTTTGCTGCACTCCTGACAGGTAGCTTCTTCAGTTTTGGCTGAGGGGATGGTTTGGAGCTCTTGAACTCTCCTTTTCTGATGTCCCCTTGCAGCTCTTGTTCAAGAATCTCTATTGTGTTTCCTCTTCTTGAAGCCTTCTCCATGAGAACACTCTCCTTCAGAGTAGGAGATGGAGGTCTTGGGGTGAGGGTGAGATTCATACTCTTCAGATTTGACTCACCAAAGAAAGCAGGTGCCTTGTGAACAAATAATCTTTCAATAGGTACTTTAAAGTGCAAGAGTACCTTTGTAATGAGAGTGTTGTGAGGTAGATTTGCACCAGAGTCTCTGATCTTCTTTTGCATGTCGAACATGGTAATACTGGGAAGATTGACCTTCTTCTTCTGCAGCAAGTGAATCATGCAGAATCTCTCCAGTTCAGACATGTGGTTTCTGCTTCCACTCTTAGGAATTATTGAACATCCTAAGATGGAGTGTAGAAATCTGACTTTGTCCAGCATGAACTTGGAATCCACATTTTTGGGCTCTTCAGTCCCATACAACATCTTTGTGTACTTCTTTTGTCCACCACTCCTCAACTCCCATCCAGGAGAGAAGATTTCACCTTCAGCCTTGACTTTGGTGATAGTGGAAAGAATCCCTACATCAACAAAACAGGAACTCCTAGCACTGTAGCCTTGATACTTTCATATACACCTTTGGAGTTGGGGATTCCTCGAGCTGAAGACCAGAAGTCTATCACACTCTGCTCATGCCATGAACAGTAAATGTTGTCAAAGAAAGGAGTCCATCCAGCAACGTCAAACTCCTCAACTAAGTCCATGCCAAGATTACGAAGATCCTCAAGGTCCACACCTTTTGATCTGACCACATTTCCATCAGAGCTGGAAGACTTCTTTGTGCCATTGAAGTTGCGGAGAGAACTTGAGAGAAAATAGTTGCTTGAGAGAAGAAGAAGTTCAAACGGTTAACTGAGAGAAAATGTAAGGCTTCCTCGACACACTAACTCCTGCATTTATAGACCCACGATGCAATGATGGCTTGTACCGGCTGCGCAGACATTGGGTAACGTGCAAAGTGGAAGAGACAAAATAAATGGAATTCAACCATCTCAGATAGCCACGTCAGCAAGTCATTTCAGACAAGTGAGAAATTTCAGACACACATATAAATTTCAAAAACCCTAAAATTTCAGACATGTCACAATTTCAGACACCCAGAAATTTCAGACACTCTTATCACATGAGACATCATAATATCATACACACTCAATTATTAGAGAATGCATATATGTTCAAATTATTGCGTATGAACTTAAATCTATCTTCAGCCAGGGTTTTTGTGAATATATCTGCCCATTGATGCTCTGTGTCAATGAACTGAATATCAAAAACACCTTTCTGAACATAGTCTCTAATGAAGTGATGTTTGATCTCTATATGCTTTGCCCTAGAATGTTGAATAGGGTTTTTAGATAAATTAATTGCACTTGTATTATCACACAAAACAGGTATAGCAGATATAGGGATATTAAAATCCTCAAGCTGATACTTCACCCATAGCAGTTGTGAACAACAACTGGCTGCTGAAATGTATTCTGCTTCTGCTGTTGATAAAGCAATGGTGCTTTGCCTTTTGCTTGACCAGCTGATCATATTGTTTCCAAAGAAATGACATCCTCCACTGGTGCTCTTTCTTTCTATTCTATCTCCAGCAAAGTCAGCATCACAATATCCTATTAACCTGCAATCCTTGCTCTTCTGATAGCATAGACCAAGATTAGTAGTACCTTTAAGATATCTAAAAATTCTCTTAACAGCTTTGTAATGAGTAGTTCTTGGATCTGATTGAAATCTAGCACAGAGACACACACTAAACATTATGTCAGGTCTGCTTGCTGTTAGATACAATAAAGAGCCAATCATTCCTCTATACAAAGTTTGATTCACTGGTTCTTCATTTTCATCCTTGCTTAAAGATGAAGAGGGATGCATTGGAGTTGACATGGGTCTGCAATCACTCAAGTTGAAGTTCTTAAGCATTTCTTTTGTATATTTTTCTTGATGGATCCATATACAATCAGAATCTTGCTTAATTTGAAGTCCTAAGAAAAATTTTAGTTCACCCATTAAACTCATTTCAAACTCTGATTGCATCAACTCAGAAAACTCTTTGCACAGAGAAGAATCAGTCGAACCAAATATAATGTCATCAACATATATCTGGACAGGCATTAGATTTTTGTTAGACTGTTTTCTAAAAAGAGTGGTATCCACTTTTCCTCTTTCAAAACCATTTTTGATAAGAAAATTGCTCAATCTGTCATACCAAGCTCTTAGAGCTTGTTTTAGACCATAAAGAGCCCTTTTCAATTTGAAAACATGATCAGGAAAGGCAATGTCTTCAAAACCAGGGGGTTTTCTAACAAAAACCTCTTCTTCAATGAATCCATTGAGAAAAGCACTTTTGACTTCCATTTGATATAGTTTGATGCCATTATTTATAGCATAAGAGAGAAGAATTCTAATTTATTCTAACCTGGCAACAGGGGCAAAGGTTTCAGTGAAGTCAATACCTTCTTGTTGGTTGTACCCTTGAGCCACCAATCTTGCCTTGTTTCTGACAACTTTTCCTTCATCAGACAGCTTGTTTCTGAACACCCATTTGGTTCCAATAATTGTTTACCCATGGGGTTTAGGAACAAGGGTCCAGACATCACTCCTAGAAAATTGATTTAGCTCCTCTTGCATGGCTAGGGTCCACCCTTCATCATGCAGAGCTCATCAATATTCTTTGGCTCAATTTCAGACAAGAGAGCAAGAGAATTCAGATTCTTGAATTTTGATCTTGTCTTAACTCCTTCTGAAGTGCTACCAATGATTTGCTCTTTTGGATGATGTGATTTGTATCTCCAGTCAGGTTTCTGAGGTGATATCAAATCAGTCTGAGACTCTAACATTTTTCTGAAGAGGTACAGATGGTGCTTCAGACACCTATTCATCCTTCATGTTGTCATGTGTGTTCAGCTCCATTCCTGCAAAATCAACTTCTATATCTGACAGTTCCCTATCAGTCTCTTTCTTGTTATTGAATTTAACATGAATAGATTCCTCTACAATTAAAGTTCTAGAGTTATAAACTCTATAGGCTTTAGATGTTTCAGAATATCCTATGAAAAATCCTTTGTCAGACTTTGCATCAAATTTTCCAAGATCATCCTTGGTGTTGAGTATAAAACACTCACATCCAAAGGGATGGAAATATGATATGTTGGGTTTTCTTCCTTTCCACAATTCATAAGGAGTCTTTTTCAGAATTGGTCTTACCAATATTCTGTTTTGAAGGTAGCAAGTTGTGTTAATAGCTTCTGCCTAGAAGGATCTTGGCAGGTTGCATGAGTTGAGCATGGTTCTACCCATTTCTTGCAAGCTTCTGTTCTCTCTCTCAACAACCCCATTTTGCTGAGGTGTTCTTGCCACAGAGAAATTGTGTGAGATCCCATTCTCATCACAGAACAGTTGAAAGTTTGCATTCTCAAACTCTCCACCATGATCACTTCTAATGACAGATATACAGAATCCTTTTCCATTTTGTACCTTCTTGAAGAATATTGTGAAATTCTTAAAAGTCTCATCCTTGCTTCTTAGGAATAATACCCATGTGTATCTAGAATAGTCATCAACAATGACCAACCCATATTTTTTACCACTAATACTTTCTGTTCTAATAGGACCAAACAAGTCAATATGTAACAGTTCTAAAGGTCTGCTAGTTGAAACAACATCCTTACTCTTAAAAGAGTGTCTTGTTTGTTTCCCTTTCAGACAGCTTTCACATAAAATGTCAGATTTGTAAGAAAGCTTGGGCAGTCCTTTAACAAGGTTGTGTTTTGCTAACTTTGAGATTAATCTCATGCTGGCATGCCCAAGTCTTTGGTGCCAAATCTGTTTTTCATCTTCAACAGAGATAAACATTTTACATTTTGACTTACCAATTCCTCTAGATCAATTTTATACACATTACTGTGTCTCTTAGCAGTAAAAAGGATTTGATCATGAGAGTCTTTGACTATACATCCTTCTTTAGTAAAGGAGACCACATATCCACTGTCACACAATTGACTTATGGTCAGTAGATTGTGCTGAAGTCCCTCTACTAGAAGAACATTCTTAATAAGGGATAAAGGGGATATACCTACAATCCCTATTCCAGTGATCTTCCCTTGCTGATTTCCACCAAAGGTGACCACTCCTCCTGCTCTGGGCCTAAGGTTTTGGAACAAAGACCTTTCTCCTGTCATGTGTCGCGAGCACCCACTGTCCAGGTACCATTTGTGGGGTTTCCTTTGTCCTGTTAAACACATCTCAGCTTCTGAGCTGTCTGATGAGGGCAGGCTGGCCATGAGACATAGGTTGGCCTCCTCTGAAGTGTCCTCCACTTCTTCTGAGGTAGACTCATCAAGATCCTCCCATGTTGCCATCAGACCCTTCTTCTTTTTGAAGAACTTCTTCTTTTGAAGATGTTCTTCTTCAATCTTGGGCATTCAGCCTTCATATGACCTGGTTGTTTGCACTCATAACAAATAATTTTGTCATTTTGTGAATCTTTACCTGACTTACCTACTTTAGAGGTTGAAGGTTGGTTCTTTCTGAACTTTCCTCTATTTTGCAGCATTCTCTTGATCTTCCTGCTTAGAAGAGAAAGATCATCATCTTCTGAGCTATCTCCAGAATCTTCATCTGCTTCTGAAGTTTCCTCAGCTTGCATGGCTTTAATGTTGTTATGCCTAGGCTGTTTGGCCTTGGAGTTTAATGCTAGAGACTTCTTCTTGATGTCATCTTCCCCAAGCTCAAGCTCATAGACTTTGAGAGATCCCAACAGTTCTTCCATTCTAAGAGAGTTTAAGTCTCTTGCCTCTTGAATGGCTGTAACTTTGGGTCTCCAGGACTTAGGCAAAATTCTTAGAATCTTTCTATTGTTGTCTCCAGATTCATAAGTTCTACCTAAAGACCTGAGTCCATTTGTTATAGTCTGAAACTTTCCAAACATTTGGTCTATGGTTTCAGATTCTTCCATCTTGAACATCTCATATTGATGGATAAGCATGTTAATCTTGGATTGCTTGACAGTCTCAATCCCTTCATGGGCTGCTGCAAGTGTATCCCAGATCTCCTTGGCAGAAGTACATCCATGAACCTTCTCATATTCTGATTTATTCAAGGAACATATCAGATAGAGTTTGGCTTTAGCATTCATTTGGACTCTAGCCTTCTGCTCCATGGTCCATTCAGCCCTAGGTATAGGCACTCCATTATGCATAGGCCCAAATTGATGCTCGCTCCAAGATCCAATAAAGCATAAGTTGAGGGTAGATTACCAAGAGATATGGCTATAGTGAACCTACCTGGGTCAAGAGACTTACTTGTGACCAAGACCTTCTCTTCATGTGGGTCTTCTTTTGGTTGGGCTGCTTTATCCTCATCTTGATGAACTGATTCCTCTTGAGGTGCTTGTTCTTCAAAGATGGGCTCAACTTCCTCATCAGGGTCCTTCTCCTCTGACCTGTTGCCATCAGTAGCAATCAAGTTGCATTGTGCCTTGGGATTTGGTTGGGTCACAGCTGAGAAATGTTGTTGTCTATGCTCTGCCATCTCTGCTGCTAGTTGACCCACTTGATTCTCTAGAGTCTTGATTGATGCCTCAGTTGTTGTCTTGAATCCTGTAAATCCTTGTGCTAGGGTATCAATCTTTAACTCCAAAGAATTAAGTTTATCATAGGTTGAAGGTTGTTGCTGATAGGGTGGTTGTCTTCCTCCATTCTGGTTCCAACCAGAGTTAGCTTGGTTATTTCTCCATCCTTGAGAGTATTGATTGTTATTATTGAAGAAACTTCCTTGCCTTCCCTGATTCCCCATGAAATTGACTTGCTCAGGTTGTGTTTCTTAGACTGCGCATTGACCATTGGGATGGAATCCTCCACAAAAATCACAAATCAATGGCTGGGCAGGAACGAGTGTTGAGTAGACAGCTTTGAGTTGTTGGGGAAGTTCCTTCAAACTCTCAGTGAGTGCTTCTATTTGTCTTTTAATGAGCTTGTTCTCTGCTAATAGAGCATCATTCTGATTCAATTCTAGCATTCCCTTTTGCAATTGTGCAGGCTGTCTTCCACTTTGAGCTTGTTGGTCATTCAAGGCCAAGTTGTTGATGATCTGAAGAGCTTGATCAACTTCAGCGGACAAGATTGTTCCTTCTACTGCAGCATCTATAAAGGATCTGGAGTCTGGACGTAGCCCCTTACGGAACATGTTGAGTTGGGCTATGTCCTCGAATCCATGGTTAGGACATTTGCGCAGCAAGGACTTGAATCTTTCCCAAGCTTCATATAGTGGCTCATCAACCCTTTGTCTGAAGATTGAGATCTCTGCTTTGGCTTCTATCAACTTTCCAGATGGAAAGAATCTAGTCAAGAATTTCTCCTCAACCACACCCCAATTAGTCGGACTTTGGTTTGGGTGTGATTGTAGCCATTCCTTAGCTTTACCTATCAAAGAGAAAGGAAATAAGCGTAAGTAAACAGATTCTAAACTTCCCTCATCAAAACCCATAGTTCCAATCAATTCATAGAAATTAGAAAGATGAAAATTTGGATTCTCATGATCCAATCCTGTGAACTGATGTGCGCTAATTAGATTTAGATGTGCAGTCTTCAACTCCAAGGTTCTCGCATTAGGTGGTACAACAATGCTAGAGTGGTATCTTGGTTCTTGATGGGAGATCTAGTCTCCTAAGGTTCTTCTTACTGGAGCTTCTTCCTCAGCCATATTTTTGGGCTCCTCAACAAATAACCTTTTTCTCCTCCTTCTTGAGTTTCTACCTCTGTTACGTCGAGACGTCCTGTCGATTTCTGGGTCGAATAATAGTTGATTAGGAGTCGCCTGACCTCGCAAAAGCATAAACAAAAAACTTGGAAAAGGGTAAGTGTTGAAGATATTTTTATTTTAATAAAATAAAACAATAAAAATCCTAAAAATCTAATTCCTAAAAAAAAGAAAAAAAAATAGATAAACAAAATAACTAAGATAAATCTTGATAAATAGACCTCAGGGTTCTACACAAATTAGAACCGTTCCCCGGCAACGGCACCAAAAATACTTGATGGTGTTCTGGCAAGCGAACCACAAAACCAACATTATAATAATAAGTAAAAGTATCGTATCCATAGGGAACGGTTATTTATGTAGACCGAAATCGTATTTATCAAGGGAGAATATAGTTTAGAGAGTATGATTGCAAGATAGTAAGAAAGTAGACAATTAATTGGGATTAGAAAGGTAGAGTTAGAGACACTTTATGTAACACCCTAAATTCTCAAGCAGGAATTTAGTCCGTTGGAAACCAAATTCCTAACTCAGAATTTAGAATGTTATACTTTAAATATCGACCTATTCTATAAATTATCGCAATTCCAACATAATAGGATAATTTACATCAAACCATAGAGAAATTAAAGTCTTTTAACCACATCAAGTTAACTACCCAACAGTGAAAGGTCATACAGTCCATTTTACAATTCTAATCCAAAAGGTTACTACAAGTTTAGGTCATAATTCCGAAATACAAAGCAAGTCTAGCTACTACAAAGGGCATATACAAAAGTCATCCACTAAATATTTACAACAAAATACTAAGTCTTCAGCTTTCCAAAATCATCTCCGAGGCTCCTTAAACTGGGTAGAAGGAACCTGAACATCTAATCAAAATCCACATAATTTGTGGTGAGATACAATCTCAGTGAGCAAATCTCAATGCATGTATGCAGAACATATATCTCCTGACAATTCAGGCTTTAAATTACTATCTCAAACTATATCAATCTCCATCTAACATAATTAATGGTATGCTTAAAATGCTTGCCCGATAGGCCATGTACAATCACAGTCTAGAGTTAGACCTGAGCTCAGACTACAGAGAATATCTCCCCAGGGGACGAATCCCACCCTACATTCTTTCACAAAGAGACCGAATTCCAGTCATAGCCAAAGGCTATGGTCTTTCACAAAGAGACCGAAGTCCAGTCATAGCCACAGGCTATGGTCTTTCACAAAGAGACCGAAGTCCAGTCATAGCCACAGGCTATGGTCTTTCACAAAGAGACCGAAGTCCAGTCATAGCCACAGGCTATGGTCTTTCACAAAGAGACCGAAGTCCATAATCTTTCAAATATTAGATTGAGCAACTAATTCGAGACCCGGAATTGATGAATATCGCGAATCTCGTCAATTTCGACACTTTCGATAGTTCGAACATTCCGAAACGAACGAGATTCGACGCTTGATCGATGTCAAGCCCATATACTCATCAATTCCAATATCGAAACCAATTATCAATCCTAAGTTTTTCATTTCGGAACAAGTTTAATCAGAGGAAACGAAGCGTTTCGACGTTTCGATAGTTTCAAAACTTTCGAGGGTTTCGAAAGTTTCGAAACTATCGATTATCAAGAATCGATCCGTTCTAACCGATTAAAATCGTTCCCAGTTATCAACCAACATGTGCAAACACAAACAATCAAGATATACTCAGGATATATTCAGAGAAAGGGGAGAAAGAAGGGGGTTCAAGGGATTGAGACCAATTCCTAAAATCTAAGATTCAAGTGAGAAATTACTCACCAAGATGTAGTAATTCGAGTAATTAGATGGAAGAATTGTGATTCCTAGCTCCGTTCCGACGTTCCTACTTCGTTCTGGCACTTTCTCTCTCTAGACTCACACTTTCTCTCTCTAAAACTAGGTTTTCTCTCAAAATTCTGATGAATTTCGCGTCCTGGGTATATATATTTTCGCTCAGTAATCGATTACCAAACCCTGGTAATCGATTACCAGGGTTTGGTAATCGATTACTGAAGGCAAAATTAGCCTAAGAACCCATTCTGGGAACCTGGTAATCGATTACCACCTTTGGTAATCGATTACTAAGAACCCAGGTTGCTGGTAATCGATTACAAGGGTTATGTAATCGATTACCAGGGGCCAGACCTTCTGGTAATTGATTACTAAGCTCCTGTAATCGATTACCATAATCCAAACTCTCTGGTAATCGATTACCAGCTCTCAGTAATCGATTACCAGTGGCCCAAACTCAAGGGTTTAGTTCAAAATGAGTTACTTGACTTAACCTTACCCATCCCTACTCCTTTCACTTAGTTTATAAGATTCAAACCACATTATAAATCTATAAATCTCACAATTAACTTATCAAAAAGTTGGGATGTTACACTTTACTTGGATCGGGACTGGATTTCATCTCATCACACCCATTGTGCATATAAAGACTACTTATTTATGTTGGTATACTCTATAAAATATGTAGGCAAACTTTATTGCTAAGACCCCGAGTTACCAGCAGCCTCACACACTCAAAGGTAATCCATGCGGGCTCTCCCAGGCGACAGACTTACCCTCGGCTTATTTTGCTCTCTTTTGTTCCGTTTGTTAAAGAATTAATTTAAATACATGGCCCTATGAATATCTGAATATACCTTCACTCCAGTATTGTCACTACCTTCACTCATTAGATATATTCACCTCTCGATCCCAAGATTAACAATCAATTAACCATTTGCTATCGATTACCAAGTCCTAATGGTCGAATGCTCCTTCACTTAGAGTACTCACACTACCCCTCGCTCATTAGTAAACATCCCTTTTCGGCATCAGTAGTAACCGAGTAATCTTATTCAATCAGAGTTTAGGTTTCCTAAGTATCGGCTCCCCCATCCTCACTCCTAATTGAAACGTGAATTACAAACTAGCCTATAACTCCAGACGCAAGCGTGGGAATTAGGAATAAACACAGAATAAGACGACCACCATTATAGATAGGGACCTTATTGACACAATAATATAGCATTTATATACACTCAAGGATAGAATCGATTACATCCATTCCAACTGGAGAGTTAACTACATGAAGTAGCCATACAAACCATTGAAGACGCTGTCACCATCTTCAATCCTCGGGAAGCGCTCCTCCTCTCCTATTCTAAAATTAGCTAGAATACATGATAGAATTTGCTAACCAAGTAATTGTCCTACTCGCTAACTCTTAGGACTGACGCAAGAGGTTCCTATTTATATATAAGGAAAGACAAAGCAAATTTGGGAATAGATCTTCTTAAAAACAACAACTGGGACGTGATCTGCGTGTTCTGCGCTTCAAGCTGCGCTACAGCGCAGGCTGTAGCGCAGGTTCCAGAGAGTTGCGCTTCACCTGCGCTATAGCGTGGGGTGAAGCGCAGCTAACGTATGCAGCTTCAACTTTCCTCTTTTAATTGGTTGATTTCTCCCGGAGACTGGTTTTCGCTTGATTGTCCTTCTTTGTTTCCCTTTATTCTTTGATATCTTTGTATTTATTGTACAATCCTTGTTTAATTGGGAAGCTTGTCTGCAATATCTTTGATTGATTGGCTCTATCTCCTCAGTAATGATTCAAATCTTCTTCAAATCTTTAATTAATTGTCCTCAATCAATCTCCAATCTTGCATAAATCTTCCTCATTTAATGCCATTTAATTTCTGAATTAAATCTTTGCAAGAATCCTGCAAAAATCAGCAATAAATATATTAAAATAGCATCAAATTCAAAACTAGGATTAATAAATACAAATTATTAATTATTAATTAAAAAGGGATATAAATGGGGCAAAATTACCATTTTATCCTTGATAAGTGAAATAAAATATATACTAAATTATCAACTATTTTTCACTTATCAATGAGCTACTATGTGAAGCTTGGGAAAGATTCAAGTCCTTGTTGCGCAAATGCCCTAACCATGGTTTCGACGACATAGCTCAACTTAACATGTTCTGTAAAGGGCTACGTTCAGACTCCAAATCCTTTATAGATGCTGCAGCAGGAGGAACAATCTTATCCGTAGAAGTTGATAAAGCTCTAGAGATTATCAACAACTTAGCCCAGAATGACCGACAAGTTCGAAGTGAAAGACAGCCTGCACAATTGCAAAAAGGAATGCTAGAATTGAATCAAAGTGATGCTCTATTAGCAGAGAATAAGCTCATTAAACGTCAAATAGAAGAACTCACTGATACTTTGAAGAAATAACCAAGCCAACTCTGGTTGGAATCAGAATGGAGGTCGACAACCACCCTATCAGCAGCAACCTTCAACATATGATAAACTGAATTCTTTGGAGGGGAAGATTGATGCGTTAGTACAAGGATTTACTGGATTCAAGACAACAACTAAGGCATCAATCAAGACTCTAGAGAATCAAGTGGGTCAGTTAGCAGCCGAGATGACAGAACATAGACAGCAACATTTCTCAGCTGTGACCCAAACAAATCCCAAGGCAAAATGCAACTTGATTGCTACTTATGGCAACAAGTCAGAGGAGGAGGACCTTGATGAGGAAGTTGAACTCGTCTTTGAAGAACAAGCACTTCAAGAGGAAGCAGTTCATCAAGATGAGGACAAAACAACTCAACCAAAAGAAGAACCACATGAGGAGAAGGTCTTAGTCACAAGTAAGTCACTTGACCCAGGTAGGTTCACTATACCCATATCTCTTGGTAATCTACCCTCAACTTATGCTTTATTGGATCTTGGAGCGAGCATCAATTTGATGCCGCTATCGTATTTTAATAAGTTGAGTGATGTGAAGGTCAAGCCTGCTAATGTGAAGCTACTTCTTGCAAATCAATCTGCTCAAAGCTTGCATGGAAAACTTGAGGATATTGAAATAAGAGTGGATAAGTTTGCATATGTGGTAGATTTTTACGTTGCAGAGACAGCAGAGGAGGATACTGATGTCCCCCTTATTTTGGGAAGACCATTCGTGAAGGCTGCTCGAATGATCATCGATGTTGAGCGAGGGAAGTATGCAATGGGAACAAAGGATGACACCATTGTGTTTCATATTGATAGGGGAATACCCCTGTTACAACAAAACAATGCCACTTCCCAAAACACTTCACAATTGCAAGGCTCCGAATTTCTGAGGAAGCCTAAAATGAGAGTAAAAGACCCAGAGTCCATCTAGGAATTCAAGTTCAAGAGGAAAAAGCGATCAACATCAGACACAGAGGAAGATAGTGACCATGAGGGAAGAGTCACTGAATGGCATGGAGGATGGGAGCTCAAAGGTAGAACTGGCATGTAGACCAACATCATCCTCCACTTGAGGCCGCCATAAAGAGGTTACATAACCAGGCGTCGAGCTAGAAGACGTTAAACAAGCGCTTCCTGGGAGGCAACCCAGTGTTTGTAAGTTTTTATTCTTATTTTTAGTAATTTTGAGTCTTAGGAATTACCTGTGAGAATAGGAAACTGTAAAATTTGGGGATATAAATTAAAGAATGCATGAAATTAGGTAGGAGTAGCAGAAGCAGAGAGTTACTGATATCTGCGCTGCAGCCTGCGCTATAGCGCAGGATGAAGCGCAGAAGCTACTGGAACTAATTGACTCTCTGGATTCTGCGCTTCATCCTGCGCTATAGCGCAGTGGTGAAGCGCAGCGGCACACTTCACCTTCTGAAGTGATGCGCGCTATACCCTGCGCTATAGCACAGTGGTGAAGCGCAGGCGACGTCTTTAAAAGTTCAAAACGTGAACGATCGAACTTCCCTCCACTTCTTTGGCATTGTTTTCTCTGATATTCCTATACCTTTTCTTGCCTGTTTCTCACTCATATTACCTCCTTTTCAGTTTCTGACTTCATACCAGGTATGTCTTTATAGTTTTCTTCCTTTCTAACCGATTGGAATTTTTATTTTTCGTTTTATTTGAGCATAGCTTTAGGATAGGAAGTTTAGGAAGAAAATGATTGATTATAAATGCTTAAAAATAGTTTGCATGTGGTTAGGATCCTTTATGGAATATTTTGTTTGCTTTGGTGGAAGTTTTAAAAGTGCTCAATAATTTCTGCAAATTAATTTTGTTGATGCATGTATGCTTATAATGTCTTGATAACTTTTGCATGCTCTAATAAAATTAATTATGCCTTATTGCATGTTACTGATGACATGATTTTTGAGCTTGAGTTTTAATTTTCACTTTTGCCTGATTAGGATTGTTTAGGACTGCTTTAATTGATCACTTTAGCATGTGTTAATTAATTAATTGGCATTAATTGGGTAATTAATAAAATCAAATTTTTATGCACAATTGTTTGGTTATTTATTCGAATTTTTGAAATTAAATTGGCCATTTAATTTCTTAATTTTGAATAATTAAATATTATGATGCATAAATAATCTTGATTTCTCTCTCTTTTGCAGATGCCTCGCACAAAGACCATTGGTGTTCCTAGCTCTTCTAGGAAGAGCACAGGGGGAGCCAAGGGGAAGGCCCCTCAGAGGGAACTTGCTTTTGATCCCTTCCGCTTCCAGGACCCCAAAACCTTTGAAGCATACACTGATATTTCAAAATGTCAGTTCATTAAGGAGAGATCAGTAACCCTTAAGGAGGGGGAGTACGAGGAATTCACTGCTGAGATTCATAGGAGGCGTTGGGACCTCCTTAGTAGGCCAGACGAGTACTTCGACCCAGAAATTGTTAGGGAGTTCTATGCCAACGCCATTGGAGACCAGGGCGTTAACATCAGATAGGAGTCCTATGTGAGAGGACAGGTGATCCGCTTTGATTGCGATGCAATCAATGCACTGCTTGGACACCCGATTGAGGAGCATAGGGACCTGGTTGACTGTCAGTACCAGGATAGGATGGAGGCCGTTGGTGTCAACGATAATGAGCCATTAGATTTGAAGACTGCTCAGCTCCTCTGCCTTCCAGGATGTTCCTTTGAGAGGAACAGATACAGACACGCTGTTAGGATTCACAGGAAGGATATGAGGAGTATCACACAGATGTGGACAGTGTTGGTACTAGCCAACGTCCACCCCACAGGGCATGTTTCTGATGTTATTATGCCCATGGACCACCTCATCTTTACTATCCTTTCCAGAGGAGTGATTGACGTCTCTCGGATCATCGCGAAGAAGATAGGGGAGTATGTCACTGCTATATATCGTCGGACACCCAACTCTAGGATCCGACTTGGCTACCCATCTCTGATCACCGCACTCTGCAGGTCTAGGGGGTTGGGGTGAACCCTACAGTTCGCATCTTACCTCCCATGGATAGAGCCTACATTGAAGACAACTGTATTGAAGCTGCAGAGTTGGGGGTTGAGGATGAGCAGCCGCAGCAGCCAGACCCAGTACAACAGCCACCACCACCACCACCAGCAGTTAGAGATGCTTCATCCTGGGCCCAGCGGTTGGAGACCCAGCATGCTCACATGATGGCGCAGATGTCCACTCTCCACCGAGCCGCTTTACATTTTCAGAGTAGTCATCACCAGACTGGAGTGGACCCCATTCTCCCCTCATTCTTCCAGGATTATCTGCAGTGGCCTGAGGACAGGCCTATTTCTCCAGGGGGGATGGTGCAGCCGGAGCTGAGGATGCAGACCACATGGATCAGGACCACAGAGACGACTGATCATTTTCTTTTCTTATTTGGTGCTTTTCTTTCTTTTCTTTCTTTTTATTTTCTTATTTTTCTTATTTTATTTTCTCTTTGATTTGTATTGTATCCAACCTTTCATATATATATATATCATCATGCAATACTTATCCAGTTATTTTTTGTCAAATTTTTAAAAATTATAGGATTTTAGGAGCTTAGGAATCAAGGTGATTTATTCTAATTCTCAGTAAATAAGTAGTTTAACTAACCAATCTAGGAAAGATGATAGGGTCTTGTGATTAATTCCATAATCAGTTAGGAGTAGGGTACTTCTCAACAGAACCTATCATGGTAGTTTATTAAATCCAGTAAGTGCTTTAGCAAGGAAATTTTAGCCGAACCGGTGAACTAAGAGCCCTAAACACTTAAACACTTATATTGAGAGCTTTTCACTACTGCTTGTCAACTGTTATTGCTTGAGTTTCTGAAACTTGTCTTACTTGTAGAAGGTATGGAAGTGACAAAGGCACAATTTTGTGATTCTAATATTCTGCTTAGTGCCAAATAGCCAACCCTGCATTAATAATTCCATTTATTGATTGCCCATTTGAGCCTTTAATGTTTCTTTTGATGCACCCTAGCCATTATCATTATCAATGATCAATGATCATACCATGTCCCTTAACACTTGGGATAGAGAGTAAGGTGCACCACAACAAAATGGGACAAGCAATTGACAAAGAGGTTGGTCACAAGGAATCCAAGAGAACGCACAAGGAATCACAAAGAAAAGATTCTCCCCCACCAAAAATAAGTTCTTTATGTTATGTATACAAAAAAAATTCTGCACAAAGTGTGGAAAATAAATAACTTGGGGGGAGAAAATTCTTCAAAGAAAAGAGGCCAAAGCTGAAAAAGGGTGACCATT
The DNA here is from genome assembly GCA_026901365.1 of Sesbania bispinosa. Lineage (NCBI taxonomy): Eukaryota > Viridiplantae > Streptophyta > Magnoliopsida > Fabales > Fabaceae > Sesbania > Sesbania bispinosa. The sequence continues at coordinate 1,002,977 of QLOH01000269.1, forward strand.
CAAGAATCATCAGGTGAATTGAGAGAAGTCTCAAAGCACAACCACAAGATGCTCTCTATTCAAAGTGTTCCTTGAATATCCAGAAAAACCATGATTTCTTGATAGCCCAGCCTCATTACAACCTAAAGAAAGACCTTTTGATCCATACTAACTGCTTGCAGGTTCAGACCTTGGAAACGACTATTAATTCTAGTTGTTCAACAGTAGGTGAAAATGATTGAGGGAAACACTTACCCGTGAGAATGAGAGATTTCCTTGGTTTATCACTTACTGCTTTAATTGCTATTATTGAGAAAGTTTAATTGATGTTTGTATTTCTATCCTAACTGTTGATTGGTAATATCTCTTGATTCTGATTTTTTTCTTATGTTTGGGAAGTGACTTCTGCTTAGGAAGGAGTTGAGGGATGATTACCTTGAATTAGTTTTGTTTTAGTAAAAAAATACACTAGGGATTAGAATTGATTGTAACTGCAAAGAGGTCTCTTGCTTGAGGACAAGCAAGAATTTAAGTTGGGGGGAATTTGATAAGTGAAAAATAGTTGATAAATTAGTATATATTTTATTTCACTTATCAAGGACAAAATGATAATTTTACCCCATTTTTATCCCTTTTTATTTAATATTTAATAATTTGTATTTATTAATCCTAGTTTAGAATTTGATGCTATTTTAATGGATTTATTGCTGATTTTTGCAGGATTATTGCAAAGATTTAATTCAGAGATTAAATGACATTAAATGAGGAGGATTTATGCAAGATTGAAGATTGATTGAGGATAATTAATTGAAGATTTGAATCATTAATGAGGAGATCAGAGCCAATCAATCAAAGGTATTGCAGACAAGCTTCCCAAATAAACAAGGATTGCACAATAAATACAAATATAACAGAGAATAAAGGGAAACAAGGAAGGACAAACGCGCGAAAACCAGTGTCGGGGAGAGATCAACAATTAAAAGAGGAAAGTTGAAGTTGCAGGACGCTAACTGCGTTTCACCCTGCGCTATAGCGCAGATTGAAGCGCAACTCTCTGGAACTTGCACTGCAGCCTGCGCTGTAGCGCAGCTTGAAGCGCATAACACGCAGATTGCTTCCCTGTTGCCGTATTTAAGAGGATCTCTTCCCAAATTCGCTTTGTCTTTCCCAATCTATAAATAGGAACCTCTTGCGTCAGTCCAAGAGCTTAGTCAGTCATTGTAATTCAGTCTATATTTCAGTGATTATGTACCAAAGCTAAGTTTAGAGTAGGAGAGGAGGAGCGCTTCACGAGGATTGAAGATGGTGACAGCATCTTCAATGGTTTGTATGACTACTTCATGTAGTTAACTCTCCATTAGGATTGGATGTAATTGATTCTATCCTTGAGTGTATATAAATTCTATATTATTATTTATGAGCTCCCTATCTATAATAGTGATATTTCTTATTCTGTGCTTATTCCTAATTCCCACGCTTGCGTCTGGAGTTATAGGTTAGTCTTAACTAAAGTAGTTATTACTAGGAGTGAGGATGGGGGAGCCTAGAAATAGGAAACCCAAACTCTGATTGAATAAGAATACTCAGTTACTACTTTGCTCCGAAAAGGGATGTTTGCTAATGAGCGAGGGATAGTGTGAGTACTCTAAGTGAAGGGGCATCCGACCATTAGGACTTAGTAATCGATAGCAAAGAGTTAGGGGGTTGTGAATCCAGGATCCGAACATAGGCGTGTCCTAATGAGTATAAGGTAGTGACAGTACTGGAGCGAAGGCGCGTCTACAGCACTAGGCCTCGTTTATCAACTAATTCTTTACAAACTGAATAGAAGAGAGCAAAAAAAGTTGAGGGTAAGTCTGTCGCCTGGGAGAGCCCGCATAATTTATCCTTGAGTGTTTAAGGCCACTGGCGAGGGCCTTAGCAATAAAGTTTGTCTACATTATTATAGAGTAAACCTAAAATAATAGATAGTCTTTATATGTGATGGTGTTCTTGCAAGCGAACCACAAAACCAGCAGTATAATAGTAAGTAAGAGTAACGTATTCACAGGGAACGGTTATTTATGTAGACCGAAATCATATTTATCAAGGGAAAACACAGTTTAGAGAGTATGATTGCGAATATGTAAATAACAATTACTATCAGTGAGAATTAGAAAGGTAGAGTCAGAGATACTTTACTTGGACCAGGATTGGATTTCATCTCATCACACCCATTGTGCATATAAAGACTATCTATTATTTTAGGTTTACTCTATAATGATGTAGACAAACTCTATTTCTAAGACCCCGAGTTACCAGCAGCCTCACACACTCAAAGGTAAACTATGCGGGTTCTCCCAGGCGACAGACTTACCCTTGGCTTATTTTGCTTTTACTAGTCAGTTTGTAAAGAATTAGTTAAAATACGAGGCAGTCCTGTGGATGCAACTTCATTCAAGTACTGTCACTACCCTCACTCATTAGAATACACCCATGTTCAATTCCTGGATTGACATTTAACTAACTCCTTGCTATCGATTATCAGGCCTAGCCCTGTGAACGCCCTTCGCTAGAATACTCACACTACCCATCGCTCATTAGTAACGCCCATGTTTCAGCCATCTGATATCGAGTCCTCTTATTCAATCAGAGAGTGAGTTTCTTCAGAATCCGCTCCCCCACTCTCGCTCCTAATCTAAACTATAAGAATAGAAAAGATTAGCCTATAACTCCAGGCGTAAACGCGGGAATTAGGAATAATTACAGAATAAGATTACCACCATTATAGATAGGGAGCTCATTGAAATAATAATATAGAATTTATATACACTCAAGGATAGAATCAATTACATCCAATCCCACTGGAGAGTTAACTACATGAAGTATCCATACAAACCGCTGAAGATGCTGTCACCATCTTCAATCCTCGTGAAGCACTCCTCCTCTCCTATTCTAAACTTAGTTACGGCATATAATTACAAGAATTGTGTACAATAATCTCACTGTGTAACTGACTAACTTTGGACTGACGCAAGAGGTTCCTATTTATAGATTAGGAAAGACAAAGCAAATTTGGGAAGAGATCCTCTTAAAAACAACAACCGGGACGTGATCTGCGTGTTCTGCGCTTCAAGCTGCGCTATAGCGCAGGCTGTAGCACAGCTTCCAGAGAGTTGCGCTTCACCTGCGTTATAGCGCGGGGTGAAGCGCAGCTAGCGTCTTCAGCTTCAACTTTCCTCTTTTAAATGGTTGATCTCTCCCCGAGACTGGTTTTCGCTTGTTTGTCCTTCCTTGTTTCCCTTTATTCTTTGATATCTTTTTATTTATTGTACAATCCTTGTTTATTTGGGAAGCTTGTCTGCAATATCTTTGATTGATTGGCTCTATCTCCTCATTAATGATTCAAATCTTCTTCAAATCTTTAATTAATTGTCTTCAATCAATCTCCAATCTTGCATAAATCCTCCTCATTTAATGCCATTTAATTTCTGAATTGAATCTTTGCAAGAATCCTGCAAAAATCAACAATAAATCTATTAAAATAGCATCAAATTCAAAACTATGATTAATAAATACAAATTATTAATTATTAAATAAAAAGGGATAAATATGGGGCAAAATTACCATTTTGTCCTTCATAAGTGAAATAAAATATATACTAATTTATCAACTATTTTTCACTTATCAAATTCCCCCCAACTTGAGTTCTTGCTTCCCCTCAAGCAAGAGACCTCTTGCATTCAAAGTTAATTCTATTCCTAAGTGTCTTTTTACAAAAAACAAAACTAATTCTAGGTAATCATCCCTCAACTCCTTCCTAAGCAGAAGTCACTTCCCAATCATAAGAAAAAATCAGAATCAAGAGATATTACCAATCAACAGCTAGGATAGAAATACAAACACCAATTAAACTTTCTCAATAATAGTAACTAAAGCAGTAAGTGATAAACCAAGGAAATCTCTCATTCTCACGGGTAAGTGTTTCCCTCAATCATTTTCACCCACTGTTGAACAACTAGAATTGATAGTCGTTTCCAAGTCTGAACCTGCAAGCAGTTAGTATGGATCAAAAGGTCTTTCTTTAGGTTGTAATGAGGCTGGGCTATCAAGAAACATGGTTTTTCTAGATATTCAAGGAACACTATGAATAGAGAGCATTTTGTGGATGTGCTTTGGAACTTCTCTCAATTCACATGATGATTCTTGAATGGTCACCCTTTTTCAGCTTTGGCCTCTTCTTTTGAAGAATTTTTTCCCCCCCAACTTATTTGTTTCCACACTTTGTGCAGATTTTTTTTTTAATACATAACATAAAGAACAATATAGAACTTTTTTTTGGTGGGGGAGAATCCTTTCTTTGTGATTCCTTGTGCCTTCTCTTGGATTCCTTGTGACCAACCTCTTCATCAATTGCTTGTCCCATTTTGTTATGGTGCACCTTGCTCTCTATCCCAAGTGTTAAGGGACATGGTATGATCATTGATCATTGATAATGATAATGGCTAGGGTGCATCAAAAGAAACATTAAAGGCTCAAATGGGCAATCAATAAATGGAAATATTAATGCAGGGTTGGCTATTTGGCACTGAGCAGAATATTAGAATCACAAAATTGTGCCTTTGTCACTTCCATACCTTCTACAAGCAAGACAATTTTCAGAAACTCAAGCAATAACAGTTGACAAGCAGCGGTGAAAAGCTCTCAATATAAGTGTTTAAGTGTTTAGGGCTCTCATCTCATCGGTTGGGCTAAAATTTCCTTGCTAAAGCACTTACTGGATTTAATAAACTACTATGATAGGTTCTCTTGAGAAGTACCCTACTCCTAACTGATTATGGAATTAATCACAAGACCCTATCATCTTTCCTAGATTGGTTAGTTAAACTACTTATTTATAGAGAATTAGAATAAATTACCTTGATTCCTAATCCTAAAATCCTAAAATAATTTAAATTTTTTCACAAAATAACTGGATAAGTACTGCATGATAAATATAGATGTGATATGGTTGGATACAGTACAAATCAAAGAGAAAATAAGAAAATAAAGGAAAATAAAAAGAAAATAAAAGAAAAAAGAAAGAAAAGCACCAAATAGGAAAAAAAATTGACTAGTCCGCCCTGTGGTCATGGTCCATGTCTGCTGCTCCAGCTGCACCATCCCCCTGGAGAAATAGGCCTGTCCCCAGGCCACTGCAAATAATCCTGAAAGAGTGAGGGAAGAATGGGGTCCACTCCACGCTGATGATCAGTACTCTGAAAGTGTAGAGCGGCGCGGTGAAGAGTGGACATCTGGGCCATCATGTGAGCACGTTGGGTCTCAAACCGCAGGGCCCAAGCTGTGGCATCTCTAACGGCTGCTGGTGGTGGTGGTGGTTGCTGTACTGGCTCTGGCTGCTACTGCTCGTCCTCAACCCCCAACTCTGCGACTGCAATGCAGTTCTCTTCAATGTAGGCTCTGTCCATGGGAGGTAGGATGCGAACCGTGGGGTTCACCGCAACCCCCCTAGACCTGCAGAGTGCGGTGATCAAAGAAGGGTAGCCAAGCCGAATCCTGGAGTTGGGTGTCCTACGACATATGGCAGTGACATACTCCCTAATCTTCTTAGTGATGATCCTAGAGACGTCGATCATCCTTCTGGAAAGGATAGTGTAGATGAGGTGGGCCATGGGCATAACAATATCAGAAACATGCCCTGTGGGGTGGATGTTGGCTAGAACCAACACCGTCCACATCTGTGTAATACTCCTCATATCCCTCCTGTTGATCCTAGCAGCATGCCTGTACCTGTTCCTCTCAAAGGAACGTCCTGGGAGGCAGAGATACTGAGCAGTCTCCAAATCTAATGGCTCATTGTCGTTGTTACCAACGGCCTCAATCCTGTCCCGGTACTGGCAGTCAACCAGGTCTCTGTGCTCCTCAATCGGGTGTCCAAGTAGTGCATTGATTGCATCGCAATCAAAGCGGATCACCTGTCCTCTAACATAGGACTCTTGTCTGATGTTGACGCCCTGATCTCCAACAGCGTTGGCATAGAATTCCCTAACAATGTCAGGGTCAAAATACTCATCGGGCATGCTGAGGCGGTCCCAACGCCTCCTATGTATCTCAGCAGTAAACTCCTCGTACTCCCCCTCTTCAAGGAGCACTCGTCTCTCCTTGATGAACTTGCAATCTGCAATATCAGTATACGCTTCAAAGGTTTTGGGATCCTGGAAGCGGAAGGGATCAAAAGTCAGGTCTCTCTGGGGAGCTTTCCCCTTGGCACCCCCTATGCTCTTCCTAGAAGAGCTAGGTTCGCCAACAAACCTTGTGCGAGGCATCTGCAGAAGAGATATAAATCAAGATTATTTATGCATCATAATATTTAATTATTCAGAATTAAGAAATTAAATGGCCAATTTAATTTCAAAGATTCAGAATAAATAACCAAACAATTGCATAAAGATTTGATTTTATTAATTACCCAATTAATGCCAATTAATTAATCAAGACATGCTAAAGTGATCAATTAAAGCAGTCCTAAACAATCCTAATCAGGCAAAAGTGAGAATTAAATTCATGCTAAAAAATCATGTTATCAGCAACATGCAATAGGGCATAATTAATTTTAATTAAAGCATGCGAAAATATCAGGATATTATAAACACACATGCATTAACAAAATTAATTTGCAGGAATTATTGAGCACTTTTCAAAATTACCACCAAAGCAAACAGAATGTTCCACTAAGGATCCTAACCACATGCAAACTATTTTTAAGCATTTTTAAACAATCATTTTCTTCCTAAAGGGTCCTAAACTTCTAAACTAACTACCCTAAAGCTAAGCTCAAATAAAGCAAAAAAAAATAAAAATTCCAATCGGTTAGAAAGGAAGAAAACTATAAAAACATACCTGGTATGAAGTCAGAAACTGAAAAGGAGGTTGTATGAGTGAGAAACAGGCAAGAGAAGGTAAGGGAATATCAGAGAAAGCAGGGTAAAAGAAGCGGAGGGAAGTCCAAAGTGAACTTCCCTCGTTCACCGTTTTCAAATTTAAACACGTCCCCTGTGCTTCACTCTGCGCTATAGCGCAGAGTGAGGCGCGCATCACCACAGAAGGTGAAGCGTGCCGCCGCGCTTCACCACTGCGCTATAGCGCAGGGTGAAGCGCAGACTCCAGAGAGTGAATTAGTTCCAGTAACTTCTGCGCTTCATCCTACGCTATAGCGCAGACTGAAGCGCAGATATCAGTAACTCTCTGCTTCTGCTACTCCTACCTAATTTCATGCAATAATTAATCTATATCCTCAAATTAACAGTTTCTTATTCTCACAGGAAATTCCTAAGAATCAAAATTACTAAAATAAAATTAAAAACTTACAAACACTGGGTTGCCTCCCAGGAAGCGCTTGTTTAACGTCTTCTAGCTCGACGCCTGGTATTGTAGCTTCCTTAAGGTGGCCTCAAGTGGAGGATGATCTTGGTCTCCATACTAGTTCTACCCTTGATTTCCCATCCTCCATTCCAATCAGTGACTCTTCCTTCATTGTCACTATCTTCCTCTATGTCTGATGTTGATCGCTTCTTCTTTTTAAACTTGAATTCCCATATGGACTCTGGGACTTTTACTCATTTTTGGCTTCCTCAGAAATCCGGAGCCTTGCAATTGTGGAGAGTTTTGGGATGTGGTATTGCCTTGTTGTAACAGGGGTATTCCCCTATCAATATGAAACACAATGGTTTCATTCTTTGCAGTTATTGCATACTTCCCTCGATCAGCATCGATGATCATTCCAGCAGCCTTCATGAATGGTCTTCCCAAGATAAGGGGGACATCAGTATCCTCCATTGTTGTTTCTGCAACGCAAAAATCTACCATCTATGCAAACTTATCTACTCTTATTTCAACATCCTCAAGTATTCCATGCAAGCTTTGAGCAGATTGATTTGCAAGAAGTAGTTTCACATTAGCAGACTTGACCTTCACATCACTCAACTTATTAAAATACGATAGCGGCATCAAATTGATGCTCGCTCCAAGATCCAATAAAGCATAAGTTTAGGGTAATAGAGATGGGTATAGTGAACCTACCTGGGTCAAGTGACTTACTTGTGACTAAGACCTTTTCTTCATGTGGGTCTTCTTTTGGTTGGGCTGCTTTATCCTCATCTTGATGAATTGCTTCCTCTTGAGGTGCTTGTTCTTCAAAGACGAGCTCAACTTCCTCATCAAGGTCCTCCTCCTTTGACTCGTTGCCATCAGTAGCAATCAAGTTGCATTGTGCCTTGGGATTTGTTTGGGTCACAGCTGAGAAGTGTTGTTGTCTATGTTCTGCCATCTCCGCTGCTAACTGACCCACTTGATTCTCTAGAGTCTTGATTGATGCCTCAGTAGTTGTCTTGAATCCAGTAAATCCTTGTACTAAAGTATCAATCTTCGACTCCAAGGAATTCAGTTTATCATAAGTTGAAGGTTGCTGCTGATAGGGTGGTTGTCTACCTCCATTCTGATTCCAACCAGAGTTAGCTTGGTTATTTCTCCATCCTTGAGAGTACTGATTATTGTTATTGGAGAAATTTCCTTGCCTTCCTTGATTTCCCATGAAATTGACTTGCTCAGGTTGTGTTTTTTGGATTGCGCATTGACCATTGGGATGGTCTCCTCCACAAAAATCACAAATCAATGGCTGGGCAGGAACGGGTGTTGAGTAGACAGCTTTGAGTTGTTGGGGGTAGTGCCTTCAAAGTCTCAGTGAGTGCTTCTATTTGACGTTTAATGAGCTTGTTCTTTGCTAATAGAGCATCATTCTGATTCAATTCTAGCATTCCCTTTGGCAATTGTGCAGGTTGTCTTCTACTTTGAGCTTGTTGATCATTCATGGCCAAGTTGTTGATGATCTGAAGAGCTTGATCAACTTCAGCGGAAGAGATTGTTCCTCCTGCTGCAGCATCTATAAAAGATCGGGAGTCTGGACGTAGCCCCTTACAGAACATGTTAAGTTGGGTTATGTCTTCGAATCCATGGTTAGGACATTTGCGCAGCAAGGACTTGAATCTTTCCCAAGCTTCATATAGTGGCTCATCATCCCTTTGTCTGAAGGTTGAGATCTCTGCTTTGGCTTCTATCAACTTTCCTGATGGAAAGAATCTAGTCAAGAATTTCTCCTCAACCACACCCCAATTAGTTAGACTTTGGTTTGGGTGTGATTGTAGCCATTCCTTAGCTTTACCTATCAAAGAGAAAGGAAACAAGCGTAAGTAAACAGATTCTAAACTTCCCTCATCAAAACCCATAGTGCCAATCAATTCATAGAAATTAGAAAGATGAAAGTTTGGATTCTCATGATCCAATCCTGTGAATAGATGTGCGCTAATTATATTTAGATGTGCGGTCTTCAACTCCAAGGTCCTCGCATTAGGTGGTACTACAATGCTAGAGTGGTGTCTTGGTCCTTGATGGGAGACGTAGTCTCCTAAGGTTCTTCTCACTGGAGCTTCTTCTTCAGCCATATTTTTGGGTTCCTCAACAAATAACCTTCTTCTCCTCATTCTTGAATTTCTACCTCTGTTCCGTCGAGACGTCCTTTCGATTTTCGGGTCGAATAGTAGTTGATTAGGAGTTGTCTGACCTCGCAAAAGCATAAACAAGAACTTGGAAAAGGGTAAGTGTTGAAGATATTTTTATTTTAATAAAAGAAAGTAATAAAATTCCTAAAAATTTAATTCCTTAAAAAAAAGAAAAATAAATAACTAAACAAAATAAATAAGATAAATCTTGATAAATAGACCTCAGGGTTCTACACAAATTAGAACCGTTCCCCGGCAACGGCGCCAAAAATACTTGATGGTGTTCTGGCAAGCGAACCACAAAACCAGCAGTATAATAGTAAGTAAGAGTATCGTATTCACAGGGAACGGTTATTATGTAGACCGAAATCGTATTTATCAAGGGAAAACACAGTTTAGAGAGTATGATTGCGAACATGTAAATAATAATTACTATCAGTGAGAATTAGAAAGGTAGAGTCAGAGATACTTTACTTGGACCAGAATTGGATTTCATCTCATCACACCCATTGTGGCATATAAAGACTATCTATTATTTTAGGTTTACTCTATAATGATGTAGACAAACTCTATTGCTAAGACCCCGAGTTACCAGCAGCCTCACACACTCAAAGGTAAACTATGCAGGTTCTCCCAGGCGACAGACTTACCCTTGGTTTATTTTGCTTTTACTAGTCAGTTTGTAAAGAATTAGTTAAAATACGAGGCAGTCCTATGGATGCAACTTCATTCAAGTACTGTCACTACCCTCACTCATTAGAATACACCCATGTTCAATTCCTGGATTGACATTTAACTAACTCCTTGCTATCGATTATCAGGCCTAGCCCTGAGAACGCCCTTCGCTAGAATACTCACACTACCCATCGCTCATTAGTAACGCCCATGTTTCAGCCATCTGATATCGAGTCCTCTTATTCAATCAGAGAGTGAGTTTCTTCAGAATCCGCTCCCCCCACTCTCGCTCCTAATCTAAACTATAAGAATAGAAAAGATTAGCCTATAACTCCAGGCGTAAACGCGGGAATTAGGAATAATTACAGAATAAGATTACCACCATTATAGATAGGGAGCTCATTGAAATAATAATATAGAATTTATATACACTCAAGGATAGAATCAATTACATCCAATCCCACTGGAGAGTTAACTACATGAAGTAGCCATACAAACCGCTGAAGATGCTGTCACCATCTTTAATCCTCGTGAAGCACTCCTCCTCTCCTATTCTAAACTTAGTTACGGCATATAATTACAAGAATTGTGTACAATAATCTCACTGTGTAACTGACTAACTTTGGACTGACGCAAGAGGTTCCTATTTATAGATTAGGAAAGACAAAGCAAATTTGGGAAGAGATCCTCTTAAAAACAACAACTGGGACGTGATCTGCGTGTTCTGCGCTTCAAGCTGCGCTATAGCGCAGGCTGTAGCGCAGCTTCCAGAGAGTTGCGCTTCACCTACGCTATAGCGCGGGGTGAAGCGCAGCTAGCGTCTTCAGCTTCAACTTTCCTCTTTTAAATGGTTGATCTCTCCCCGAGACTGGTTTTCGCTTGTTTGTCCTTCCTTGTTTCCCTTTATTCTTTGATATCTTTGTATTTATTGTACAATCCTTGTTTATTTGGGAAGCTTGTCTGCAATATCTTTGATTGATTGGCACTATCTCCTCATTAATGATTCAAATCTTCTTCAAATCTTTAATTAATTGTCTTCAATCAATCTCCAATCTTGCATAAATCCTCCTCATTTAATGCCATTTAATTTCTGAATTGAATCTTTGCAAGAATCCTGCAAAAATCAGCAATAAATATATTAAAATAGCATCAAATTCAAAACTAGGATTAATAAATACAAATTATTAATTATTAAATAAAAAGGGATAAATATGGGGCAAAATTACCATTTTGTCCTTCATAAGTGAAATAAAATATATACTAATTTATCAACTATTTTTCACTTATCAATATGCACAATGGGTGTGATGAGATGAAATCCAATCCTGATCCAAATAAAGTGTCTCTAACTCTTCCTTTCTAATTCCATTATTATTAAATCCGTTCTTTACTCACAACAATTCTTTCTACACCGTTGATTTCTCTTGATAAATACGATTTTGGTATACATAAGTTGTCATTCCCTGTGGAGACGATATCTTACTTACTATTATACTGCTGGATTTGTGGTTCGCTTGCCAGAAACCCATCATAAGTCTATCACTTGGGAGAGCCCGCATGGATTATCTTTGAGTGTGTGAGGTCGCTGGTAACTCGGGGTCTTAGCAATAAAGTTTGTCTACAGTATTATAGAGTAAACCTAAAATAATAGATAGTCTTTACATGCACAAGGGGGGAGATGAGATGAAGTCCAATCCTAATCCAAGTAAAGTGTCTCTAACTCTACCTTTATAATTCCAATTGATATTTACACTCTCTTTACAATTCTACAATCATACTCTTTAAACTGTGCTTTCTCTTGATAAGTAGATCACAATCTACATAAATTAACCATTCCCTGTGGATACGATACTTTTACTTATTATTATACTGCTGGAGCTTTGGCTCGCTTGCCAGAATCCCATCAGTGCCCGAAGACCTTTTAAAAGGTTGCAAGAGGTTCCTATTTATAGACTAAGGAAAGACAAACGCAAATTGGGAAGAGATCCATCTAAAAACGGCAACTTGGACAAAATCAGCGTAACCTGCGCTCCAGGCTGCGCTATAGCACAGGTGTGAGCGCAACTTCCAGAGAGTATGCGCTTCACCCTGCGCTATAGCGCAGGTGAAGCGCAGATAGCGTCCTGCTGCTCCAACTTTCTCTTTTAAATCTTGATCTCTCCCCGAGACTGGTTTTCGCATGATTGTCCTTCCTTGTTTCCTTTTATTTGATGATTTCCTTGCATTTATTGAGCAATCCTTGATTTATTTGGGAAGTTTGTCTGCAGAATCCTTGATTGATTGGCACTAATCTCCTCATTAATGATTTCAAATCTTCTTTAAATCTTCATTAAATATCTTCAATCAATCTCAAATCTTGCAGATATCTTCCTCATTAGATGCTATCTATCCTTCAAATTAAATCTTTGCAATATCCTGCAAAAATCAACAATATTTCTACCAAAATAGTATCAAATTCAAATCTAGGATTAATAAATACGATTTATCTAATATTAAATAAAAAGGGATTAAATTGGGGCAAAATTATCATTTTATCCTTGATAAGTCAACTGAAAAGTACTCTAAATTATCAACTAATTTTCACTTATCACATATGTTGTAGATTTCTACATTGCAGAGACAGAAGAGGAGGATACTGAAGTCCCACTAATTTTAGGAAGACCCTTCATGAAGGCTGCTAAAATGATAATCGATGTTGATCGAGGGAAATATGCATTGAGCTCAAAGGATGAAACCATTGTGTTTCATATTGACAGGGGTATACCCAAGTTACAACAAACTGATGCTATTTCAAAAAATTCTTCAAAGTTGCCAGGCTCTGGATTTCTGAGAAGCCTAGGATGAGTGTAAGCATCCAGAGTCAACTTGGGAATTCAAGTTCAAGAGACGAAAGAGATCAACATCTGATACTGAGGAAGACAATGACAATGATGGAATAGTCACAAATTGGCATGAAGGATGGGAGCTCAAAGGAAGAATTGGTATGGAGTCAAACATCATCCTCCACTTGAGGCCACCATAAAGAGGTTGCGTAACAGGCGTCGAGCTAAAAGACGTTAAACAAGTTCTCTTGGGAGGCAACCCAATGTTTGTGAGTTTTAAAATTTCATTTTATTTTTCATTTTGTTAATTTTTAGTTTTAGGATTTACCTGTATATTAGGAAATTATTAAAATGGGGATATAAATTTAAAAAGAAATGCATGGAACCAATTAGGAGTAGCAGAAGCAGAGAGACTACTGCAGGTCTGTGCTTCAACCTGCGCTACAGCGCAGGTGACAACGCAGGTTGAAGCGCAGAATTAAATTAAAAGAACCAATCTCTTTGACTTTTGCGCTTCACCCTACGCTTCATCTTCTGAAGCAGTGCGCGCTCCACCCTGCGCTATAGCGCAGAGTGAAGCGCAGGGAACGCGCAGTTTAAATTTCAAAAAGTTGAACGTGGAGTCCATTTCGAACTTCCACCCAAATCTTCCCTTTCCTTTTCCCTGAGACTCTTAACCTTTCCTTTGCCTTTTTTCTCACTCATATAGCCCCAGTTTCAGTTTCTGAGCTTATACTAGGTATGTTTTTATAGTTTTCTTCTTTTTAACCGATTAAAATTTTGATTTTTTATTTTATTTGAGCATAGCCTTAGGATAAGAAGTTTAGGATTTTAGGACCCTTTAGGAAAGAAATAATTGTTCATAAATTTTAAATTAGTTTGCATGTGGTTAGGATCTGTTGTGAGTTAATTTTTTTTGCTTAGGTGGTAGTTTTTAAAGTGCTCAAAAAATTTCTGCAAATTATTTTTGTTAGTGCATGTATGATTGATTAATTGCTCTGATATTTTTGCATGCCCTTACAAAAATAATTATGTCTTATTGCATGTTACTGATGACATGATTTTTGAGCATGAGTATAATTCTCACTTTGCCTATTTAGGATTGTTTATGGACTTCCTTTAACCGATCACTTTAGCATCTCTTAATTAATTAATTAATTGGCATTTGGTGGGTAAGGATTAAAATCAAAATTTTTATGCACAATTGTTTGATTAATTGATTGCTCTAATTATTGAAATTAATTGGCCATTTATTTCATAATATGAGTAATTAAATATTATGATACATAAATAATTTTGATTTGTTTCTGTTTTACAGATGGTTCGCACGAAGAATGCCAGTGCTCCTAGTTTCCTCTAGGAAGAGCACAGGGGGTGCCAAGAGGAAGGCCCCCCCCAGAGGGAACCTGAGTTCGACCCTCACCGCTTCAAGGACCTCAAGTCCTTTGAAGCCTATACTGACATTGCTGCCTCTAAATTCATCAAGGAGCGACCAGTCGTCCTCAAGGAGGGCGAGTATGAGAGTTCTCAGCTGAGATTCATAGGAGGCGTTGGGGCCGCCTCAGCCGCCCTGACAGCTTACTTTGACCCGGATATCGTCAGAGAATTCTATGCTAACGCCATTGGAGACCAAGGCGTTAACATTAGAAAGGAGTCCTATGTGAGGGGACAGGTGATCAGATTTGATTGCGACGCAATCAACGCACTCCTAGCACACCCCATAGAGGAGGACAGAGACCTGGTGGAGTGCCAATACCAGGATAGGATGGAGGCCGTGGATATCAACGGTAATGATCCCCTCGACATCGAGACCGCTCAGCTACTATGTTTACTAGGGCGTTCCTTTGAGAGGAACGCATACCGACATGCTGCTCGGATTTATAGGAAGGATATGAGGAGAATTTCACAGATGTGGACAGTACTGATACTGGCCAACATTTACCGTACTGGGCATGTTTCTGATGTGGTTATGCCCATAGCCCACCTCATCTACTCCATCCTCACCAACGCTGTTATCTACATCTCACAGATCATCACTCAAAAGATAGCAGACTATGCTACTGCTTTGGAGCGTCGGACACCCAACTCCAAGATCAGACTTGGCTTCCCTTCTCTTATTACATCCCTCTGTAGATCTAGGGGTGTGGAGGTGAACCCCAGGGTTCGCATCTTACCGCCTATGACTAGAGCCTATATTGAAGCCAACTGTATCGCAGTTGCGGAGTTAGAGGTTGAGGATGAGGCAGCAGCAGCAGCCACCACCACCACCACCAGCAAGACATGGATGTTCCAGTCTGGGCCCATCGACTTGGGGCCCAGCACACTCACATGATGGCTCAAATGTCCACTCTTCACCGTGCCACTATTCACTTTCAGAGTAGTCATTATCAGGTTGGTGTGGACCCCATGCTCCCTGCATTCTTTCATGATTATTTACAGTGTCCTGGGGACATGCCTATTTTCCCAGGGGGGATGGAGCAGCCAGAGCTGAGGATGGAGCAGCTCACATGGATCAGGACTAGGAGGACTGATTTTTCTTTCCTATTTGGTGCTTTTCTTCTTTTTTTTTTTTCTTTTCATTTTATTGTCTTATTTTTTCTTCTTATTTTCTTTTCTTTTTCTTTTGATATGTACTGTATATAATTCTCCACCGATACATTATATATTATGCAATACTTATTCAGTTATTTTGTGTTTTCCTGTTAAATTTAAAAATTTTAGGATTTTAATTATTTTAGGACCTTAGGAAATTAGGAATCAAGGTAACTTTTTCAAATTCTTTGTAAATATAGTGTAACTAACCAGATTAGGAAAGATGATAAGGGTCTTGTGATTAATTCCATAATCAGTTAGGATTAGGGAACTTCTCAAGAGAACCTATCAGGATAGTTAATTAAATCCATTAGTGCTTTATCAAGGAAATTTTAGCCAATAACCGGTGAGATGAGAGCCCATACACTTAAATTGAGAGCTTTTTACCGCTGCTTATCAATTGTTATTGCTTGAGTATCTAAATTTTGTCTTGCTAGTAGAATGTATGGAAGTGACAAAGGCATATTTTGTGATTCTAATATTGTGCTCAATGCCAAATAGCCAACCCTGATTAAATGTTTCCATTTATTGATAACCTTTTGCATCGATTGAAATTTTGATTGAGTCATTTTTTTAAAAAAAATATTAGGGTAGAGACTTAGGCTTTTAGGACACTTTAGGATAGAAATATTGTTTAGAAAAGCCTTAAGTTTATTATGCATGCTGCTAGTGACCTATTAGGACATATTTGGCATGTTAGGTGGTAGTTTTTAAGAATGCGCAATGGTTTATTTGCAAATTATTTATTTTTGGTGTATGTTTATTTAATAAAAATATATGATATTTTTGCATGACCAAAATAAAAATATTGTGCTTCATGCATGTTTTCTAATACATGATTTTTGAGCATTGATATTTGTTACCTACTCTTTGTTATTAAATAATTAATTAGGGCTTGCTTTAAACTGATCATTTTTGCATGTCCTTAATAAATTAATTAATTAATGAAGAGGTAATTTTAAAATCAAAAAAATTGTGTGCAAATAATTAATCTGATGATTTTCTTAATTATTGATTTAAATTGGCCATTTAGTCAATTAATTTTATATGATCTATTTTTGTTGCATAAATAATTTTTGGTAACAAATATTGCAGATGGCACGCACCAAGATGGTCAGCAGAGGAAGTACATCTAGGAGTGGTGCCCAAAAGGGCAAGAGACCTCTCCAGCCACCACAGGAGGATATTGATTTTGACCCTCGCAGGTTTCGGGACCCCAAGGCTGCATAAGCCTTACAGTGACATCCAGGGTTGTAACTTCATCAAGGAGAGACCTGTCAGACTCCAGCCAGGCGAGTTTGAGGAGTTCAGATCAGTAATCCATGGGAGGAACTGGGTGCGCCTCAGCAGCCCAGACAGTCATTTTCATCCTACTGTGGTGAGGGAGTTCTATGCCAATGCCATGGACCAGACAGAGTCTCATTTGTGAGGGGCATTGAGATTAGATTTGATTGGGACCGCAATCAACGCACTGCTGCAGTACCCCAGCACCCATGGACAGAGACCTGATGGAGTGCCAGTATCAGCTCAAGATGAGAGAGGTAGGGGTTGGTGGCTATGATCTTATGGATTTGACCACTGCCCAGACTCTGTGCTTACTAGGGTATTCCTTTGAAAGGAATTCATCAGGGCAAGGCTGCTCACATCTACAGGCAGCACATGACGGCCATAGCAAGGATGTGGACTGTGTTGATCCTTGCTAATGTCACAACCCCCGACCCATGTCTTTGATATCCAGATGCCAGTGGCACACCTCATTCACACCATCCTCACAGGCGGCGCTGTGGATATCTCCAGGGTCATCACCCAGAAGATAGCAGATTTCATTTATACTATCACACACACCGCACTCCCACTGCCAGGATCAGTTTAGGTTTCCCCGCACTCATCACTGCCCCCTCTGCAGGTCCAGGGGTGTGGATGTGAACCCCACGATTCGCATCCACAACCCTATGACTAGGGCATATATTGAGACCTACTGTATGCCTTATGAGGAGGAGGTAGAGGAGGAGCAGCAGAACCACCACCACCACCACCACAGCAGACCCAGTACTCCATCCAGTATCAGCATCAGCATCAACATCATCTTTTTGCCCAGCTGACTTCCATTCATAGGGGTCAGGTTCATCTGCAAGAGTATTTATACTCCATTAGGCCTGACCCCTACCCCAGGCATGTTACCTAAGCAGTTCAGAGACTATCTGCAGTGGCATGGGGACAAGGCCTATTCCTCCAGAGGGGGGTGGAGCAGCAGCTGATGATGATGACCACATGGAAACAGGACCATCAGGACCAGGACCATTGACATTATTTTTATTTGGTGCTTTTCTTTTCTTTTTCTTATTTCCTTTTATTTTATTTTGGCATGTACTGTATCTATTCACACTGACATATTTATGCAACAGTACATTCCGTATTTCAATTTTTTAGGATTTAAGGATTTAGGAAATAAAGAATTTTTTTTTCAAATTTCTGAAATTAGACAGTTTTAACTACCATATTAGGAAAGAAAAAAGGTTCTTGTGATTAATTCCATATCAATTAAGGTTAGGATACTTCACATGAGAATCAATCAGGGGTAGTTAATTAAAATCAATAAATGTTTTATCAAGGAATTTAGCCACGTAACCGGTGAGTTGAGAGCCCAAACACTAAATTGAGAGTTTTTCACAGCTGCTGTCAACTTTTATTGATTGAGTTTTTGGATCCTTTGCTGTTTATGGAAAATATGGAAATGACGAAGGCAAATTTTTGTTTTTCAGTATATTTGCTCAGAGCCAAAAAGCCAACCTTGGTACAATTTTTCCAATTTTGATAACCCAGTTTGAGCTTTAAATTGATTATTCTTGTTCACCCAAGCCAAAACAAATATAACATATCCTGTCCCTTACACATTTGGGATAGAGAGCAAGGTGGCAAGTGAAAAATAATGGGAAGAAAAGGTTGAAAATCCAGAGGGCAGGTACAGAGAAACAAAAAGAAAAAAGATCACTCCCCCTAAAATCAAAAGAAAAAGTGAATAAATTGAATAAGTTGGGGGGAGTGCATCTTCAAACAAGGAAAGAGGCCTGCAAAGAATTGAAATAAATCAAGAAAGAGATGGTGGAAGGAGAGAAATCCAAGAAAAAGCAACATCCAAAGATGCTCTCTATTCTAGATGTTCGTTGTTTATCCAGAAAAACCATAATTTCTTGATAGCCCAGCCTCATTACAACCTTGAAAAGACCTCTTGATCCATATTAACCATAAACATGCTTAGGAACTAGAAACGACTATCAATCTTAGTTGTTCAGCTGTGGTGAAAATATTGAGGGAAACAATACCCGTGAGCATGAGTGAAATTCATTGGTATTTTGTTTATTGCTTTAATTTCTACTCTTGAGAAATTCAACTTGCTGATTATGTTCTAATTTTGGTTGAGTCATGGTAATATTTCTTGATTTTAGTTTTTTCTTGATTTGGAAAGTGACTTTTGCCTAATAAAGAGATAATGAAAATTTTTCCTTGTAGTTATTTTGAGAATTGTATTCAAGGGTGATTTGAAATTTGATTGCAAAAGGTTAAAATAGTAATTTATGCCCCAAATTATCCCTTTTTATTAATATTTACAATATTTGTAATTATTGGTTTAAATTTGAATATGATGCTATTTTAAATAGAATCTGTTATTTTATGCAGATTTGGAGAAGATTTGGAATGAGAGAAAATAACATCAGAAAAGAGGATAATTGCAGATTCAGAATTTAAATAAAGACCAGATTAACAGTTAGTTAATCAGAGAATCTTGTGGATCACCCCTTCAATTCAAATCCAAGCCAATTAAATGCAAAACAACTCAGAAAAAGGGAAAAAGAAAAACCAGATAAGCAAAGACAAGATCAGAAAGAGATCCAGAAGTTAGATCAAGATGGGAAGGAAAGCTGCAACGCATAACACGCTCCACCTGCGCTAAGCGCATGTGGAGCGCAACTTCAGATTGATCATGCTCCACCTGCGCTAAGGCGCATGTGGAGCGCAGCAACAGGTTGGTTGCGCTTCATGCGCGCTAAGCGCACATGAAGCGCAGGTTGCGTAGCAGCCTTTAAACCTAGATCCAAATTGACTTCTTGGAGCAGAATTAGGGTTTTCCCACTCTATAAATAGAGCCATTTGCATAGGTCACAAATACACAGATACAAAGAGAGAGTAGTTCTAGGATTGAGAAAGGTGACAGATTTCTCAGTGGTTTGTAATGGCTACCATGAGTAGCTAAGCTCTCCAGTAGGATTTGATGTAGTGGATTCAATCACCTTGTGTATAAAGAACTCTCTTCTTTTTAATTATGATTTTCTATTTGTAATTTATCGGTATCTTTATGTTGTTTGTAATGCATCGCCTCCACGTGTGCGCCGGGGTGGTAGGCTAGTGCTCTGGATACAAAAGTGGAACTCCGGCTAGTATTAGAGTTAGGTGAGCATAGAGTTGTTTATGAAGCTTAATCTCCGATTGCTGAAGATACTCGTTTGGTTCATATCGTACTATCGTTCTTCGCTGCGATTGAAGCGTTTGGTGAGTGATACACCCCTTCATAGTTGTTCGATGGGAAGGTATGGATTAAATTGATAGCGCTGATTGCAAAATACAGGGAATGTTCGGGGTCGCCAAGCCACTTTGAATGCCTGTAGAGAATAGCTTTTGGGGTTTAATTATGATGTTATAGGGGAATTTGCGGGCACGATAATTGCCAGGCATGCCTTATAATTATTGTAATTAAACAATGCTAAGGTAATTATAAGTATAATCATAATTAAAGGAAGGGATTTGCATACACAAGGGGGGAGATGAAACGAAGTCAAATCCTAATCCAAAATATCATTCTCTCATCTCGTTTATCTTCTTTTATTTTTATTATTTATTATTCTGAATACAACCAAACTTTTTGATAAATTGTTTTTATTGGAAATACAGTCGCTATTACTTTACAAATTAAAACCGCTCCCTGTGGATATGATATCTTACCTTACTCTATAACTGCCGGACTTTTGGTACACTTGCCAGGATTCCATCAGTACTCGGTAGTCATATTGGAATATATTCGGAATCTCTTGATTGACGGGGTAGTGTCAGCCCCCAAATGAAGAGCGTCTATAGGAAGGTATGGTTATCGATAGTAACATAATTGAAAGTTAATTGTATGTGAGGGATAAACGGGGTCTTGTGATTGATGGGGTAGTGACAGCCCTTGAATGAAGAGCGTTTATAGGGAAGTACAATTAATGGACGATTCAAATGAACGGAACAATAATTAATTAATTAAGAGCTTAATGAGTCGAGGGTAATTTGTCGCTTGGGAGAGCCCGCATGGATTATCTTTGAGTGGTAGGCTGCTGATAACTCGGAGTTTTATCAATTCAGTTTGGCTAAGTCATTACAAGAATATAGTCATAAACATAAATAGTTTTTACATACACAAAGGGTGCGATGATATGAAGTTCAATCCTAGTCCAAGTATAGTGCTCTAAACTCTTCCTTATTATTACTTTGTTTATTATTTTGCAATTTATATTTTCCGCATAATTATTCTCTCACAATCCATTATTCTCACTTGATAAATAGATCACAAATATACGCGAATTGATTGTTCCATGTGGATACGATACTTTACTTACTATTATATTGCTGGACTTTTGGTTCGCTTTCCAGAATTCCATCACTCAACATTAATCAACTTTTTTATTTTGGAGTAGTCCTTGATCCAAGATATAAGTTTCGGTATGTGGAATGGTCTTTTAATGACATGTACCATGATGAGCTGAGTTTTTTAAATGAGTTGTGCTCTAGTGTGAAACATAATTTGTTTAGATTATACTCTTGGTATGTTCAATTCCATGAGCTGTAAAATAGAACTGCACAATCCACTCCGGGTCCATTGCAAATGAGTTCACATGAAACATCCAAACCTTTTGAAATTGCTACTCATGTAGCTAGGACATATGCCTTTAGACAACACTTGAGGGAGAAGAACTCAATTGACCAGAAGAATGAACTTGAGAGGTACCTTAGTGAATCATGTGTTGACGGGGGTGATAAATTTGATCTGCTTGTATGGTGGAAACAGAACTGCTCTCGTTTCCCTACATTGTCAACCATGGCTAGGGATGTCCTTGCTACTCTAGTTTCTACTGTGGCATCCGAGAGTGAATTTAGTACTGGTGGAAGGGTTTTGGATGTGTTTCAAAGTTCATTAAGGCCAGAAATGACTGAGGCCTTTATATGTGCCCAAAATTGTATTAAGCCTTCTCTTTACCAATTCAAAGACCTTAACATTAACGAGGACCTGGAAATCTCTGAAAAAATATTAACAGGTATATTGGTTTATTATCTATTTATTCAAAAATCTTTTGTCTATGTCTTCATATTTATTGACAATTTTGTTTGTTTTTAATGTCTAAAGAACTTCAAGGAAGAGGTGGAGGATCTACAGCATAACCTGGATCCTCTACTACTATATTGCCATCATCATCTCAGTCACAACCAATAATTAGTTGTGACTAGACTTGATGTTAATTGTAAGTTCCTTGTGTCCATCTTGCTCACTTTACATTATTTAATATCAACTTTGTTTATTGTTTAATTCTGATTGGGTGTTTTTTTTTCTTATTTTTAATAGTTAACACTTTTTCCTTTTTTGGATTCAGAAGTTGTAAATGACTCAAATTATGTTTGCTATACAAGTTTTTTGGTAAGTACTAAAATTATGTTTACCATACCAGTTTTACATAATCAATTTTGTACCTTTGAATAAAATATTTAATTATGGTACTTGTTGTTTAGTTTTCAGTTTTCTAAGTCTGTTCTATTTTGGATTTAGATGTTGTTTATGCCATCTATTTGGCTTGTCATGCCATTTTTGGACCAAGCATACTAGTAACCTCTACTAATATTTCTTGGTGCAAAGAGTACAAGTTTGAAAATTTTTTGTAGATTTTCAGGTTTAAGCTTCTTTCTGTAAACTATATTCACTTATTTTTAAGATAATTGGGAACATTTAATTGTGTTAAATGATCTGTTGAAATTTGTTGCTTTGCTTATTGCTTATTTGAGCCACATGAACACTGCACTTGCAGTTATTGCAGCCCAAGTCTTTTGTTGGTGAGGTACATAAATATAATAACACTATCTCTTATTACCTGAGTCTGTAATCATATTCCATTCATAGAATTTACAATATAACATAACAAGTTGTCTCCTTTAATTATGATTCCATATACAATTTAATACATTTACAACAATTCTTTGAATAGGTTACCTTTTTCTCAAATCTCTCTATGCTGACCTTGGGATAGACTATTATGACTTGTTGACTGCATTAACATGGAGAAAATACACACCATTGAGTGCCTTCCCAAATTGGTATTTAGCTCTCTGGATTTCTTTTAGTTGAGGATATATAAATTTATATATTTAAATAAATTAATCAAAATTTGTTAAATTTACTCTCTAGATTTCTTCATGGATTGAGTGGAAGGATCTTCTATTTTTGTTTTATTTGCATATACAAATACTGAAATTAAAGATTATTAGCTTTTTTGTTTTGTTATTGAGAAGTTGCTTATGTATTTCACTAATGTAATCAGGTCAACCAAGGATGCAATTGCTTTCAACCGGCTAGACTACTAAAGTACACTTGTATATATGTTTATTAGAACCTCGTGATGATAAACAAAAATTTGGGAATGTTGAGGGGTAATTGTTTTACTCAATTTTATGATTTAAATGTGTTTACCGTTATTGTTTACTTATATTTTATGGTCACACTTGAGACAAAATTATGTAGGGGAAGAATATTTTTAGTTGTGTTATGCTTGTTAGATTTTAGATTTTTAGATTTGATGCAAACATGTCAGGAATATGTTTAAATATAAACATACATTTTCCTATTTAATCAAGTACTATTTAATCATGTACCGTGAGTGAACGGAATCAAATTTATCCAAATTGGATAGAAAATAATTGGGCCAATGGAATTTCTATGCAAATTAAATTTTTTCTATGGAAACTGATTTAAGGCATTTGGCATTTTTCATTAAAATAGTCATCCAAAAGGGAAAAAAACCCTTAAAAGTGAAAAGCCCAAATTTTGACCCAGTCCATATTGACCTAATATCTGATTCAAACCACCTATTTTCACCCGGTGACCAGCAGACCCAAGGCCTATCTTATCCGAGGCCCACTGTAGATGGAATTGGGCCACAATTTTCAAGTGTTAGTTTAGGGTTTAGGGCCTTCTAGGCCTGAATCCGACTGTGACCGCCCGTTGATCAGGCCTACAAAAACTTCCAGACCATAAAATCATAGTGCACCTCCCTAGCCTTTGTAGAAACCACAGGAAACACTAGAAGGGGGTTGAATAATGTTTTATATGTTCAAACAGATTTTATGAAAACCTCTTACAAGCATAACTTCTCACAAAGAATTTTTAGCAACTTACTGAAACTGAGCGTTAAGGTACTTGCTGAAGTGGCTTCAGCAGGTTCAGAAAATAGTTTTGGAAACTTGTTTTTAAAGAGCGTTTGAATTTGTTTTCAGTTCAAACTTATAAAACATGTCACTCAAAACCCTCTAGTTAGTTTAAATAACAGATATTGAGAGATAAGGGTAGAGAAGACTTAGACAAGAGATTTATCCTGGATCACTCACATCCACCGTGAACTACGTCCAGTCCCAATGCCAAACCAGCAAAGGATTTCCACTAACTGATCAGAGTTACAAGTATTCTTTTTCAGTCAAGCCTCTTCAGGATCTTTACAACAAGTATTCTTTAAAGACAAGCCTCTCCAAGCTCAAACCAAGTATTGTTTTACAGACAGACCTCTCTAGGCTCAAAGACAAGTATTCTTTCTTCCACCAAGCCTCTCCAAGCTCTCAAACACTTGAAAGTGTTTACAGATAAGTTTTGTTTAAGTTGCTGAACTTAGACAAGTTCCAGACTTAAATTGTTACAAGATTGTACAAGCTAACCGAGTAAAACTCAGGATATATGAAAATTTAGTACAATGAACAGAGAGTAAGCAGCACGAAGTTTGGCAGCGTTTTGTCTTGATAAAAAGTTCTTCTCTCACACTTTGTAATTCTTCATGAAGCTTTATATAGGAGTTCAGCTTGAGTCCGTTGAAGATTGCTAAAACCACCGTTGTGAAATAGCATTAAATGCTGTTAAGACCGTTGTGAGACAATCTTCTGAAAGCTTTTGACTTGAGCAATGCAGGTGTGCAGACTTTGACACGATTCTGAAACGTTGCAGGTACTATGTTACAGCAGTTTCCCTTTCTGGTAATTGATTTGAAATGCTTCAAAAGGGTCTCTGTAACCTTCCTTAAATGAATCAAACTTGCAAAAGATGTATAGGATGCAATAAAGTCTTGAGCAGAAAGCCTTCTAACTTTGGTCAAATTCCACGTGGAACATCTTCAGCAGATCTTCTTAATTCAGATAACACATCTCTTTCAGAGGGTTGGATACTTTCAGCAGGTTCTCATCATTCAGAAGGTTGCACCGCTTCATAGGGTTGCTCCTTTAGAGAGTTGCTGAAACACATGAAATACCCTTAAGAGAATTTGTACTTTTATCAACATACTTTAACCAAATTTGTTACTCATTAAAACTTAGGATTTGTGAGACTTAAACATTATTAATCTCTTAATAATATTTTGAGACTCAACATGTCATGATGACCTAGCTACGAACTACCATTGCAACTTTTTTCATCAATTAAACCCAACTATTAAATGCAAGAATTGTTCTTTCATAAATTAATATTTTTATTACCCTATGCATTTTATATTTGTGATTTCATTTTATTTTTTTGAAATTGTTCCTTTTTTGTATCTTTTGGATCAATGGCATGTTACTTTAACTACACACCCTGACACTCATTTCATGGTTTCGGCCTATAGGCCTGTATTAACAATCTA
The DNA here is from genome assembly GCA_026901365.1 of Sesbania bispinosa. Classification (NCBI taxonomy): domain Eukaryota; kingdom Viridiplantae; phylum Streptophyta; class Magnoliopsida; order Fabales; family Fabaceae; genus Sesbania; species Sesbania bispinosa. The sequence continues at coordinate 1,028,531 of QLOH01000269.1, forward strand.
CGCATTATACACATTTATTTCAAATGACGTATTACTATTAAAAAACAATATTCACTTATTATATATTTCCCTTCCTTTTCATTCATGAAACCACTATTATAAGATAAATAACACAAAGCCACTACATATCACTAAAACCAGAATCTCCAATACATTACCACTACCTTCCTTCACACATCAACTTACTTAATCATTTGAACTAACACTTCTACCCCCATTTATGCAAGATTTAAATCAACACCATAACACAAACCAACACTTCTACCCCCACTTTTAGTTCATGATAGAGTTTGCACCAATGGAGACATCATGCTATTGTTGACCTCCGGCAACTCAAAAAACTAAGGAAAGATATTCTTGCGTTGTCCAAACTGGAACGTATCAAACTTGCTTCATCAGTTAGAACATTCATGACAAATGTTTGATTGTACATTAACTAAACAACAAGCATTTCACATGCAAAAAAAAGGATACATGCAATTTCTTTCAATGATTTGATGATGATTTTAACATGGGACAACCTACACCCCGTCATTATTTACTTTGCTCTAACATGGTGATCCAAACATTGACAATGAGGATTGACAAACAGAAAAGAAGGTTGTTGTTAAAAACTAGGAACAACAGAAAAAAAAAAACTAGAGCGCCGCGAAAGTAAGTTTTCAGCGCCCCTGGGAGGATTCCTCCCTACCCACATTAGGTGTGTTATCACTCTCTTTAGAGAGAGTTTTTCCCTTTTTTACTTCTATTTTTTCCATTCCATTTCCACCTCATTTTCCTCATTTCATAACTACCACTTTCTCCTCAAACTTTTATCTACCATTTTAATATCATCCATCTACCCTCTTTTCCCTAATTTTTTGGGTCCATTATTGTTGTCATTTGTCTTGTTGTAATTCATTGAGGCTGAGATCGCTCGTTTGAGATGTTTATATGGGCATTCCCCTTGCACAGGTGTAATTCCAACAAAACTGGTTGGCCATGAAAAACTGGGAAGCATAACAAAAAAAATTGAAAAAAAGTTCAATATATGCTTGGAAGAATAGTTTAGTTGTGACGACGAGGCATATCACGGTAGAGACTGTGTCTACTTATTGTGTATTTTCTAATTTGGTCTGTGTATTTTGAGAGAGCAAATTATGTTTTATAATGTTAATTAATTAGTTGAAGCATTGTAGAACCGTTCATATGTGTTTGTCATTCCATGTAAGTGTCGCTAGGCTGCCATTTGGACTTTAATCTAATCCACTTTGACAAAAAAAAAAAACTCAAAAGAAGGTTGAAAATATGAGAATGAAGAAGATTTACACTATTACATTGATAGTCATACCCATGATGGTCAATGCCTTTTTATATCCATTTCCCTTCGCCATTGTAATTGTCATTTTCAACACATAGTCATTGTTAACTCATTTCACCATTCTTCCATCTACACTACTAACTTCCTTTATTTTAACGATGTACCATGAATCATTCATAAAATATTTTACCGGGTATCATCTATCAACCAACATTGACTAATATATTAAACCAATGCATGTCTCCACACCTCACGCACAACTTTATTCATCAATGGAGGCTCAATTGCATTCTGTGCTAATGGAGACCATGAAACAGAGAACCATTTTAAAAGAACAAAAAAATTACAGTGGAAGAATGATTTTATGCATGAAACTTAATAAGTAATTTGAAAAAAAATAATTTAACTAGACAAGTCTTAACTTTAACCAGATTTAGACTCGCGCATCATCGTGGATACATCAATCATAATATTATAAAAATTCAATAAATACTAATTTTAATTATTTTTTAATAATATATAGTTTTATTCATGAAACTTAATAAGTAATTTGAAAAAATAATTTTGGTATCATCATATTATAAAGAAGTTTCTTTTAATCATCTTTTCTATAAAAGTAAGAGGTGAGACTACGTGACGACGAAAAGGGGTCATGGCCCCCCTTAATTTTTTTTTAACTTTTTATAATATATATATATAATTTTTGGTTAATTGTATAGTAAAAGTTAAAATTTAGTTGATAAATTAATTTATTGAATTAGAAATGTTTTGTTTAAATAGTTGTTTAATATAAAATTGCATAAGAGAATAGGTTTAATAAATATATACAGTCAAAAAAATAAATAAGTTATCAAAAAATAATTTATCATAAGATAATGGGTTTGATAAATAATTAAAAAAATAAGGGTTAAGTATGTTTTTGATCTCTCAAAATTTTCTGGAATTTGGTTTTAGTCCCTGTAATTTAAAACCACTGGCTTTGGTACCTTAAAAATTTAAAATACACCAATTTAGTCCTTATCGATAAAACTTTGTAGCTAATCCGTAGCAAAACTAAGCAATAAGAACTAAATTGGTGTATTTTCAATTTTTGAGGGACCAAAACCAGTAGTTTTAAATTACAGGGACTAAAACCAAATTCCAGAAATTTTTGAGGGACCAAAAACATATTTAACCCAAAAAATAAATATATACCGTCAAAAAAGTTTTATATAGTCATCCAATTAGATGTTGCCACATTATTTGATTAATATGACACATCGTGTGTCATTAAACTCAAAAAATGATGTGACAATACATCGTTGGAAGACCGTGTAAAATATTTTTACACTGACAATATATATAAATTAAATCCTAAAAGGATATATTTATATAAGTTTTATAATATAAATTCTATTTTTATTTTCAAGTAAAATAATAATGTTAGCTAATTATAACTTTATATTTTTTTATAAATTCTGAAATATTGTTAATTTTTAGTCATAAAACATTTTATTAAAATTAAAATAAATAGTAAAAATATAATGATAGATATTATAATTCATTAACTTTTAAAATTAATTATACTATCTATATAACTGTGAGTGTTTATCTTAATTAATAATTTTGTATTTGATTTATATATAAAAAATAATAAAATTACATTTGAAATGAGCTAATTAATTAAGAAAATTTGTAATATTGATCCTTTTACCTTCACTTTCAGGTTTCGCTTTAATAAAAAGTTATAGATTATAACTTATTAAGCATGACGTCTAAATCATATATGAGTAGAGCACTCTATTATAAGAAATAATAATTTCAGTTATCTTAGAATTTGAGGGAACAAAATATAATTTTTATCATTAAAATGGAGAAAGTGTTAAAAAATAAAGAAAATTTATTATAAATATCAAGGATAAGGCGTGACATCTAAATCATATATGAGTAGAGCACTCTATTATAAGAAATAAAAATTTCAGTTATCTTAGAATTTGAGGGAACAAAATATAATTTTATCATTAAAATGGAGAAAGTGTTAAAAAATTAAAGAAAATTTAAAGGAATGGGGTTCATAAGAAGAGCATTTCAATAGTTTCGCTAATCTCGAGTGTTTTGAAAGTTCGTTTCTACAAACATACATCTCAATTTCCAATCTAAACATCGAACTAGCTATTTCAATCCATGGGTAGTTCTAAATAAAGGGATATAACCGATTAGAATACTCATATGAGTTACAATCGAGGAAATTCGATAGTTTCATAAGTTTCGCTAGTTTCGTAAGTTTCGATAGATTCGATAACTTCGAAACTAAAGATTTCGACGCTCGATTCTATACTCATATGCTCAATCTATCGATACTCAATACAAACAACAATTATCTATCAATTTTATCAATCATCTAACCAGCATCAAGAAAGGGAAGAAAAAGGGGTGGGAGCATGCATTGAGACCAATAGATTCTACCCTAAAAGTGAGTTATACTCACCAAGCTTAGCAATTCAAGGAGGAAATGAAGTTAGGAGGTGATCTACTTGATGTTTCCTTGCTTCGAATCCGTTCTCAGGCTCCAATTTGGTGTTTCTCTCACTAGGGTTTTCTTTCTCTCTCTCTAAGATGAAAAGGGGAAGAAGAAAAATGAGTTTTTCTGGTTTATTTTCGCATCAGCCTTATATATTTAAGTGCTGGTAATCGATTACAGACTTACTGTAAACGATTACCAACGGCTAAAAGACACTAGAAAGCCCTTCTGGTAATCTAGTAATCGATTACCACTTCTGGTAATCGATTATTTAGAAACCCAGATTTTTGATAATCGATTACCAAACCCCGGTAATCGATTACAAAAACTTCAGCTCTCTGGTAATCGATTACCAACTCCTGGTAATCGATTACCAGGAACTCAACTCTCTGGTAATCGATTACAAACTCTCGGTAATCGATTACCAGCAACCCAAACTTCCAAATTTTACTTAGACAAAATCCTAAACTTGGTTTTGTAGTTAAGTTTTAACCTTTAATTCCTTAGCCTACCTTCTCTTAGTCTCTAATACATTAATTCACTTATTTTCAGCCTAATGAGTTATTAAAGCTCCTAATTTGCGGGATGTTACACATAGTCATTGTTAACTCATTTTACCATTCTTCCCTCTACACTGCTAACATCCTTTATTTTAACGATGTACCATGGATCATTCATAAAAGATTTTACCGGGTATCATCTATCCACCAACATTGACTAATATATTAAACCAATGCATGTCTCCACACCTCACGTACAACTTCATTCATCAATGGAGGCTTAGTTGCATTCTATGCTAATGGAGACCATGAACAAAAAAAATTACAGTAGAAGAATGATTTTATGCATGATACTCTGGCTGAACTAGACAAAGCTTAACTTTAACTAGATTTAGACTCGCGCATCATCGCGGATACATCAATCATGATATTATAAAAAAATTCAATAAATACTAATTTTAATTATTTTGTAATAATATATAGTTTTATTCATGAAACTTAATAAGTAATTTGAAAAAATAATTTTGGTATCATCATATTATAAAGAAGTTTATTTTAATCATCTTTTCTTTAAAAGTAAGAGGCGAGACTACGTGACCACAAAAAAGGGTCATGGCCCCTTAATTTTTTTTTAACTTTTTATAATATATATATATATATATATATATATATTTTGTCGGTTAATTTGTATAGTAAAAGTTAAAATTTAGTTGATAAATTAATTAATTTATTGAATTAGAAATGTTTTGTTTAAATAGTTGTTTAATATAAAATTTCATAAGAGAATGGGTTTAATAAATATATACCGTCAAAAAAATAAATAATTTATCATAAGAGAATGGGTTTAATAAATAATTAAAAAAATAAATATATACCGTCAAAAAAGTTTTATATAGTCATCCAATTAGATGTTGTCACATCATTTGATTAATATGACACATCGTGTGTCGTTAAACTCAAAAAAAGATGTGATAACACATCGTTGGATGACCATGTAAAATATTTTTACACTGGCAATAGATATAAATTAAATCCTAAAAGGATATATTTATATAAGTTTTATAATATAAGTTCTATTTTTATTTTCTGGTAAAATAATAATGTTAGCTAATTATAACTTTATATTTTTTAAAAATTCTGAAATCTTGTTAAATATTAGTCATAAAACATTTTATTAAAATTAAAATAAATAGTAAAAATATAATGATAAATATTATAATTCATTGAATTTTAAAATTAATTATACTATGTATATAACTGTGAGTGTTTATCTTAATTAATAATTTTGTATTTGATTCATATATAAAAAATAATAAAATTACATTTGAAATGAACTAATTAATTAAGAAAATTTGTAATATTGACCCTTTACCTTCACTTTGTGGCTTCTCTTTAATAAAAAATTATAGAATATAACTTATTAGGCATGACGTCTAAATCATATATGAGCAGAGCATTCTCTTATAAGAAATAATAATTTTAGTTATCTTAGAATTTGAGGGAACAAAATATAATTTTTATCATTAAATGGAGAAAGTGTTAAAAAATAAAGAAAATGTATTATAAATATCAAGGATAAGGCATGACGTCTAAATCATATATGAGTAGAGCACTCTATTATAAGAAATAATAATTTCAGTTATCTTAGAATTTGAGGGAATAAAATATAATTTTTATCATTAAAATGGAGAAAGTGTTAAAAAATTAAAGAAAATTTATTATAAATATCAAGGATAAGGTGGTATTGTTATAATCATAATATATAAATATACTTTTTAAAAATATTAATGGTAAGCATATATATCATTAAAATAATGTTCATTATATTATATAACTTTACTGGGCCAATCGTTGGGTCGATCTGTCATTGTGTCTTTCACATATGGAAAATTAGCAATACAATAGTAATGTAATTCAATAGTCGTTTTTGCAATATCGTTAATTGGTTTCTATTCAACAACTATGTACTTGATAGAAACTACTACTCAGCGTCAACTCGTGATAAGCTACTTGTTATTGTCAAGTGGCTGAGGTTCAAGATCTATATATAGGCGGTGACTGAAATTTGTGATAGTTTATTCACCTAAATTTTGTACTAATAAAGGATTATTTTTCAATTTTATAACCTTTGGAGCAAATGATAGGACCAAGTTATTCACATTCTTCCTACACAAGAAAAGAGAGGAATTACGGAATTAAGTTATTATTAGAATTGTTTTTAGGAACTGCATAACACCCCTATGCATAAATCATACATTAAAGTTTTTAAAGTTCAAAGTTTAAATAATGAAGAGAACTTTTTTCTATAAAAAGTTAATGCTTATAATGGTCGGTTAAAGTGAGAGTGAATTATAACCCTGAAAAACTTTACCTGCAATGTTACGAATATAAATCTTCAAGTTGTAACTCTAGTGAATATTTTACCTAATCATCACTCTCAACCCAAAGGTTAATCCCACAATTTTAGCTACAAGAATTAATTTTCGATCAAAGAACAAAATATATATATATATATATATATTTTCTAACATTGTTCTAAATGTCATTGCTATACAAAATTCTCAAATAGGGTATCCTACACAACTTCCTTACAATACACATCCAGGAGTTAACAGATTTGTGAGACATGTACTTGCCGAGGGAGCTAAATTGTTGGGACTCTAGTGTAAGTTTTATGTTACAAAAGAAAGATCTCCTTAGTTAAATGACCAATATCATAAGGGTGTAATAAAATGAAGATCTCAATTTACATCAGTTGAATGCCAAAGGACCCTCATCCAAATCCAAACTTGGATTAACAATATTTGCATATACACTGATGGTTTATAACTTTAGAAAATAAATAACTTTTCAGAGTTTACTTCCCTCTCAATTAGAGATTCAAAACAGCTCTATACAAGTATGAACGGTGAACTGAATTGTTATTTTTGTGTGGTAAAGCAATCAAGCTTCAATGAATGAAGGGAGTTCTCCATATTAAGATAGGGAGAAGCTTCAAAATGAAGCAAAAAACTGTTAGTTCTCCATAATAAAAAGCTCTACTTCCGTCCATGAGCCCATTGCCTCTTATGATTTCCGGGTATGACATGTGGATTATGATGGGGGAAAACAATAACACAATAACAATACAGAGCATGCTCAACAGTTAATGCAGCGGAAATAAATCCCCCTAACTTGCAAGAATCTATGAGGAGCAAAAAGAAAAAGAAAACGACAGGAGCAAGACTGTCTCACGTGAAGGATAAATTAATGTGGTTCATAAAAAAATCACTTTACAATAAAGAGAATAAAAAAAATTGAGAAAAATGCAAATGATAAAACATAACATGCGTACTGTGGAAACAATTTTAATATAGAGTAAAAGAAGTAAATAGATAGATACAACAGATAAGAGAAATAATAAGTGAAAACATTAATGAATAAAATAGATAAATAATATATTGAAAAAAATACATTAAATTTGATGTAAATGAATCTATATATCATATTTCTTTATGTGAGTTTTTATGTAATGAAATAGATAAATAGAAATGGATAATGAGAAAATTTGTTAAAAAAAATAATTATAAAAACTTAAAAAATCAAAGTGTGATTAAAAAAAGAAAAAAAGACAGGAGTAGGATTGCTTCCCGTTGTTTATAACAAGACTGCTTCCTATGGTTCATAAAAAAATCATTTTACTGAAATGAGAATAAAAACAAAAATGAATAATGAGAGAAACTATTTTAATATAATAATAAAAAAATAAATTGTGATAAAAAGGGATAAAAAAAATGGGGAAAAAACAGTAGGAGCATGACCGTCTCCCGTGAAGGATATCCTTGATTCATAAAAAAATCACTTTTGTAATGAAACAAATTAACACAAACAAATAATCAGAGAAAAAATATTAATATAATAATAATAAAAAAAGAAAAAATGAAAATGAAAAGTGTGATTTAAAACAAAAAAGACATATTAATAGGACTGTCTCCCATATAGAGTACATGTAATTCATAAAGTCATTACCTACAACGTATACGGGAAATGCACAGGAGAAGTCAAAAAAATTGAGATTTTTAGCTCAAGCTATAGATGTCATGGCCTTAGTCTAATATATCACTTCACAATCTACTTTATTATAGTCACTATGTCATTGTCATATATATTTACACTATTTTACTCTACGGATAAGACAAAGTAATTACACATTGATTGACAAAAAAATAAACCACTGAATGAACATTGAAAAAAAAAGTCCCCCAATATAATAGCATAGATTCAAATCTTCAAGTTGTCACTCTAGTGAATATTTTACCTAATTATCACTCTCAACCCAAAGGTTAATCCAACAATTATAGCTACAAGAATTAATTTTCGATCAAAGAACAATATATATATATATATATATATATTTTTTTTTTTTTCTAACATTGCTTTAAATGTCATTGCTATACAAAATTCTCAAATAGGGTATCCTACACAACTTCCTTACAATACACATCCAGGAGTTAACAGATTTGTGAGACATGTACTTGCCGAGGGAGCTAAATTGTTGGGACTCTAGTGTAAGTTTTATGTTACAAAAGAAAGATCTCCTTAGTTAAATGACCAATATCATAAGGGTGTAATAAAATGAAGATCTCAATTTACATCAGTTGAATGCCAAAGGACCCTCATTCAAATCCAAACTTGGATTAACAATATTTGCATATATACTGATGGTTTATAACTTTAGAAAATAAACAACTTTTCAGAGTTTACTTCCCTCTCAATTAGAGATTCAAAACAGCTCTATACGAGTATGAATGCTGAACTGAATTGTTATTTTTGTGTGGTAAATCAATCAAGCTTCAATGAATGAAGGGAGTTCTCCATATTAAGAAAGGGAGAAGCTTCAAAATGAAGCAAAAAACTGTTAGTTCTCCATAATAAAAAGCTCTACTTCCGTCCATGAGCCCATTGCCTCTTATGATTTCCGGGTATGACATGTGGATTATGATGGGGGAAAACAATAACACAATAACAATACAGAGCATGCTCAACAGTTAATGCAGCGGAAATAAATCCCCCTAACTTGCAAGAATCTATGAGGAGCAAAAAGAAAAAGAAAACGACAGGAGCAAGACTGTCTCACGTGAAGGATAAATTAATGTGGTTCATAAAAAAATCACTTTACAATAAAGAGAATAAAAAAAATTGAGAAAAATGCAAATGATAAAACATAACATGCGTACTGTGGAAACAATTTTAATATAGAGTAAAAGAAGTAAATAGATAGATACAACAGATAAGAGAAATAATAAGTGAAAACATTAATGAATAAAATAGATAAATAATATATTGAAAAAAATACATTAAATTTGATGTAAATGAATCTATATATCATATTTCTTTATGTGAGTTTTTATGTAATGAAATAGATAAATAGAAATGGATAATGAGAAAATTTGTTAAAAAAAATAATTATAAAAACTTAAAAAATCAAAGTGTGATTAAAAAAAGAAAAAAAGACAGGAGTAGGATTGCTTCCCGTTGTTTATAACAAGACTGCTTCCTATGGTTCATAAAAAAATCATTTTACTGAAATGAGAATAAAAACAAAAATGAATAATGAGAGAAACTATTTTAATATAATAATAAAAAATAAATTGTGATAAAAAGGGATAAAAAAAATGGGGAAAAAACAGTAGGAGCATGACCGTCTCCCGTGAAGGATATCCTTGATTCATAAAAAAATCACTTTTGTAATGAAACAAATTAACACAAACAAATAATCAGAGAAAAAATATTAATATAATAATAATAAAAAAAGAAAAAATGAAAATGAAAAGTGTGATTTAAAACAAAAAAGACATATTAATAGGACTGTCTCCCATATAGAGTACATGTAATTCATAAAGTCATTACCTACAACGTATACGGGAAATGCACAGGAGAAGTCAAAAAAATTGAGATTTTTAGCTCAAGCTATAGATGTCATGGCCTTAGTCTAATATATCACTTCACAATCTACTTTATTATAGTCACTATGTCATTGTCATATATATTTACACTATTTTACTCTACGGATAAGACAAAGTAATTACACATTGATTGACAAAAAAATAAACCACTGAATGAACATTGAAAAAAAAAGTCCCCCAATATAATAGCATAGATTCAAATCTTCAAGTTGTCACTCTAGTGAATATTTTACCTAATTATCACTCTCAACCCAAAGGTTAATCCAACAATTATAGCTACAAGAATTAATTTTCGATCAAAGAACAATATATATATATATATATATATATTTTTTTTTTTTTCTAACATTGCTTTAAATGTCATTGCTATACAAAATTCTCAAATAGGGTATCCTACACAACTTCCTTACAATACACATCCAGGAGTTAACAGATTTGTGAGACATGTACTTGCTGAGGGAGCTAAATTGTTGGGACTCTAGTGTATGTTTTATGTTACAAAAGAAAGATATCCTTAGTTAAACGACCAATATCATAAGGGTGTAATAAAATGAAGATCTCAATATACAACAGTTGAATGCCAAAGGACCCTCATTCAAATCCAAACTTGGATTAACAATATTTGCATATATACTGATGGTTTATAACTTTAGAAAATAAACAACTTTTCAGAGTTTACTTCCCTCTCAATTAGAGATTCAAAACAGCTCTATACGAGTATGAATGCTGAACTGAATTGTTATTTTTGTGTGGTAAATCAATCAAGCTTCAATGAATAAAGGGAGTTCTCCATATTAAGAAAGGGAAAAGCTTCAAAATGGAGCAAAAAACTGCTAGTTCTCCATAATAAAAAGCTCTACTTCCGTCCATGAGCCCATTGCCTCTTATGATTTCCGGGTATGACATGTGGATTATGATGGGGGAAAACAATAACACAATAACAATACAGAGCATGCTCAACAGTTAATGCAGCGGAAATAAATCCCCCTAACTTGCAAGAATCTATGAGGAGCAAAAAGAAAAAGAAAACGACAGGAGCAAGACTGTCTCACGTGAAGGATAAATTAATGTGGTTCATAAAAAAATCACTTTACAATAAAGAGAATAAAAAAAATTGAGAAAAATGCAAATGATAAAACATAACATGCGTACTGTGGAAACAATTTTAATATAGAGTAAAAGAAGTAAATAGATAGATACAACAGATAAGAGAAATAATAAGTGAAAACATTAATGAATAAAATAGATAAATAATATATTGAAAAAAATACATTAAATTTGATGTAAATGAATCTATATATCATATTTCTTTATGTGAGTTTTTATGTAATGAAATAGATAAATAGAAATGGATAATGAGAAAATTTGTTAAAAAAAATAATTATAAAAACTTAAAAAATCAAAGTGTGATTAAAAAAAGAAAAAAGACAGGAGTAGGATTGCTTCCCGTTGTTTATAACAAGACTGCTTCCTATGGTTCATAAAAAATCATTTTACTGAAATGAGAATAAAAACAAAAATGAATAATGAGAGAAACTATTTTAATATAATAATAAAAAAATAAATTGTGATAAAAAGGGATAAAAAAAATGGGGAAAAAACAGTAGGAGCATGACCGTCTCCCGTGAAGGATATCCTTGATTCATAAAAAAATCACTTTTGTAATGAAACAAATTAACACAAACAAATAATCAGAGAAAAAATATTAATATAATAATAATAAAAAAAGAAAAAATGAAAATGAAAAGTGTGATTTAAAACAAAAAAGACATATTAATAGGACTGTCTCCCATATAGAGTACATGTAATTCATAAAGTCATTACCTACAACGTATACGGGAAATGCACAGGAGAAGTCAAAAAATTGAGATTTTTAGCTCAAGCTATAGATGTCATGGCCTTAGTCTAATATATCACTTCACAATCTACTTTATTATAGTCACTATGTCATTGTCATATATATTTACACTATTTTACTCTACGGATAAGACAAAGTAATTACACATTGATTGACAAAAAAATAAACCACTGAATGAACATTGAAAAAAAAAGTCCCCCAATATAATAGCATAGATTCAAATCTTCAAGTTGTCACTCTAGTGAATATTTTACCTAATTATCACTCTCAACCCAAAGGTTAATCCAACAATTATAGCTACAAGAATTAATTTTCGATCAAAGAACAATATATATATATATATATATATATTTTTTTTTTTTTCTAACATTGCTTTAAATGTCATTGCTATACAAAATTCTCAAATAGGGTATCCTACACAACTTCCTTACAATACACATCCAGGAGTTAACAGATTTGTGAGACATGTACTTGCTGAGGGAGCTAAATTGTTGGGACTCTAGTGTATGTTTTATGTTACAAAAGAAAGATATCCTTAGTTAAACGACCAATATCATAAGGGTGTAATAAAATGAAGATCTCAATATACAACAGTTGAATGCCAAAGGACCCTCATTCAAATCCAAACTTGGATTAACAATATTTGCATATATACTGATGGTTTATAACTTTAGAAAATAAACAACTTTTCAGAGTTTACTTCCCTCTCAATTAGAGATTCAAAACAGCTCTATACGAGTATGAATGCTGAACTGAATTGTTATTTTTGTGTGGTAAATCAATCAAGCTTCAATGAATAAAGGGAGTTCTCCATATTAAGAAAGGGAAAAGCTTCAAAATGGAGCAAAAAACTGCTAGTTCTCCATAATAAAAAGCTCTACTTCCGTCCATGAGCCCATTGCCTCTTATGATTTCCGGGTATGACATGTGGATTATGATGGGGGAAAACAATAACACAATAACAATACAGAGCATGCTCAACAGTTAATGCAGCGGAAATAAATCCCCCTAACTTGCAAGAATCTATGAGGAGCAAAAAGAAAAAGAAAACGACAGGAGCAAGACTGTCTCACGTGAAGGATAAATTAATGTGGTTCATAAAAAAATCACTTTACAATAAAGAGAATAAAAAAAATTGAGAAAAATGCAAATGATAAAACATAACATGCGTACTGTGGAAACAATTTTAATATAGAGTAAAAGAAGTAAATAGATAGATACAACAGATAAGAGAAATAATAAGTGAAAACATTAATGAATAAAATAGATAAATAATATATTGAAAAAAATACATTAAATTTGATGTAAATGAATCTATATATCATATTTCTTTATGTGAGTTTTTATGTAATGAAATAGATAAATAGAAATGGATAATGAGAAAATTTGTTAAAAAAAATAATTATAAAAACTTAAAAAATCAAAGTGTGATTAAAAAAAGAAAAAAAGACAGGAGTAGGATTGCTTCCCGTTGTTTATAACAAGACTGCTTCCTATGGTTCATAAAAAAATCATTTTACTGAAATGAGAATAAAAACAAAAATGAATAATGAGAGAAACTATTTTAATATAATAATAAAAAAATAAATTGTGATAAAAAGGGATAAAAAAAATGGGGAAAAAACAGTAGGAGCATGACCGTCTCCCGTGAAGGATATCCTTGATTCATAAAAAAATCACTTTTGTAATGAAACAAATTAACACAAACAAATAATCAGAGAAAAAATATTAATATAATAATAATAAAAAAAGAAAAAATGAAAATGAAAAGTGTGATTTAAAACAAAAAAGACATATTAATAGGACTGTCTCCCATATAGAGTACATGTAATTCATAAAGTCATTACCTACAACGTATACGGGAAATGCACAGGAGAAGTCAAAAAAATTGAGATTTTTAGCTCAAGCTATAGATGTCATGGCCTTAGTCTAATATATCACTTCACAATCTACTTTATTATAGTCACTATGTCATTGTCATATATATTTACACTATTTTACTCTACGGATAAGACAAAGTAATTACACATTGATTGACAAAAAAAATAAACCACTGAATGAACATTGAAAAAAAAAGTCCCCCAATATAATAGCATAGATTCAAATCTTCAAGTTGTCACTCTAGTGAATATTTTACCTAATTATCACTCTCAACCCAAAGGTTAATCCAACAATTATAGCTACAAGAATTAATTTTCGATCAAAGAACAATATATATATATATATATATATATATTTTTCTAACATTGCTTTAAATGTCATTGCTATACAAAATTCTCAAATAGGGTATCCTACACAACTTCCTTACAATACACATCCAGGAGTTAACAGATTTGTGAGACATGTACTTGCTGAGGGAGCTAAATTGTTGGGACTCTAGTGTATGTTTTATGTTACAAAAGAAAGATATCCTTAGTTAAACGACCAATATCATAAGGGTGTAATAAAATGAAGATCTCAATATACAACAGTTGAATGCCAAAGGACCCTCATTCAAATCCAAACTTGGATTAACAATATTTGCATATATACTGATGGTTTATAACTTTAGAAAATAAACAACTTTTCAGAGTTTACTTCCCTCTCAATTAGAGATTCAAAACAGCTCTATACGAGTATGAATGCTGAACTGAATTGTTATTTTTGTGTGGTAAATCAATCAAGCTTCAATGAATAAAGGGAGTTCTCCATATTAAGAAAGGGAAAAGCTTCAAAATGGAGCAAAAAACTGCTAGTTCTCCATAATAAAAAGCTCTACTTCCGTCCATGAGCCCATTGCCTCTTATGATTTCCGGGTATGACATGTGGATTATGATGGGGGAAAACAACAACACAATAACAATACAGAGCACGCTCAACAGTTAATGCAGCGGAAATAAATCCTCCTAACTTGCAAGAATCTATGAGGAGCAACAGCCAATGAACAACAAAAGTGAATCACCAAAATCACAAAGACACCAAGATTTTAACGTGGAAAACCCCTCAAAGCAAGGGTAAAAACCACGGGTCGTCCAGACCAAAGGGATAGCTTCACTATGATCAACAAATGGTACAAAAGAGTCTCAATCAAAAGCACAAAACAGTGCTAACACCCAGCCAAACAACAAAGCAGTAAAGCTTACAAATAGAGACCAAGGTAGATGAAAAACCCAAATACACAGCTACAGTGCGAATTGAATATCTCCCAACTTAGACTTCGTATCAACGATCCTACCGTTCAGAACGAAGAACCAGATGTTGTGAACCTGCTGGAAAATTTTCAGCCCGATCCAACGGTGAATGAATCTGTAGTTGCTGTTTTACGGTCGCAGCTCTGTGTAAAAACGGGAATGACTTTCTCTCTTCCTTTCTCTCAAAGTGTCTGGTGTTCTATCTGACTTAAGACCTTCACACTTCCCTCTTGCATATATACTGATGGTTTATAACTTTAGAAAATAAACAACTTTTCAGAGTTTACTTCCCTCTCGATTAGAGATTCAGAACAGCTCTATACAAGTATGAATGGTGAACTGAATTGTTATTTTTGTGTGGTAAAGCAATCAAGCTTCAATGAATAAAGGGAGTTCTCCATATTAAGAAAGGGAGAAGCTTCAAAATGCAGCAAAAAACTGCTAGTTCTCCATAATAAAAATCTCTACTTCCGTCCATGAGGCCATTGCCTCTTATGATTTCCGGGTTTGACATGTGTATTACGATGACCAGAGCCTTGCTTTGGGATGTCATGCAACTCTATAACCTGTATTGTCCGCTGCTTCTTAGCTGCAAGTGAGAATGAAAAAGCCATTTCATCAAGTCAGTTATGAACTGAGATGCATTATATTGCATCCTTACATTTTATCATAATTTCAATTGTTGATTTTTGAATTAATGATTATACATCCTTGCTTTCAACTTCAAAGTAAATTCTTTGCTTTAGAAGAGTCAAATCCACAAAGAAAATATACATAGATTTTGGAAAAGCGAGTGACAAACCATTTTCAGCTTGTTGATATCGCTCCTGAAGTTTCCTCTTAGTGGCTTCTAACTTTACTTGGAGTGCAGCATCATCCAAACACTTGAATTTCTGATTGACAAGTGACAACAAATGAAGGTCAGACAAAACTGAGTAACATATTTGGACAGTTTAAGTATGACATAAAAATAGACCAAAGTATAAGTTTAATTTCAAGTGTGCAGTAGCAATTTTTGAGATGAAGATGTAATAGAAAATCAATCCCAAGTATGAGTTCGTCTTCAAGCATGTAGTAGTATATTAGGACAGCAAAGTATAACAGAGCCCGAGATTTAAATTTAGTTTAAAAATGCAGATGCAGATTTGGACAGAAAGGTGAAATAGATAATCACTCCAGTAACACAAGTTCTAAAACAATTGCTCAGCTTTGACAAAAAACAGAATCCGAGAGTTATAGGTGATTTTAGCTAAACATGAAACAAGGCAAGAATAGAACCTGTAGCAGTATATGATTCCAAAAAGACATGCAAGAACAAAAGGTAGAAGAGGACACATCCAACAATAGGTAGAATAAATAAATACAAGCTCATCATCTTCAAAATTGTATTTCTTCTTAAAAGGATAGTTTATACAGAATGGTATGAAGAAAAAAGACTTGTTTTATCCCATTCCACTCAAATTGGAAGGGAAGAAAAGGTGGAGTATTGGATGGAATGGGATGCAATACATTCCATTATGCTTTATTCCATTTCATTCCATGCTAATTTAAAAATCTAAACTATGAAAAGTTTAATGATTGTAATACATTCCATCCCTTTCCATCAATCGAAACATAGCCTAAATGTGATGCAAAGGCATCTCTGCCCCACTTCCCCCTTCCTATTGTGAAATCACTTTTTCCTCTTTTATTTTTATTGCAAGAACAATCTCCCCTCCCTCTTTCCGTGGCGAATTGAGATGCAAACAAACAGATCGAAAACCAGAACACATGTCCCAGATTGCAGTTTGAAAAGGATCATTATACAGGGTTCAAAAGTTCATAGTATTCTAAAAATCTTTGCTACCACATAAATCTTAAAATATACCAAGAACCTCAAACATAGAAAGGTACTAACAGCACAAGAACATGAGAGATCACAATCAAGTATCAACATTAAAACCCAAAACTTACTATAATACAATAGTACCTGGATTTGTGGCTGTTCTGCGCCAAGAGATTTTTTTCTTACATCTAGCTGACCAACATGAGGCTTTTTTGGGACAGCACTCTTTAATATATTTTGCTGCATCTTTGGCTCAATATTGGCTTCTTTCTGCATGGTTGGTTTTGGTGGTCTGCCAGGGCCAGAATCAGCAGTTTTTGGTTTATTTAGCTTCACAGCAGCCTCATTTGAAACCCGTGGTTTACTCTTTGGCTTTGCTATATTTTGACTGTTCACACATGGTCTTCTGTCATCTTGGTTCTTGATGAATTCCCCACTTTGTTGAGGATCTAAAACAGAATTCCCCATTCACAACCATCAAACTGAGAAGTGGGGAATTCAAATAGAGAACCAAAGAGCAAAAGATAGCAAGACTAAGCATAAGAAATTCCATAGTGAACTCACTTCCATCATCATCCATGCCATCAAAGAACTTTGCATCATCCAACCAAGAGAAGTGGAAGTTAGTTTCTTACTATCAAACTCTGCAAAAAGAAGTAAATAGGAGAGAGGGGTTACAAAGACAGTTAAGTACCTTTGAGAGATCCATTGAACCAGTTTGAGTTGCAATTGCAAATAAAGCCCCTTCATCCATAGGAGGTGATGGAAGTCCCTCTTCTTCATCAACAACAGATGGATTTACTGAATCTGGAGTGCCTTCTGAACCTATATATATATATATATATATATATATATATATATATATTTATTAAAGAACTTTTAAACATGAATTGATTTAAAAGTTGGACAAAAGAGAAGATTATTTTGATGACTACTGCATGAAGACTTAAACTTTTTATACCTGCAATAGGTGTGGTAGCCTTGACCCACTCATCCACCATTCCTTTCCAGACACTATATATATATATAATTCAATAACTATGTTTAGAATGTGTAGTTTGTTGCCCATAAACAAGTATCCAGGAAAAGCAATTCATACTTGATAAGAGTCCGTGCAAGTTGAGAAATATCCTTTGATCCATGCTTTCGAAGAGGATTAACAGCTTTTCCAATCTCGGTTGCCTGGAGAGTTAAATTAGAGGATTTACACTTAAAGATGAAAATGGCAGGCACATTTGAGTGAGCAAGTGGTTATTCAATTCAAACCTTCAGGAGATCCATAGTGAGTTCCATCAGTTGAAGCCTCCTCAATGACTCAAATAACTCTGAATTAGACTGTTGCAACATGAATCAGGAAACAAATGATTTTAGTATTCATAGAAGAACTCCAATACCAACAAAGAAAACCACATATATTATCTTAATTGCACCTCTTCTTTAAAGTTAAGCACAATATCTCTGATCCTCAACACCTCCTCAAAATACTGAGACTCTTCTTCAATCTCATCAATCAATGCCTCAGCCTCCTCAAAGCTGTAATTGCTGACTTGGTTCATATTCATCTCTCCATGATCATCCCTGCAACTATTGACCTTGCTCTCTTTGCTTGACCCCGCTTCAAACTCAAGCTTAGTACCATTTCCATCAGAGCCGCTCTTGCAATTGCAACCACCACCATCATCCGCAGACGCAGACACAGCCAACTCAACTCTGTCACACCCTGAACAGCGAGTCAACCTGCAAGAGAACAAGCGTTCTGCAATCGAACCCCTCCTTAACTTGAACTCCTTGGGACAATCAGAAGCAGCCACCATGATCGCATGGTCAATGATACCAAAGATATCAGCGTTAGCACCTCTAAAGTAATTCCTCCAGTAATCAAGCGACCCTGAATTCATCATGGTCACCAACCACCCACCACTCAAAATTTAATTTTTCTCAAGGGATCAATGCAAAACAACAAATGAGAAGTACTAAATTGTTGTTGCCTTGCCCCTACCAAGAAAACGGATTGTAAGGGTTCGATTTTGGTGGTCGATGATCAACAATCAATGCCTTAAAAGTTCAATTCTTCTTATTCTACCTTTTCTATTTATTTTTAAGAAAGGTACTTTTGGCGCGCAGGTATTTGGCAGTTATTTTTGGCGGTCAATCCCGATTCACAGACAATCTACTATTTACAATTAAAAATCAGTAAAAAAAATATATATTTATAACAAATTCTATCCTTAAAAACATTTTAATTCAAATATAAATAAGATCTTATCTTAATTTGAAATTCAACATAGACTAATCCAAATTTCTAAAATTTAAATTCATCCTCAACCAAAACCTACTCATCTTTTTAGCTCAACTTGTAACTACAGATAAAATCTAAACTATCTAAATTCAAATTATATTAACCATTTAATCCAAATCCTAACAAAACTTTAAAATCATATCCAAATGTTAAAACTCAAAATCAAGATACATATTTTTCATATCCAAATTCTATTCCTCAACTTCAAATTCAAATTATGCACATTATTCAAATCCAATTTAGATAAATCCTAATCCAATAAATTCAAATTCAAACATACTCACACACATAGATATATATTACTTGTCAAAAGAACCTCAATCTTAAATATTCAACAAATTATTATTTATTTATTCTTCTCCTACCTCTCACTTAAATCTAAATCATTCTGAATCTCAAAACCTCTAAAATATTATTTTATCATCATCCACATCACATAATATGATAAAATTATCACAATTATATAACTTAATAATCATATCATTCATTCACACAAATCTTTTTTAAAATTTTCTTTCTTAAAACATTTTCGCAAAGATTTTCTTTTAGCAATGTTATTGACAAAACACTCTCTCTTCAAGTTGTTACATCTTCTCTTATCATGTTCAAATCACTAGGGTGGTCAGTCCCAATCACGTGAAGCAAGATAATCAAAGACTTACCAACCTTGCAGGACACTGAAAACTAGAAAAATTCAATAATACACCTTACTCAATCAACATCACAATTTAGCACCACGGAAGCACAACAAACACATAACTCAAGGCCAGTGAACCGACCAATCAAACAAACAGTTAAATCACGCAATATAATTCACTTAATCAACATCACACTTAACACCACGAAAGCATAACAAACACATAACTCACGGCCGGTGAACCGACCAGCTCTGATACCACTTAATGTGACACCCTTCTACCCCAATCTCTTATAGATTCATCAAATTGAAATATTTAGGAAACGTTACAAACCACATCGGGTAAAAAGGTTCACATTTCTCTCTAATAAAACGTCATTTGATTCAAAATCAACTCAATTAAAATAGAAATTAAAGTAAGTGGTTTTCAAAATAATTAAAACATCAAAATCTCAAATGTCAACATCAAAAATATCCATATTGGCCATGTAAGGCACTTAAAATAATTTTCATAACCTCCTCTTAATAACATGAAAATAAAACCCCTATTACTAAGCCCTGATGTCACAAGTATCAGAGCGACACCCCTTCAATTCAATACTCAGCACCTGACGTGCCATCTTCACCACCTGTAAATTAACCACATAGAGCACGGTGAGGAAAAGAACACCAACTCATACATGCACGCAGAAGGCTACCCTATCCTCACCCACACATAGTCATAATCACCATCACATCATATCATAATCATATTATCTCACACTCTTATTATCAACTATATTATATATATTAAAGCTGAGTTGTGTAATAATGTCTTGACACCTCACCTAACTTAATGCCACATAACTCTACATTTGCCGTGTCAAGAAAAATATGAGGTGTCACCTCTATATTCTTTGCTTGCAATCAATCTCTCAAATCTATTCTCACAATTAGCATTTATCTCAAATGATAGTTACAATTAGCATTCATGTTACTCTCAATCTCATCAATTTATTGTAATTTTGTAACTTGATTGTAAGGGTTCGATTTTGGTGGTCGATGATCAACAACCAATGCCTTAAAAGTTCAATTCTTCTTTTTAGCGCGCATTTTGATAGGTATGGTTGGCGCCACTGCATTTGTATTTTACTTTTCGCACCCGTCTTTTTTCTTTCGGAACACCCCTTTTCTCTTTTTTTGCAAAACTGTTATTTACTTTTTTATTAAAAAATAATTTTTATATTTTTGTTTTATTATTATATTTATTTTTATTTATTTATCTCATCAAATAAAAATATAGATCAAGAAAATACAATTAAATGATCATATAAAAATTATGTTAATTAACCTCATTTACAAATATATTCACTGTTTCTGTTAAATTAACCAAATATCTCACTCTGTTAAACAAATATCCCATTGTGTTAATCACCAATGTATACACTATTAACCTCATTTACAAAATATTCACCGTTTCTGTGCACACAATTAACCTCATAAATTCAATTAACCAAATATCTCATTTTGTTAACCAAATATCTCACTCTGATAACCACCAATGTATACACCATTAACCTCATTTACAAATATATTCATTGTTTCTGTGCACACAATTAACCTCACCAATTCAATTAACCAAATATCTCACTTTGTTAACCGCCAATGTATACACTATTAACCTCATTTACAAATATATTCACTGTTTCTGGCCACATAATTAACCTCGAGTGAACAGGAGTTGCAATAACCAAGAATCGTACTCTGTTAACCACAAACGGAAACACTATTAACCTCATTTTTTAACATATTCGCCGTTTCGGGACACATAATTAACCTCGTGTTAATTAACATATTTTTTATATGATCATTTAATTGTATTTTCTTGATCTATATTTTTATTTGATCAGATAAATAAAATAAATAAATAAATATAATAACAAGAAACATTTTCCTTTGGCTGAACTTATGATGATCTCAAATGTGAAGTCCGCATAGATAGTCCCTCTCTTATATGGCTTATTCTAGTTTTTTGGTTATTTTTTCAATATGTTTTTCTTCCTTTAAAATTGAATTTGGATGAGATTTGTGCTATGAAATGGCCATAGACGTATTATGAGCCTGGTGATTTCTCCCATTTTAATTAAGAAAATAAATAATAAAAATAACATGAAAACATAATATTGTATATTTTCTTCTTTACAACTATCTAATTACTCTTTTATTTTATATAGTTTTTATAAATATTTGTATCAAGATCTTGTCACTTTGTAAATAATTTGAGTTTCATCTTATAAATACTTATGTGTGTGTATATATATATGGTTTATAAATAATGTTACAATTTGAGATTACTATGTTAAATTTAGTCAATAGTAGCCTAGATCAATTTCAGATATATACAGCAATCTAGCATGTTCATAAAATACAATACCATAATAGAATTGGAGTTGTGTACCTGGAACGAGGGAATTAACCATTACGGTGGTGTCAATGTGACAAGCGAGAGAAGACTGCTCTCTTTCTGGTAAGAGATCAAAAGACAGAGTACGGAGGGTCTAAGCTTTGACTGTCTAAACTGACTAATGGGGTATCGGTCTATATCCTTACCAGTAGAGACCAGAGACCTCTCAACGGGCTATTGAACTGAACAGCCTAACCCATCACAGGCTATTCACAATAAAAGCCCAATATATCATCTATATTTATATTATATATATGCTATAATTAAATAATTAATCTATAATTGATATTAACAATTCAAAAAAATATAATTCTAAATAATTGATTAATGTTAATCCATAAAATACAAATAGGGAATAATCTAACATTCTCCCACTTGGATAACATTAAGTCAATTATCAGAATTACTAGGAATTATTAAAACCAAAGTATCAATCATAGCCAATGCACACAACATTCAATAATTCTAAGAAATATGAGCATTAATAATAAAGAAGATAGCATCCGATAGGGATACATATGCTTATATTTCATAAGATGATGAATAAGAGAAAGCATAATTCAATAAACATTATGCTATCCAATAATGGTCCCAGCATCTTAAATGCTATAAGAGATATGATCAAAAAAGTAAACTTAAAACATATCTCAGAAAATGAGCAAATACAAAAACGACAAACTCCCACTAACCCAAAACACCAAAAGACTTATACAAACACACATGAGTTATGAAAACTCTAATAATCAATTCTTTGGTTACTGGATCTTAATGCTCAACATACATGAAAGTTGCTGCAAATGTCTATTTGACCTAATCCAAAAAATAACTCCTTTCACCATCACAATAGGCCACAAATCCGACACAATCCACATAAGCATAAGTGCACACAATAGCCCAGTATCAAGAGTAATTACATAAGGGGAAACCCAATAACAAAAGTAATTACACATGGACAAAATCAAGAATGCTCGAGAATTATTGACCTTTAATTAATCTGAGTTTTTACTGAATAAGTTGTTGAGTCTCAAAAATATCATAAGAGATTTTATGATGTTTTAAGACAACAATATTTCCAAGTTTTAATGATTAACAAATTTACAGTATTTATTTTCACAGATACTCTTAAGTGTTTAAACTATCTATCTGTGATTTCAGCAAGCCACAATACGCTTTATAAGTCTTTAAGAAGTGCTTCAAGTCATCTGAGGGAAACAGGCCTTCTGAAGTGGTCAACCTGTCTTAAGTGTTGAAAGCTGTCTGAAGAGCCAAGCCTGTCTGAAGACTGGAACCCGAAGCCGTCTAAAGTTTTAATAATGATGTGGCAACCTTGCTGAAACTTTGCGTGAAGACTTTTCTGAGTCTCTGCTGCTCGTACGTTTTGGAACACGTTTATGGCAACAAACACAGAGGCCTTTCCTGGTACATTTGAATTTCATACACCACTGAGGAAATCTCTGTAGACGCAGCAGCACAACAATTCCTGAAGCAGCCTTTTTGGCAGATACAACCTTGTACTGTGTCAGAAATATCAGGATACTCAAAAGTATGTCTCACAACGGATTGAATAGCATTTAATGCTATCTCTAAACTGTGGTTTTTCAACGGATTAAATTCTGGGTATAAATACCCCTTATGAAGACCATTATCGTGCAAGCAACAAGAACAGAGAAGAGCATATAGAAAAGAGATTCATCGCTGCAAATTTTCTTCAAGAAAATCACTCTGATAAACTTCTTTGTACACTTTATATTTTCATATCCTGAGTATACCTCAGTTTTTTAAGCTGTACATTGTAATAGGTTTGAGCTATAAACTTGTGTAGTTTAAAAGCTTAAACTCCTTTAACTGTAATTGTGTAGAGCCTGAAGAGGCTTGACAGAAAAGAATACTTGTGTTGTAGAGCCTGAAGAGGCTTGACAGAAAAGAATACTTGTGTTTGTAGAGCCTGAAGAGGCTTGATAGAAAAGAATACTTGTAATCTTTGTGAAAGATTAAGAGAAAATCCAAGTGCTTGTTGGCATTGGGACTGGAGGTAGCTCACAGTGGTGGTGAGTGAACCAGGATAAATCCTTGGCTAAGTTTTCTCTATCCCTTATCTCGTGTCAATTCGTTTATACTAATATCAAGGGTGTTGAAAAGCTATTCTAAATATTTTAAAAGCAAAGAAACCTTTTAATATACATTTTCAGGAACCACTCAAATACTTCAGAC
Source organism: Sesbania bispinosa (assembly GCA_026901365.1). NCBI lineage: Eukaryota > Viridiplantae > Streptophyta > Magnoliopsida > Fabales > Fabaceae > Sesbania > Sesbania bispinosa. Next base: position 1,053,219 of record QLOH01000269.1, read on the forward strand.
AGCCTCGATAGAACCGTCTGAAACTGTTTATACCTTGTTGTGTTCAAAAAGCTTTCAAAATACAAAGAAACACTATTCAACCCCCTTCTAGTGTTTCCCTATGTTTCTACAGTTGGTACCAGAGCTTAACTCAGGGTTGAGCACCTGTTGAGGATTAAAAGATCCAGATGGAAGCTGCAAACAACAACAGGCAATACATCTCTGAGGGTGCATCTATCACAAGACCCCCAGCATTCAATGGAGTAGACTATCACTACTGGAGAGATCGTATGAAGCTGTTCATTGAAAGCAACAACATTGATGTCTGGGATGTAGTTACTGATGGAGACTATGTGCCCATGCTAAACAATGTGCCTATACCTAAGGGTGACTGGACCTTGGAGCAGAAGGCTAGAGTTCAGATGAATGCCAAAGCCAAACTCTATCTGATATGCTCATTGAACAAATCAGAATATGAGAAAGTGCACGGTTGTACATCTGCCAAGGAAATCTGGGATACTCTTGCAGCAGCCCATGAAGGGACTGAAACTGTCAAGCAATCCAAGATTAGTATGCTCATACACCAATATGAGATGTTCAAAATGGAAGAAGAAACAGAAACCATTGATCAGATGTTTGGGAGGTTTCAGACCATTACAAATGGACTCAGGTCTTTGGGCAGAACTTATGAATCTGGAGATAATAGCAGAAAGATTCTAAGAAGCCTGCCTAAGACTGGAGACCCAAAGTTACTGCCATTCAAGAGGCAAGAGACTTAAACTCTCTTAGAATGGAGGAACTTCTGGGATCTCTCAAGGTTCATGAGCTTGAGCTTGAAGAAGATGACAACAAGAAGAAATCTCTGGCTCTAAGCTCAAATACCAGTCAGTCTAGGCATGGCAAGATGAAGGCTATGCAAGCAGAGGAAACTTCAGAAACAGATGAGGATTCTGAAGATAGCTCAGAAGATGACGATCTCGCTCTTTTAAGTAGGAAGATCAAAAGAATGCTCCAAAACAGAGGAAAGTTCAGATGGAATCAACCTTCAACCCCTAAAGGAGGTAAGACAGGTAAAGATTTTCAAAATGACAAAATTACTTGTTTGAATGCAAACAACCAGGTCATGTAAGGGCTGTGTGTCCTAAGTTGAAGAAAAACACATTCAAAAAAAAAAATAAGTTCTTCAAAAAGAAGAAGGGACTAATGGCAACATGGGAAGACCTTGATGAATCTACTTCTGAAGAAGAAGAAGATACTTCAGAAGAGGCCAACTTATGTCTTATGGCCAGCCTGCCATCATCAGACAGCTCTGAAGAAGAGGTATTTCCTTTAACTCTTCAAGAAATGTATGATGATCTGATGGAAAGCTCCAAAGAACTATTTCAAGAGTATAAGAATCTATCCAAGGCTCACACAGAAATGTGTAATAAATATGAAGCCCTTGAGATAGAAAATATTATGCTCAAGGAAAAGATCCTTGTGTCTGACATCAGTAGTTCTCAACATGTGTCTGAAGAAAATATAAAACTTCAGAAGCAAGTTGAGCAACTGACAAAAGACTTAGCTAAGTTTGTCAAAGGAACTGATAATTTGAACAGATTACTTGGTGATCAAAGACATTTTATTGACAAAAGTGGCTTAGGCTTTTGGGATTATAACATGCCTGAACCTCATATTTTTAATATTGAAAAAGGCAAGGGAAAGGTTACTGGGTGTTCTCAACGTGGAAAAGCTGGACACAATGTGATTCAGTGTAAACACAAAAAGAGACCAACACCCAGATCTAACAAAAGAGGACCCAAAAGTATATGGGTACCTAAAAACTTGATTATTCCTGTTGCAGATGTGTTTAACAGGACAAAAGAGACACCACAAATGGTACCGGGACAGTGGATGCTCGCGACATATGACAGGAGAAAGGTCTTTGTTCCAAAACCTTAGACCAAGAAATGGAGGTGTGGTCACCTTTGGTGGAACCAGCAAGGGAAGATCACAGGAATAGGGACTGTAGGTATGTCACCTTTATCCCTTATTAAAAATGTTCTCCTAGTGGAAGGACTTCAACACAACCTACTGAGCATAAGTCAATTATGTGACAGTTGATATGTTGTCTCTTTTACTAAGGAAGGTTGTATAGTCAAAGACTCTTCTGATCAATCCTTTTACTGCTAAAAGGCACAACAATGTGTAAAAAATTGATCTAGAGGAACTAGCAAGTCAAAATGTTAAATGTTTTATTTCTGTTGAAGATGAAAAACAGATTTGGCATCAAAAACTTGGGCATGCCAGCTTGAGATTAATCTCAAGATTAGCAAAATACAATCTGGTTAAAGGCTTACCCAAGCTCTCATACAAATCTGACATTTTATGTGAAAGTTGTCTGAAAGGGAAACAAACAAGACACTCATTTAAGAGCAAAGATGTTGTTTCTACTAGCAGACCTCTAGAACTATTGCATATTGACTTGTTTGGTCCTATTAGAACAGAAAGCATTAGTGGTAAGAAATATGGTTTAGTCATTGTTGATGACTATTCTAGATATACATGGGTTATATTCCTTAGAAGCAAGGATGAAACTTTTAAGAATTTCACAATATTCTGTAAGAAGGTACAGAATGAAAAAGGATTCTGTATATCTGTCATCAGAAGTGATCATGGTGGAGAGTTTGAAAATACAAACTTTGAAATGTTCTGTGATGAGAACGGGATCTCACACAATTTCTCTGTGGCTAGAACACCTCAACAAAATGGGGTTGTTGAGAGAAAGAACAGAAGTCTGCAAGAGATGGGAAGAACCATGCTCAACTCATGTAATCTATCAAGATCCTTCTGGGCAGAAGCTATTAACACAACTTGCTACCTTCAAAACAGAATATTGGTAAGACCAATTCTCAAAAGAACTCCTTATGAATTGTGGAAAGGAAGAAAACCCTACATATCTTACTTTCATCCCTTTGGCTGTGAGTGTTTTATACTTAACACAAAGGATGATCTTGGAAAGTTTGATGCAAAATCTGACAAAGGATTCTTCATAGGTTATTCTGAAACATCTAAGGCTTACAGAGTTTATAACTCTAGAACTCTAGTTGTAGAAGAATCAATCCATGTTAAATTCAATGACAAGAAAGAGACTGATAGGGAACTATCAGATCTAGAGGATGATTTTGCAGGAATGGAGCTAAATGACAACAGCAATTTGAAAGATGAGCAATTGTCTGAAGTGCCTACTGTTACTGAACCCCTTCAGATAGATGTTGAGTCTCAGACAGATGTTGTACCCACTCACAGAACTGATTGGAGGTACAAGTCACATCATCCTAAAGAGCAAATTATTGGCAGCACTTCAGAAGGAGTTAAGACAAGATCAAAATTCAGACATTTGAATTCTCTTGCTCTCCTGTCTGAAATTGAGCCAAAGAGCATTGATGAAGCCCTGCATGATGAAGGGTGGATTCTAGCCATGCAAGAGGAGCTAAATCAATTTGCTAGGAGTGATGTCTGGAACCTTGTTCCTAAACCCCATGGGAAAACTATTATTGGAACCAAATGGGTGTTCAGAAACAAGCTGTCTGAAGAAGGCAAAGTAGTCAGAAACAAGGCAAGGCTTGTGGCTCAAGGATACAATCAGCAAGAAGGAATTGAGTTCACAGAAACCTTTGCCCCAGTGGCCAGGTTAGAAGCAATTAGAATTTTATTGTCTTATGCTATAAATAATGGCATCAAGCTATACCAAATGGACGTTAAAAGTGCTTTTCTCAATGGTTTCATTGAAGAAGAAGTATTTGTTAGACAACCCCCTTGTTTTGAGGATGTCACTTTTCCAGATTACGTTTTCAAATTGAAAAAGGCTATCTATGGTCTAAAACAAGCCCCAAGAGCTTGGTATGACAGATTGAGCAATTTTCTTATCAAAAATGGTTTTGAAAGAGGAAAAGTTGACACAACTCTTTTTGGAAAACAGTCTAACAAAAGTCTCATGCTAGTCCAGATATATGTTGATGACATTATATTTGGTTCCACTGATTCTTCTCTTTGCAAGGAGTTTTCTGAGTTAATGCAATCTGAATTTGAAATGAGCCTAATGGGTGAATTAAAATTTTCTTAGGACTTCAAATTAAGCAAGATTCTAATTGTATATGGATTCATCAAGAAAAATATACAAAAGAAATGCTTAAGAATTTTAATTTAAATGATTGCAAGCCCATGTCAACTCCTATGCATCCTTCAACATATTTAAGCAAAGATGAGAATGAAGAACCAGTGAATCAGACTTTGTATAGAGGAATGATTGGTTCTTTATTGTATCTAACAGCAAGCAGACCTGACATTATGTTCAGTGTGTGTCTCTGTGCTAGATTTCAATCAGATCCAAGAATGACTCATTATAAAGCTGTTAAGAGGATTTTTAGATATCTTAAAGGTACTACTAATCTTGGTCTTTGCTATAAGAAAGACAAAGAACGCAGGTTAATAGGATATTGTGATGCTGACTTTGCTGGAGACAGAATTGAAAGAAAAAGCACCAGTGGAGGTTGTCACTTCGTTGGAGGCAACATGATCAGCTGGTCAAGTAAAAGGCAAAGCACTATCGCATTATCAACAACTGAAGCTGAATATATCTCAGCAGCAAGTTGTTGTTCACAACTTCTTTGGGTGAAGTATCAGCTTGAGGATTTTAATATTCCTATATCTGTTATACCTGTTTTGTGTGACAATACAAGTGCTATTAATCTGTCTAAAAACCCCATTCAACATTCTAGAGCAAAGCATATAGAAATCAAGCATCATTTCATTAGAGGCTATGTTCAGAAAGGTGTTTTTGATATAAAGTTCATTGAAACAGAGCTTCAATGGGCAGATATATTCACAAAACCTCTGACTGAAGACAGATTTAAGTTCATACGTGATAATTTGAACATACATGCATTTTCTAACTGATTTTGTATGTCGTCTGAAATGAACATTTGAAATTTCGGTATGTCTGAAATTGTGACATGTCTGAAATTTTAGGGTTTCTGAAATTTCAAATAGTTGTCTGAAATCTTGCACTTGTCTGAAATGAACAAATGACGTGGCAATAAAGGGACGGTTTTAAACTCACTCTACACGTTACCCTATGTCTGCGCGGCCAGTCTCTGCCATCATTGCCTCAGAAGTCTATAAGTGCTATAAGGAAGTGAGTCCTTGGGACGTCACAGCTCACTACCCTCTCAGAACCTTCGCTATTCTTCGTCTTCAAGAAAGCATTTTTCTCTCAAGTTCTTTCCATCCTTCAACAATGGCACCAAAGAAGTCTGGAGCTGATAAAATAGTAAAGACCAAGGGTGTCTTTCTGGAAGAGCTTGAAGCACTAGGAATGGATCTTCATGCTGAATTTCAAGCCGCTGGGTGGCTTGAATACTTCAACAAAAATTGTTCACCTTGGCATGAGCAGAGTATACTTGATTTCTGGACCACAGCCAGAGGAATCCCTAACCCTCAAGGTATCTACACCACCATCAAGGTTGATGTGCTTGGTACATCTATTTTTATTGATGAAGACATCTTGGCCATTGTCTGTGGCGTCAAGACTAAAGGCGCTGTCTTCTCTCCTGGCTGGGAATCAAGAAATGGAGGTCAGAAATATTTTACTGAGTTTTTGTATGGAACTCCCTCTCCTGCTAGTCTGGATGCTAAGAATATGTCAGATAAGGCTAGGGTCTTGCATGCTATTTTGGGGAACTCTGTAATCCCTAAAAGTGGCAGCAGAAACCATGTATCTAAACTGGAGAGATTCTGCCTCATTCACCTTCTGAAGAAGCAGAAGATAAATCTTCCAAATATCATCATGTACCATCTTCAGAAGAGGATGAGAGATTCTGCTGGAAGTTTTCCTCACAACACCATCATCACCAAGGTGTTGTTACATTTTAAAGTTCCAGTTCACCAACTCTTTGATCACCATTCAATTCCTATGTTTGGTGAATCAAATCTGAAGAGCATGAAGATTAAGCTGACTCCAAGACCTCCCTCCCCAACCATGAAAGAAAGTTTGCTGATGGAGAAAGCTCAGAGAAGACACTCCACTGTGCAGAGTCAAGCGTCTGAACCTGCACAATCTTCAAAGCCTACTTCTATAATGGAAGGACAGGCTGTGGATATTGATGCAGTTGCTGCTCAACCTCTTGCTGCATGCCCTTCTGACCCTGAATTGATTCAGGTTGCTGCTTTGGCTACTGCCATTGAGCAAGAGGAGCTAGAACTGAAGGAAGAGCAAGAGAGGACTGACAGAGCTCTTGCAATAGCCTCACAGCTTGCATATGCTGAGGATGCCAAGCAAGCAGCCATTGCTGAGGCTTCAAAGAAAAGAAAGAGGTCAAGTGCACCTCAAAGGAAAAGGAAGACGGGTAAACTACTTCAGACAGTGTCTGAAGTTAGGGTTACCAGAAGTACTGCTTCTCATCTAGAGGAAGCAGATATTGCTGGAAGGTATCAGAAGTTTGTAAAGGCTAATCAATACTTAACGAGAAGAAGGGCTCTTTCAACTGAAGAAAGAGAAAGCGAGGATAAGAAAGCTAAGGAAAGGGAAGAAAAAGAAAGAGCTGCTAAGGCTCAAGAGGTTGCTGCTTCCAAACCTTACAAAAGGATCAAGGTGAGATTTGATAATGTAACTCCCTCACCTCCTTCTTCACCAGAAAAGCAACCTTCTCCACCTATCTCCCAACCTCTACCAACCTTACAGCTAATTCCATTACCCTATGAACCTTTCATACCATCTGAACCCTCATCACCTACACCCATCATACCATCAGACAACCTGTTGTCTGAACCCTCTGCACCTCAAGAAAACCAAGTTCTTGAACTCTCATCTTCACCATCTAAACCCCTTTCACCTCTGAACACACAGCTATCTGATAGCTCATTATCTCCACCTCACACACCTTTACCTCCTTCACCACCCTCATTTGTTCATCAATTGAACCTTCCAGCTGAGATTGCAGCCTTATGCAAGAGACTGACAAGATCCTCCTTTGGCTCTTGTCCTTTGCCAAAATTTCAGCATTTGTCTGAGGAGCTGCATCACTTTAGAACAACCCCTGCTGTCTCACTTCATCAGGGTCTCACCAGGAAGACTGTGTCTGATGTAAGGGCTTTGTACTCCAACAATGCTGATGGTTTGGAGAAGATAAGGAAGGGTGTTGTCCCTCCTAATCATACATGGGATCTTATCAATCCATTCTCTGAAGACTCATAGAAGATGAACAATGAAGAATGGCTAATGGCAAGGATGCTAAACACAGAAGCTGAGTTGTTTCAAAGAGACTTGGCTAGAGGAGTTGGCATGATAGGCTACAGGCCTCCTAGAACCAGTTCAATCAGGCCCTCAACCAAAATCTTGGTGAAACCTGATAGGATTGTTCCTAGGTATCCCTCAAAGAAGGACAAGATGAAAAATTGAAGGGTCCTAAGGTCTATTCTGTATCAGCACCCCTGTCTGAAGCCATGACTGCTTTGGAATGGGCAGGTCTTCCAGAGTTTATCATATCAGAAGGCGGAGGTCTGAATCACCTGTTTGAGAACTGGATGTGGGAATCTTACTGGAAGATCAGAGAAGCTGCTGGGTCTTCTTCTGGGTGTAGTGGTCCTGATGCTGAGTCTACAATGGGTGTTGGACACTTCACAAATGTTCAGTACCATTTCCTAAGAGATCACTTTCCCCCACAGGCAGATTCATTACACCAAGCCTGGGTGCTTCTGAAGTATGTTGGGACCTTTTTCTGCCCCATCTACAATCCTTCAGAATATGGCTTACAGCCTGGTTTTGGAGTCTTGAGATTTGTTTGTCCCTACCTTCAGCTCATCCTAGTTGAGTCTGAACCTGACATGTTTGAAGAGAACAAGAAGCTGAAATCCAAGGTCAAGGCTCTTGAAAAGAGGTGTGAAGAATCTGAGCGGAGATGTGAAGTCTCAGAAAAGAAAGCGCAAAAGGTTTTTTAGAATCAGCAAGCAATTCTTCATGAACAACAGCTGATAAGAAGTGGGCAACAAGAGTTGAAATCTTCTATTGAAGCTGCGATAGACAAGGCCAAGGAAGAACTGATCTCCTTTCTGTCTGAAGCCCTGCTGAAGAAGAAGGACTAATTTATTGCCATTGTCTTATGTTCATATTTTTTAAGTGTTGATTGTCTGTTTAACCCTTCATTAATGACTTTACTTGCTCTGATACTTGCTCTGATACTTGACTTTACTACTTGACTTTATCATAATCTTGTTTGCTTTATTGCTCTATTACTGGTTATTACTCTTTGATTGATGACAAAAGGGGGGAGTATTGTACTAAAACTAACAAAAATCTGATTCAAATGTGAAGTGCTACAGGACTCAGGGGGAGCAAAGAAGAACTATTAAGTTATTATCTGAGGGGGAGTTATTATTAAAATCACATACTCCTTTCAGATTTTACAGTTTTAAGATAAATTTGTCATCATTAAAAAGGGGGAGAATGTTGAGTCTCAAAAATATCATAAGAGATTTTATGATGTTTTAAGACAGCAATATTTCCAAGTTTTAATGATTAACAAATTTACAGTATTTATTTTCACAGATACTCTTAAGTGTTTAACTATCTATCTGTGATTTCAGCAAGCCACAATACGCTTTATAAGTCTTTAAGAAGTGCTTCAAGTCATCTGAGGGAAACAGGCCTTCTGAAGTGGTCAACCTGTCTTAAGCGTTGAAAGCTGTCTGAAGAGCCAAGCCTGTCTGAAGACTGGAACCCGAAGCCGTCTGAAGTTTTAATAATGACGTGGCAACCTTGCTGAAACTTTGCGTGAAGACTTTTCTGAGTCTCTACTGCTCGTACGTTTTGGAACACGTTTATGGAAACAAACACAGAGGCCTTTCCTGGTACATTTGAATTTCATACACCACTGAGGAAATCTCTGTAGACGCAGCAGCGCAGCAATTCCTGAAGCAGCCTTTTTGGCAGATACAACCTTGTATTGTGTCAGAAATATCAGGATACTCAGAAGTATGTCTCACAACGGATTGAATAGCATTTAATGCTATCTCTAAACGGTGGTTTTTCAACGGATTAAATTCTGGGTATAAATACCCCTTATGAAGACCATCATCGTGCAAGCAACAAGAACAGAGAAGAGCATATAGAAAAAGAGATTCATCGCTGCAAATTTTCTTCAAGAAAATCACTCTGATAAACTTCTTTGTACACTTTATATTTTCATATCCTGAGTACACCTCAGTTTTTTAAGTTGTACATTGTAATAGGTTTGAGCTATAAACTTGTGTAGTTTAAAAGCTTAAACTCCTTTTAACTGTAATTGTGTAGAGCCTGAAGAGGCTTGACAGAAAAGAATACTTGTGTTGTAGAGCCTGAAGAGGCTTGATAGAAAAGAATACTTGTAATCTTTGTGAAAGATTAAGAGAAAATCCAAGTGCTTGTTGGCATTGGGACTGGAGGTAGCTCACAGTGGTGGTGAGTGAACCAGGATAAATCCTTGGCTAAGTTTTCTCTATCCCTTATCTCGTGTCAATTCGTTTATACTAATATCAAGGGTGTTGAAAAGCTATTCTAAATATTTTAAAAGCAAAGAAACCTTTTAATATACATTTTCAGGAACCACTCAAATACTTCAGACAGCCTCGATAGAACCGTCTGAAACTGTTTATACCTTGTTGTGTTCAAAAAGCTTTCAAAATACAAAGAAACACTATTCAACCCCCCTTCTAGTGTTTCCCTCTGTTTCTACATAAGTGACTGTGCATGTTCAAGTAGAATAAATAAATTTAACAAATCACCCACTTGAACAACACAGACATTATGTTGGAAAAAATATAAAACTCGAGATTAATATAGACAAAAAATGTCAACAATGAGCAAGCACTTATAGCAATGGGTTCAAACAAAAGAATACAAGTATCTCAACAATGCAGAAAATCATACTCGATATATAGGAGTACTCATATCATACATGCAAGATACTCATACATCTGTAACCTTATGAAATGTGGAATGTCGATTAAAGGAAAATTACAACAAAGTTGCATACTAAAATAATCGAAGTGTCTTTCACAACACAATGCCCATAATAATAATAACATAGTCCACATAAACTCAAGTGCCTATAATAACCCAATAACAAATAACAAAAGTATTTTTTAAAATATATTGATTAAAATCATATTGATAATTTTCATATGATAATATCTTTATCTTTTAAATGTTATTAATTAAATTTGAAATATATTATTCTTTATACTTAATACAACCATGTAATGTTATTTGATAATTGAATTACCTACACGGATTTCCTCAATACACCTTGTTGACAAATATTAGAAAAGTATAATTTTTTTCACTCATTCTTCCTTACATAGATTCTTTTGATGTGTGTGAATCCATGAATCTCTTTAACCTAATCGTTTGTATTGAATAAGGAGGCATCATCATCTTTTCCCACTAGTTCTAGTATCACAACTCTTTAGGCAGTTTTATGTTTTTGTCTATATATTTGTATCTCATATTGTTAACACCATTGGAAGTACAATATCTTTACACTCAGCTACATCATTCTCTCCCCTTTATCTATCTTGCTTTATGGCATCAGAGCTCTCTTCGTGAGAGCTCTATTGCGCAACTCCTCATTGTGGTTGATGATCCAAATTCGAATGCCAGCACCTCTAAGACTGACCAATTCCAACAGCCTTACTAATTACGTCTTGGAGAGAAACCTTCGGGGTCCATTCATGTTGCACCAGGCACTTGATGGAAACAATTATTATTCATGTAGTAGAATCATGAAGCACGAGTTTGTCGATGGATCTCTCAAGGAACCCGATGAAACCAATCACTTATGAAGCTTGTGACAAATGCAACACAATGTCATTTCTTGGATAACCAGATCCATTTCAGCCAACATTGCATGGAATGTTGTCTACGTTGACAGGAACTTTAGGATAACCTTAAGGATCTCTAAAGGGGACCACTTCGAGACATCCGATTTTCTCCAAGAACTTCATTCCTTTAAGCAAGGAGATAGGAGCATATCAAATTACTTTAGTGTCGAAGATCTGAATAATTGGAATCTGTTAGGGAAACCTCATCTTGTTCTTGTACCATCAAGTGCTCTCGTGACCTTGCCAAAATTGTGAAGAAGTATAAAGAAACAAAATATGTTATCTATTTCTTGAAGGAGCTCAATGATCAATATGACACCATTAAAAGTCAAGTTTTGATCATGGATCCCCTACCCATCTCTATTAATAAGGTTATCTTTATGATCTCGCAACAGAAGAAGTAGATTGCAGGACCTGTTCTGCAAGATTCATGAATTATTACTAACATAACAACACCAATGCCTTTATTTAGGGGGAAAAAAGGAGCATTTGCATGGAGAGGTAAAGGAAGATCCAACCCTTATGGTAATAAAAAAGTGTCACAAAAGGTTTGCGGTAAGGATAAGCACACCATTGAAACTTGTTATTTCAATCATTTTTTCCCACCTAATTTAAAATTCAAGAACAAGAACCAAGCCCATGCATAACCAAAACTCCATGATTTAAACTGAGATCATTGAAAACACAAACACAAAAGGCATAAAAAAATGGCCAATTTGAATCTTTTCTCAACCTTGGTTCTAAATATATAATACAATCCATTAAAGGATTTGCTTAGAAAGTCCAAGGCAAATGGGAAAGTCCACACCATAACGCAACTTTCACAAGGCTAAGGTAATGTCCTTTCCACTCATCAGAAGACCACAACATCAGGTGGCACCTCTAGTAACATTTTTTGGATTCTAAACAGTGGCGTTATATGTCTCCAATTCCCTATCATAATTTATTGCATATAAAACCAATGATATTAAACTCGGCTCAGACATCGACTCGATGGTGGTATTGGGTTAGTGGGTCATTGGTTCAACTGATGAGTCATTGGTTGAACTGGTTAAACCGGATATATATAATATAATATTCGAATCTAAAATTTATATAATTGTTTTAAATAATATGTTTTATGCTTTTTTAATCTCTCTTTTTAAAATTTTTAATAATTATAAATACCAAATTAAAATAAACCAAATATGAAAACAGATTAAAGAAACATGGCAAACAGACGGGCACATAGACAAGGAAAATTTCTGTCTCTAATTTAGAGGCGGAATTTAGAGACGGAATATGTTCCGTCTCTAAAAGTGCCAGTTTGTAAACAAAATCTATTTTCGGAAATACACATCGAGAAGCCACTTTTTTCCGGAAATATACGTCTGTAAGCTATTTTTATCGTTGGTTTTCAGAAATTTTCGGAAATTAATATCTGGAAGTCTTTTTTTTCCGAAAATTAATTTTCGGAAGTGTTTTTTAAAATGGAAATAAATTAATAGAGTTATGGGGGTGTTGGGAGGAGGAGGAGGAGGTGGGTTGGGGAGTGGACGTGGAGCATGGTGGTGGTGGTGGTGGTGGAGGGGATAGGAAGGAGTGGGGTGGGGTGGGAAATTTAAAAGTTACAAGCATTAGTAGGGGTGCGAATAGCAAAAAGGGGGGCGTTAAAAGCAACTCCCTAACTACAGACTCTAAACTCATTTCATGGTTTCCACCCGAGAGTTACTATTCACACCCCATAATATTTGTAACTTTTAAAACTCTCATCCTTCCCTACCTCCAGTCCTCCACCACATCCACCTCCACCTCCCCAACCCACCTCTACCTCCCAACACCCCCCATAATTCTATTAATTTTTTTCTTTTAAAAACACTTCCAAAAATTCATTTCTGAAAAAAAAAAACACTTCCAAAAAAAATAGCTTCCAGATGTTTATTTCCAGAAATTATATAATAATTTTACAAATTTTCAATGTTAGAGACGAAATTTTTCTTGTTCTGTTTCATCTTTAACATTGAAAATTTGCAAAAGAATATATATACATATTTCCGGAAATTTCCAAAAATATACATCTGGAAGCTATTTTTACTTTTCTCAGACATGGTGATCCAAAGGATTGACAAACTCAAAAGAAGATTGTTGTTAAAAACTAGGGACAATCAAAAAACTAGAGCGCCGTGTGTAACATCCCCAGATTTAGACCTAAAGGACGTAACGAAAACCTTAGGCTATGGATTCCAGCCAGGAGAAGTAGGACAAGGGTAGAAAGGGAAATCGGAGTGGGATGTGGAATTAAGTAACAATTGGATATCTAAACTAAGAAGGTTGGGTAATAGAAGATTCTGGAGGAATAACCAAATGGTAAGTCAAACAACTAAAGATTGGACCTGGAAGGAATCAAACCCGAAGTTGTAGGGAAATATAGGATGGTTAACAGTAAGGAAATAAGGTTAGATAAAGAAGAATTAAGGTGAAAGGAAGGGTCAAGAGAAAAAGTTAAGGAGAAGAGCTACACCCGAGATCTTAGCAATTAAGTGTGGGAGAATGAGCTTTATGGTCAAGGGAATTGATCTATTAAGAATTAGAGTGGGGAAGGGTTTGGATGAGAAGAACTAAGTTAGAAGAAGGTTTTCATGAAGAGGAATTAGGTTTGAAAAGGAGAGAATTGAATTGGAGCCAAGAGGGGCACAAACCGAGGTTATTGCTTAATTTTGGGTTTTAAGCCTCATGACCTTGGTGCACTAATTCACAAATATCTAGATTTATAGATATCCATTTAAAGTGATTCCACTTGCATTGGAAAGATAAGATCTGAGGCTTTAGTTTGATATGCTATATGATAGTATTCCGAGCTCGTTTGCACTTCCAAACAGCAAGTTTACTCGTTGCAAGGAGCGCTGGAGCGCGCAGATGTGTGTTGAAGCGCGCGCGGGGCAGCAGCCTCTGTTTAGAGTGCGCCCCAGCGCGCCCTGGAAGCTTGGATTTTAAGCCTTGCTCGCTCTCTTCCTCGTCATTTTTCTCCTCCTCTTCTTCTTCCTTAGGGTTAGAGAGAGGGTAAGGGATTTAGAGAGAGGGGGCTAGGGTGAAGAGAGAGAGGAAGATTGAAGGGAGACTCCACCCTTGGAGAGCTTGGGATCACCTCCTCCACCTCCATTTCCCCATTTCCCCTCCATTATGGCTTCCTTTGAGGTGAGTGTGGTTTCACTCTCTCTTTTCTTGATTTTTCTCCTATGTATGCCCCCTATTCTTCCTTCCCTTTCCATTATTGATGATTATGTTTAGATTATGCGAAATCTAGGGTTGATAGTTAGGTTTATATGAATGTATGATTCTTGGCTCAAACCCTAGGTTAGAGGATTTGGGAGTTTCATGAAATTGGAGGTTTGGGATGTTGATTATGCCTATAATTGCTTATGTTCATTCTTATTATCATGTTTATGCACTGAATGAATGTTTGTACATGTTTCTAACCCCCACCATGTTCATGGAAAATGTTTGGGTCTTTGACCTCATGAAAATGGAAAAGGAAATGTTTTGGGTCTTTGACCTCATGATAATGGCAAAGGAAAACGATTTGGGTCTTTGGACCTCATAGAAATGGTTTTGGGTCTCATGACCTCATGAATATGTTTTGGGTCTTTAGACCTCACGTAAATAATCATGTTTTGGTCCCTGGACTCATGTTTTGAGACTCTGTCTCCGGTCCTTGGACTCATGTTAATTAAGCAAGATTTGGTCCATGGACTCATGTTAAAGAATTAAGTAAAATTGTTTGAATCTATCACAGTTAATGGGTTAAGGTCTTATGGCCTTCAGGGACGACGATCTCTTTTAGTCTGATCTCATTCTAGCCTCACAGATAAGTGGAAAGACCCCTTGGGTGTTGGGTAAAACACTTCATGACTGGACCTGCATTTATGATTGTCATTGGATGACTAACATTACATGTCTCTAATTGTCATTATGAATGTTTTCTTAATTTATCAAGTGATGTATAATTTTTTATATCTTGTGCTTTGCCTCCCCACACCGCACACACTGTTACCTCACTCACTGGGACGTAGTCTTATCCCACGCTGTGGGAAAATATCTTCAGTTGTGCAGGAAGGGATTTCTTAGCTTTGGATGTTAAGTCAGAGTCTCGAGGAAGATCCTCCCGCCTCTTGATGAAATTCTGGCAAGCGTACCGAAAATTCAGCAGTGTAATAGTAAGTATGAGTTTATCGTATCCACAGGGAACGGTTCACTTCGTATTTACTAGTGATCAGACTATCGAGTAGGAAACAGTATTTTGAGGATTTATTGTACAGAAAGTAAATTTGCATAAAGTAAAGAGATAATTGAGATAAGGTAAGATGACGTTACTTGGATCAGGATTGAACTTCGTATCATCGCACCCCTTACCTATGTGAACCCCAATATTATTTATGAATATATTTCTATAATATCCTAGCCAAACTATATTGTTTTACCCCGAGTTACCAATAGTAAACCACTCGAAGATAATCCAAGCGGGTTCTCCCAGACGACAAATTACCCCGGCTTGATTGCTCTACTTTTCCGTTCGTTAACACTATCAATTCACCGTATATTCCTATAGGGACTACTATGAAGAGGCTGTCACATTTCAATCCTTTTAAGAGATTTTCTTGATATTTTTCTGTTGATTCTCTCTCTTGAAGCAATTATATGATGAGCACATGTTGAAGTTGATGAAGTAACAGCAAGCAAACATCTGAGTATATGTGAAGATTGAAGAAATCAATTGTCTGAACATATAAAATTCTATGAATGCATGGAACAGATTTCAACATAAAAGAAATCAATACAGAAGCTAAGACTATATGATTCAATGACTATAATATCATATGTCTTTATTCAAAGAGGAAACTGCAACAACAGCTATTCGACAAGACACCTCACTCAAAGAAGAAAGAAGAAATGGTGTCAGGAGCAAATGAAAAAGGAGTATATACAGAATGAGCAAAAGAAACAACTTGCCCCCTAACAACCGACTGACATCTAGCGTCAATGCCATGGTCTCCAATGGCATTGGCGTAGAACTCTCTAACGTTCTCAGGGTCGAAATATCTCTCTGGCTCAGCAACCCGTCTCCACCTCCTTCGAATGATCTCGTCCAGGAATATATCAAACTCGCCAGGCTGTAGAGAGACTGGCCTCTCCATAATAAAATTACAGTTCATCAGTGAACTGTGAGCCTCAAAAGCCTTGAGGTCTTTGAATCTGGAGGCATCAAACTCTGGAGGTGGTGCCTCTTTGTCTCTCTTGGCACCCCTTTTGCCTATGCTAGAGGTTCCGGTTCCCTTAACTACCTTTGTGCGAGCCATCTGCAAGCCAAAAATCAAACCAAGATCATTTTTTAAGCAAATAAGAGATTACTCACATTAATGAAATAAGTGACCAATTTAATTCAAAAATTAGAGCAATCGTCTAATCAAGCACTTGTGCATAAAATCTTGATTTTTAAGTTACCAAATGCCAATTAATTAATTTATTAAGAACATGCTAAAGTGATCAATAAAAGCAGTCCTAATTAATTTTTAAAACAAGGCATAAAGATTGGTAACAAAAATTAGGCTAAAAAATCATGTTATCAGCAACATGCAATAAGGCACAGTCATTCATGCATGCAAAAATATGGGACAAATTGAATATACATGCACAGAACAACTTGCAAAAATTCATTGATCACTTCAAAAACTACCACCTAATCATACCAAAATATGCCACTAAGCATACCACAGTAACAAACATACTAATCAAAGACTCTATTGATAATTTTCCTAATTTAAAAGGTCTTAAGAGCCCAAGTTTCCTAACCTAAGGTTTTGCTCATATAAGTGAAAAACTGAAAATTTTAATCGGTGAAAACTAACAAAAACTATAAAAACATACCTGATGTAGCCTCAGAAACTGAAAAGAAGTAGATATGGAAGTGAAAAGGTCAAAGGAAAGGATGAAATTTCAGATAAAATGAAAGCTCAGGAGTTGAGGGAGGGTTGAAATGGCCTTCCATCGCTCCAAAATTCAAATTTAAGCTGCAGCGCGTGCTTCATAGAATTTGAAGCGACCCGTTACGCTTCACCTACGCTCAGCGTAGGTTGAAGCACGAAAAACAGAAACAAAGTGTTGTTTCTGCACTTTACTTGCACTCAACGCAGGTTGAAGCGTGAAAAACAGAAACAAATTGTTGTTTCTGCGCTTCACTTGCGCTCAGCGCAAGATTATGCGCAAAAAACAGAATTGTATTTTTAGTTCTGTTTTCTACATCTCCCTAATTTTAACTGTTTCGCATCCTTTTCCTATTAAAAGTCAATCCAATTCCTAACACTTTCTAATTATACACAGGTATTGACTCTGAACAAAATAAAAATCAAAAGTAGAAAGAAAAATTAAAACAAAAAATGTTGGGTTGTCTCCCAGGAAGCGCTTGTTTAACGTCTGATAGTTCAACGCCTGGTCACTTTTAGAATTTATGGTGGCTTCAATTGGAGGATGATGGTTGACTTTGTTCCAGTTCTTCCTTTTAGTTCCCATCCTCCATTCCAATTTCTTAGTTTCTCATCATCACTGTCTTCACTCATTTCTTCCTCTAATGGTGCTCTTTTTTTCTTTTTAAATCTGAACTCCATGATTGACTCTGGTTGCTTTACTTTCATTCTTGGTTTCCTCAGAAATCCAGAAACCTTTTTCTTCTTTTGCTCCACAATATCTCGGGGAGCTTCTTTCTTTCTTATCTTTGGCAGCTGAGACTTAGATTTAAATTTATAGATCCCATCAGTAGGATCCATTTTAAATTTTTCTGGGGTATTCTGCAATTTGGGGATTCCTTTGTCAATGTGAAACACAATGCTCTCATCTTTAGAGCTTAATTGATATTTTCCCCGATCAACGTCCACAATTGCCTTGGCAGCTTTCATGAAGGGTCTTCCCAAAATTAAGGGGACATCAGTATCCTCCTCTTCTGTCTCTGCAATGTAAAAGTCAACAGCATATACAAATTTGCCCACTTTAATTGGTAAAGCTTCTATCTTCCCATATGGGTTTTGAGTGGACTTATTTTCAAGTTGTAACTTCACGTTGGCAGGCTTGACCTTCAAAATTCCCATCTTGTTAAAATATGATAGGACATCAAATTAATGCTCGCCCCAAGATCCAATAAAGCATATGTAGCTGGTTGATCACCAATAGAAAGAGGTACAGTGAACTTACCTGGGTCAAGTGACTTGCCTGTGGTGTAGACCTCTTCTGGTTCTCCTTCTTCTCTTTGCAAAATCTCTTCTGGCTTCTCTTCTAGTTCAACACTCTCCTTGACAATCTCTTCTTTGGGCACTTAATCTTCAAATGTGATGTTTTCTTCTACATCACTTTCTTCTATAATGTTGCCATCAATAGCAATCAAATTGCAGTGCTCCTTTGGATTTGTCTGAGTGCTTGTTGTAAAGTGTCCATTCTTGTGTTCTGCCATCTCTGTTGCTAGTTGGCCCACTTGATTTTCTAATGCTTTGATTTATGCTTCTATGTTCTTCTTGAATCCATCAAATCCTTGTATGAATGCATCAATCTTCTCTTCCAACCTGTTAAATCTGTCATACGTTGATGGTTGTTGATGCTGGTATGGTGTCTGTCTATTCCCTCCATTCTGCCCTCATCCAGAGTTGTTTTGGTTATTCCTTCATCCTTATAAGTACTGATTGTTATTGTTGGAGAAATTTTCTTGCCTCCCCTGGTTACCCATGAAGTTGACTTGTTCGGTTTGGTTTTCTTGGTAAGAGCATTGACCGTTGGGATGGTCGCCTCCGCAAAAGTCACAGATCAAAGGTTGGGCTTGAATAGGTTGGTATTGGACAGCTTTTAACTGTTGAGGAAGTGCTTTCAACTATTATGTGAGTGCTTCTATCTGTCTTTTGATAAGTTTGTTTTCCGCTAGAATAGCATCACTATTGTTGAGTTCCAACACTCCTTTCTTCTATACTTGAGTTGGTTGTCGTCCACACCGAGCTTGCTGATCATTCTGAACAAAGTTGTCAATGATTGAGATTTCTCGTTCTGCATCCACGGATAAGATAGTTCCTCCTGCTGCAGCATCTATGAAAGATTTGGAATCAGACCTGAGTCCCTTGTAGAAAATGTTGAGTTGGGCAATGTCATCATAGCCATGATTAGGACATTTGCGCAGCAAAGATTTGTATCTCTCCCAAGCTTTACATAATGGTTCATCTGATCCTTGTCTGAATGTGGAGATGTCTGTTTGGCTTGTATGTGTCTCCCTGGTGGGAAAAATCTTGTCAGAAATTTTTCTTCAACCACATCCCAGTTGTTTAGACTTTCGTTTGGATGCGACTTCATCCACTCCTTAGCTTTACCTATCAATGAAAAAGGAAATAAGCATAAGTATACAGACTCTAAATCACCTTCCTCAAAACCCATAGTTCCTATTAATTCATAAAAGTTTGAGAGATGTGTATTTGCATCCTCATGATCTAATCCTGCGAATTGATTGGCACTGATAAGATTGAGGTGAGCAGCCTTCAACTCTAAGGACTTCGCAATTGTGGGTAAGACAGTGCTTGAAAAGTGGTGAGGTCCTTGATGCATGACATATTCTCCTAAGGTCCTTCTTCTTGGTGGTTGTTCTTATGCCATATTTTTGGGTTCTTCCTCAGGTATCCTTCTTCTCCTTCTCATGATTCTACTTCTGTTCCTCCTCGATGTCCTTTCTATTTCTGGATCAAATTGTAACTGATTTGGGGATACCTGGCCTCTCAAAAGCATAAACAAGAAACTTGAAAAGGGAAAGTGTGGAAAAGAATTTTAATAAAAAGAAAAATTAAAAACAAAAAGAAAAAATTCCTAAAAATTACTAAAAATAAAAAATCAAAATCAAAAGTCCTAAGATAGAGTATATACAACTTGATAGTTAGACATCCCAAGTCTATACGAATTCATACATAGTTCCCCGACAACGGCGCCAAAAATACTTGATGAAATTCTGGCAAGCGTACCAAAAATTCAGCAGTATAATAGTAAGTATGATTTTATCGTATCCACAGGGAACGGTTCACTTCGTATTTACTAGTGATCAGACTATCAAGTAGGAAACAGTATTTTGAGGATTTATTGTGCAGAAAGTAAATTTGCATAAAGTAAAGAGATAGTTAGGATAAGGTAAGATGACGTTACTTGGATCAGGATTGAACTTCGTATCATCGCACCCCTTATGCATGTGAACCCCAATATTATTTATGAATATATTTCTATAATATCCTAGCCAAACTATATTATTTTACCCCGAGTTACCAGTAGTAAACCACTCGAAGATAATCCATGCGGGTTCTCCCAGGAAACAAATTACCCCGGCTTGAATGCTTTACTTTTCCGTTAGTTAACACTATCAATTCACCGTATATTCCTATAGGGACTACTATGAAGAGGCTGTCACATTCCAATTCTTCAATCATTGATTCTGTGAAGTCTATAAATCAGTTTAAGTATTTAAACATGATTATAAGACTTAACGTCCTTTAGTTTTAATGATTAACAAATAAGATTATATAAAGAACAAATAAGATTATATAAAGAACCAAGTAGATTATATAAACAGGTTCTACTGAGAAAGGTATTGGTTTGTTAATTATGTTTCAGGATGGAATACTCTTTAGAAGAAGAAGAAGATTTTGTGAACAAAATCGGAATCAGAAGATCAGAATCAGAAGAACAAGAGTGCAAAATCTGAAGAAGAATAATCCTTAACAGAATTGAAGCAACTGAAGAATAGAAGTGAAGACTTGAAGACTGTCTGAAGAAGTGAAGACTTGAAGACTGTCTGAAGAAGTGAAGACTAGAAGACTATCTGAAGAATTGAAGACTAAGAAGACTATCTGAAGAACTGAAGGCAGAAGATATATGAAGAAGTACAGATTCAACTATACACCTGTCTAAAGAAAAACAATGAACTGAAGAAATGAATACAAGATGAAGCGGACTGAAGTATCTGAAGCAAAAGAAGCTGTCTGAAAAACGAAGCTGTCTGAAAGACTTGAGCTGTCTGAAGTGGTCAACCTGTCTTAAGTGTTGAAGCTGTCTGAAGAGCCAAGCCCGTCTGAAGACTGGAACCCGTCTTAAGATTGGAAGCCGTCTGAAGCTTTAGTAATGACGTGGCATCTTTGCTGAAACCTTGCGTGAAGATTTTTCTGAGTCTCTGCTGCTCGTACGTTTTGGAACACATTTATGGCAACAATCACAGAGGCCTTTCCTGGTGCATTTGAATTTCATACACCACTGAGGAAATCTCTGTAAACACAGCAACGCAGCAATTCCTGAAGCAGCCTTGTGGCAGATGCAACGCTGTACTATGTCAGAACTTTCAAGAAGCGTGTCTCACAACGGATTAAAAGAAGACTATTTGCTATCTCTAAACGATAGTATTTCAACGAGACATTTCTTCATTTGTGCAATCTGGAACAAAGCAGAAGAAAAGCTCGGGAAACTAAGCAAAAGCAACAAGGAAGATGTTTGAATAAAATATATTCAATTCAACATCTTTATCTAAATCTCAAAAGAGGAATCTGCAAACAACGACTATTGGTCAAGACATCTCATTCAAAGAGGTAATGGTGTCAGAAGCAAATGAAAAAGGAGTATATGTAGAATAAGCAAAGACAAATTCAACGGATACCTACTCCCAAGAAAATAAGAGGAAATCTGAAGAAAGCAGATGAACGCAGAAGAAAGCAGAAGAAAATCAAGAGAGAGAATTAGCAGATGAAAGCAAGCAGATGCAAGATAATGCAAGCTGGAGCAAGCAGATGCAAGCTGGATAAAACAGATGCAAGAAAGCAAAAAGAACTCAAGAGAGAGAATACACATAATCATCACATCTTTCAAAATAGAGCTCATCAACAGAAATGTCAGAACGGGAGTATTCTGAACACTCAATATGCTTAAGGAGAAGCAACCGTTTGAGAAGCTATTACACAACGGCTATATGAGCCACATCATCAAAAGCTCAACGGTATTATGAATTATCTTCAACGGCTATACTCAAGCAGAACATATAAATAGCCTCAAGAAAGAAGTTGAAGATGCTGGTTGGTTGGAAGATCAATCAAGCCATAGTTGTTGTCCTAAAAAATCAATCAGGTTGTTGGAAACAACCATGCAGCTGTTGTTGTAACCAAGTTGGTCAGAATGATCAACCAAGTTGGATCAATTGGGATTGTTTTTCAAGAAGGTTCTTGAAATCAATCAGCATGAAAAGTGTTAACTAGGCTGAGTGTCTTACAGTTAACAAGAGTTGACTTGAGCTTAAATACATCAGGAAAATGTCAACAACAATTGATCAGAGAGTTAATTCTCAATCGGGCTACTGATCAGCTGGTCAGTTAGTTAGATTGTACAGTTGGTCTGTTGATCAAGTGAGTTGGTTGTCAAGAAGGCAATCATGCTGTACAAATGACTATCAAACTGGGTACGGTTTGAAGCTTTGAAGATACCTTGGTATTCCAATGATACGGGTGAGAATGTAGCCCATGGAAACCAATGGTTGGAGAATGAGGTTTAAGCTTAATTTCATATCTTAGTTAGCATACTCTCAGAGGATGTATTCCTCATAGAAAAGACAGGGATTGTATTTAAATTCAAACACTTGTATCACTATCTATCCTTGTATTTAGTTTGTAATGACTGTATCCTGAGTATGTACTCAGTAATCTCTATGTACAAGAAGAATCTGAGTTGAGAGGTTCTAGCGAACATCTAGCTTAGATTGAGTAGTAATACTCTACACTTAGTTAAGTGTCTGAGAGCCTGGAGAGGCTTGGTGGAAGAAAGAATACTTGTGGTAGAGCCTGGAGAGGCTTGATAGAAAAGAATACTTGTTGTGTTGGCCTGGAGAGGTTAATACGTGTATCTGTGGTTTCAGATAGTAGAAAATCCAGTGGTGGTTTGCCTCTGGGACTGGATGTAGCTCACGGGTTGGTGGGTGAACCAGGATAAATTCTATGCCTAAGTTTTCTCATCCCTTAATCTCTTTTATTTACAGTTTTCATATTTACGATGGGGATTGAAAAGTACTTTTAATAACAAGCTTAACTCAAGGATTTCAATAAAACAAGTTTTCATACAAACATAACATTAAAACGTCTCTAGTGTAGGTTGAAGTATTATAGAAGAATATATTCAGAGGGATGTCTGAAATATCTGTCTAAAGTGAGCCCAACAGGAACTCAGTTCAGACACATGATATAGATGGTCTTTGATCATCTAAAGTATTTCAGAAATAGTTCTGAAGGTACTCTTAGTAATAGTCTTCAGAAGACACTGAGAGAAGTTTATAAAATCAAAACAATCTTAAGTGTAAGAGAAAGTTTTTCAATCTAAATCTCTCATATATTCCGCATGTATTTAAAATAACTCTGATCTTAAGATTGGTTTGCACAATGATCACTTAACGTGATTAATTTAAAATAAAGATTTCCAAAATTGTCTTAAAATGTCTAAAACACTATTCAACCCCCCTTCTAGTGTTGCCTGTGGCTCTAACAATTGGTATCAGAGCTCACCTTCGGGTTGAGCATCTAACAAATGCAGAAGGAGTAGATCCTCAGAAGATGAAAATCTCACCAAGCTGAAGCAACTCTGAAGAATGACAATGAGAATAGGAAAATCATTTTCCAATACTCATTATTCATAAAGCTAAAGCACAGGACGCAACAGGAAAAGGAAAGTGAATCTATCTCTAGATCACAAACGGGTAACACCTTTCCTATCTATATTTAAGTTATAATTTTAAAATATAGTTATTAATCTGTTGAATGATTTGTTTTATTGAAATTGTGAAAAATATGATATAATTGTTTCATGCTTTTAAATTGTGTTAAAATAAATCACTGCATGCTATGTGTTCTACTATGTTTACTGTGTGAAATTTATGATTCATTTTATATATGCTTTACTTATTTAAATATATGTGTTGAAGAGTCACACATGCTTAGTAAAGTAATAACTGTGTTTTTAAATTAAGTAA
Organism: Sesbania bispinosa; assembly: GCA_026901365.1. Lineage (NCBI taxonomy): Eukaryota > Viridiplantae > Streptophyta > Magnoliopsida > Fabales > Fabaceae > Sesbania > Sesbania bispinosa. The sequence continues at coordinate 1,077,127 of QLOH01000269.1, forward strand.
ATGAAGAGTCGTGTGTGTTAGTCATAACTGTTTGTGAAAATATGAAACGACACAATGTGAATCATTGAATCATTAACTCGTTTATCTCAATTGACACGATGCACATCTCTCCATAACTGCTTAGTGGATGGAACCGCTCCTTTCATGAAATGAAGCGACGCTTGATTGCCTATTTAAAGGATTGGAAGATCATCAGAAGAACCTCACAGTTTATTTCCTTCCAATTCATCTTAATCTATCTCAATGGCATCAAGATCAGCAACCTCATGTGCTCAAAGTCTACGCAAGTATGATGAAAGAATTGTTCCCACAAAGGGAGTAAATTTAAGCGACTTTGACAAAGAAGGACTAAAAATCTCTGAGTATTTCAAGGATGCTGGCTGGATTTCCTATCTTGAAGAGGCATCGTTCCCCTGGCATGAGCAGAGTGTTCTAGATTTCTGGAACAACTCAGAAGTGTTTCTTGAAGAGACAAGTGGTATAAACACTTCAGTAATGGGAATGCCTATCTGAGCGGACTTCAAGGTTCTGAAGGAAATCATTGAGGTTGAAGCAACCGGAATACAATTTTCTTCTGATTGGGAGATCAATGATAAAAAGGAAGAGATGCATGATCAAATTTTATTTGGTCGCAGAATTTCTCAAACCTCAGTATGTTCACAACTACTGGAAATTCCCAAAAATTCTGCTGACAATCATTAATTGTTGTATTCTACCCAAGAGGAAGGATACAATCATCATCTCTAATATGGAAAGATTCGTGCTGATACATATCCTTCAAAGGAAAAGATTAAATCTTCCCAGAATCATCCTCTATCATATGATGAGAAGAAAATTAGAAGAAGTCAAAGTCTTTCCCCATACTACACTGATTATGAAAATCCTTCAATATAAAGGATTTCCTATTGAAAGATTCTTTGATCAGGAGCCATCACCCTTGTTCACTATAAAGGAATATGAACATTCTAAGGGGATATCAGCAAAAATGAAAGAAGAACACAATTCTCCGTCATCAACTCAGAACCATATGGAGTCATCTGATTCTCTAAGTAATCATGGAGATTTGAGAGAAATTTTCAGAAGATGTAACATAAGGAAGTTGAATGAACGCATCGGACGGCTGGAAGAAACACTCAGATTCTATCAAAGAGAACTGCAGATGCTGAAAACACAAAAGGAGAAAGTCAGTGCAAATGAGAGCGAACCTGTTAATGATCAATGATATATTTGTGTGTTGTTTGCCTCTAGATCCTTGTGTTTATATCTTTATATATATATATATACATTATACTTTGTTTCAAGTTCTTCTCTGTTTGATTTCTATGAATTCTATTTGTATAGTTGTGTTTAAATGATTTATATGTGCCTCTCTATATTCCCATTCTTAACTGCTTAATATATATTGAAAGGTATGTGTGAAATACATGAATCTGATAATAAAAAAAAAGGATAAAATTAATTAACTTAATCAAGCTATCTCATTTTAACAAATTATAATCAATCCAAGTTATTTGATTTAACAACATCAGATGTTGCTGAAAGGTATGTTCAGTTTGAACATTTCAGAAAACAGGTTTCGAGAAGACCATCTAAGAAACATCATCTAAAAAGACATAATGTGATAACATCTTTATTATCTGAACCTATTCAGGAAGTTCAAAATGAACTCTCTGAAAGTGTGGGTCATTATTATTAAAGATAGTTAACACTATGTTCAAACCGAACTCAATCTCTGAGTAGATTATACTAACTTAGTAATATCTCTATTCATCTAACCCGTTCAGAAGGCTCCTTATGGATCGTCTGAAATCATGGGTCTAAAATGTTAAGGGATAGTTACTCAAGTCATTAGAATCCAACTCAATTGTAAAGGGGTAGGTTAAGATGACTGTTTAAAGATTCTCTGGAGCAAAAGACAAAAGCAGACGTGCAGACATCAAAAGGCATCAAGATGAAGGAAAAGTCTTTCAAGCAAGAAGTAATGTCAGAAGGGACTTCTTTATCCAATGAACAATAACCGAATTCCTGGTAACATCACTTCACCTTAAAACTTAAATATCTGTAAAAATTTTGTCCTTTAGTAAAAACTTTAATCAACAAATAAATTTTTTTAAGACTCAAAAAATTTAAAAGGCTTTTCAGATAATAATAATAATCATAATATCCTTTGCTCTGATAACATAAAAGTCTGTTTTTAAAAGTTTTCCTCTTGAATGTTTTCTCACATTTTCTCTTCTATTTTTTTTCTGAAAACGTATTCTCAAAAATATTTTCAAAAATGTTTTTATGTTTCTTCTTGATTGTCTTTCACAAACGTTTTCCAAAACTCACCTTATCCATGCTAATGACTCAGTTTCCTATGGTGCTTCATCTATGACCAAACACTGATGTACGTTTCGATACTCTCAAGGTCTGAAACTGTCATCATTAAAAGCTACCTGAGCCCATATACATCACGTGAACAACAATCCTATGGATTCATTCTCCTTACTTCTCTGTTTTACCCCTGCTTTAAAGTCCTATAAATTCACAAGAGCTCTTCACACAAACTCATATCTTCAAAGCTCTTCCATAGCTTTGTCTAAGGTTCTGAGTTAGTGGCTCTCAATAGGATGATAAAGAAGCAAAGGAAAATAGCAGAAAGAATCTTGGAACATGTCGAGGCAAAGATCAAGTCATCTTGGATGATGTATGGAATGAAGAGTAAGGGAAAGGGTTCATCTGAAAACCCGTTTCTCTATACTTGGACCATGGTGATCTTGTTGCATCACAGGTGGACTGGAAGACCACCAGGAGATCCCGGAATAGCAAATCTTATGAAGAGAACTACTGACAAAGTGGTTCTTGGAATTAAGGTGGTGACTGCTGGTCGAAACACAGTCCTAAACGATGCACCTCCACTGTTTCAGTTGTCACAAGGAGAATGCGTGCAGCAAAGCACGGCTGTGATGAAGTCTGGGGCTCTGAGGCAACTCCTGAAGCTCTTGCAGCGAATAGAGTGGTGATAGCTTTGAAAGAGATGAAGTCTATAAGGCTATGCCTCAGGCCTTCGAAGGAATCTCCGGAGGAAGCAATGGATGGATGCATTCTATTTTTGGAATGTAACCTCTTTTCCTTTTTGTGAAAACCTGCTTTTGTAAATATCAAATGTTTTGAGAAAATTTAAACTTGTGTATCTCTGTTTCTCTTGTTTAAAGAATTATTTAATAACAATTAGTATAAGAAGTTGTTTTATATTTATTAACAGTTGATCTTTATTGTGTGGTATCTGAAGAAATATAACAAGCAATCTAAAAACTTCTCTCTGTTTAATAAAAGATAAATAGGGGGAGAAAGTCTTAAAAGATTGTAGAAAACTAATCAACTTAGGAGAAACCTCACTATTAAGAAGTAGATCTTTAAGTGTAACAAACTTAGGGGGAGAATATAATCACCAAACCTTTTTAATTAATGACAAAAGTGGGAGAAATATAAACTAACAAAATACTAAAAAAAAAATGTAACAAAAAGGGAAATATATAGGAAGAAGAAATAAATAGCAAAGAAATATAAAAGAAGATAACAAACTAAGAGTTCTAATAATAAGTAAGAATAACAATAAGTCATAACAATAGGTATCTGAAGGGTTCTAATAACAATAGGTATCTGAAATCTTAACAAGAAAAATTTTAACAATCGTTTATCTAAAATATCTGAAATATTAACAATAAACTTGTAACAGTTGGTTAATAAAGATTTAACAATTGGAATTGATTAATTAAAGACTCAATTGTTTCAGAAGATATCTAAAAGAATGAATGTCTGTCTCAGGGGGAGTAATATAGAAAGGGGGAGTAATAAAATTTATTATCTTATTTTATTATCTCTCATTTCTTTTTATACTCATTTTGTCAGTAATATATAATTTATTTGTCATCATTAAAAAGGGGGAGATTGTGAAGTCTATAAATCAGTTTAAGTATTTAAACATGATTAGAAGACTTAACGTCCTTTAGTTTTAATGATTAACAAATAAGATTATATAAAGAACAAATAAGAATATATAAAGAACCAATTAGATTATATAAACAGGTTCTACTGAGAAAGGTATTGGTTTGTTAATTATGTTTCAGGATGGAATACTCTTTAGAAGAAGAAGAAGATTTTGTGAACAGAATCAGAATCAGAAGAACAAGAGTGCAGAATCTGAAGAAGAATAATCCTTAACAGAATTGAAGCAACTGAAGAATAGAAGTGAAGACTTTAAGACTGTCTGAAGAAGTGAAGACTTGAAGACTGTCTGAAGAAGTGAAGACTAGAAGACTATCTGAAGAATTGAAGACTAAGAAGACTATCTGAAGAACTGAAGGCAGAAGATATATGAAGAAGTACAGATTCAACTATACACCTGTCTGAAGAAAAACAATGAACTGAAGAAATGAATACAAGATGAAGCGGACTGAAGTATCTGAAGCAAAAGAAGCTGTCTGAAGTAAACGAAGTTGTCTGAAAGACTTGAGCTGTCTGAAGTGGTCAACCTATCTTAAGTGTTGAAGCTGTCTGAAGAGCCAAGCCCGTCTGAAGACTGGAACCCGTCTGAAGATTGGAACCCGTCTTAAGCTTTAGTAATGACGTGGCATCTTTGCTGAAACCTTGCGTGAAGATTTTTCTGAGTCTCTGCTGCTCGTACGTTTTGGAACACATTTATGGCAACAATCACAGAGGCCTTTCCTGGTGCATTTGAATTTCATACACCACTGAGGAAATCTCTGTAAACACAGCAACGCAGCAATTCCTGAAGCAGCCTTGTGGCAGATGCAACGTTGTACTATGTCAGAACTTTCAAGAAGCGTGTCTCACAACGGATTAAAAGAAGACTATTTGCTATCTCTAAACGATAGTATTTCAACGAGACATTTCTTCATTTGTGCAATCTGGAACAAAGCAGAAGAAAAGCTCGGGAGACTAAGCAAAAGCAACAAGGAAGATGTTTGAATAAAATATATTCAATTCAACATCTTTATCTAAATCTCAAAAGAGGAATCTGCAAACAACGACTATTGGTCAAGACATCTCATTCAAAGAGGTAATGGTGTCAGAAGCAAATGAAAAAGGAGTATATGTAGAATACGCAAAAAGGCAAATTCAACGGATACCTACTCCCAAGAAAATAAGAGGAAATCTGAAGAAAGCAGATGAACGCAGAAGAAAGCAGAAGAAAATCAAGAGAGAGAATTAGCAGATGAAAGCAAGCATATGCAAGCAGATGCAAGATAATGCAAGCTGGAGCAAGCAGATGCAAGATGGATAAAACAGATGCAAGAAAGCAAAAAGAATTCAAGAGAGAGAATACACATAATCATCACATCTTTCAAAACAGAGCTCATCGACAGAAATGTCAGAACGGGAGTATTCTGAACACTCAATATGCTTAAGGAGAAGCAACCGTTTGAGAAGCTATTACACAACGGCTATATGAGCCACATCATCAAAAGCTCAACGGTATTATGGATTATCTTCAACGGCTATACTCAAGCAGAACATATAAATAGCCTCAAGAAAGAAGTTGAAGATGCTGGTTGGTTGGAAGATCAATCAAGCCATAGTTGTTGTCCTAAAAAATCAATCAGGTTGTTGGAAACAACCATGCAGCTGTTGTTGCAACCAAGTTGGTCAGAATGATCAACCAAGTTGGATCAATTGGGATTGTTTTTCAAGAAGGTTCTTGAAATCAATCAGCATGAAAAGTGTTAACTAGGCTGAGTGTCTTACAGTTAACAAGAGTTGACTTGAGCTTAAATACATCAGGAAAATGTCAACAACAATTGATCAGAGAGTTAATTCTCAATCAGGCTACTGATCAGCTGGTCAGTTAGTTAGATTGTACAGTTGGTCTGTTGATCAAGTGAGTTGGTTGTCAGGAAGGCAATCATGCTGTACAAATGACTATCAAACTGGGTACGGTTTGAAGCTTTGATGATACCTTGGTATTCCAATGATACGGGTGAGAATGTAGCCCATGGAAACCAATGGTTGGAGAATGAGGTTTAAGCTTAATTTCATATCTTAGTTAGCCTACTCTCAGAGGATGTATTCCTCATAGAAAAGACAGGGATTGTATTTAAATTCAAACACTTGTATCACTGTCTATCCTTGTATTTAGTTTGTAATGACTGTATCCTGAGTATGTACTCAGTAATCTCTATGTACAAGAAGAATCTGAGTTGAGAGGTTCTAGCGAACATCTAGCTTAGATTGAGTAGTAATACTCTACAGTTAGTTAAGTGTCTGAGAGCCTGGAGAGGCTTGGTGGAAGAAAGAATACTTGTGGTAGAGCCTGGAGAGGCTTGATAGAAAAGAATACTTGTTGTGTTGGCCTGGAGAGGTTAATACGTGTATCTGTGGTTTCAGATAGTAGAAAATCCAGTGGTGGTTTGCCTCTGGGACTGGATGTAGCTCACGGGTTGGTGGGTGAACCAGGATAAATTCTATGCCTAAGTTTTCTCATCCCTTAATCTCTTTTATTTACAGTTTTCATATTTACGATGGGGATTGAAAAGTACTTTTAATAACAAGCTTAACTCAAGGATTTCAATAAAACAAGTTTTCATACAAACATAACATTAAAACGTCTCTAGTGTAGGTTGAAGTATTATAGAAGAATATATTCAGAGGGATGTCTGAAATATCTGTCTGAAGTGACCCAACAGGAACTCAGTTCAGACACATGATATAGATGGTCTCTGATCATCTAAAGTATTTCAGAAATAGTTCTGAAGGTACTCTTAGTAATAGTCTTCAGAAGACACTGAGAGAAGTTTATAAAATCAAAACAATCTTAAGTGTAAGAGAAAGTTTTTCAATCTAAATCTCTCATATATTCCGCATGTATTTAAAATAACTCTGATCTTAAGATTGGTTTGCACAATGATCACTTAACGTGATTAATTTAAAATAAAGATTTCCAAAATTGTCTTAAAATGTCTAAAACACTATTCAACCCCCCCTTCTAGTGTTGCCTGTGGCTCTAACAGATTCCCCCTATATTCCCATAGCGATCTATGAGTACTTTTACCAATCAGAATTTGAGTTTCCTAAGTATCGGTTCCCCCAAGCTCTCTGTTGAATTAATAAACCATTTACCAATGTATTTTATAAAACAACCTATAACTCCGGCACAAGTGCGGAAGCTACGCATTAAGCAAAGTATAAAAGCACCAATATTATAGAATAGGGATTCAAAAATAATAAAGAGAGTTCACATACACTTGGGGATTGAATCAACTACATTCAACCCTATTGGAGAGTTTAGCTACGCATGAATACAGACCAATGAAGAAACTGTCACGCTTTTCTTCAATCCTAGCTCTGCCTTTGTCGTCTCTCTAATCTCCTTGCTAAACGCTCCTTTGCTAACCGCCCCTGTGATCTTTACAAAAGGTCCTATTTATAGACTAAGGAAAGCTATCTTAAATCTGGAAAGAATCTATTTTGAAAACAAAACTAAATATTAAATCTGCGTTCCTGCGCTTCAACTGCGCTCAGCGCGTTTGAAGCGCAAGATCCAGAGAGGAATCCTGATAGTTGCGCTTCACCTGCGCTCAGCGTAGGTGAAGCGCATTTCTCGTTCCAGCTTTCCTTGATTCTCTCTCTTTTTAACTTGATCTCTTCCTGATCTTATCATTACTTGCTTGGCTTTCCTTGTTTCCCTCTTTTTGATATGATTTTGTATTTATTTTGCCTTTGAATTTAAATTGGGAAGTTATCCGCAGAATCCTTTTTTAAATGGTTGCTGATCTTATCTTTATTTGCTCTCATTTAAACTTCAAATCTGCAGATCCTATCCTCAAATAATGCTATCTTCTTTCCTCATTTAAATCTTTCTCATAAATCTGCAAAATCAACAGATTTTCTATTAAAATAGCATCAAATTCAAATTCAAATTCAAATCAAATAAACACAATTATTACAATTATTACTAAAAAGGGATTATTTTGGGGCATAAATTACTCTTTTCTCCTTTATAAGTGCAGTAAAAATTCAAGAATATGTCATATAATTTGCACTTATCACCTCCACAGCTGCCTGTTGCCTTAGGACGCTTAGACTTAGCAAAGTTATGTATTGATTAAGAATTGTATATGTATGTATATGTGTTTAAATCATTGGATTGTATTATTTGAAGAGAAGGATGTGAATGTTTGGTGTGAACACCCGATTTTGACCGGAAATTTTTCTTTTTTCTTTTTTCTTTATTTTATTTTATTTTATTCACAAAAAAGGAAGAAAAGAGAAAAAAGGACTAACTTTGATAATCATGTCCAATTTTATGGAGTCCAAAATATTTTTTACTCGGCTTGGGTCCATGGCCCATACCCATTAGCATCACTTGGTTTATTCAAAAAAACCCTAGCCACTTTCTGAAAATGGTATGATTTTGTCCTTTAATTTGATTGAAAATTAATTCTTTTCTTTTTATTGCAGATCAAGAGATTTGTTTGATCAGAATATTAATTTTTAAGATACAATCTGATTGAAGAAAAAAGAGATCGATGGGAATCAATTTCAGGATACACTCTGATTGAAGAAAGAGAAGGATTACATCTAATCAGTTTATTTTGGGATACAATTTGATTGAAGATAAAGACAGGTTGCAGGCAATCAATTTTGGAGATACATTCTGATTGAAGGAAAAGAAGGATTATTGGCAATCAATTTAGGATACAATCTGATTGGAGGAAAAGAGGAATTTTTTCGCAATCAAAGGAATCAGCAATCAAGAGGCAACAGAGAATTTTTTCACTATAAAAAGAGAGAAGCAAGGGACTGGAGAGGGGGACAAAAAATGGAAATTGAGAGCCTAAAGTAGGGGACGAAAAAAAGAAACAAGGAGAATCACCAGATTACAAGACTAGAGGCAGAGGCAAGAAGTAACGTAACATCATAAGAGAGGCACGTGAGCAAGGAAGAGAGAAGCAAGCAGGAATGGAAGTTATAAAAAGTGTTTTGCTTAAAATCTCTGGTTAGAAATCTTGTGGTTTTCTTTATTCTTGTGTACCCATTGTTGTCTTGCTTATTATTGAGAAGAAAAAGATAATTCATTTATTTTTCTTATTGGGTCTATATGATTGCTATGAAGATTAATTTCATGAATTATTCTTTTATCCAACAATCTTGAATTCATTGGGTTTTTATTAGTTTGTGAGTCTCTCTCTTTATTTGTGTGTATAGGAGATCAACGTGAATTGAAAATATAAAAATTTGGATATATCAAATCGCATCTTGATATAGTTTCATTGTTATTGTTATTATATATTAAATATATATAAAATCAACTTTTTTTATTGTAAATATCATAATAAATTAAAAATATTCCTGTGTAAATATTTTCTTTATTTTTCTTTTAATCTCTTGATTTGTAAAGATTTCATCATTCATTTTCTTTAATATTTGTAATTATTATTAATTTATAAAAATATTAATTAATTTACTCTCCCTTAAATAACTCTTACTTCCACAATTTATTTTTGTATATTTAGTGCTTTGAAATAAGTCATATTTTTTTGTATATATTAAATATATAAAAAAGGTAAAATAAACATTTATTTGCACATTCAATTTAGGGGTAACCATTATAAAACGGGCGTGTAGGGGTGTTGTGGGGTTTAGTCTCCACCCTTCCCAAAACGTAATCGATTCCCGTATCCAAATCAATCTTCAAAAATTACATTTTTAGGGTTTCCAATTTTCCCTAATTTAACAAAATTGGTGGCGACTCCCATTTTTGGAACCATTTATTTTTTGGGTCGTTACATTTGGTTTGGCCATGGAGGCCCATTTTGCTATAGATTTGGATTAGTCATGGTATATTATAAATTGTACTGGTGTTTTGTTGGTTTTAAGGTGAATTTGGAAATTTGGGAAACGTCCAATTTTCAGGGGAGACTCTGCCGGATTTCCGGCAGGAGTTTTATGAACCTTAGCACGCCAAGTGTGGGTTCCTCCCTAGTTTTTCCTTAATGGAATGTTTTTAGAATCTTGTTATTGAATGTGAGGAAGCCTAAGCATACGTTGGACTGTTTAGGCAATTGGTGCTTGGATATCGATACTCGAAATGACACGAAATAATTTCAGAAATTCGGAATAGTATTTCCAACGGACATTATTCTCGAATTGAGGAATTAGGACGTTACACCGTGAAAGTAATTTTTCATCGCCCCCTGGGGGTTTCCTCCCTACCCACATTAGGTGTGTTATCTCCTCTCTTTAGAGAGTTTTTCCCTTTTTTTACTTCTATTTTCTCCATTTCACTTCCACCTCACTTTCCTCGTTTCATAGCCACCACTTTCACCTTTAACTCTTATCTGTCATTTTAATATCATCCATCTACCATCTTTGTTACCTCTTTCCCCTAATTTTTTTGGGTCCATTATTCTTGTCATTTGTCTTGCTATAATTCATTCACTACTAGAAAAGTTTAATTTAACGATGAAAATTAGAGACAGATTTTTTTTTTCCGTTTCTACTAGAGACGGAATTAGAGACGTATTATAGCAAGTTGAGATGGAACCGAAATTTCATTTTTTTATAGACGGAATTTAGAGACGCACTTTTCCGTCTTAATTGTATTCCGTCTCTAGATCCGTCGCTAAATAGTTAAAACCATTTTAGATACGGAATTTAGAGACAGATATGGTTCGTGTCTGATACATTCCGTCTCTAAATTACAAAATAATAATATTAATAGTGTATTAATTTTAGATATGGAAGTTAGAGACGAAAATTTGTATGTTCAACAATATCCGTCTCTGATTCCGTCTCTAACTATTCAATTAAATGTTGTTAAAAAACTCAAGCTCTGATATATTAGAGACGGAATTATTCAGTCTCTAATCACCTTTTTTAATTTTGAGAATTAATTTTATTATGATGCCATAGTTAATCATTTGATCAAAGTGAAACCTCCTAAAATTCTTTTATTATATATAATATGTTTTGTTTAAAAATACAATAACCTATTATTATTTGTAATTTATAATATAATAGAGGGGTAAAATATGTGTATGTTTTTAGGAGAAATGAGAAACTTAAGATTAAAACTATTATTAATACAATTATACTTAATAATATATTTATTATGTTATACAAGAGTGAATTATATATTTTTAAAATTTTAAATATAATTTTAAATTATGAACTAATAATGTATATCACCTTTAATTTTTTGAAAGATTATTTTTAAAAATATTAAATATCTTTTCGTTTATATTTTTTAACTTAATTTATATTAAATATTAAATATCATACCGAGAGATAAGTTTCCCCAAATTCACACCAGTCCCTCTCTTCGTGCGCATTCATGGCTGCATCTGTGCGCGTCCACCTCTCTTTTCCCCTCTTCTCGTTGTTGCCCATCTCTATGCGCTTTTGTGGCCGCCTTAGTGAGCGTTCCAGGCCAAATTCGTCTCCGTTCGAGGCCGAATTTCCAAGCGCCTCCATCGTCGTTCCGTCCATAGTCGTTGGCGAGCTTCCTTCTCCACACAACAGAACACTCTAGTTTCACCATAGCCAGGTTTTTCTTTTTAGGTTTTTACTAAAATTTGATTTAACGTTTAATAAATGAATTGAAGTTGGTGAATTGAAATTATCAAGTATAATGTTTCAGTTTAAATTGATACCTTCATGTTGATATTTTGCTATGAATTGAAATTGGTGAACTGAATTTTGCAATAGTGTGTCCCCTGTGATACCTTCACGTTGACATATTGCTATATATATTCAGGCTGATGTATTACCCCCTGATGTGGCTTTCAAAGAGTATTATGAGAGAATCAAGGCTAAGGACGTTCCTCGGAAATGTGAACACATTGAAATTGCTAACTATCCCACAGATATCCTGGCCTGCATACCATGGCCCAATATGGATTATGGGCGTGCAATTAGTGCTTGCCTAATTAAATCACATGCTTCCTTTATATGTTCCTTCATGTCCCTGTAATTAGAAAATGAAACTCAAAAGTCATAAATTCATGTTGATGTCTTTATTTTTTGATTGAGGGGACTGAAAAGGAACATATAAAGAAGACATATTATTTCAATATGGTGCTTGCACTCATGGGACTTCACGTTTGGTTTAATTCTATGCCTTTGTGTTTGATATTTATGTGTATCTTCAGAACATGGTTATGGCATGCAGCTACTTGTTTGCCATTGAATGCACAATACTAGTAGTAATGAATAATGAATTGGTTTGAATATGCAAAGAGATATTGGTAGTATTGATCCACATTTGGTATGTTTATTGCAAATAAAATAATTGAATAAATGTCATAAGAAGATGACTTCAAATCAAATTGATTATTGGGAAAACTTCTAGTGCTTTCAATGAGGATAACTTGATTCCTTGTTTTGGATTTGGAGATGGTAATGCAAGAAACACGTCTTCATGCTTTCTCAATTGTTTATGTTTCCAAATGGCAATCATTGAAATTTTGAATTAGTCTCAGCATGACTCCTTGCATTCATGTGACAGGACCCACGTCATTTGCCCCTATTATTGAGATTGCCATGACTATTGTTGAGCCAAGTTGTGGCCAAGATCATGTCTTGGTAATAATTGCTGATGGACAGGTATCTTCATTCTTCAATATCTATTTCATTCTATTGCAAAAGTACTTGTTTGAATGGAAAAGTGTGGTTGCCTGGCATATATGCAGTTCAAGCATAATGTGTGACATTGCTTTTTATCATGCTTATACTTTAGCAAGTTTAGATTTTCTTCCATCCCTTTTTGTCTCTAAAAAAATTTAGTTTAGCAAGTGAACAAGTTGATTTGTATGTTTAAATTCATTTAATGTCAATGAACTATTTATACGTGGAAATAGTTATGTTATTAGTTGGAGACATACATAATTTAAAATAGTCTTGTTTATGTATACTGAATCACTGATAGTTTTTTTTTTTTTTTGAATTATAGTATTATTAAAATATTTCTAGAAGAATTCATTATTCCTAATATTTCCTAGGTGTCTTTGGCACTTACCAATTTTTAGGTCGTTTAGATCTTGATATGTTTTATTAATCTATTGTTTTGCTAAACAAGTTTCTAAGAAATTTTGGAGTCTTATACTCGCTACTAATTGATGGAGGATTTGTAAAATGACGACTTGGTTTCCTTATTTTACCATACAAGTTCCTTTGATTTATTTAATCATTATTTTCCTTATTTATTTTGGTAATAAAAAACACGTTCAGTTTATTGTAAAGGATGGAGATATAGTTTTGAAAATTTGTGCTAGATATGTCTACTATTATGCTTCAATTTAACTTTTTTTTCGCACATGTAAGGTTTTCACACTCGATTGAGATATGATAGAAATTTATTAATTGGTTGCTGTATTTGAAAAATTAAAGTAGTTGAATGATAAATTAATATAATAAAATAATCCAATACAGTGTTATTAGTATCGTACGAATCGCGATACGATACGATTCTGAGTCCTGGCGATGCGAATCGCACGTCGACTCGTTTTTGTTGCTGAATCGCACCTCGTATCGCCTGAATCGCAGCGAATCGCATCTGAATCGCGAATCCCTCTGTATCTTGCGATTCTTGTTTGGTGGGTTGTGAATGAAAGTGGATCCCGGTCATGCGTGACCCGGTTCTGAAAACCCACAAAAATAACATTTTCTTTTTAAAAAAAAGGGTAGAATAGGGACTAAAAATGCCGATTCCTTCACTCCAAAGTTACCCACTGTTATATCGATCATAGACCCTCTTGTTTTCTGACTTTCTCTCTTCCCCGACAAGGTGACATGTGTGACCGTGAGTGTGCAACCAGCTGCTGTCTTCTGTGTGTGCTAAGTTTCTCCCACTAGTGGTCCACACTCCACTTCCCTCCCTTAGTTTCTGTTTTTTATTTCTTCCAGTTGGTCCTACTGGTCTCTTCCCCTGTTTTGATATTGGATGATGAAGATGACCTAAGTGTTGTTGATCATGGGGATGATGATTGATCATCACCACATTCACATTATCACTTGGACTTGGACACTAACTATAGTCCTTTTTTGTTTTTTGGGAGGGTTATACTGCTGAATTGTGACTGTTATGATTAGGATTTGTGTTTATTTTGCAGTGTATATGTCACTTTGTCTACAAAATGCTACTTAATACATGTTTTTGTATGTTTCTTTATGTTAAATTGCTCCTACATTTATGTTTTTTAGTTGTTGGTCTTGAATTTGGGCATTTATATGTCTCTATTAGATATATATGCTATACTTCATATTGTTCATGAATCTTACGATTCACGATACGATTCGATTCGCGATTCGGAAAATAGCCTTTCCGATTCACAATCTGAATCCCGATTTAATAACCTTGATCCAATACATTATTTTTTTAATGCAAAAGCCATTAAGATATGTAGGTTGAGAATAAGCGTGAATCTATTATAATATATTAAAACTGAGTCGAGACATGATGCATTGCCATCTCATCCATCTTTTTGCCATGCAATTCTAAATTTGCCACATCATTTATAACCTGAGGTGTCATCTTCTGGTGAGACTTACTCTTGCATTCTTCTAACCCACTCGCTCACCATTGTTCTACCCATTTACCGTTACAATGGTACTAAATGCCTCACTGATCACCGGGATTCTATTTATCCACCGTTACAATCTATTACTAAATGCAAGAATTGTCTGTTACCCATTCAACATCCTATGCAACCTAACTGCTAGATCATTTCCTCTGCCCAACTCATGTCCTTCAGGCTCCTCAACTTCTCACTTCTCTCTGTTATGCAAACCACCGACCTCACTTCCCTGGATTAAATACCAGAGCGTCCTCCCATTTTCTGTAAATCGCCAACCTCATCTACCTTAATCGCTACACAACCACAGTGTCACCCCATCACAATCCTCCCTGTTGATTACATTTCCTTTCCATCATAGAGATTCAATTTCCTATTTTGTGAGCACAAACCTCTTTAATCTGCTGCAGAACAGAAGCCGTTGGGTGGGACTGCAACCAAAATGAAGGATGTGCACTCACTCAAACATGGAAATTATGCCAGCGGGCTAGCTGTAAACCAAGCAAGATGCCTTTGCAATTCCGCTAGCATAATGACATGTAAATATGCCTCTGTTTATAATAAAAGAGAAGGTTTGTGTATGCACTCCGATGATGGTGTCTAAATCCTAATTTATTTTAGGATATACATTGCAACATGTAACCATTAATTAAAATATTTTAGAAAGTAAATTTTCACATATCCATCATCTTGTGCTTGTATTTATAAATTGTAAACCATGATATTGTGTTTGTGTTTATAAATCATATACCAATGATGTTTTTGTGAACACTTATCAATTATGCATTCTCTGAATTAAAGAAAATCGAAGGGTGATTATCCCTTCGATCCCCTGTCACTCTTCCATTTTTTTTATTTGTCTTTGTTTTTATACCAGACAAAACATGAACAAACAAAATAAGTCTAAAAAAAATTACAGTATAATGTGAAAAGAAATTTTAGACCAATTGTGCACCATGGATATTGTTATATGTCACCGTTACTTCATACACGCAATTTCTACCTTGCGGTAACAAGGGAAGGAGAAATTTATTGCATAATGATATTTACATTTCTATTTATTCTTTGTTTTATTTCTCAGATTGTTAGATGAGTATTTTTTTGTATAAACCATAGGTATCCCCTATTACCCGGGGCAATCCTATTCGAGATTTAGTCACAGTTAAGGCTCCTCACCCCTCCCGAAGATTGTTAGATGAGTATGACTTAACAAGTTTTCTCAATGAATTTTTATTTTAATACATTTTTAAAGGTAGATTTCTACTATAAATCTCAAGATCAATATTAAGTTGGTTTTTTTTTTTCCGTAGAGTTATAATGGGTGTTTAATGTATAAATCCAAATAAACGTATCACAAGACCAAACATTGAATTTCATTTGCATAAAATTTTTACTTTTTTGCTCTGGTTGCAGAAGTACCAATTGCTTAGGAGATTGATTTGGAAACTTTGAGACTAATGCATGAAAATAAACAAAACATGCCATGAACTTACTTAGCTTTGGAACCGAGTTCATAAGAATTTTGTGTAAAAGCAACTTCATTATCAATGGATGCGGTATGAGTTTAAGTAGGAATCAAGTGTTAGCAGAAAGAGGATATTGGTGACTCAAAAAAAAAGCTTACAACAAGAATTTGATGATCTCAATTAATCAGAATTCAGAACTCTTAGTCTATATTCTTTCATCTGATCATGGCTTTAGCAAAAAAAAAAAAAAAAAAAAACTTGGTATAGTAGGAAATTAATAAATATTCATTCAAAGCTTAAGCATAAAAACATCAATTTGTAATTTTTTTTCAATTATATCATGCAACATTATTTATATTATTGTTATTTTTGATACATTATTTCACTTTTAATTAACCAATATTAGAATCTTTAATTGCCGTTGCGCGGGTTCACATCTAGTCCTCATAATTTGACAACATAATGTTCAATTCCTTTTATTGTCTGTTTAAGGTTTTTTGCCTGAAATGGAGTACAAGGACTGCTTCAGAAAGGCCCAGCGATCAAAATGTAATCGCCTTCTCTTTGGTGAAATCTTTTAGCTAGTGAGACAGTAATCATTCATTCATTAATTGCAAAATCTGGAACTTCATCTAGGTGTGATTGTAATTGTGATATTATACTATAGATTTAGATGATACTTTGTATACACTAAGGGTATGATTCCCTTATTTTCAATAGAAGCCAGAGCATGTAGTGTTTAGGGTAGTGTTAATTTCTTTTTTACAAGTAGTTTTCTATGAGTAAATTCAATGATGTCTTTTGGTTCCAAATTTCTTGATATTTTGAGATTTAGATTACCTAATGCTATAGAAATATATCCAATATATCTTTTAATTTACAGAAATTTCAAAAAAAAAAAACAGGCCATCAATTTTAAAATAAAAAGAAAATAGAGAGGAAAATTAGAGATGAATATTGTTATTGTAATTTTTGTTTGTTAATGTACTTAGGTAGCTTCTACCTGGATAACAATTTTGATGATGTATCATTAGATATAAGCATGGTTGTCAAACTCGAGTTTTAACTCGTAAACACGAGTTTACGATTCTACATCACCCAATCTGGTTAACTCGCTCGTGGACTCGTTTTCTAATAAACTCGGTTGGACTCGTTCAGAATCGCGAGTTTAATACTGAGTCGGCGAGTCTGTTTCTGGACGAATTTTTCCCCCAAAAAAGCCCAAAACGTCATCGTTTTCAATAAGGGTTCCAGGCTCAGCTCTTTTTTCTTCGATCTCTCTCATTTTCCCTACGAAAATCACACTGCTTCTTCCTCCGACGCTGAGATTTCATTCCCGCAGCCTCTGTTCCAGCGCACACTCTTCCGGCGGCGGCGTTTCGCC
The DNA here is from genome assembly GCA_026901365.1 of Sesbania bispinosa. Lineage (NCBI taxonomy): Eukaryota > Viridiplantae > Streptophyta > Magnoliopsida > Fabales > Fabaceae > Sesbania > Sesbania bispinosa. The sequence continues at coordinate 1,094,553 of QLOH01000269.1, forward strand.
CGTCCGCCGCCGTTACTGCAGTTTCCGGCGTCGTTCCTGCATTTTTTAGCAAGCCCTGTTCGTTCAAACCCCTCCTTCACCTTCGCGGCCTTCTTCTCCACGGATGAATAGGTGTATTTCGAAGGCAAAACTCTTTGTTTTTACTGGTTCAGCATGCTATGTATGTTGTTTGAATCCATTGTCTTCCTTCCCTCTTTGTTCAATTATATTTTGTTCCCTGTTGCCTAAACCCTTAATTAAACCAGAAAATTCTGCAGCTGCTTGTTTAATTTCAAACAGAAAATACTTTGTTCGTTGTTCAGAAAATTATTTTGTTAGTCGTTAGTTGTTTAATTTGCCTAAACCCCTAAACCCTTATATACTTTGTTCGATTATATTTTGTTCACTGGACAACTTAATTTTGCTGAAAAATTGAAGCCCTGCTTGTTTACTTTCAGGTCTGTTTTGTGTTATTTCAAATTTAGAATGTTTAATTAGTGATATAATATTTTGTGTGTTCATTATTTAGTGTTTTTTTAATATTTTTTTAATGCTAGGTAGACTCTACGAGTTGAGTCTACGAGTCGAGTCTACGGGAGCTCCACGAGTTTACGTAGACTCTCGAGTTTGACAACCTTGGATATAAGTATATGAGAGATATACCAAATGCTAATTATACAGATTTGGTTTTAATTTTTAGAATTTCCCAAAATTGGGCATCATACTTTTTAAAAAAAATCAAAAAGTAGAGACGGAAAAGTATAATTTCAAAGACGGAAAAAATTGCTACCTCTTTGTGGCGTTAAAGAATCCGTTTCTATTTAGAGACGGAACTATAACTTAGAGACGGAAAAAATTGGTCTCAGTTAGCGACGGATGTAACAATTTTTGAAATGGTGGTAGAGACGGATTTGTTGAATAGTAGAGACGGAAACTGTCCGTCTCTAACTAGAGGCGGATAAAAAATTCCGTCTCTTAATAATCGCGAATCCACACATCAATGACAGACCCTGTTCTGTCTCTAATTCCGTCGCTAAACCGTTTAGAGACGGAAATTGTCACTTTTAGAGACGAATTTTATCCGTCTCTAATTTCGTTTTTTCTAGTAGTTGGGGATGAGACTGCTCGTTTGAGATGTTTATGGGCATTCCCCTTGCACAGGTGCAATTCCAACAAAGCTGGTTGGCCATGAAAAGCTAGGAAGCATAACACGTTGGAAACTATGTGTCTACTTATTTTGTGTATTTTTCTAATTTGGTCTATGTATTTTGAGCGGGCAAACTATGTTTTATAATGTTAATTAGTTGAAGCATTGTAGAATCGTTCATATGTGTTTGTCATTCCAATGTAAGTGTCGTTAGGCTGCCATTTGGACTTTAATCTAATCCACTTTGAAAAAAAAGTCAAGAAGGTTGAAAATATGAGAATGAAGAAGATTTAATTTACACTATTACATTGATAGTCATACTCATGATGGTCAATGCCTTTTTAATATCCATATCCCTCCGCCATTGTAATTGTCATTTTCAACACATAGTCATTGTTAACTCATTTCACCATTCTTCCATCTACACTGCTAACTTCCTTTATTTTAACGATGTACCATGAATCATTCATAAATGATTTTACCGGGTATCATCTATCCACCAACATTGACTAATATATTAAACCAATGCATGTCTCCACACCTCACGTACAACTTCATTCATCAATGGAGGCTCAGTTGCATTATGTGCTAAAAGAACCTTTTTAAAAGAACAAAACAAAATTACAGTAGAAGAATGATTTTATGCATTACACTCTGGCTGGCTGAACTAGACAAGTCTTAACTTTAATACTTCAAAGTTTGAACAACAATGAAGAGAACCTTTTTCTATTAAAAAGTTAATGCTTACAATGGTCAGTTACGGTGAGAGTGAATTATAACCCTGAAAAACTTTACCTACAATGTCAAGAATTCAAATCTTGAAGTTGTCAGTTGTCACTCTAGTGAACATTTTACTTAATCATCACTCTTAACCCAAAGGTTAATCCCACAATTATAGCTACAGGAATTAACACACACACACACACATATTGATAACATTGCTCTTAAATGTCGCTATACAAAATTCTCAAATAGGTTATCCTACACAACTTCAACTTCCTTACAATACACATCCAGGAGTTAACAGATTTGTGAGACATGTCATTGCCTAGGGAGCTAAATTGTTGGGACTCTAGTGTAAGTTTTATGTTACAAAAGAAAGATCTCCTTAGTTAGATGACCAATATCATAAGGGTGTAAAAAATGAAGATCTCAATATACAACAATTGAATGCCAAAGGACCCTCATCCAAATCCAAACTTGGATTAACAATATTTGCATATATACCCATGCCAAAGGACCTATTCTGCAAGATTCAGGAAATATTCCTAACATAACAACACCAATGCCTTTATTTGGGGGAGGAAAAGGAGCATTTGCATGGAGAGGTAAAGGAAGATCCAACCCTTGTGGTAATGAAAAAGTGTCACAAAAGGTTTGCGGTAAGGATAAGCACACCATTGAAACTTGCTGTTTCAATCATGGTTTCCCACCTAGTTTAAAATTCAAGAACAAGAACCAAGCCCGTGCATAACCAAAACTCCATGATTTAAACTGAGATAATTGAAAACACAAACACAAAAGGCATCAGAAAATGGCCAATCTGAATCTTTTCTCAACCTTACTTCTGAATAATACACTCAATTAATGGATTTGCTTAGAAAGTCCAAGGCAAATGGGAAAGTCCACACCATAACGCAACTTTCACAAGGCTAAGGTAATGTCTTTTCCACTCATCAAAAGACCACAACATCAGGTGGCACCTCTAGTAACATTTTTTGGATTCTAAACAGTGGCGTTATTAACCATGTCTCCAATTCCCTATCATACTTTATTGTATATAGAACTAATGTTATTAAACTCGACTCGGTCATCGACTCGGCCATGATATTGGGTTAATGGGTCATTGGTTCAACGGGTGAGTCACTGGTTGAATCAGTTAAACCGAATATATATAATATAATATTTGAATCAAATTTATATAATTATTTTAAATAATATGTTTTATGCTTTTTTAATCTCTTTTTAAAATTTTTAATAATTATAATAAACCAAATATGACAAACATATCAAAGAAACATGGCAACACCGGGGGACACATTATAAATTTATAATAGCAAATATTGTAAGTTTAACTTGATTAAAAAACCACTAACAACAATTTGCTTTGGGGCATGTACTTGTTTTTTGGTTTAGGGTTTAGGGTTGTACTTGTTTTTTGGTCGAACTTTTTATCATATACTAACAGCAACTAAAGGCCATTGAAGAAACAAAAATGGGCTTATCATGTCACTAGCCCATTCTCTAACTTAAACCTAATGAGCAAAGTGAAAACCCAAGTAAGCCTAATTTCCACAATCGCCTCCATTTTGTGTGCCCGAGTGCCTCTTGTAAGCTAACAGCCTCCATCCTCTTGTGGCCTTTGCAAAGCTATGGTTTTGCTATTGTCAAGCGATCAGAATGGAGCACAATTGCATCCCTAAACCTAAACCCTCCATTCTTCTTCTCCATTCTTCTTCTTCTCCAGTCTTTGTAGCTCACATTCTCTAAAAGCCCTCCCATTTAACTTCTCCATAAGTAACCAATCTTATGGAGAAGTTAATCATTTGTTCTCTTTGAGTCATTCTATTTTTTTCTCACCTAGAAGTTTTTCTGTAGAAGTGCATTCAAACCGGCCCTTCTTCTTCACTCACTGTGCCTGAATCAATGATTCGATCAATTCATTTCAAACCCACTGGTTCACCGATTTTCACTCAAATCCGGCCGAGCTAACTAGTTTTCTCCGGTTCACATATGCATGCATGTCCGCTCTGATGTGAGGCTCGGACCGGTCATATGGCCGGTTTCCGGTCTGACAAGTCGGGCAGAGTTTATTAACAATGTATAGAATTGTTAAACCTATTACACTATCATCCAATAATGTATTACCACATCATTTAATAAGTTTAATAACACATGAGGTGTCATATTCATTAAATGATATGACAACACATTACTGGATGACAATGTAAAATTTTTTACTTTAACAGTACATAGTAATTAAACTCATTTGTCTTGCTATAATTCATTGGGGCTGAGACCGCTCGTTTGAGATGTTTATGGGCATTCCCCTTGCACAGGTGCAATTCCAACAGAGCTGGTTGGCCATGAAAAACTGGGAAGCATAACAAAATAAAATTGAAAAAAAGTTCAATATATGCTTCGAAGAATAATTTAGTTGTGACGACGAGGCATATCACGATGGAGACTATGTGTCTACTTATTTTGTGTATTTTTCTAATTTGTTCTATGTATTTTGAGCAAGCAAACTATGTTTTATAATGTTAATTAGTTGAAGCATTGTAGAATCATTAATATGTGTTCACCATTCCATGTAAGTGTCGTTAGGCTGCCATTTGAACTTTAATCTAATCCACCTTGAAAAAAAACTCAAAAGAAGGTTGAAAATATGAGAATGAAGAAGATTTACACTATTACATTGATAGTCATACTCATGATGGTTAATGCCTTTTTAATATCCATTTCCCTTCGCCATTGTAATTGTCATTTTCAACACATAGTCATTGTTAACTCATTTCACCATTCTTCCATCTACACTACTAACTTCCTTTATTTTAACGATGTACCATGAATCATTCATAAAAGATTTTATCGGGTATCATCTATCCACCAACATTGACTAATATATTAAACCAATGCATGTCTCCACACCTCACGTATAACTTCATTCATCAATGGAGGCTCAGTTGCATTCTGTGCTAATGGACACTCTACGGTCCTTTGACCATGAAACCGAGAACCATTTTAAAAGAACATAAAAAAATTACAGTAGAAGAATGATTTTATGCATTACACTCTAGCGGAACTAGACAAGTCTTAACTTTAATACTTCAAAGTTTGAGCAACAATAAAGAGAACCTTTTTCTATAAAAAGTTCATGCTTATAATGGTCGGTTACAGTCAGAGTGAATTATAACCCTAAAAACTTTACCTACAATGTCAAGAATTCAAATCTTCTAGTTCTCAAATAGGGTATCCTACACAACTTCAACTTCCTGCGGAGCTAAATTGTTGGCACTCTAGTGTAAGTTTTATGTTACAAAAGAAAGATCTCCTAAGTTAAAATACCAATATCATAAGGGTGTAAAAAATGAAGATCTCAACATACAACAGTTGAATGCCAAAGGACCCTCATCCAAATCCAAACTTGGATTAACAATATTTGCATATATACTCATGGTTTATAACTTTAGAAAATAAACAATTTTTCAGAGTTTACTTCCCTCTCAATCAGAGATTCAGAACAACTCTATACAAGTATGAATGGTGATCTGGATTGTTATTTGTGTATGGTAAAGCGATCAAGCTTCAATGAATAAAGGGAGTTCTCCATATTAAGAAAGGGAGAAGCTTCAAAATGCAGCAAAAAACTACTAGTTCTCCAGAATAAAAAGCTCTACCTCCGTCCATGAGCCCATTGTCTCTTATGATTTCCGGGCTTGACATGTGGATTACGATGACCAATCCCTTGCTTTGGGAGGTCATGCAACTCCATAACCTGTACTGTCCGCTGCTTCTTAGCTGCAAGTGAGAATGAAAAAGCAATTTCATCAAGTCAGTTATGAACTGAGATGCATTATATTGCATATTTTTGTTCCCAATGAAGTCAAAACTAAAGTTCTAATTTCAAAAAGTTTATCTCCTAAATCCAATACTTCATGCCACTAACTATGGATTTGGTTTCTTTTAGAGTGAGGGAAACACTTTACAGAGAAAAATAAGTAATTATAACCATTGATTTTAAAATCAATGGTTGAGATTGTGATTACATGCATGCACATGTATGATAAACTATGAAATTATTTAAATTTCAACCATTAATTTTCAAGTCAATAGTTGTAAATATCTACTTTCCCCTCTAAAGTGACTCTCACTTTAAAGGAGCCAAATCCATTGACTATATAGCATAGTAGATTCTCCAAAAACAGAGAATCAAACTAGACTGTTCAAATTCAGAACACTAAAAAATAGAAAGAAAGGATTTGTTCCCTCTAAAGTGAGGAGTTATATCCCTTGATAAGAAAATTAAGGCTTTGTTTGGGAAGAGGAGTTTGAGGGGAGGGGGAGTGTTGTAGGAACCTCTTACCCCATCCTATGTGTTTGGAATGTACAATATTTACAAAGTCTCTCCTCTTCCTCCTCCCCCTCCATTTCCCTCCTAACCCTTCCCCTCCATATTCCTAAACATACCCTAAAATAACATTATAATTTGTTATATATGTGCTTACATTTTATCATAATTTCACTTGTTGATTTTTGAATTAATGATTATACATCCTTGCTTTCAACTTCAAAGTAAATTCTTTGCTTTAGAAGAGTCAAATCCACAAAGAAAATATACATAGATTTTGGAAAAACGAATGACAAACCATTTTCAGCTTGTTGATATCGCTCCTGAAGTTTCCTCTTAGTGACTTCTAACTTTACTTGGACTGCAACATCATCCGAACACTTGAATTTCTGATTGACAACAAATGAAGGTCAGACAAAATTTACATCTAAAAATTTGATGCGGCAAGAGTTTTTTTTTCTTACATCTAGCTGACCAACATGAGGCTTTTTTGGGACAGCACTCTTTAATATATTTTGCTGCATCTTTGGCTCAATATTACCTTCTTTCTGCTTGGTTGATTTTGGTGGTCTGCCAGGGCCAGAATCAGCAGTTTTTGGTTTATTTAGCCTCACAGCAGCCTCATTTTTCTTTGCTTGCTGACTCTTACTGTCCTTGGGAACAGTGTTTGCCTCATTTGAAACCCGTGGTTTACTATTTGGCTTTGCTATATTTTGACTGTTGATACATGGTCTTCTGCCATCTCGGTTCTTGATGAATTCCCCACTTTGTTGAGGATCTAAAACAGAATTCCCCATTCACAACCATCAAACTAAGAAGTGGGGAATTCAAATAAAGAACCAAAGAGCAAAAGATAGCAAGACTAAGCATAAGAAATTCCATAGTCAACTCACTTCCATCATCATCCATGCCATCAAAGAACTTTGCATCATCCAGATATGTGACATCCAACCAAGAGAAGTGGAAGTTAGTTTCTTACTATCAAACCCTGCAAAAAGAAGTAAATAGGAGAGAGGGGTTACAAAGACAGTTAAGTACCTGCGAGAGTTCCATTGAACCAGTTTGAGTTGCAAATAAAGCCCCTTCATCCATAGGAGGTGATGGAAGTCCCTCTTCTTCATCAACAACAGATGGATTTACTGAATCTGGAGTGCCTTCTGAACCTATATATATTTATTAAACATGAATTGATTTAAAAGTTGGACAAAAGAGAAGAGATTATTTTGATGACTACTGCATGAAGACTTAAATTTTTTATACCTGCAATAGGTGTGGTAGCCTTGACCCACTCATCCACCATTCCTTTCCAGACACTATAATTCAATAACTATGTTTAGAATGTGTAGTTTGTTGCCCATAAACAAGCCTAGTGCACTAGCATTAATCAAAATTATTATACAAGACATTTAAGCAGATGATATGTTCTAGCATGAAGAATGATATACATGGAACTAAATCTAGTCATCATGAGCCATGAACCTATCTCCAGATCCTTATCAAACTTAAATAAACTTCGCATTTGAGCTTAATGGAGATATCCCTGACTAAGTAACCTGTACAAGTATAGCCTCAGGCAACTAAAACTCTAAAAGTACAAACTGATGACTATGATCACAAGAGTGTTAAAACGTTATCTAATTAGTAGAAGATGGTTTTATCTTCATAAAATATTAATGACAGTGAGGCAAATGCATGGAATAGCATAACAAAAGTGAGTGAACATATTGATCTTCATTCTCCACCCTAAACAATATCACACAAGAATATGTGAGGTAACCCCTTCTGTTGGTTATTTTAGTTGATTATTAGAATAATTAGTTAGTTAGTTAGTTAGTTGGTTTAGTGGTTAGTTAGTTGATTTGCAATAGTTAGAAGAAATAAGGCATGTTGCCTATAAATAAAAGGAAGGGTTGTGGGAAAGGTAGCAGGTCATTTTGGGAAGGATTTAGGGCCTTTTTGGCATGGGGAGGTACAGACCCTCAAAGTTCTGCAGAGCTGTCTTGTAATAAAGGGAGATTTTTCCCTATTTCATTCTAGTAAAAGATCAGTTTCTTACAACTGGTATCAAAGCTCTCGACTCTGGGAGTTTGTTCATGGTGCATACAAAAATGGAGGCCAGATTGGATAACCTGGAGAAGGGTTTCGAGACTAGAATAGACAAGCTGGAGGTCAGGTTCAACAATCTGGAGAGGGGCTTCGAGAATCTTTTGGAGATGGTGCAGAATATTAACCAAACATTACAGCAAGGAGGGAACTCTTCAGGGGACAGTGGCATCGGCGCTGAAGAAAATCTTGAAGGACGAAACGGATTTGGGAGCGGAGCAGTGGAGGAAATTGGAGATTCCGCTCTTTTCGGGAGACGATGCGTATGGGTGGGTGAACCGTGTGGAGAGATATTTCAATCTAAAAGGTGTCTTGGAACAAGAAAGGTTGCAAGCGGTGATGGTCGCAATGGAGGGAAAGACCCTTTCTTGGTTTCGTTGGTGGAGGTTTTGCCGTTCGAACCCATCATGGGAGGATTTCAAGGCAGCTGTCATTAGTAAATTTCAGCCAGAATTTGATCTTGATATACGGGTTCAAGAAGAGGGATCAGAATCTTCGGAGCAGAATAATAGAGGGAAAAATGAAGCCTTGAAATTCAAGAACCAACTTGGTAGGGAAGAAGCAATCCACATAGAAGTGGAACAAGTAAAAGAAACAAATATTAAGATAGTTGTGACAGAGAAAGAAATGGAAACAGAACTGGAACTGCATGCAGGGACAGTGGTGGAGGTCCAAGAAGCTGATGATGCAAACAAGATTGAAGGGCAAGAGAGTGATGCAGATTTGGGTGATATGAAGACGAAGAAGGAATGCTTCAAAGAAGTTATTACTGTAAGATTCGGGAACTCAGAAGTCTCGGATAAACGCCCCCCACTGGAACCGCCAGATTGGGTTGCTTGTTTGGTGTTTGAAACTACTGCGGCAGAACAAGTTGTCAATCTGTTGCAGAATAGGGATGTCGTGCTGTTTCAAAATAAAGAAAGTGGGATGCTGTAAGAGATAATAATTTTCTGGGTTTAATGGGCCAAACCCAACTCATTCAGGTGGTGTATCCTAGGACAAAGGTACATCTTGAGATCCATGATGAGCTGTTTCAAAAATTTCAGATTGTTGCTGGCAGTGTGTTGCAAGCCATACGTTTTCTCTGCAAGACATTTAAGCAGAAACTAGAAGCTGGTCTTAGGGAGGGTTTTAAGGGGAGTTGGCTGCAGGAGGGTCTAAGGGGCTTTTCATTTGATCCTGGCGGAACTTGGCTTTCAACAACTATTAGTTATTCACCTTGAAGACAAGGTGAATGTTTAGGGGGGGAGTATTGTGAGGTAACCCCTTCTGTTGGTTATTAGAATAATTAGTTAGTTAGTTAGTTAGTTGGTTTAGTGGTTAGTTAGTTGATTTGCAATAGTTAGAAGAAATAAGGCATGTTGCCTATAAATAAAAGGAAGGGTTGTGGGAAAGGTAGCAGGTCATTTTGGGAAGGATTTAGGGCCTTTTTGGCATGGGGAGGTGCAGACCCTCAAAGTTCTGCAGAGCTGTCTTGTAATAAAGGGAGATTTTTCCCTATTTCATTCTAGTAAAAGATCAGTTTCTTACAGAATAGCAAACCAATAATTGACAAGGAAAAAACAGGTTACATGCCCTTTCTTTGGTCCATATAGGAAAAGATAAAGAGACTCGTATTTTGGGGATATAATGCATGGAAAGCAAGTATCCAGGAAAAAGCAATTCATACTTGATAAGAGTCCGTGCAAGTAGTGAAATATCCTTTGATCCATGCTTTCGAAGAGGATTAACAGCCTTTCCAATCTCGGTTGCCTGGAGAGTTAAATTTTCAGACAATTAGAGGACTTACACAGTTACACTTAAAGATGAAAAATGACAGGCACATTTGAGTGAGTAAGTGGTTATTCAATTCAAACCTTCAGGAGATCCACAGTGAGTTCCATCAATTGAAGCCTCCTCAATGACTCAAATAACACTGAATCAGACTGTTGCAACATGAAATAAAACACCATGAATCGGGGACCACAGGAAACAAATGATTTTAGTATTCATAGAAGAACTCCATTACCAACAAAGAAAACCACATTAGTTTTGTAATTAAAACACCATGAATCAGGGACCACAGGAAACAAATGATTTTAGTATTCATAGAAGAACTCCAATACCAAAAAAGAAAACCACATTAGTTTTGTAATTATCACTACCTAGTACAACAGTACCCATCTCATAAAGTCACCGACCCATTCTTCAATAAATTCCATGAGAAAACATCCAAGTAATTTGCAACACAAAGAAGCAATAATTGATGCAAAAGTTAACAAAAAAGGTGGGGGTAGGGAGGAAGGGAGCTAATTTGGAAGCTAACAAGTGACAAAAGAACAGACAATTAGAACAAAATCACAAAGGACATGTATTATCTTAATTGCACCTCTTCTTTAAAGTTAAGCACAATATCTCTGATCCTCAACACCTCCTCAAAATACTGAGACTCTTCTTCAATCTCATCAGTCAATGCCTGAGCCTCCCCAAAGCTGTAATTGCTAACTTGGTTCATATTCATCTCTCCATGATCATCTCTGCAACTATTGACCTTGCTCTCTTTACTTGCCCCCGCTTCAAACTCAAGCTCAGTACCATCTCCATCAGAGCCGCTCTTGCAATTGCAACCACCACCACCATCACCAATACCATCATCCACAGACACAACCAACTCATCTCTGTCACACCCTGAACAGCGAGTCAACCTGCAAGAGAACAAGCGTTCTGCAATCGAACCCCTCCTTAACTTGAACTCCTTGGGACAATCAGAAGCAGCCACCATGATCGCATGGTCAATGATAACAAAGATATCAGCGTTAGCACCTCTAAAGTAATTCCTCCAGTAATCAAGTGACCCTGAATTCATCATGGTCATCGAAACACAACAGAAAACCACAACCCCAGATCGATCCTAGATCAAGGGGGTGAATAAAATCGGAATCCAACAACCACCCACCACTCAAAATTGAATTTTTCTCAAGGGATTGTGATTCCACTGATCAGTGCAAAACAAAAAATGAGAAGTACTAAATTGTTGTTGCCTTGCCCCTAATAAGAAAACGGAATGTAAGGGTTCAATGTTGGTGGTCGATGATCAATCAACAAACAATGCCTTAAAAGTTAAATTCTTTTTATCCTTCTTATTCTACCTTTTTCTATTTGTTTTAAAAAATGTATTTTTGGCGTTGCGTTTTGGCAAAGGTAGGGTTTTGATTCAGGTATGGGCAATGTTGGAGAGGGTAATGGAGAACCGTGTGATAGGAAGGAGTGGAGGATTACGTAACAACAATAAAAATCAGAAACAGACAGACACCTATTTGTTATTATAACAAACAAACGTCGCAAAATGTTGTTGTTGTTTCAGATTCTGGCGTCACCCTAAAACCTCCAAAATTTTTGGGGGGGGGGGGGGGGGGAATTGGGATTTCTCCAAAATTTCCCCTTGAGAAAGCCGGGAAAGAGAAAAGCAAAAAAATGGGTTGTTGTGGAAGAGAGTTTTGAATTTTGATGATTTTGGCGGTGTGTTTTGATATGATCGAAATTAGAGGGGGGAAAGAAGGTAGAGGAAAAGAAGAAGAGTGTGTATGCAATCTTCTTCTTTTCCTAAAATTTGTATTTTTTGTTTCTAATTATGATTGAGTGAATATGATTAAAATGAAAAAGAGAAGCGTGAAATAATAATGAAAGTAGGTAATGAATGTGGTAAGATATAGATAGAGACAAAGAGGCGGTTCCGAGGATCGAGTCACGTGGGACCTCCAACCCGGCGGAGGTAGGGAGGGATTGTGTTTTTTAAGCCAAGTTTTTCCTTTAAAATCATGGTGCCGTCTAGGGTGGGTTACGAATATTGTGCACCACCGGTGATATACACAAACGACTGTTAGATTTATTGATATTTTAATGGATGGCAGGGATGTTTCACCGGTTACCTGGATGCAAGACTTGATTGCACCACCGGTGAAACACACTTTTAGGATTCGAAATTAATTTATATTTGCCTCATAGTCCTCTCTTCTTCATTCTATGATATAGTTGTTTTGCACTGAAGACACAACACTTCTCCAACGGTGTCCTTACAGTGGTGAGCAGGTGTTGGTTTGCAATGGTGTTTTCCATTCATGTAACCAATAAATGACAAGATTCAATGGATAATTAATCACTACAATATCAGTCCAACCAAAAAACTTGGGAACACACTACACATAAGGAAAATCTGCAAATCTATTTATAACCTTTTAAAAGGTACCAATTGCAAAGTACATGTGCGTAGATAGTCGATAACGACACCCAAAATCGGCTCTGCGTTTGATCAATTACGGACCACGAAAGGCTTCACACGAACAATCTTCCTTCTCCGCAATGGATCTGTACGTCTTCCTTCTTCGTCGTGGATCTGTACGTCAATCACCCGAAACTATTAATACACTTCGAAGTTAATCATCGCCTTCATGGAACGCGTCGTGCATCCCTCCCTCTGCTTAAAAATTGATTTACAGGTTCACCTATCCTCCCCACCTCATATTGTCTCCCTCATTGGATTTCCTACATCACCGGAGGAAATGCTAATGGAATGCGAAGGGGAAGGGGAGAAGCTGTTGAGAGATAGCAAGGTGGAAGACAATGATAACAGGGAGAAATGTCTTTAGGTTTTAGGGCCACTCCTGTGCAAATTCTTAAAATAATTTCGGGCATTATTTTAATTATTATTTTAAGTTATAAATCGGATAGAAACCTATTGTAAGGGGTAAATTTTTTGAACCACTGATGGTGCACAATATTTATAACCCACTGTAGCAGCCACCTAAAATCAGTAGCAATGGGCCAATGGCAATTTTCTTTTCTTTCATGCTACATTTTTTTTCAATTGAAAGTTTTATATTATGTTTGGAATGTGATAAAATAAATAAAATCTTCATTTTACTATTTCATCGCTTTTAACAATAAAATATAACAAGTTTTCAAAAACAAAATCAAGAAAAAATAGCATCTATCTTTACATATTAAATTTAAGTTTAATAAATATACACTTTCAGTGTAAAGAAGTTTTACACAGACATCCAATAATATATTGTCACATCATTTAATGAATATGACACCTCATATGTTATTAAATTCAATAAATGATGTGGCAACACATTATTAGATGTCTGTGTAAAATTTATTTACACTGACAATGTATATCAATTAAATCCATTAAATTTTTATTTTTATAAAAAAAAAATTGAAAATTTTACATATTTATATTCTTCATCTTTTAATTTTATTCTGTATTAGGACTAAAATAAGTTTTTATTTATTTATATTTTATAAAAATACTCATGTAATACATAAAAGATTACTAAATATTAAATAATATTATAAAGGAATTTAAGTTGTAAACTTTAAGTTTTTGTACTAATAAACGTATCCGCTTTTTCCGTAATAAAAAAAATAAACATATCCGCTTTTCAGTAATGACCATACGGGGCCATGCCATGGGCCATCCTTTTCTAGTGGTTAAGGATCAAGGGAGGGGCCCCTCTTTGTTTTGCTCGATTTTTCCATTCTATTTTTCACATAAAGTTAATAATAATAATAATAGTTTGATCCAAAAAACATAAAATTAATAATTTAAAATGATTTTATAGTAAATACTAAATAGATGGAAATTAAATATTTTCTTGTAGATTTGGTCGAATTCTTCACTTTTAATTTTGTTCGGGTCTTCAATTAAAAAAATAATCATTTATTAATGGGAATGAAGTAAGATTTGTATATAATATAAATAAATTTTACATTTATTTCTACGTAAATATTTTTTATGTGAAATATTACGTCATAGGATTCATTCTTTTTATTTGCCTCATAATAGAAGGTAGAATTGCAACTATGCATTAAAGCTCCTTTTCTTTTGGGGGAAATTGTACTCACCTCCCCTAAGGTTTGTTTAAATAACAAAGACCTTCCTCCTAGTTTTTAATCAATCACTAACCACCCTTAAGTTATTAATTAATTTGCACAATGTACCCCTACCTTAACTGACCTCACAGATCCCGTCTATCTCTTCCCCTGCCCATTTCTTAGGCTGCCTCTTGCTAAACCCTATTAAAAAAACAGTGGTTGCTACCAGATTTCTGTGAGGGCTCTAAAAGCAATGGTGGCTCGCGATGGGTGGTCAACAACATCGTCGAACTCGTGCTGCAGAAAAAAGAGAGAAACATGTGTTCTATTTTATTCCCTTGTTTTTTGGTTTACCCCTTCGATGAAGTTATCCTTTCTATTATAATGGACTTGACGCATGAATGAGTATGAAGTATGTGTGACAATCTCTTTTTGAAAAAGCATGAAAGCATGATTATAAGAAAGGATTTTCTCCCGTCCCGTATGCTAATTAATAATTACATCTTGTATTGATTAGAATCTTTTATTGAAAAATCTTTATTGATCAGATTCTAAATGCCAAACGAAGTATGAAACATGCTGAAGTAGTGATTGCGGGCAGTGGAAGAGGAGGTTTGTGTAGTACAAAAATTCTTTCTAACTTAACGGAGATATCGATCTCACGGTGTCAAATTGAAACTTGAAAGGGAGGTTTGTGTATTTTCAAAATTAGAGGGGAGGTCTTTGTTAATTAGACAAACCTCAAGGGAGGTGAGTGTAATTTTTCCTTTCTTTTTCATTGTTTTATTTTTTACTAGTAATACTTTTGTCAATTCAAAACATTTTTTTAATTTTAAATAATCTATTCTATTCCTATATATTAAATTTGGGTCTTGAGGCACTACATTAACCCACATCACTTTTAATTTTATTTTAAAAGTTATAAAAATTTAAAAAGTTATTTATATTGTTATAAAATGTTTTAAATCCACTTTATTTTTTTTTTGTTACAAGGGAAAAGAAAGAAGCTGAAAGTAAGTTAGACAGAACGATCAACAGCTAAAAAATCCAAAGCACTTTAAGGTGGAAAGTCCTAAAGCATGACAACATCATTACTATGATGCAGCAAGCAGGCCAAGTGGTCGGCCAACAGGTTGGCTTCTCTAAAGATGTGAGAGATGCGCACTTCCCAAGGCTTGGCAAGGAGAATTCTAATCTCATTAACAATAAGACTATAAGGGCCAATTAAAGAGTTGTTGTTGAGATTAAGGAGTTGTATTACCTCCAAAGAATCTGATTCACATAGAAGTCTTCTAACCTCTCTATCCCACTCGTACTGCAGCCCCGTTTTTAAAGCTAGAAGTTCATCTTCCAAGATTCTACCAACACCACACTTTGCAGAGAAGCCCCAAATCCAGGAACCATCCAAAGCACAAAGGACACCCCCAATTGCCATAGAACCAATAGAGTGGTGGAAACTACCATCTACATTTAATTTGGTATACCCAAAAGGAGGTGGAGACCATCACAAATCTGGTCCTCTAACAGCAGTGGCCACCTCCAACAGCGCACCACGATCAAAATCATCCTGGGAGATGTATGCATTTTTAATGAGAGACTCCATAGACCGGGATTCTGTTGAGAAAATTGAGTTGTTTCTCCACTTCCATAGCCACCAAATGGTCGACAAGAAGAGAGTTTCTAAGGCTCCCCTGCAGAACTTGGTAATCCAAGAAGAAAAAACAATGGAGAAAGAAGGACTAACAACAGGAAATCCAAGCCGCCTCCAAATTGCTTGAACATGTGAGCAGTCTCTCAGGCAGTGAGAAATTGTTTCAATATCGTCTAACAGTGAGGGCATAGAGGGCCTAAAGGGATACCCCTGGGATGGAGAATATCTCTGGTAGGGGAGCGAATTATGAAATGTTGTCCAGATAGTAAATCTAACTTTTTCAGGAGCTTTCAGTCTCCAAATCCATCTCCAAGGCCGTTGAATAGCTTCCCCAGAAAGGTGAGTACGCAGCCACATATAACCTTTTCTAGTGGAATATATACTATCAAAACTTCCCATCCAGACCCAAGCATCCGAACCTGTAGAAATAGAGGCAGGGCACCGAATCTAGGTGATTTTGGTGGCCAACTCCACGGGCAGTTGAGTGGCCAAGATGCTCAGATCCCATGAATCGTTCTGCCAAAGATCTCTAACCAAAAGATTGCTATCTTATATGTGGATAAAAGGGAGAAGATTACAAATTTTCCCCAGCCCAATCCAATCATCATACCATACTGAAGTGGTGTCGCTCCCGAATTGAAAAGAGAAACCTTCCCTCAAAATAGTTGTGGCATTAATGATACTCCTCCAAATAACAGATGATGACGGTGATTTCTTGGCACTCAGAACCGAGCCTAGCTTTAGGTATTTGTGAGTCAAAGCTTTCACCTAAAGGCTTTCTCTATTTTCAATTAAGTTCCAAACTAGCTTCCCCAACAAGGAAATATTACTTAAGCGAGATTAACGAATACCCCACCCACCTTCTTTCCTGGGACGCGAAATCTTCTGCCAACCCACTAGATGCATACCATGCTAGTCATTGGGCTTAGACCAAATGAAAGAATTTTGTAAATTTCTTCACAAACAGAAGATGGGTACCAAAGACATTGCATCGTATAAACTGGAATTGAAGAAATGACTGATTTAGCCAAACAAGCTTTCCCTGCTCTATTGAGAAAAGAGCTTTTCCATCTTACAAGTCCAGTGTTAATCTTTTCAATGATGGGGTTGAAGGTACTTTTTTGCACCCTACCATTCATGAGGGGGATACCCAAGTATTTACCCAAATTAGAGACTGGGCAAACAGTTGAAACAGATGCTAGATGTTGCTTTGTTGTATTAGGAATCTGCCTTGAACACATCATCTTAGACTTAGAGAAATTAATTTTCAGACCAGAGGCATTACAAAAGTCAGTAAGAGTATCCACTACCAATATAACTTGGTTACTCTTGGATTTACAAAACAACAACACATCATCAACAAAAAGTAAGTGTGTAATACTTGGCCCACCTCTTGAAAGGTGTATGGGAATCCAAGAGCCATCATACACTTTTTGTTGAATTAACAAAGAGAGTCTCTCCATACATAGAACAAAAAGATAGGGAGAGATAAGGTCACCTTGACGTAGACCTCTAGAAGGGGAAAAACTATCCAATAGGGCTGTTCTCGGGTCCGGTTCACTAGATTTTTAAAATCGGACTAAGCAAGGCTTGTGGGCTGAGTCGGTTCGGGTAGGGAAATTTCAGAGGGTTGGACCCGAACCGAAAAGGGTTGGGTCGGTTCGGGTGGGTTGGTCGGGTTGTGCCCATTCCTTTTGGGCTTGCTGGCTTGTTCGAAAAAAAAACGTTCCTGACTTCCTGTTGTTCATTTTAACGGTCCATTTTGGACACACAAAGTGACACACAACAGAGAACGATTCAAACTAAAACAAATTTTAATGAACAATTGATTTATCAATTTCAATTTCATACACAACAGAGACTAATGCAAGCAATATCAACTTCAAAATACAAAGGTGTTAGTGTCAATGCAGAGTTTCTCAAAATACAAAATTTTTGTAGCACATGAAAACACAAACAATAAAGTGACTAAGCTAAGGATGATTTGCCTTATTGGTGAAATTGATTTTGCTTGAATACAACTCTCACCGGCCAAATGGAGCATAAAGTTGAGCATCAAGCAACCTAGGTCTATGAAGATCAAGCAGTGGCGATTGGGGAAGAGAACTTACCGTTACTGGCGCAGTTGAGCGAGAACCAACAACGAATGAACGCACGAGCAGCGACGCGGTGCACGGAGAGTAGAGACGATACGAAACAGATCACACAGACGGCGATGGGAAGTTGAACAGCGACGACGACGAGATTAAATGCTTGAGGGGTGAGAGTGAGTTCTCTACTTCTCTGGGAATGGGGGAGGCAAGAGAGGAGAAGTTAGGGCTAAAGGGGCAGGGGCGCAAGGCTGTGTGCCTGTGTCTGTGTAAAATGAGAAAATATTCCCCCTGTCTCGCATAAAGGAGCAGCAACTAGGGGTATTTTTTTTAATATAACCCCCTCGGGTCGGGCCGGGTTTCACATGCAAGTAAAACCCAAACCCGTTTCCCGACCCATCCTCCCCAATTTTTAATTTTCTCAAGCCGGGTCTACCCGAGAACCCGTCCAAACCGAACCCAATGGGTTGGGTAGGGTGAAACCCGTCTGGTTGCTCGGGGTAAGAGAATCCCATGAACACCCCTACTATCCAATTTAGAGCCATTCCAGAGAATAGAGAGTCTAGAGGAAGTGACACACCACATAATCAGATCAATAATCCTAAGAGGGATCCCAAAAAAATAAGGGTATCTCGTAAGAAATCCCAGCGAAGCCTGTCATAGGCTTTTTCCAAATCCAACTTGAAGGCTACCACACCAGACTTAGCTTTAGATTGGCGCATAAAATGAACTATTTCTTGACCAAGAATATAGTTATCAGAAGAACTCCTCCTACCTGGAATAAAGCTACTTTGGAGAGGACCAATGAGTTCACCAAGATAAGGTCTTAATCTTTGCACCAAGACCTTGGTTATAAGCTTGTAGATCACATTACACAAACTAATAGGTTGATAATCTTTAAGAGACAAAGGATTATCAATTTTTGGTATAAGCACCAACAAAATTTCCACCAAGGCTTCATTAAATTTTCCAACCTGGAAAGCACCTCTAACAAGCTCACAAATATTATCTCCAACAATATTCCAGTATTTTTTATAAAAAAATTGGTTGGAAACCGTCAACTCCAAGGGCTTTATAGGAACCTATACTTTAGAGAGCCTTATGCACTTCCTCTTTGCTAACACTACTCAAGATCTCTTCGCAGCCGGCTACAGATAACAGTGGGCCAGGATGTGGAGGTAAACTACAAGGATGGTCCTGAGAAGGGCTTCCAAAAAGATGTTGATAATATCTCACGGTCTCTTGCATGAGGATATGCTCATCAGTACACCAAAGCCCATTGCCTAATTGTAAGCCATGAATACGGTTTCGTTTCCTTCTAATAACAGTTTGCGTGTGGAAAATTTTAGTATTTTGATCACTAAAACGAACCCAATTCTCACGGAATTTTTGATACCAAAAAATTCCTCTCTGTGAAGAATAAGCCTACACTCTCTCCATAGCTTTTTCTCAAGGGCTAAAAGGTTGAGACAATCATTCCTTTCCCAGCTGCGTTGCACCCCTCTTAGTCTGGCTTCCACCTTCTTTTTTTCTTTAAAAATATTTCCAAAACAATGTTTGTTGAAATATATCGATTCCTCCATGACCTTAGCAATACATGTTGAAACATCACCATGCCCAGATCAAACTTGATCGTGAAACCATTGCCAACATCCATTAGTTCCATCCCCCCGATGGCTTTCAGAGTGTAGAAAGTCGATCACACATGACTTTATAGCCACCATTCTTCCCCGAGAGCTTCACTATCAATGCATCTTCCCATGGTTCACTCAATTTACATATACTATCATCCGTAAAACACCTGGGCATAAGCCGATTTCCGCTTTGGTATTCAACTCAAAAGAGTTTTTCTTTGATTAGATCTCTCTTTGCTCTAGGAGATGGTGTCTTCTTGTTCTCGAGCACTTTATCTCTAAACCATATACGTTGTTCAGGTATATTGCCACCACCATCATCAGGAGGTCTTGGTGGTGTTGGGTTCTCTTCTCTTTGGGCAGAGAAAATCATAGCAGCCATTTGGTCGGGTTTCTATCAATGTATATATTAAATTTGGGTCTTGAGGCACCTACATTAACCCACATCACTTTTAATTTTATTTTAAAAGTTATAAAAATTTAAAAAAGTTACTTATATTGTTATAAAATGTTTGAAATCCACTTTATCTAATGTTATCAATGTGGCTTAGATAATTTCTTATTTTTTTAGATGCTATCAATGTGGCTTAAATATTTTCTTATTTTTTAGAGCTTGTTTTGTAATTTTTAAAATATATTGATATATTTCATATTGATTAATATTTTTTTAATTATATTAGATTATTGGTAAAATAAAAAAGTTTTCTCGCACATTATATGTGTGATTAAAATAATAATGATTAAGAAAATCATTAAATTTTTTTAATTTATAAAAGATTATATTTACTTATATTTTTACAAAATTAAAAGTAAATAATGTCTTCTTAATTTTTTAAAAAGATAAATAATTTAAAATAAATTTAAATTGTTTAAAATAATAAATAATTTGAAATAAAAAAGGTATATATGATAAATAAATTAATTTATTTTGTATTGTTTACTTTAAGTCGAACAGCTGCTCAAAAAAATTTGTTATTCTTAAATGATTTAATATTTGTTTTGCACTAGTTGCAGAGGATGGATAGCTTTGGAGTTGGAGACACATATACCCTAATCCCTTCGGTAGGTGATCTCAAGAAGCAGCGTTTGTGTTATGCAGTGGTAAGATAACAATTAACATTGCCAACAATATGTGTGGGTGAAAATAGATTAGACCGTTCATGCGGGCCTATGCCCAGTCTATTTAAGATTTAGTTTGATTTTACTCGTTTAATAAAAAAGTTAAGCCTATGTCTTTGAATTTTTTTTTTTTAATTAAATAGGTTAGGCTTAGGTTTTTTAAAAAGCCTATTAGGCTCGATAGACTAGCCTATTTATAAATAATATTATTTTTAATAAACATATAAATATATTTTATATAATAAAATTGTAGGATAATATATAATTTTTTAATTTATTTCGTTGGCCTATTTAGAGATAGGTTTATTGACTTATTTAAAGGTATATGTTAGTAACATATTTACATTATAAAAAAGTAAGTCTATTATAAAAATGTTAGCCTATTAGTTTGTAATACACTGACCTATCTAGATGTTAGCCTATTAGTTTGTAATACACTGACCTATCTAGATATAGATTTATTGGCTCATTTAAAGGTCATAATATGAAATAGACTTTTAAACCTGTTAACAGGCTTTTTGTGATGTTGCACAAGGCTATCCCGTGTAAAATGGAACGCACCTGATGCTGGTTTTTTGAAGTGAACATCGACGCAGGTTGGTCAGGGGAATCGGGCACTGGTTTGGGCTTAATAATCCGAGACAATCATGGGGGTGTTCTTGTTGCAGCCTCTAAATACTTGGATCACAGATTGGAAGCTCTAACTGCAGAAGCTATGGCCTTACGGTGGGCTACTCAGGAAGCTCTTTCATGGGGGATTGATACTCTACAAATTGAGAGTGATTGCCAACAACTAACAACAGCTTTTAGTTCTATTCTCTGTGCCACTATTTCCAATTTAGTTTCTGATTGCCAAACTTTGTTTACTCATTTCAATTCAGTTTCTTTTAGTTTTATTCCTAGAGAGGCAAATGTCCCAGCTCATGTTTTAGCAGCCTCAGCATATCACTCATCAGATGGCACTTGGTGGACTGAAGTCCCACCTTGTGTTCAGCTTGTTGTGGCTTCAGATTTTACTTCTATTTAATAAATGCCTCTCTTTTAAAAAAAAAAAAAAACAGACTTTGAAACAGGTCAGATCAGGCCTAAAAAATGACCTATGACAGGTAACAAGTCAAGCTTAGGCCACAAAAATATAATATAGGCCAGGATTGGGCCCTGCAAAGTCTAGTTTGGTTCGGCCTACTTCCACTCTGACGCAAGATTGTCACGGGAAAATTGATTTAAAATTTATTTCTTTCTTTCTTTTTCATTTAAAACTTTATTACCATTCATGTACCGTATATGGATATTTTTATATTAAAAAAGTTAAAATATAAAAAACTCATAGGTTTAGTTTTTTATTTTAAAAGGTATTAAAAGTTAATTTAATTAAAAGAAAATTGTTTAATTAGTGATTTGTAAATATTTCTTTATACCTAATATCAATTGAAAAAAATCATAATTAAAATAATTAAGAAAAGTAAAACTTTCATGTGAATAGATGATTAATAAAAAAATATTGATTTGATTTAATGCATATGAAAGAAAAGTAAAACTTTTGTAAATATTTCTTTATACCTAAATAATAAAGGCTTGAATTTATTTTATATATATAAGGATAGATTTAGCTCCTAAAAATGGCAACTTACATTACTTTGATATCTATAAATACATGTTTAAACAATTTGTTCTCTCAAAGTGACATTTTTATAGATAAAGTGCATGTGACACACTTTCAGTGACAATACAAATAGAACAACATTGAGTTACAATGTTTTTTTTTGTTATGTTTGTTGTCTAATTTATTGATCAATAAAAAAACACAAATAAATTTGATGGAGAGAAGGGAAAGATGAATGAGGTCAGTTGAGAGGGAGAATGGCCTTAAGGATACAGGCTATTGAGGAAAGGAATAAAGGAGTTGTATATGTGTGTGTAACTTTCAAACATTGAGATAAAGGGCCAGTTTGGATGGAATTTCTGTAGAAGTACTTCTATGTGAATAAAATAGAATGAATCAAAGAGGTCAAATGCATTTAACTTCTCCATAAGTTGAAATTAGTCTTTGTAGCTCACCAACTCCAAAAGCTCTCTCATTTAACTTCTCCATAAATAACTAATTTCATCTTATGAAAAATTTAAATACTTTCATAAACTTTTATTCCATGACCATTTTATAAAATCAAACATGAAACAAATATTTTTATAATGCTTTTCATTTTTTATGAATGGAAGGCCATGCATGTGTTAAGCATTAAATACAACCATGTAATGTTATTTGATAATTGAATTACCTACACAGATTTCCTCAACACACCTTGACAAATATTAGAAAAGTATAATTTTTTTCACTCATTCTTCCTTACATAAATTGTTTTGATGTGTGTGAATCCCTGAATCTCTTTAACCTAATCGTTTATATTCAATAAGGAGGCATCATCATCTTTTCCCACTAGTTCTAATATCCCGACGCTTGAGGCAGTTTTATGTTTTTGTCTATATATTTGTATCTCATATTGTTAACACCATTTGAATTAATAACAATATCTTTTCATTCAGCTGCGTACATCATTCTCTCCCCTTTCTCTATCTTGCTTTATGGTATCGGAACTCTCTTTGTGAGAGCTCCATTAATTGCGCAACTTCTCACTGTGGTTTATGATCCAAATTCGAATGCTAATACCTCTAAGACTGACCAATCCCAATAGGCAACAACCCTTACTAATTACGTTTTGGAGAAACCTTCGGGGTCCATTCATGTTGCACTGGCACTAGATGGAAACAATTATCATTCATGGAGTAGAATCATGAAGAGAAGCCTTCTTGCAAAAAACAAGTACGAGTTTGTCGATGGATCTCTCAAGGAACCCGGTGAAACCAATCACCTATGATGCTTGTGACAAATGCAATACAATGTCATTTCTTGGATAACCAGATCCATTTCAGCCAACATTGCATAGAATGTTGTCTACATTGACAGGAACTTTAGGATAACCTTAAGGTTCTTTAAAGGGGACCACTTCAGGACATCCGATTTGCTCCAAGAACTTCATTCCTTTAAGCAAGGGGTAGTTATATTCCTTTTCTCATCTCTATTTTCTCTTTACAACCAGTCAAACACTATAAGAAAAATAGGTTTTACCTACAGTTATTTAATGGGTTTTTAACCCCCGGTAAAATAAAGGATTTGCATTTTCCCACGGGTATTTGCCGTGGGTTATAAAACATTGTAAATAGATGCAGTTACCCACGGTTTAGTTTATTTAGTTGGGACTTTAACCGTTGATAAGTTTTATTCCTATTTTTAAAGTATTTATTAAAAAAACATCAGGGTATTCATTCCCACTCATTCCCGTTTCACGCTCATCTCTTTTTCCTCTCCACTTTCTTTCTTTTCAACCAAAAAAAGTTCTCCCTTCGGTCCTTTTTATAAGCACCATTTAGAAGATATTGACGGTCCTTTTTATAAGACACTTGATAATTTCTATGAAACATTTAATTTTTTTTCTTAATTTACCCTTATTAAATTCTTCTATCATGTATTTTGTTAATTGTTCATTAACGAGATATTATAAATATTGTTACATAGGTGACCAAGAGAGAGAGTTAAACTTTTGCACATTTTCATATACATTTGTGTGTTCCAATACAATTGATAGTGGGAATTAGTACTATATTTTGTGCAGAATTTAATCTCAATTATTTAGTGAGAGAATATACTAATAATATTAAATAGGGGTAAAAATGTAATGTTTTATTATTTTTTTATGAAACTAATAAAATTAACCACTTAAATTACTTTCCTTGGTCTATGTAATTCGATTAGAGGTGCCTTATAAAAAGGACCAGAGGTAGTATAAATTTTATTTTAGGCTTTTAGCTCTGTAGGAACTCCTCTACGCCTCTATTTTTTTAATTTTAAACCGTGGTAGTCGACTATATTAAAGTGCAGACGACTATTGCCGTTACCCACAATTTTTAATGAAGGTTACTTCAATGATTACCCGCGGTTGTACAACTCTAGGTAATTACCTACGGTTTAGAAACTCCTGATAATGTTTGAATTTTCCAGCATTTGCCTAAAAGCCCGGGGAACACGTTTGTCATCCTCACATTGCCTACGGTCAAACTAATTGCTGAAACGTACCTAGCAGAGCTTTAAAAGCGGGAAAATAATAAAATAACCCTCGGCAAAACTATTTTTTCTTGTAGTGTAAAGAAAATAATATATTTGTCTTACTTTTTTTTCTTCACTTAATTTATCCGATTCTTTTTTCATGACAAACAAAGGTTAAATCCACTAGTTTGACTTCTCATGAAATGTCTTCTACATGTTTTCAATGTTTAAACCAATTTGGAATGGAGATTGAATAACTTCTAGGGTATAATGAACTAGGCAAAATTTACGGTACATGGAAAAAAAAGGATGTACCGGTACAAGAGTCACGTGGGTCGTTAATTTAATATATATTTATTCCCACCGTTAGGAGATTGAAGACCGTGAACCGGGTGTTAGGAAATTTGTCTGAAATTGTTGCGTTGGTCCTCCATATACCTTGCATTTACAAGTAAATCCAAAAAGTGGTGAGGCCTGAGCAACTGCTTTGTTTGTGTTGTGTTCACCTAGATATGGTGGAATGTGTTGCCAACAATGGGTTTGCACAAATATTGTAGTTGTATCCCACTGTAACATCCCAAAATTTAAGGATCTAGAATTATAATTAAAATGCTTTCAATTTGTTTAATGTAAGTAATTAATAGAATTAATAATAAGGTTAGTGTAATTTTAATAATAATAGTAACTTTTAATAAAATAGTATTCATGATAATCTCAAATTTATTAGTATTATTACTATTATTATTATTGTTAGTAATAGTATTATTATTATTACTATTAGTAATAGTATTAGTATTATTATTATTAGTAGTAGAATTAGTATAATTAGTATTATTATTAGTATTATTGTTATTATTATTATTATTATTACTAATATTATTTTAGCAATTAGGGTTAGAAGTGGGGAAAAGAAGAGAAAGGAGAGGAAGAAAGAAAGAAGGGGCGGCTGAGAGGGGGTTGGGTTAGGGTTTTTCAATTTGGGGCAGCTGAGGGAGGGGTGTGAGGCGGCCATGGGAGAGAACAGAACGGTGGCGGCGGCGCTACCACCAACAGTGGGAGGATGCGCGGCTCATGGCCGCGGAGCTGCTGCGTGACAGTGGCGGAGGCCGCGCGAAGGGGAGGCGTCGTGGCCGCGACACCGCTACTGAACGAGGAAGCGACGACGGTGACGAATCCGGGACGACGGTGACGAAACGGCGGTAACGTTGCTCCGGAGAAGACGCACATCGCGCTCGTGGAGGTGACGGCGGCCGTTCTTGACCACCAGGAGAGAACGAAGACGCGATGGTGGCTCAACTGCGGGCTGCGACAGCGGCTATGGTGGAGGAGCGGTGGCTTGTTGCTGCGACCGGTCGCGAACGGTGGTGGCTGCGTGGGGGACCTTGACGGAGGCGAACGGTTCCGCGGAGAGGACGAAGCGGTGGAGCTCCGGTGGCTGGAACTGCGGAGGAAAACCGGAGCAGTGGCGTTCCTCCATTGACGGCAGCACAGTGACGGTCTCTAGGAGGCCATGGATGGTGGCTCACGATGGTGGGTTGATTGAACAGCCACAACTCCGGCAACGGTGACTGGAGCAGAGTGAACTGGCGGCGAATCTGTTCAGGTGAGCGAAGCTCACACACTTTCACAACATTTTTATATGCATTCTTTTACTTCTATTCCTTTAGTATTTGGTTATTGATTTAATGGTTCACAACATTTTTATATGCATTCTTTTACTTCTATTCCTTTAGTATTTGGTTATTGATTTAATGGTTGGATTGATCCTCTTGATGATTTCGTTATGCTTTAAGATGATTTTAATGCATGAAAATGTATGATTGCAGATTAGAATTAAATATGAATTATGCATTCAAGATTACTACTTGAGACATGTATTATTCGTGATGTTGAGTAATTGCATAAAGGCCTTTGGCCCCAGTTAATTAGAAAATGAGAATTTGGCTTCGGCCCAGAAATGAGTTATTTGTGAGGTTTGCGTCATTGTATATTTTAGGCTCTGGCCCTGTTAAGACTAAGAAAATGATTTTTGGCTTCGGCCTAGAGAAAATGGCTTCGGCCTGTTTTGGCTTCGGCCCAAGTTAACTTAAAGAGATAAGATTGATTTCAGAAATTGATTTAAGACTTGGGTGATTAGTGCACAGTGTGATAAGTTAACATCCATGAGTTACTGCCTCGAGTAGTGGGGTCCAGGCTTGGATGTGGGTGATTAGTGCCCGGTGGTGGTGATTAGTGCCCAAGGAAGACGTTCCTTGTAGTCTGAGCTCAGGTCTAGCCACACAGCGATAAGTGATAAGAACCCGTTGGCTGGGTAATGCCGACCCAACAACTGGGTTATGTCGTTCATATGCATTCATGTTAAGTTTGTGCATGACAGTTTATCGGAGTATTGACCTGCCTTAATTCTTCATGTTGTGGTTATCGGCTAATTCCATTAAGCTATGATACAAGTAGGTGATTAGTATAATGATGTACGTTCTATTGAACTATGTTGAGTGTTGCATTTCATATGATTGCTTTTCCCTCCACTGCTTGTTGCATGCTTTGTTCACTGGGACATAGTCTCACCCCACGTTACGGGGATATATTTCAGTTGTGCAGGTTTTGTACAGATTGATGGCAGAAGAGTAAAGATTTTAACTGTAATAATTGTCAAGGAATTGTAATTGAGTATTTAAAAGTTTAGTGATGTATATGTATATAAAGATGTTATTGAATATTAGTTCGTAGTGCTTATTCAATTGTTGTGTAGTAGTCTTTAGTTTGGCCACGGAGGCCAATTATCTTTGAATTGGAATATTGTTATGAATTGCACTGGTATTTTGCTGGTTTTCAGGTGATTCTGAAAATTTAGAAATGTCCAGTTTTCAGGGGAAACTCTGCCGGATTTTCGGTAGGAGTTTATGAACCTTAACACTCTAAAGTGTTGGTTCGTTTCCATATTTCAAAGTTAGGATTGACTTTGAGAAAATGATGTATGAATGATGTGGTTGTCTAAGCAAACGTTGGATTGCTTAGGCATTGTTGTATTATGTGTACCGATACACGAAATGCGCGAAATAATTTCAGAAATTCGGGAATAGTGTTTCCAACGGACATTATTCTTGGATTTAGAAATTAGGACGTTACACCCACACCTTAGGTTTGGCCATGGATAATAAGTAGTTTCGTTGCGGGCGGAGGGGGATTTTTCGAAATCTGGAAAAATGAAGTGATAGTTGGATTGAAAGGGTGTTTCCATTGTTGAGAAATTTCAACCATTGTATCAATTAAAATTAGAATGATTGTTTTTTGCTATGTTGGATGATGTTCATAATGACGATGTCCATCAAATTTTTGTATTTTTTCGTAAACCGCGTCCATGGTCGTTTGAAGAACCGGATTCAATTGCAGGAGGGATCTGAAGGAAAGAGATGAAGTTTTTTTTTGTTTGGAAAAAGTAAAATGATAGTTTTGGGCTATGACAATGTAGGCCCAATGTATGTCACACATTCATTTTCCAAATGTCATTGGCAACCCCATATAGGCTTATTGTCCAAACCGTCCATGCCCATTGTGTTAATGATATTAAAGTAAACTTATTTTTGTAATTTGTTAATTGATAATTGTACTAATTAGTACAATTTTTTATTTTAGTTGCACTTTTAATTTTTTATGTTTGGTAAAAATTTGTATGTTACATTTTTATGAAAGAACATATTATGGTATTATGAACCCTGTGATGAACTTTGGTGATTTTTTTAAAAAGTATTTAATTATTGTGAATTAAATTGTATTTAATTAATGAAAATTGATAATAATTATCCTAAATTGCCTAAAATTACGGAAAAATCATTTTAGTGTCCTCAAGCAAGGGGATTTCATGATTGTGTGTTTTTAGGGTGTTGCCGAGTTGCCTGGTATGTGGGTGGTAAGGCCAACCTCATGCAAGTAATAGGACCCTAACCTTAAGTCATGAGTTACAAGTACGTAGAAGTGGAGGCAAAGAAGGAGTCCAAATTTTGGCATGATACTTCGGGGGGATGTTGGGGATAGTGTTATGAACCTTGTGATCAATTTTGGTGATTTTTTTAGAAAGCATTTAATTATTATGAATTAAATTATATTTAATTAATGAAAATTGATAATAATTATCCTAAATTGCCTAAAAATATGGGAAATTCATTTTATTGTCCTTATGCAGGGGGCTTTCATGATTTTGGGTTTTTAGGGTGTTGCCGAGTTTCCTGGTATGTGGGTGGTAAGGCCAACCTCATGCAAGCAATGGGGCCCTAACCCTAAGTCATGAGTTTCAAGTACGTAGAAGTGGAGGCAAAGAAGGAGTTCGAATTTTGGCATGATACTTCGGGGGGATGTTGGGCACGGTGCTATGACCCCTGTAATGAATTTTTGTGATTTTTTGAGAAAGTATTTAATTATTGTGAATTAAATAGTATTTAATTAATGGAAATTGATAATAATTATCCTA
This sequence comes from Sesbania bispinosa, assembly GCA_026901365.1. Lineage (NCBI taxonomy): Eukaryota > Viridiplantae > Streptophyta > Magnoliopsida > Fabales > Fabaceae > Sesbania > Sesbania bispinosa. The sequence continues at coordinate 1,123,773 of QLOH01000269.1, forward strand.
AATTGCCTAAAAATATGGAAAATTCATTTTAGTGTCCTCATGCAGGGGGCTTTCATGATTGTGGGTTTTTAGGGTGTTGCCGAGTTGCCTGGTATGTGGGTGGTGAGGCCAACCTCATGCAAGCAATGAGACCCTAACCCTAAGTCATGAGTTTCAAGTACGTAGAAGTGGAGGCAAAGATGGAGTCCGAATTTTGGCATGATACTTCGGGGGATGTTGAGCACGGTGTTATGAACCCCGTGATGAATTTTGGTGATTTTTTTAGAAAGTATTTAATTATTGTGAATTAAATTATATTTAATTAATGGAAATTGATAATAATTATCCTAAATTGCACAAAAATATGGAAAATTCATTTTAGTGTCCTCATGTAGGGGGCTTTCATGATTGTGGGTTTTTAGGGTGTTGTCGAGTTGCCTGGTATGTGGGTGGTAAGGCCAACCTCATGCAAGCAATGAGACCCTACCCCTAAGTCATGAGTTTCAAGTACGTAGAAGTGGAGGCAAAAAAGGAGTTCGAATTTTGGCATGATACTTCGGTGGGATGTTGGGCACGGTATTATGAACCTCGTGATGAATTTTGGTGATTTTTTGAGAAAGTATTTAATTATTGTGAATTAAATTATATTTAGTTAATGAAAATTGATAATAATTATCCTAAATTGCCTAAAAATATGGAAAATTGATTTTATTGTCCTCATGCAGGGGGCTTTCATGATTGGGGGTTTTTAGGGTGTTGCCGAGTTGCCTAGTATGTGGGTGGTAAGGCCAACCTCATGCAAGCAATGAGACCCTAACCCTAAGTCATGAGTTTCAAGTACGTAGAAGTGGAGGCAAAGAAGGAGTTCGAATTTTGGGATGATACTTCGGGGGGATATTGGGCACAGTGTTATGAACGCTGTGATGAATTTTGGTGATTTTTTAGAAAGTATTTAATTATTGTGAATTAAATTGTATTTAATTAATGGAAATTGATAATAATTATCCTAAATTTCCCAAAAATGTGAAAATAGCGATTTAAATTGTAATAAACAGAATAAAAATAATATGATAGTAGTGTTAAATGATATTAAAAAACGGAGATTAATTTTTAATTAAAATAACATATTGTTTATATTTGTTTGTTTGTCATTGTATTTAATGACAGGGATAATTATGAATGTGAAATTGATAAAAGGTGGTCATATAAAATAATGACATAATTGAGGTATGTTTAAAGGAAATAAATGTCTCCAGTTGAGGATTCGTTTAAAAAGTGGTTCGTTTAAAATTTGAATGGACTAAAATGACAATATAATTTAATTAAAAATGTTATAGACAAATGTAACTCGTGAGGCAGAAGCACTAAAGAATTATGTCATATATCATCTTAAACCCAAAAAAATATATGGATTGTCATTAAAATAAATGTACGAGTGTAGTTGGAATCGCCTCCGGTGGATATGACGATGTTAAATAAATTGAGTGAATGAAAATGATACAAAGAAAAATTAAAAAAGTTAGGTGAAAATACGTTACAAGTGTATTGGGGGATTATTTTTAAGATAGTGCATAAATGTAAAAGTAGAATACTTAAAGTAGAGAATACCTGAAAATAATCATTTAAACGAGTAATAGAGAGAAAAAAAATCTTTAAACACCCGGTCGAAAAAATGTGGTAAAAAAAAATAAAAGATGTTTAAAAAATTAGAGCAATATAATTTTTTTTATTTAACCACATGTATCCTCCACGAGAGGTAATCTTATTCGAACCGAGAACATTCACATCATGGTGGAGCTTAAGAGAAATCAAGCATGTACCACTTGAACCAACCCCGTTGGTAGAGCAATATGATTTGGAAACGTTATTATAATAAAAGGTGGGAGTGGAAAAATATGAACGAGGTCTACAAACGTGAAAAGAAATTTTAAAGAAAGAAAGACTAAACTAGGCAATGACCTTTACAATTAAAGCACTGCATGTAAGAGTCTGAAGGAGACATTATAGGCTTGGAAGTTTTATTAAATGTGAATTTCCAATATGACTATTCGGTGCGGCGCGGGACATTTACCAAATTTTAGACAGCTGACACAGGGGTTATTTTGCAACACCCTTCCCAGGGCCTTCTTGGCAATTGACTGTGGTCAAAGCACCACTTTAAAATGTGACTCATGAGTCATGACTTACTATATACTTACAGCAACCGGTATTTTTTTCCTTGTATCACTACATGGATTTTCATTCCATGTACGGTAAAAGTCACCTAATGAACTAATTCATTTCATACTTATAACAAATTTACACATTTTATTCTCAAGTTAATTACACCAACAATTTTTATGAAATAAAACTATTTTAATATTTTTGTAGTAATCTAACATGTAAAGATAATTTTATTTCCCAAATAATCCTCTTAACATTAATTTTCAAAAATACAAAATAGCCCATGCACCCTGTTTAGAACATTCCAGACCGAGACGGCCCATTGGTTTCCTCTGCTTCTGAGTTTTTATTTATTTATTTTTTCTGGTCTTTCTTTTATCTTTCTCCCCACGCAATCACCAATTCACCACTCTTTAATTCTCTTCCTTCAGTTCCTGAGGCCACAACATCCTTTCCTCCGCCAACATTTCACTTTCCGAGAGCGCACCAAAAAGGTTCGTAATAATTTCTTTCTTTGCACAACTATTTCATGAAACACAATGCTTTTTTCTTTCTTCTGCTTTTTCTTTCCGCGATTATGAAATTCCTTACTCGAAAGCCTTGAAATATGTAATGCTGCGATTCTTCTCGAAACACAGGTTTTTGGTTTTAGTCTTTAACAAATAAACATTCTGATGTGCCGTTTCACGCATTGGAATTAGTATGTTTGGTTTCGTCTATACGACATCGTTTCATCTACCTAGCTGATTCTGGTAGAAAAGTATTTGGTTATTGTTTGGGTAGAATATGGTTTATATGTATGGAATTTCAGATTGTGCATCACTGCCTTTTTAGGGTTTTCTTACTAAGTTAATCGGTTAAATTAAAAATTATAGTTCCATTTTCAGTATTTTTGTTAAACGTTTCTGTGACTGTGCCTGTGAGTGATGATAATGTTTAGCTAAATTGATGATCATTGAGTTATTTGAGTAACTTTTGTTTCGTTTCATATATTAGAGTAGAGTCTCAGAAAGTATGGACACTCAGAAAAGCCAACCTGAAAAGCCGGTTCCATCGGTTGCTACTTCTTGTCGAAAGAAGAAGAGTGAAGAAGCCACTTTCTTAGAGGATTTGAAGGATCACATTGACGAGTTCATTCATGCTTCTATGGATGAACACAAAACTTGCTTTAAGAAAACTGTTCAGAAGGTTTGTGTTGTTGTTGTGGCTAAACTGTTTTTCTTTGAGAGAATTACGATTACCATTTGCCAGATCTGCTGATGTGGAATTATGTTTTTTTTTTATCAATTTTCAGATGTTTGGTTTGTCCAAGGTTGTTGCTGAAAAGAACTCAAATGCTGCCAAAGAAGTTGAAAGTGTTCTGCCTCTTCAGACAACAACCTTACGAGATTAGATTTTCTTGTTTTTGAATCATCAGAAGGTTTTTAATTAACTGAGTCATGTCGTAATAACCCCAGATGTTTAGTTATACTATTAGGATTTAAATAAACAAAATTTTGTTTGTAAAATCTCCATCTGTAGGTTGTCTTTTTCCAGTTATGGTTTCTTAAGGTTTTAGTAAACTGCAGTTTGTTAATCGCATTTGGGGCTCCAATATTATGGTTTTGGTGGTCTCTGCAATGACATTGTGCTTACAATTACAATTGCATCTGTCATCTTTGTATTTAATTTTTCTTAGTTTTAAAAAGTATGTAACTGCAATCCCAATTAAAATTCTTGATCTGAATTAGTTTCCGGAAGCTTATGCAAGTTAATTTCCAAAAAAAAAAAATAGGAGTATTTTCGGAAGATGACTTTTTAGGGGATGCAAAAAGCAAAAAGTATGGTGTGAAAAACAAGTCCCTTTCTGGACGCAAGTTGTTTGAGGCAGATGCTTCACTTTTAATTAGGCTCAAATCCATAACAAGCGTATATTAATAAGGCTAGGTTGTTGAAGAAACCATCCTAACATCATTTTAATGAGGTTCGATTTGCTTTATGGGCTTGTTTGTTTATATTTTTTTGTCAATTGTTATACGCGTTATAAGGCATTTTCACTTAAAATATGAATTTGTTACTTTTGTTGAAGGGATGTTTAGGATAGGCCAACTGAGAAACAAATATGGGTTTGCTTAATATCATTCTATCCTTTTTTTAGTACTTAGCTTTTTATGCCTATACTTTGTGACTAAAACTAAAAAACTTTAACACCTTTCCAACAAAGTCCATGTCAATTTAATTAATTATTTTCCATTTTAAAAACGATTAGTATTTTTCAAGTGAACAAGTAAAGATAAATGATGGATTAAGATTCTAATTTATTTTAAATTAAGTTAAAGATGAATTTAATCTATTTATCCGATAATGGTTGTTCGTAGTGAATGTGGACTATAATTCTAGATGAACCTTACATGCAAGGTTAGCGTATGAATTATAGAGTCATTATTCTCTAAAGGGCACGATTTTATCTAGGGGCATGCAAGACCCAATCTGACTTGTCTAATCCTGACCCGACCCAGTGTTAATTTGACTACAGATCATCGAGTTTTATTTAAATCTAATGATAGGTTTGGGCCTAAATAATTGACCGAGTCAAAATTTAGGGCCAATTTAGGGAGAAGATAACTCGTCTCATGCACACAAGTAAGTTTCTTACTTTTTTTATTACTTGTTGTATAGGAATTTTGGTATTCCTTTGATTTCTTAGAATGTAATAGTTTCATATTTTAGCAAATATATATTGTGCCCCTTAGATTGATTGTATGCTTCTTCTTTAGCTTTATTTTGGTTGATTGAGATCCATGTTAGTTTAGTTATTAGTTATATAACAAATTGTTATTGTAGGAATGATGTTTAGGTTAGGGTACATGCTAATATGCAAAAGATATTTAATTTCAATATCATTTTATGATTTTGTTTTGATTATATTTTGAGTTAATCTCTTTTACATTGGCTTGATCTAAATTTGATTTGTAGATCCCATCGAGTCTATTAAAATCTTGAGATGGGTTTAGATTTAAAGAATTGATCCATTTAAAATTTAGGGATGAAATAAGGACAAATATAACCCGTTCTAATCCACCCATGGACATCCTTAGTTTTATCTAACTCCAACAACTTCAATTTCAAGGTTAATCTTACCACTTTGTCTTCCCACTCAAAGATAAAAGAAAAGATGAATTTATTTTTAGTTATTTCAAAGTTAACTTCCTTAAGAAATATCTTATCCCTAGGTTAAAGGAAAAATTAATGTTTCACTTTAAAATTAAAGTGAAAACTTTTATTCTATAAATGACATTATCATGTGAATGATTTTTATAACACGAGTAAAGAAAAGAGCAATTAACCTAAAAAGGCTAACGTTGTATAGCATAGTAAGCAGTCCATGACAAATGTGTTCTAAGATTGGTATAATAAAATGTATATAGAAGTCAATTATGAATAAAAAGATACACTAAGAATAATGATGAGTATATCACATGAATGATTTCATGGGAAGATAAATAGGATTAAATCTTTTTTTAAATGCACAACTTATGAGGATTAAAAGGATTAATAAAAGTACATCAAATACTAATTAGAAAATAAAAAAAGTTAAATACATTTTTAATCCCTGAAATATAGTTAAAATTTTGTTTTATTTTCTGTAATTTAAAATCGGTGGTTTTGGTCCTTCAAAAATTGAAAATATACCAATTTAGTCATTATCAATAAAAATTCGTAGCTAATCGGTAGTAAAATCTATGCAATAAGGACTAACTCTGGGTGTACAAGATACAACAAAGATCTAACTCTGGATATGAAAGTTGTTTGTACAAGAATTTTTACAAAGATTAAATACTCGAAGGATTTTAGCAGATCAGTTTTGCGAAGCGTAGACTTATGTAATCTTTCTTGTTTGTTCGCAGCAACAAAAACCTCTTTTGCTTTAGAAGACGTCTAGTATTAAATAATTTTGACATTATTTAAATTATTATGTAATTATCAAATAGAGTTGGGTGATTGATAGAATTAAATAACCATAGCAAAACGGTGCTAGGTATAAACTATATTGTAATTATAAGATTAAAAAATATCATTAATATTTAGAAGTTAAAAATGTGAAGAGTTTGGGAAACGACATGAGGTCGTGGCAAAAAAAGCACAATCAAGTAATAATTACATCAACAAAGCTTATGAACTTTTAACCCAATTTAGTTAAAATGAAGCAAAAACGGTAATGACTGATAGGTGAGAGACTAATCTCTCGCGGTACTATTAGACGTTAAAATGAGACCTTTTCAAACAATGTTTTTTTTTCATACATATGAATCCATGAATCAAACCCGAGACCAAATGCTTAATAGACCCGAGCTCCTTCCATTCGGGCCAATACATATTGGTAAAAATAAATTGAGTTAGTGTAAATCTTTTTGCACATCTTTTGATAAATATTTTTCTTTAAATAAAATTGATTCTTTAAATCTCTAATTATCTTAAAGCAAATTAACATGCTCTAGATATATTCATAATATATTTTGGTGTGACCCATGATATTATTCATGAGAGATAATTTTGCTCGACGTGAGAATATCCACGCATCACAAGAGATGATAGGGCTATCTCTTTGAGCGGAAGTTTTTTCCATACACACCTCAAACTTAAAGAGAATAAAACATGTATCATTTGAACCAACCACATGTTGCTATATTTATAATATATTAAATATAAAGTATGAGGCACAAGACTTTCACATCAATTACTTTCTATTCTTATTTTATGTTACATTATCTATATTATTATTATAACTATTATTATTATTATTATAACTATGACTAAGTAATTGAATAATTATTAATGTTTTAATCCATGTCATTTGAAAAATTTTAAACTTTAAATACTTCACTACTATTTAAGACATAATCTAAATTTTAATCAATAAACAAATTAATTTTCAAATATAGAAAAATAACTTAATTTTTTTTATTATTTAGCTGCACGTGTGCAGGTCTACATCTAAGCGTCAAATAAATTCCAGTCAATTTAGGAAAGCGGTGGTATTATTCATGCCTCCATGATCCATGTGTCTGATTTTTTGTCAACAAGTTGTTTGCATGCTTGCGCGAATAAAGTCAATGTGTCAAAGTTCATTGCTAATTGATTCCATATTTTATTTTTCCAACATTCAAAGCAAAAATTCCCGCTTCTTTTCGGGTTTAGATCGCAATGGTTTTAGGATTGAAGTCCTCTAAATTTTCTATTATTCTGTGACGGTAATTTTTTTCTTGATAATATCATATAGTATAATAATATAAGTAGTTAAACATTGAGATTTGATTAGTTAACTATGGCAAAGGATAACTAAAGCAGTTATGGGCTTCCCATAACATTGCAACTTTATTATTATGAATGAAAACTAGAACATAGTCGTTGATTCTTCTTGGCAGCTTCAACGACAACAAAGTACAGCATGTAATGGAATCATAGGATACGATTCTTATGACTAATACATAGTCTAATGCTACAGCACTAGCACTGCATATACTATTCTAGAAAAGTTGTTGCTGGATGGTGAAAAGAAAACCACAAATTCTTTAATTTGTTCTTGATGCCACTTGGTCACTGGAGCTTCAGGTTTTTGAGCCTGCAAGTGAAATTAATGTAAGCAAGCCAAAAAAAAATGTCCAGAAAGAAATAATACAATGTTGTGGCAGTTGCAGAGCTAGTAGATATAATTAAATGCTGCAACAGCAACTTATATGCTTATTTTTGGTTAAAAGATGATTCTAAGTAAGAATCAGTTTGTATTTGGTTTTTTTTATCAAAATCATGTTACAGACTTAATCCAGATCAATTCCGCTAATTAATCCTAGTAATGTTGGTTAGGATCCACATTTGTAACGTAGTTTTTTAATAAAAACCAAAACACGTTCTTAAATGGGTGCTATCATATGCATAGCATAGCACATGTACATAGAAAATTTAAATATAGAAAATTAGATATTGCATTTGTTTAATAAATAGGATATATGAAGATACTAATCTAGAGGTAGTTACTGATTGATAAAGGTCTTAGAATATACTACCTTTTCTCCTCATCATAACCTTCACTTTTCTTGTAATTTGGGAATGGCACTTGCCCTGACTCAATGTGCCTAATGTCCTGGACAAGGAGATCATAGTGCCTCTTCACTTCCTCTGGAGTTTTCCCTCCAACAGCCCTTGCAACATTGTACCAACGGTCAGGGGTGTCCTTGTCATAAACAGCTAGAGCCCTTTCAAAGGCTTTATTGTCCTTAACACTCCATGATCCAGAAGATGACATTGAGCTGGATGCCATAGTCTTGGAGTCAAGGCAAATAGTGTAAGGCAATAATGGGAATGGTGTAAGGTTTCAAAGGTAGTGGAAATTAAGTGAACTAGCAAAGGGTATTGAGAAGGTTAAAGAAAGTCTATAGAATGAGACTTCAAGTAAGAGCTGATATGTGCAGAGAGGAAGCATAATGTCTGCTCCTTTTATAAGCTGATATAGTGCAAGTTGGCATGCAAATCTTGTTAAAATGAAATAGAATTTTATTGATTTGTCTCCTCAGGAACCACAAAATAGAGTAGGACCAAGAACTTGGGCTGCAATATGGGAGAATCAGTATCTTCAAACGGTAAAATTAAGGGTAAATATGACAGAACAAAAGCTATATAACTTTTTAAGGCTTCCTCCTCTCCCTTCCCCTTTTTCCCTTAATGCACAAATAGTATCAAGTTAAAAATTTACTTTCTTATGTTTCAGGCTTGAGAGCTATATAGTCTGTTTGGTTTCCAGTTAGCTACAGTGCAGAATCAATTCCACAGAATTGATTTTAAATCACTTTTATCCAAAGTATTTCGTAAAGCGTACATCACTCGTTATCAACCATTGATTCTAGAATCAATTCTACTCAACTTGAAATCAAACGGACAGACACAGAAAACTCCACACTTTGATAAACAATTGAACAAGTTGCAGATTGAAATTAACATTAATTTAGTATTATGCAAAGCAAATGGACAGTGAATCCATTAGCACCAAATTAACTCTTCATATTAAACAGTAAATTTCAGTTGTGGTTCAGACTTCAGATCTTAAAAATGTATATGAGAGCTCCCTATGAACACTAGGTCAGCAGATACCAAACTTTATTTTATTCTCTCTGCTTCAGTGGGTCCAAACTCAACCCAGTGAATCCATTAGCTTTCATGTATATGCATCACACAGAGAGCCATAATATCTTGTTAAAAATAGTTTCATTGCAAAGAAAAATCCCATTGTACATTGCAAGTGATCTTGTACAATGTACATGTACTTTGTCCAGAACAACATTCCAAAACTCTCTAGCTGGCCAGTACAACGATTATTGTTTGCTTTTAAACCCAAATGAAAGGTCAAATAGATTACCTACTACTACTCTTTAATTTTAGCTGTTGGGGTCCCTCCCCTTGTCTTCTGGGTTTCTGATTTTGTATTTGATGTTGATGTTACTTAGATGGCCCCAAAAATTATTATTAGGCAAATGTAGTTCTCCCATCCATAACATTAATTAATTACATGTTTAATTATCTTTTACCTGTGAATATCAATATCTACAGAACATTTTTACCAAATCCATAGGTAACCTTAAATATCATGTGACAATGTGACATGACATGAGTAAGTGATCAAATAACTCAAATTATTAAAACATATGGAATTACCAATGCTTATTATGTCCCAATTAAACAGTTTAAAAGAAAAGAATACATCAAATACGGATCCATAATACTCAATGATCTGTTTTTGCTCTGTCTTTTGCTGTTACCTCGGGACATTGCCATGGAGCAAAATGATAGGCTCTGTACTACTTATAGTATAGAGGCTATATGTTATCTTTATTATTGGTTATTGTCAGAGCTCATGCAAATTAACAAGATACGTGTACGGAGTTTACCCCCTTCTGAGTTCTGACTATACACATAAGTAGGTTCTAGCTGGATCATTCATCTCTTTGGCCATTATACGCGTAAATAAGGAACATCCACATTCCACAAAAATATCTATTTCTTCATGGCCGAGTGAAAGACAACAATGTGAATGACCAAACCAGAACTTTGTTCTAGAAAAGGTTTATGAGTATAGTTTGATGATGGAGGGCCATAAAATATTTTAGGTCTTTGGGCCACCTATATAATAGTAATATGGCCCTTCTGCTTTCTGACGGTAAGTTTGAGAAAAACATCTAGCAAGTGTATTTGGTTTTTATTGGATCTACTTTTCCCACTAACATTACTCTTGATAGTATTAGCTTGAATCTATATTTAAAATGTGATTTTGATAAAAATCAAACACAAAAGAAGGTTTTGGCATTAGAGATGTAGATATGACTGTGGGGTAATTTTGTTTTTGTCTTTGATCGGGATTCCCCCTAGCCATAGTTGTAGGTTTAACCCTCGCGTCAAGGGTGATGGTTAGATAAAACAGTCCCAATAGTGGTGACTATATGGTTCGAATCGCTAACTATACAAGTGAAATTTGTCTGGATCACAGTCCACTTACACTGCGAAAACCACTGTTTGGTGGACTGTGAGGTAATCTGAAACATAGCGTCTTGTCTTTCATATTTTGCAATAGTAATATATATCTTCTCCCATGAATGAGTTTAACTTAATTGCTGTGTTAAGTGTCTGTTTGGTTTGCATTTTCATTTTCCTGTTTCCATTTTCTGTTTCCTATTTGCTGAAATTTTACAAAGGAAAAATTGGAAATGCTGGAAACAAATTTGTTTCCAGCATTTCCAGTTTTTCCTTTGTAAAATTTCAGGAATCAGGAAGCAAAATGAAAACAGGAAATGAAGATGCAAACCAAACATGCCCTTAACTGCTAGATTTACCCCGGACTAGATTTTACTACCTTCTTTTAATACCCTTATATAATGGCAGATGAACCAGCATGTCCCAATTATAATGGCTGATTTTCAATTTCATACCTTTATCATTTCTTTTTCTTTTATTTTCTTGATTCTCTATTTTTCAAATACTTGGTGCTGACATCTATAAAATTATTGCATCTCATACATTTTAAAATATGCTCTCAAAATTAAGTAAATATGGTCCTTTGTTAATTTTTGTCATCTATATATCTAAAATTTTCATATTCTTATTTTATATCCAACATCTTTACAAATTAATAAATTAATTAGATCATTTTAAATCATATTAAGTTAAGATAAAAACTCATCAATTAAAATATCAAACTTTACCTACAATTGAAAAATTCTAATTTTTTGTCCTCTTTAAATCATAATCCCACATCCTATAAAATCCTTTAAATTTTATTAAACTAGCATTTATCTCATGTCATACGTGGAAAATATATATTATATAAATAATATATTTGAATATATATTTTAAAATATATATATTTTCTAAGGATTTAACATGACTATTTATATTAAAAGATAATCATTTTAAATTTTAATTATTAATTTATAAAAATAAAATATTTCAACCATATTATTCATTTATTTATCCAGTGATATTTTATATAATTAATTTTAAAATTAATTATATTATTTAAATTTTTAAATTTGACCATTTTTTTAATATATCTATTAACTGAGAAATATATATTATTAAAAAATAATGATAAGAATTCAAATTTAAATTGAAAAAAATATTTGATATAAAAAAGATTAAAGATTAGAATAATTAATATTTAGACTTTATAATATCAAATTTTTAAGCGATTGAGAAATAATTGAGAGGATGTTGAATAATTTTTAAATGGAGATGGGACACAATCAAAGGAAATAGTGAGAAAAAAATGACATATGATTTTTAGTTATGAGAGTAGATAAGCATGGAATATAAAAATTAATATATGAAGAGTTGATTTTTATTAAATTTTAACCTTTAAAATTATTTATATCTCAAATCTATTGTAAACTCTTAACTATATTGGATAGAAAATGCAAATTTAAGAGTATTAGTTATAGATAGAAGAGGTGATTTAATTTTAAAAATAGAAGACTTCATTTTGCTTTAAAAAATATTTTGTTGCACACAATATAAATTAGAGAGGACCTAAAGTGCAACTAACTGCTTAAATATAATTAAATGCATGGTGAAGGAATATGACTGAAGTCGAGCTAGGGTGAGGCTAAATATACTTTGGAATAATGCTAAAGGCATACAAAAGCATCATATTACAGAGGTCGGCGTAGTGATACTATACGGCTATAGGTAGCAACTTGGTTTAGACTGCCCCCGCCCTATATATATATATATATATATATATATTTTCTAATATTTTGAGTCCAAAGCATAGCCCAACCAATGCTCAGTATGGTTGGAATTCCCTCATTTCATAATTCGATGAAAATATTTATCTTTTTTATTCTGTAACGATAGGCATTGTTACTCTTTTTTAAAAAAGGAGAAGACAATTATATGCTCCCAAGTCTTTTGGATGCAATTGAAGGGTGGTATTCTCCGATACTTCATACAACTAGATATAATGGGAAAGTCTCAATTTCCTAAGAATAAGGCATATATATAGATTTATATTAAAAACTTGACTTATTGTGCGTGGCATTTCAAACATTTTTTATGACATGCGATCATGCTCATTCTTTTTTATGAGTAGGAATTATATAGCAAATCAAAATGTATGATGGGAGTCATTTAATATATTGATCGTGTGATATATATTTAAATAATAATAAGTTTTTTTTCTAAAATGTTCAAAATATTTGTAAGGGAATCTATAGTCTCTCGCACGCTCACCATTAAGTTGCATCAATCATTTTCACTGGATCTAGCACAATATGCGAGGGAATGGGGTTCGCCCTGATCATTGGTTGAAAATTACTGCAATCAAGGAATCTATCAATATTCGACAAAAAAAAAATCTATCTATATATTAATAAAAGAGGGTTATGATCCTCCTCATCACCAATATCTTTTTGGTTTAATCATATGTATTTTTGATAGGGCAATTCTATTTGAGTCAAAAATATACACATCATAATGGAACTAGCTCTTTTGATGGAGATTTTTTTTATCTACTGATTCCTCTAATTAAAGTTTTGAATTAAGCATTATATGTATGATAAAAATAGGTGTTAGAGAGAGTTTTATCCGTTAAGAGAATCCTTGACTCCACTAAGATTGTTAATTGGATTCTAATATGGTTTTTTTATGTCCCACAACGAAGGTAATAAATTTAAATCTAAAACTTATGCAAACTATCCAAATTGCCACAGTATTAGGTGGCTTTAATGTCTTAGTTGGGTTCTATATATTGTGACCTTTAATTAAATGTCATAAATAAAAAATAGAATAAAAATCATATTACTCACTCTTTGTACTAAAGCAATGTATATAGATTCCTCCACCATTACCGGAAGATTCCTTTAGCGGTCCTTCATTACTAGTTGATAAGTTGCACTCATATCTGTTAAGAGTAAATGTGCTCATGGATGATTAATTAATTGATTGATTAGAGAAATAACTAGGGAAGTATATTCGTTTGGGGGTATTCTATATCTTTGCATTTTTTGCCACTAATACTATTTGGTTAGAAGGATTTGGAGAGGAGAAGAGAGAGAGGAGAGGAGGGGAAGAATTTCAAGAAAAATGTTATGTTTGGTTTAATCTTTTAATGAGATGGGGAGAGGGGACAAAATTCCTCTACGGGAATAAAGCCAAAAACTGAGGATAAATGGTCAATAGTATAATTTTACTTAATCAATTAGCTCATCCCAAATATAATTTTATTATTATTATTATTATTATTATTATTATTATTATATATATATATATATAAACCAAATATGAAATAATGAATTAATTAAATTAAACACTCATAATTTATATGTACATATACAATGTAAGTAATTTAAAAAGTTTATGAATTATTTTCTTTTTTCTGTTTATTTTATATTATTTATTTTAATTATTTCACTATTTACTTTAATTTTTAATAGAATATTTTATCACTAAAAAATTAATAAAAAATTAAAATTCATAAAGAATATAAAATTATAATTACCAACCATTGTACTTTTTGTCTAGACAATAAAAAATAGAATTTATATAAGAAAACATGTTTAGATATATCATTTTATATTATTTATATTAATCAACTATTTAAATTAAACAATTTTAATTAAATAAGTTAGTCTATCGGTTATCAATTAATTTATCAACTAGCTAATTTTATCAAATATAGCAAAATATCTCCTTCTAACTAGACTTCTACCATATAAATTTATCCAACAATATATATATATATATATATATGGTATACAAAAATTAAAAAAAAAAAAGAATTTCAATGGGGGCATGGCCCCTTTCGCCATAAAGTAGCTTCGTCTCTTGATAGCATTTTACCCTCCCCTCTAAAGTGGGGATTTACAATAAATCAATCAAAATTTAATTATTAAAATATCCCTCCACTTATATTAATAAAATTGAATGTTATAAAAGTATGAATGTATGTAAATTAGTTTATTAATTTCACCTTTCCTCCCTTGTGAACCAAACAAGAAAGTGCTTCCCTCCCATCCCCTCTCTTAATTCCCTTTCCTTCCCCTCCTAGAATCAGACAAGATAAAATATTGTCTCCCCTTCCCTCCCCTCTTCTCCATTAAAATCTCTCCCCTCCCCGGCTCCCATTACTTGAAAACCAAACAATTAATGATATTTGCAGAGCAAGGAACAAGAATTTTACAACCAGGAAAAAGTGTTTAGCATCTACTATGGTCCCAAAATGGCCGCAAAAACATAAAGAGAAGAGAAAACTTTTGGTCAAAAATTATAAGGAACTTACAATGTAAACCATGTTGATAGGAAAAAATGGTTGCTTGTAATTACAAGCTCCTCAAATTCCCCACCCACAAGTATATATAGTTGTGGGTTTAAAATTATATTTGTTATAAACCAAATTTTTAGGTAATATTTAAATTTAAAATTATATATAGTAAGCCATATAGCATATAGCCTTGCATTTATGCTGTCTTATCGCATGTGTTAATGCATTCCCTAATAATGGAAGATAAGGCATGTTAAAATTTTGAACAATTTTGACTGGAAAAATAATAAATAAATCACAACAAATGATAGATAAAAGTATAAAACATAAGTTTCTTAATATTATATATTATTTTAATTCCACTGTTTGATTATTTATAAAACACAAAGATTTCTTCCATGGAGAAGAAAATCTCTAAGTTGTAACCTGGTTATAACAACAACAATGATTGGTAGGCACGCTGCAACGTCCTGTATCATAGCCAAAAAGTCTGCAAATGTTTTGACAGATCCTTAAAGTCGTACACTTTTCTACACACTTTTCTGGTTTATAATTTGAACAATGTGTTCCCTTCATACCTAGTCCAGATAACAGTTAATATTAATGTAAATAATTGCATATAAATAAAGAAAATATATATGGAAGACTAAATTATGTTCTACATACCTATTGAGAATAGAAGAACTACAATCATGACAGCCGGTATAAATTTCTGTATGGGAGTCATTTTTTTCAGCTTCTTCCACCTTCAGCAATCTTGATTATATGTAATTGTGTATATATAATACATATATATATATATGTATATTTATAAAGTATGTGTTGAATGAATCTTTTATATAATATACATATGCATTTTGTGACGAATACACAGTTATATTATTTTTATTATTTAATATTTATATATGTTAAAGTCAAAGTTTCTTTTTGAACACAGCTTGGTTAACATTGTTATTTTATTTTATTTTTATTAGTTTCGTGTTGAATTTCCCTAGCTGTTGTCGGTCATTCATTGCCTTTGAGTCCTACCTAATATTTTTACTCTCACCGTTGTTTTATTAAAACAATATGTTTTGTTAACATTTGCTCCTAGTGCTGATTTTAAGCATTACTTTCTCAGTATTAATTAAATATGTTTCTTATGATATTTTAATATCTTTTTTTATTTCATTAATATAACACTTTTTATGTTTCTTCATTAAGACTTTTATACCTTTATGTATTGTTAAATTTGAAAAATTGGACGATTTATATACAATTTTTTCTCTATATAAATTTGAAAAAAAAAACCCACTAAAAACATTAGGTTGGAAAATCAAAGTTTTGAGAGAATTTAAGAAAATAATCATATTTTGGCAAAATTAAAAAAATGCATAAGAAATTTCAGCAAAAGAAATCCATAAGAAAATTGAAAAGTTCATAGAAAGATTTGTAAAAAAAATCACGAAATTAATAGAAAATTCACAAAAACTTCCTTAGATCAAAGTCACAGTATGTAAAACTTTTGACTTTTCTAAGTAGAGTGGGGGTATAAAAGTCACAAAAAAAATACATTGAAGAGTCTTTACTGTCGAGTCCAATTAAATATATTTATAATACATTTAGGGACCAAAATGCATCTTTTATGAATGACCAAAATGTGATTAAGTTATTATATTCAAGAATCAAATTACACACCAACACTTTTGAGAATCAAACATAAACAAAGAGCTATTTTCAGAGATCAAATTCTATATTAACTCTTTTTATTGAGAATAGAAGGAACCATGATTACTTAAAATCAACCATAAGTGGTTATGTTAACAAAACTATTTTTTAATAAAATAATGGTGAGGATTAAGAATATAATATTATATAGGAATCAAAGACAATGAATAGTTAAAATCTAGGAGAAGTTCATTAAATAAACTAAGAAAAGTAAATAAAATAATAAAGTAATGTAAGATGTGATTAAAAAGAAACTTTGACTTTAATAGAAATAAATTTAAATAATAAAAAAAAACTATATAACTAACTTCAGAAAATCCAAACCTTATTTCACTTCATTAAATAAAAGTTAAGAAAAGATTCACCAAATCCAAACTTCATAAATATGCATATGTATTATACACACATGACAAATTTCCTAGCTAATTGATATATTAAGGATTGTTAAGCGTCGAAGATGCTATAAAGAGACTTACACACAAAAGTTAATTTTTACTTAAAACTAAAAATACCATAGAAAGGAAATAGCTCATAAACTGAATATTTGTATATTTCTCTATTGTTATTCAATACAATGCGGGTGGCTTTTATAGCCAAGCTATCAAGGAAAGGAAAGAAGAGAGCAAAAGCGGGAATTGGAAAAACAGAAAAACAGAAAAGAGAGAGTGTGAATCTTCTAGAATCAAATTCTGTTACACGGGTAAAGTGTGAGGAAGGTCTTGGAAGAGAGTGGCCGATGTGGAACTTGTGAGTCAGCATCCATCACAATTACACATGCATGTATCATCATCACCTTAGATCATGTATCATCACTTAATGGAGTAATATTGGCTGTAATACCCCCCCTCAAGCTGATGGGCTGAAGATGTCCAGCACACCAAGCTTGATTAGAAAGGCACTAAAGCACTTAGATAGTAAAGCTTTGGTGAAGAAGTCAGCAAGTTGGTCTTTTGATGAGATGGGGAGAAGGTGCATCAATCCTGTTGAAGCTTCTCTCTTACCAGGTGGCAATCCATTTCCAGATGTTTGGTGCGTTCATGAAACATAGGATTCTGAGTAGGGATGGCAATGGGTAGGGTTTGGGTAGGGTACTATAGAACCCGTCCCCATACCCGCGTTTTAAGAAAATACCCGTACCCGGACCCATACCCGCATGGGTAGTGATTCTAGTACCCGTACCCTTACCCGCTGGGTACTCAAGTACCCGTACCCGTACCCATTACCCGCACTTTTGTTAACTATAAGAAAATAAATTGATTAGAAAATAAAAATTAATTAAAAATTAAATAAAAATAATTCATAGATCATCCAAGTTTAACCTATAAAACAACTATCATATGTGGAAGTGGATGAGAGATTAAAAAATTGGGAGGGGAAATGAAAATCAGATCATGTTTTGCTATTTTTAGTGTGTAGGACAAAATTATAAAATTTAAATTAATTGAATTAGTAATATATATTAATGTTTTTTGGTGACTATAATATAGATTAACATTAACTATTTTTTTTAAAATATTAATTAATAATATAAACATATATATATTTATTAAATTAATTATATGTATATAAATTACATTAATTATATATATTATATAAGTGCGGGTATGGGTAGGGTAGGGTACCATAGTACCCGTACCCGCACCCGTACCCATTAAAAAGTGCGGGTAATTACCCATACCCGCACCCATACCCATTTGGTGGGTAATTACCCTACCCATTGTGGGTAATTTTTGCGGGTACCCACTGGGTCTGGGTCCAATTGCCATCCCTAATTCTGAGCTATGTGCAAGGCGCTTTGGTTATCACAAAACAACAAGTGGGATTTTGACATAGGAATTCGAAGGTCTTGCAGCAAGAAATGAAGCCATTGTAGCTCACATGTAGCAACTCCTAAGGCTATATACTCTGCTTCAGCAGATGACCTGGCAACTGTAGGCTGTTTCTTGGACCTCCAACTGACCAAAGCATCTCCAATAAAGAAACAATAGCCAGTGATGGACCTGTGAGTGTCTAAGCATCCTCCCTAATCTGCATCAGAGAAGCCTCTTATTTGGAGATGGGAATTTCTGGGAAAGAACAGACCAAGTCCAGGTGATCTTTTGAGGTACCTCAAAATTCTGGTTGCTGCTTTGTAGTGCATTTGAGTTGGCAAATTCATAAATTGGTTCACTTGTTGGGTGGCAAATGTTATATCTGGCCTTGTTGCTGTCAAGTAGAGTAATCTGCCTACTAGTCTACGATAAGAGGGAGCATCTGGGTAAGTAGGATTGTTGTCTTGAATGCATTGCTGGATCTAGAGGTGTGGAGGCTGGTTTGCTGTCCAAGTGACCTGTATCAGTGAGCAGCTCCAAACAATATTTCCTTTGGCTCAATGAAATGCCAGAGGAGGAATGAGTTACTTCCAACCCTAGGAAATACTTGAGCAGGCCAAGATCCTTGATATTAAAAGTTGCATGTAGACTGTTCTTAACAAAAGCAAATTCAGTGAGGCTATCTCCAAATAATAAAACATCATCAACATACACCAAAAGGCCAATAAAATAAGAAGGAGTGTGTTTGAGGAAGAGAGAATGATCTGCAGAGGAATGAGTGTAACCTAGATGCAAGAGGAAAGTGGATAATTTTTCAAACCACTGTCTACTAGCCTGTTTGAGCCCATACAAAGGTTTGGTTAGCTTGCATACTTGATTGGTTCCTGCAACAGTCATCCCTTGAGGGATTGTCATGTAGATATCTTTCTTCAAGTCTCCATGTAAGAAGCCATTGTTTACATCAAGTTGATGGAGATGCCACTTCTTAACAGCAACTAGAGCAAGGATTAATCTGATTGTTGTGAGTTTGGCCACAGGGGAAAAAGTATCCAAATAGTCCAACCCCTCTATTTGAGTGTATCCCTTGGCCACCAAGCGAGCCTTGTACCTTTCTATGGTGCCATCAGACCTCTTTTTCACCTTGTAAACCCATTTATTGCCTATGGGAATTACTCCAGGAGGGAGATCAACAATCCTCCAAGTATCATTGAGTTCAAGAGATGAGATTTCAGCTTCCATGGCCCTTGTCCAGTGATCTATTTTGCTAGCCTCAGAGAATGATTTTGGTTCTGTAGTGTCTATGAGGGAATCACTATAGAGAGCATGTGTGGGAGACAAGGAATTGAAAGAAACATAGGACTCTATGGGGTAAGTTTTACCTGGAAGAGGATGCTGAGAGGAGATGGATGTATTGCAGTGGTAGTCTTACAAATATGCAGGCCTTGTTCTATTTCTGAGGGATCTCCTTGAGGGTGTGATGGGTTCCACCTGAGCTGTTGGTTCTGTGGGAGAAAAATATGAGGATGAAGTTGTGGGAGATGCCTCAGTATATGTGGATGTGGTGTCTGTGCTGCATTCTTGTGTTTGTTCTGGTTCAGAACTTAAGGAAGGTGTATGAGGATATGGGATTGAAATACACTGAGGCACAGAGAAATCTCCAGATTTTGTGGCATTTAAAACATAGGGAAAAATAGATTCTTCAAACTTAACATTTCTAGAAACATGTACCATTTTTGTATTTAAATCATAAACCAAATATCCCTTTGTACCTGGTTTAAAAACCAATGAAAATGCACTTGTGAGCTCTAGAATCAATTTTTTTCTGTGCATAGAAAGAGTAGAAGCATAGCACAAGCATCCAAAGACCCTTAGATGTTTGAGGTCAGGCAATTCACCATGTAGAACTTGATAAGGAGACCTTGATTCTAAAACTTGAGTTGGAACTCTATTTATTAAGTGGACTGCATGAGTGACTGCAAAACCCCAAAATCTTTTGGGTAAATTGCCTTGGAAAAGTAAGGCTCTTGCCACATTCAAAATAGTTTGATGTCTCCTTTCCACCCTACCATTTTGTTATGGGGTTTCTACACAAGAAGTTTGGTGAATTATTCCTTCTTCTTGGTAGAAAGAGTTTAAGAAAAATTCAGTCCCATTGTCTGTTCTTATTGTTTTAATTTTACTGTTAAATTTCCTTTCTATTAGTTTTGAAAAAATTCTCAAAGATTGTTTTGTCTGAGACTTGTGTTTTAACAAAACAATCCAAGTATACCTGTTGTAATCATATACAATAGTCAGAAAATATCTTTGATGATTGACAATTTGTATTCTATAAGGCCCCCAAATGTCTAAGTGCAATAATTCAAAAGGTTTTAAAGCTTTGGAGTTACTGATTGCAAAAGGAAGCTTTCTTTGTTTGGAAAAATGGCAAACATCACACACATGTTTGTGATTACAATCATCTATGAATGAATACAAATTTGATAACATGTTTAATCTAGAATCCGAAATATGTCCTAGTCTGAAATGCCACAATGCATTTGGAGAATAAGAAAAATTGCATGCTGAGCTGGTGTTGAGGTGTGAGAAGCCGGTGACAGGTTTTTGAAAAGCCTTGGTTAGGTAGTACAATCCATCCATCTCATCAGCAAAACCAATCATCTTCGAAGATTTCATTTCCTGAATGAGACAACCATTAGGCAAGAAAACAAGAGTACAGTTAAAGGAGGAAATTTATTTGGATACAGAAATAATGTTCAAAGAAAAATCTGACACATACAAGACATGACACAAGATCAAGTGAGAATTTAATTTGACTTTATCAAAATGTGTTGCTAACACTGTGCTGCCATTTGGAAGTTTAACATATATTGATTGGGAGTTTAATGGTTCTAAGAAGGTAAATAGAGACTTATTTGAGCAGATATGGTCAGTTGCACCTGAATCTAGTATCCAGGTGCAGGATTTCATGGAATTAGCTGTACATAGAAGGGAATTTGTTTTACCTGAGTCTTGAGGCAGATTTGTAATTGGAGAAGTAGTAAGAGCAGCAACCTGATTAGTCCCTGAGGAACTAGCAGAGGTAGAAGACTGGAGAAGAGCCAAGAGAGCTTTATACTGCTCAGGTGAGAACTGTGAGGGCTGTGTCACTATTGAATCCTTGTTGGAGACTGCATCATCTACACTTTCTTCCATAGATCCAAACACTACACTGTTGGTACTATTGAATGGTTTTCCTTTGAAATTGTTGGGATATCCATGCTTTTTGTAGCATGTGTCTACTGTGTGTCCCGATTTTCCACAAAAACTGCATAATTTGAAGTTTCTTTTATTCCCAAAATTATACCTGGGACCTCCTCTTCCTCTACCAAAGGGTGCTCTCCCATCTGTGGCATTGACAAAAGCTTGCTCCTTAGCACTATTACTTCCTCCAATTCTCCTTTCATGTTGCAAAACTAGAGACAAAGCTTTGTTCACATCTGGAAATGGTTCCATCATCAAAATTTGTGTTCTAACCACATCAAATTCTTCATTCAAGCCACTTAAAAACTTCATGATACAGTCTTCTTCCCTGAAAAGTCTTCCATTCTTGCTATCAACACATACGCATTTCATGGGACAAACACAGTCTGGAAGGGGTCTATAATTTTCTAGCTCATCCCATAAACCGATCATTTCAGTAAAATAATGTGCAACAGAGTTGTTACCTTGTTTCATGGCCATGAGTTCTTCTTGTAACTCAAAATTTCTCACCCGGTCTCCTTGTGAAAATCTGTCTTTAAGTAGCTTCCAAGCAGTAGCAGCAACCTCTACATACTCGATACTTTGAGAAAGGATTGGATCCACATAGTTCAGGATCCAAGATAGCATTAAGTTATTGCATCTTTCCCAAGCATCATAGCTTGGGTCAAAGGCGGAAGGTGGTGGTAAGGAATCGTTCAGGAACTTGAGCATATTCTTGGAAATTAAGGACCTCTTCATAGCCCTGGACCAGCTGTGATAATTCTTCACTGTCAACAATGGTGAAACCAGTGGTGTTGAGGGATGTTCCCCAGGATGGATGTAGTATTCGCTGAGTGGGTTGAGAGAAGGATCCTGAGGTGAAGATGCTGTTTGATGTCCTCCTCCTCCCCCATTGCCTGAAGTGCCTCCTCCTCTAGCCATGGAAAAAAGAAATCTACAGAGCTCTTGAATTTCAAGAGCTTTGATACCATAAAACTAAAAATACCATAGAAAGGAAATAGCTCATAAACTGAATATTTGTATATTTCTCTATAGCTATTCAATACAATGCGGGTGGCTTTTATAGCCAAGCTATCAAGGAAAGGAAAGAAGAGAGCAAAAGTGGGAATGGGAAAAACAGAAAAACAGAAAAGAGAGAGTGTGAATCTTCTGGAATCAAATTCTGTTACACAGGTAAAGTGTGAGGAAGGTCTTGGGAGAGAGTGGCCGATGTGGAACTTGTGAATCAGCATCCATCACAATTACGCATGCATGTATTATCACCTTGGATCATGTATCATCACTTAATGGAGTAATATTGGCTGTAATATCACTGGTTGCTATTATATTTCGATTTTGTTAACATTAGTACTTATGGTTGATTTTAAGTATAAATGATATAAAAATTTGTGTCATGAGTTAGATGTCTTTTATGATATAAAAATATTTTTTTGACATTGGATTGATGACTCTTTTAAAAACCTTTTTTTGTCATGACTTAATATACTTTCATTCTACGGAGAAAGGTTTATGGAATGCGACTTGTCTGGTAAATCATTTTTCTTGTTGATGATTCCTATGAATTGTGATTCTTTTGCATATTTTTTTGGTTCCTGCAAATTAGTGCCCTAAGCGCACTGGTTAAGGATCCATAACGGGAAGATTTTTATTTCAAAACACAGTATTTATTGCATCTGTGACATTACATATTTCACACTCAAATCCACTACTAAAAATTTGGTGATTAGAGGGAAGAAATCCCTCGCTAAAGAAGGAAAAACCCCTCGCTAAAAGTGGCGTCACTAAAATTTTGTGATGGATTTGAAAAATCCGTCACAAATGGCGAGGGAAATTATCCCTCGCTAAGATATAAATTTCCATCACAAACTAATTGGAGAAAGAAAACATAATTTCGTCACTAATTGTGACGGAAGAAAATCTGTCACAAATAGCGAAGGAAAATTTCCCTTGCTAAGACATAAAATTCTGTCACAAACTAATTGAAGGAAGAAAACATAATTCCGTCACTAATTGTGACAGAATAAAATCCGTCACAAATAGGGAGGGAATATTTCCCTCGCTAATTGGAGAAAGAAAAAATAATCACTACCAGTGACCGATTTTAAATGAAATTTGGAGACGAATTTTTGGTCTCAAAATCGGTCGCTAATACCAAACGCAGACCTCCTTTTAACAATGGATAATTTAATAGGAATGGGCCTTTTATCAAATTTTGGGCCATTTGAAAATATAATTTTATTAATTACTGTAAACACTAAAATTGTATAATTTAATAGGAATGGGCCTTGATTCAGATTTTAGGTCGTTTTGAAAATCTAATATTAATGTATTAATTACTGTATTTTTTTATGGACATTAATTACTGTATTAGTACAAACACCATTTTAAGTTTAAAGTATTAACTTAGACAAAAAACTATTAACTAATAAATAATAAAATTAAACAAAATTAATATTAATATCGGGCAATTTCACCCCATAACACTGATACAATCATGCAAACTCACATCCATTCTTCTAGATACAGAAGGAAAATAAACCAGAAAAAATTACATACACAACACCAATGAAAATGAGATACACTAGCTAATTACAAAATAGAAAAAACAAAATGATAACATATTTATGCTCCAATTTCTTAAGGCTAAGACTTTATCTAGTCTTGCCACTTTCACTTCCCTGCAAAAAAAAAATAGTAATCGCCATGAGAAGAAAATAGAAACAAAAATAGAGATGAAGAAGACTTTTTAAGCCCAACTCAGAATTAAAAAAAACCAAGAAATGAGAAATATGATTAGAGACACAATGAGAAAGAATGAAAAAGTAAATCACCTATATGTTCACTGCGGCACTAAACTGGCAATCTTCCTCCACCGCAGCCTGGCACGGACGCTCCTCAGTTGCAGTGTTCCTCTACTGTTTTGTATTCTGGTAAACAAATCGCTTAATATGCTTAAAAAGAAAACCATAGAGCGACAACTAGCAAGGGAGAAAAGGGTGGAACCACCGATCCGTCACGGCTCTGAACCGGTCACGTTCTTTCACCACGAAAACCATCTTAGCGCTCCTGCAGTCGCTGCTCTCACGAGCAGCACATCAGCCGCGTCACATCGTATGCCGCCTGTCGCACCACCGTCCAAATCGTAACTGAATGCCATCTCGTCTCCTTCATAAAGGCCTGCATGATCTGTCTCTGCCACCGTCGTCTTGAGAGCTCCATATAATGAAGAGCGAGAAGATGGTTGTGATTTGAAGGCCTGGATGTTTTAATCAAAGGGTTTAGAGGGAGGGAGGGAGGCGAATCGAGAGAGAAAGGTGCTGATATCTGAGAAAAGGAGGTAGAATGAGAGTGAGGCAGAGAAAACAAATTAGGGAGTGTGTGGCTGTGCGGCTAGGGTTTTTGTGGGGCAAAAGAAAAGAAAGCTTATATATGAGTCTGCCTGAAGTGGGTGGGCGTTCGGTGCAGAGTGTAGACAACTAATTGAGCCCAATTTTTAAAAACATGTATCATCAGTGATACAGAAACAGAAAAACCATCAACGAAAAAAATAGAAAAAGAAAAAAAGTAAAAAACGAAAATAAAAATGGAGAATGCAATAAAAACAAAAAAAAAACAAAAAATATCAAACATGATGCATTGCAACAACAGTAAACGAGACTAAAGAAAATTGAGAAATATTATCATTTAAATATAAGTCAATCATCGATAAGATAATCATATAATTATATTTTTGTAATTAAAAATGATTTGATATAAAAAATGTTAACAAAAATAGTAAATCAATTTGATACAAAAAAAGTTAACAAAAATAGTATAATCAATTAATAAGTATGGAATCATGTTAATAAGATTGACAAAATCAATCAACAATTATACAACCATATATAAATAAATAAACAAAATTAACAAAATTAATTTGAATTCAAATATAAATTTCATTTTTAATTTAAATATTTAATTTGAAATTAAATTTATTAACATTCTAACTATAGTACTTCATATTCCTAATTAACTATCTATATTATATTTTCGATACTTCACTTTCCAGAGTGAGTGACTCACGCTCCGCACTTTCCCTATTATTAATTAACATCATAATTTAATTCCTAAAATAGAGAACTTCACGATATGTATGATAGACCTTATTTATTGTGAATATCCCTCGCTAAACGTTGAAAAATCCCTCGCTAAAATTTTAGCGACGGAATTTGTGACGGATCAAAATTCCGTCGCAAGATAGAGACGGAATTTGAAATCCCTCACTAATTAGTGAGCGATTTTTAATTCTCTCACTAACATCAATCCATGTTTTATAACTCTTTATTTAGCATGTGAAAAAATCTCTCCCTAAAAAATATAAGAAAACCATCTTTATTTATGGAGTGATTTAGAATTCCTTTGCTAATTAGCGAGGGAATATGTAATTCCTTGCTAAATAGAGAAGGAATTTGAAATCCCTCACTAACATCAATCCATGTTTTATAACTCTTTATTAAGCCAGGGAAAAAATCCCTCTTTATTTAGCAAGGGAAAAAAATCTCTCTAAAAAGGATAAGAAAACCATCTTTATTTAGGGAGGGATTTAGAATTCCCTCACTAATTAGCGAGGGAATATTAAATCCCTCGCTAAATAGAGAGAGAATTTGAAATCCCTCACTAATTAGTGAGGGATTTTTAATTCCCTCACTAACATCAATCCATGTTTTATAACTCTTTATTTAGCGAGGAAAAAAATCCCTCTCAAAAAAGGATAAGAAAACCATCTTTGTTTATTGAGGGATTTACAATTCCCTCGCTAATTAGCTAGGGAATATGAAATCCCTCGCTAAATAGAGAGGGAATTTGAAATCCCCCACTAACATCAATCCATGTTTTATAACTCTTTATTTAGCGAGGGAAAAAATCCCTCTCTAAAAAAGATAAGAAAACCATCTTTGTTTAGAGAGGGATTTAGAATTCTCTCTCTAATTAGCAAGGGAATACTAAATCCCTCGCTAAATAGAGAGGGAATTTGAAATCCCTCCCTAACATCAATCCATGTTTTATAACTCTTTATTTAGCGAGGGAGAAAATCTCTCTCTAAATAGAATAAGAAAACCATCTTCATTTAGGGAGGGATTTAGAATTCCCTCGCTAATTAGCGGGGAAATATGAAATCACTCGCTAAATAGAGAGAGAATTTGAAATCCGTGTTTTCCCTCGCTAAAGAGTAGTTAATTTAGTGAGAAAAGTTGTGACGAATTTTTTAGAGAGGGATTAAATCCGTCACAAAGTCCCTCTCTATATTTTTTATGTAAAATTAGGGAGAGATTTGGTGACGGAAGTTTAGAGAGGGATTTTTTCCCTCTCTAAATCCGTCACAAAATTTCACACTTCCAACTTTAGTGACGAATTTTGAAGTCTGTCAAAAATTCTAAAATCCCTCTCTAAATTCAATTTTTTTAGTAGTGAATAAAAGCTTTCTACTTTTGATTCCTTAACAAGTACCCTAAGGGCACTAGTTAGTATTTTCCTTTTTTTATTTTTGTAATATTTTTGTGATTTTTCTTATGAATTTTTTGCAAGAAATTGCCGTAGATTTTGCTACAATATTGGCAAAATATGATTATTCCCTTAAATTCTAAGGAAAATTACCAACATATTTATTTGAGAAAAAGATCACCGATAAATTCTTCAATTTTTTTTGCATTTAGAAGCAAAACTAACCATATAATAGTCACAACAAAAAAATTAGACCCTAAAAGATTTTATTAATGAAGGAGAAAAAATATTTTAATATCATAATTGGTAATTTAGTTAATTAATAACATGATTAGTATTTGATATTTAGTGTGTTACTTTTACTGATGTTAATATATAACTTGTGTGGTTCCTAAAACTGACACATTCTTTAGCTTTGCTCCTTAAAATCGTTTACTACAAGAAAAACATCATTTAGAGTCACAAAATTGGCGTGGTTTACGTTTAATTAGTGTCTTAGCGTAGGCCGGCCTATGAAAAATGGACGCTAATACTTCATGCCGATTTTATCTTTTATAAAAGAATAAAAAATAATTGTTTTTTTTTGTAAAAGCATAAGCTAGGCGAGGGAGACACTCAATTGAAACTTCTTGCTTTTGTCCCCTTTTTCCACTTATCTCTCTTTTCCCCTTCTCTCTCATCTATCTAATGTCCCCTCAATATATTTATTTGTTTATAATTCAATTCGGAGACAAATTACTCCATAAATTAAAGTGTCCATCTATGCAATTTAATCCCTGATTATGTATATTTTGCTCACATGTTATACACACTTTTATGATAGTAGAACAAAAATGTGATTATATATATATATATGAACAAATTATATACACCAACACTTTTTTGGTGTAATACCACATGTATCCTCCACGGGAAGGCAATCCTGTTCGAGCCGGGTAGGACCTCTATGGGGGCAAAGCTCTCCCTCCGAGTATTTAACACAGCTGTATACCCGGGGCTCAAACTCAAGACCACTGGTTAAGCTGGAACAGCCCCTTACCAGCTGATCCACGTGTTCGGTGGTATATACACCAACACTTTAATTTCAAAGATATTGTAGATAATTAGGATGCCACTTTCAGTGATGAAAATTGTATATTAACTCTTTATACTAGAAATGGAAGGTATAGTTAATGCTTAAAATCAGGCATAAAAGTTTGTGTTGATAAAACTATTTTTTTCAATGTTTTAAAAACCGAACCGGTAATTGAACCGGTGAAGGCACTGGTTCATGGTTTAATGGTTCAACCGGGGTTGAACCGTGGTCGGACCGGTATTAATTAAATATATATTTTAAATATTATATAATATTTTTAATTAATAAAATAACACAAAATTATAAGAAATTAAGATATGTGAAATTATAAACTTATTTAAACAACCTTATTATACGATTTATAAAACAAAAAAAGAAAAATAATTGATAAAATAATAAATATCTTTGCGTAATTCTCAAACATATGTTTTTATTTATCTTAAAAGTATTTTAAATTAAATAAAAATTAAAAAAATAAAAAAATAGAATTTTTTTATGAAAGACCGGTTCAACCGATTTTTATTACCGATTTTGACCGGTTTACCGGTTTTTTAACCGATTTTTTACAAAACGGTTCACTGGTTTATTTGGACCGGACACGGGTCCGGTTCACCGGTTTTCCGGTCGGACCGGCCGGTTCGGTCCGGTTTTCAAAACTATGATTTTTTTTAATAAAACAACGGTGAGGGTTAAAAATATTATATAGGAATCAAAGATAATGAATGACTAAAATCTAGGAGAATATCAATAAAAAATATATATAAGTAGATAAAATAATAGTCATTAAGAAATAGTCAAAAAGAAACTTTGACTTTAATATAATAAATATTAAATAATAAAAAATAATATAAAAAAATGTTCACAAACTCAAACTCTATTTCACTTCATTAAATAAAAATTAAAATTCACCAAACCCATACTTCATAAATAGGCATATGTATTTTATATATATATATATATAAACATAGGAAATTTACTTAATGATATATTAAACATTATTAAGCTGAGAGAAACTACAAACAAATTATTTACATACATAAGTTAATTTTACCGGTTGCCATGATTATATTTTGATTTTGTTAATAATTGATAAATAATTGGAATTAAGAGATGTATAAAAAAAATCATTATGTATAAAAAAAATGATTTCTTACATTTGAGAATTATTTTGCCTATTAACTAAAATTTAGATTATATCAAGAAAATGATGTGAGTGGAAAAAAAATGATGTGGCAACTTCATGTTCCACACTTCAGATTTTATATATTATAAATAGTATAAATTTATTTAGCAAAAAAAATTAGGGATAAATTCTCCATTTTTTTTTGCATGTAGCAGCAAATGTACAAATGTCATAATCATGGTCATGAAAATCGGACCGAACCTGCCAATCAGACTGGAAAACCAGTGAACCAACCATGTGTTTGGTCCAAAAGAATATCAGAATCAGCCCTACACAAAATCAGTCAAAAATCGAGTAAACCGTGCCAAACGGTTGGTTTACCAGTTAAGACCGG
Organism: Sesbania bispinosa; assembly: GCA_026901365.1. Taxonomy (NCBI): domain Eukaryota; kingdom Viridiplantae; phylum Streptophyta; class Magnoliopsida; order Fabales; family Fabaceae; genus Sesbania; species Sesbania bispinosa. The sequence goes on from QLOH01000269.1 coordinate 1,153,527, forward strand.
TTCATAAAAAAACTCAAAAACGATATCATTTTCTAATTTTTGGAAAAAATAAAAATTAAAAAAAGAAATGTTGCATGCCGCACAGTTCACTCGTTCAACTTCATTATTCAACTAGCAAGTAACTCGTACGCACGGGTAAATTGACGGTATAATTTTTGTTGCCCGTGCGAAACACGGGATAAAATATTAGTTATTACAAATATTTATATATTAAGAGAATATGTTTTAGATTACAAAAAAATTAATGTGTGAGAAAAAAAGAATAAAATGGTAAAAGCAAGATTGTCTCTTGTGGTTCATTAAAACAATTACTCTTATAATAAAATAAATTATAGGAACGAATAATTAGTGAAAATGATTTAATATAATACAAAAGAAAACAAAAGTGCGATAGAAATAAAAGAAAACGACAAAAGCAAGATTTTCCGGTGGAGGATACATGTTATTCATTGCATAAAAAATCATTACTAAATTGAGAATAAAAAAACCAAAAAAAGAAAAAAAGAAACGGAAGTTTGAAAATACAACACATGCACTGTGGGAACAATTTTAATATAGAGTAAATAAAATAGATAACATGGTCGGAACGGGACTGACTCCTATGGAGAAAACCCGTAGTTCATAAAAAGATTCTTTCATAATGAAACATATTAATAAAAACAATTAATGAGAGAAAATGTTTTCATATCATAATAAAAAAAGAAAAGGAAAGTATGATAAAAAATAAAAGAAAAAAGGAAAATGACAGGATTAAGACTGCATCCCATGAATGATACTTGTAATTCATAAAAAAATCATTTTACCAACGTGATAATGAAGAAGAAGAATGATATTATAAGTGATTGATTAATTAAGAACAAACAAAAAGGAGAAGAAAACACTACAATGGGAGCTAAATAAATGAATATATGATTTTGATAAAAAAATGAAAAGAAAGTAAAAAGGATGATACATTTTTTGTCATCGTCCATTTCTGATTTTTTATTACATAAAAACACCAATTAGGAAATATATTAATTATGTTGATATACATTAAATGTAATATAATAATAATAAAAAAGAAAATTAATGTGTGAGAAAAATAAAATGGTAGGAACAACACTGTCTCTTGTGTAGATACCCACAGTTCATAAAAAAATTCTTTCATAATGAAACATATTAATAAAAACAAATAATGAGAGAAAATGTTTTAATATAAAAAGAAAATTAATGTGTGAGAAAAAATAAATGGAAGAAACAGAACTGTCTCCATGTAGAGAATACCCGCAGTTCATAAAATATTTCTTTTATAATAAAACATATTAATAAAAATGAATAATGAGAGAAATGATTTTAATATCATAATAAAAATAGAAAATGAAAGTGAGATAAAAAATAAAAGAAAAAAATGATAGGATTAAGACTGCCTCCCGTGGAGGATACCCGTGATTCATAAAAAAACACTACAATAGAAGCTAAATAAATGGAGATATAATTTGATAAAAAAATGAAAAGAAAGTAAAAAGGATAATAGAAAAGAAAATTAATGTGTGAGAAAAAATAAAATGGAAGGAACAGAACTGTCTCCCGTGGAGAATACACACAGTTCATAAAAAATTTCTTTTATAATGAAACATATTAATAAAACGAATAATGAGAGAAAATATTTTAATCTCATTATAAAAAAAGAAAATGAAAGTGAGATAAAAATAATAGAAAACGACAGGAATAAGAGTGACTCCCGTGGAGGATACCCGTGATTCATTAAAAAAACTATAATAGAAGATAAATAAATGGAGATATAATTTGATAAAAATAAATAGAAAGTAAAAATGATGATGTGATGTTTTTGGGAGGGAAAGAAAAAGAAAAGGGGAGAAGGATAGGGTGACACTTGGCATATAGTGGAAGGATTTTATAAGAATAGATACCCGTGATTCATTAAAAAAATTATAATAGAAGATAAATAAATGGAGATATAATTTGATAAAAATAAATAAAAAGTAAAAATGATGATGTGATGTTTTTGGGAGGGAAAGAAAAAGAAAAAGGGAGAAAGATAGGGTGACACTTGGCAGAGAGTGGAAGGATTTTATAAGAATAAAATAGAAAATGGAGATATAATTTGATAAAAATAAATAGAAAGTAAAAAAATGATGATGTGATGTTTTTGGGAGGGAAAGAAAAAGAAAAAGGGAGAAGGATGGGGTGACACTTGGCATAGAGTGGAAGGATTTTATAAGAATAAAATAGAATAGAATAGAAGAATAAATTCATCCAAATTAGAAATCCATAGTAGGAAGAAAGTCTAGCAACCTTGTCGACGCGCCGTCGTCCACATGTTTGCGTGCCACCGTCCCAATGCTTGTCGACCGCTGTCGATCTCCACACACCAACAGCAGCTATGTGTCGTCCTTGTTTTTCACCACAGTAGTAGCAGACGCACCGGTCTCCTCACGTCAGTTGCTTGCTGCACCAGTAGCAGCTGCGACCTCCACATACGCCAGTCTCCACAGATCAAGCAGTAGCAGACGTCGATCTCCGCAGTACCGATTTCGATCACGCCAATACTGGGAACCGGACCCCGGACCCCGGACCGGGCCGGTTCAGTCACGAGATCGGTTATGAGTTATGACATTGAACCGGTCACAAATCGATCCGATTGGACTAGTTGGAAGGCAGCAACGGACCAATTTCTTATTAAAAAATATTCCACAAAGTGGCAGGGAGGGTCGAACCCAGGACCTGAGCGAAATGCTGCCAGCACCCAACCACCAGGCTATTGGAGTTCTTCATTCTATATGTGCTATTTTTTATAATATTGATTTCTGGAAGCAACAATGATATAAAATGGGCTTGACAATATTTTTATAAATGGGCCACCAAATCACTCATTCTTACAACTTAAAATGTTAGGCAAAGTATTTGGGCCAACTTCTTAAAAAATTTTTGTTTTTAGATTTTTAAAATTTAATATATAATTCATAATTAATGCAAAATATTAAAATTACAAAATTAATAAAAAGTTTTTAAAAGTATATATCATATAGGATATATATTATATTAATGGTTATAATTTTTATATCATTAAAATTATGAAGTATTTGCATATTTAAAAAAATTACGTATCTTTTATATTTAATAATTTTAAGTAGATATTTACATATTTTTTAATATACCGGTTTAATCGGTTCAACCAGTAACCCACTGGTCCGACCGGTGACCCATTGACTTGGTACCCTGACCGAGTCGATGACCGGACCGATTTTTATAACATTGCCTATATTACATATCTATTCTATACCCTTTTTCATTGCGTGGTGTATTATTTAAATTTTTAGTATTGTTATGTTATGGAATTATGATTTTTTTGTATATTGTTTAAGAGAAAAAGGATTGTGCACTGACAGTGTAAAAAATTTTACACTGACGGTTAATCACAACCCTTGATTTATGGTGAGTTTGTTGACATTACAAATTAATATTTTAAAAGTCATATAAATGAAGAATTATGATTAAACGTCAGTGTAAAACTCTTTTACACTGTCAGTGCATACTAATTAAACTCATTGTTTAATATATTATATAATTTTTAAAAAATATTATTTAATTAATACCGGTTTGATCACGGCTCGACCGTTGAACCTTGAACCAGTGCCCTAACCGGTTCAATAACCGGTTTGGTTTTCAAAACCATGGTTACAACAAACCAAATAAAACCTAAAAATTGCCATTAATGAACTTTTTTTAATAGCATAATTGGCGATTAATGAATAACACAATTAATATTTGATTCCTAATGAGTAAGTTTTACTGTTGTTAATATACAATATTGTTTTGTTACCAAAAAAATATACAATATTGTTCCTGAAAACTACTCATTGTTTATCTTTGGTCCTTAAAAGTGTCGGTGTGTTTAACTTGATTTCTAAATGTAATAACTTGTTTATAATTAATTTAGTCCTTTCGGATACAAATTAGTCTCAAAAAGTGTCTATATATATATATATATATGTAATTAATCCGGTCCGTAAATGTATTATAATTTTACCCACATGTTACACACGCTTTTATAGTAGAAGAACCAAAATATGTTTATGTTAATGCAATTTAGGGACCAAATGGTACATACCAACACTTTTGAAGATAAAAAAATAAACATGATGTTAATTTCAAGGATAAAATTGTATATTAACTTTTTTTATTGGAAATGGAATGTATCATCAATGCTTAAAATCAGTCATAAGAGTTCGTGTTAACAAAACTGTTGTTTTAACACCAACGGAGTTGGTTCAAGTACATGTTTTCTCCTTAAGTAAGGTCTCGGGTTCGAGTCTTATGAATGAAAAAAAAAATCTCCTCTGGGAGAACTAGTTACACCATGATGTGGATATTCCGACTCGAACAGGATTGCCTCCCGTGGAGGATACATGTGGTTAAACAAAAAAATTATTATTTTAATAAAATAATGGGGTTCAGAATCAAAGACATTGAATGAATTTAGAAGAAGTTCAACACAAAATTAATAAAGTAGATAAAATAACAAAATAATATACGAAGTGGTAAAAAAGAACTTTGACTTTATTATAAATAAATATTAAATAATAAAAATTAGTATAAAAAATAAATTCAAACTTTATTTCACTTGTTTATATAAAAGTTAAGAAAAGATTCGCCGCACACTTCATAAATATGCATGTGTATTTATATACACACAGACATGGCAAATTTTCTAAATGACATATTAAGCTTAATTTAAGATGTAAGAAGTTACAAAGAAATAACTTCCACATATAAGTAAATACAATTATATTTCAATCTTGTTAATAATTAGTAGATAATTGGTAAATAATTGGAATATGAGTAAGTTGATTTCTTACATTTGGGAATTAACTAGATTTCGACTCGCGCTAATTTTTTTTTTTTTGTAAATCACAGGTATCCCTTATTACCAGGGGCAATCATGTTTGAGACTTAGTCATAGTTAAGGCTCCTCACCCATCCCTGTGTTGCCAACTCAGCCACAACTCTTTGGTCGACTCGCGCTATTAAATAAGTAATTTTTAAAATTTGATAGGTCTAAAAGAGTGATATTAAGGGTTCGTTTGGCCCAGCTTTCTTTTGACTTATAAGTTGCTTTAAAGCTAAAGTAAAAAACAAGAGCTTTTAAAAATAAAGTAAAAGTTGTTTGGGAGTTTCTATTTTTTTAACTTAAAAATTATTTGGTAAATTTTATTTTCTAAAAAATATTTTATTTTATTTAAAATTAATATAAAGAGTATCTAATTAAAAAATTCTAAATATTTATAATTAATAAATTATTAAAAAATCAATTAATAAATAAATATTTTTTTACAATTTTTTATCATATAATTAATAGTTCAAAAACAATCATTTTATAAAAAAGATGATAAAATATTTATAAAAACTCTAATTTTAATTAAACTTACTATAAAAGAATATGTTAATACAAAATTCAATATTAGTCACTATTGAAATTTAATATATATATATATATATATAACATTTGAGATGTGATAAAAATTCAATATAATGCATTTGGTTGTTTTCATAAAAGTAAAAACTATTTTGACACCACTTACACATTTGTCATATTTTTAGTATGTCATTTCTCTTTTTTGATAACAGTAAAGAAGTGCCTTAAAAAAAAGTAAACAAGTTAACTTTTTCAATTGCAATAATTTACTTGGTAAAAGAACCACGTTACAATCATAAAAAAAGATGCTAGACACAGAAGCCAGTAACGTGCAACAATCAAGAATAAGGTGTGGATTGAGAGCTAATTATCTCCTAAATTTTTTCGTAAGGTTGGGTATTAGGTTCGCGGCAATAAAAAGAAAATATAATGTAAAAAAACACAAACTTTGGACTTTTGAAGGATTGAACAGTGGGCACTTATAAAAAGCTCCGTATTTTCCAAATAAGCTCCAAAAACTAACTTTTTGAAAAGCTTCTTTTTAATATAAAAAATAAGCCACTTTTTTTTATTAAGAGCTTTTAGAAATGAGTGTTTGGCATAACTTTTATCTTTAATGATTTATAAGTAAAAAATAAGCCCTACCAAACGAGCACTAAGAGTGTGTTTAAAACTAGCTGGTAGCTGATAAGCTAACTGCTAGTTGATAAGCTCCTAGCTTATAAGTTCTGAGCTGATAAGCTAGCTTATTGAATTAGAAGTATTTGGTAAAATTAGCTGATAAGCTAGATAATAAATGTAAAATGACATAAAAGGGCATAACTACATAAATTTTATTATATAAATTCTATTTGTGTTTTTTAGAAAAAATATATATTATTATGCAACTATAATTTTTTATATTTTTAAAAAATAATTAAATTCTTATTAAAAATTTTAGTAATAAAATATTTAATTAAAAATTAAAATAAATGATGAAATTAATAAAATAAATAGTATAATATAAAAATAATTTCATAAAATAGTGAAAAGAAAATAACAATTTAATTAATTCATAATTTTTTAAATTATTTATTATATATGTAATAATAGGTAAAAACAAATTGGAAGGTTTTTATCACTAAAATTGAAAATATATAATAATAGGTAAAAAAAATTAATAATAATAAGGGAAATATATTAAAATATAAGAAGCTCCTAAAATAAACTACTTTGATGTACCTTACCAAACACTTTTGTGATGGTCAAACTAGCTTATAAGCTAGTCAAATAAGCTAGTAGCTAGCTTATTGGCCTTGCCAAACACACTCTAAATAATATCAAATTTTTAAATAATATATTTGAAGAGGAATATGAGTTTGTGATATTTTAGGAGAGTCATTTGTATACATGATATGTATATTAGAAAACTTGTGTGTGTGCGTGCGTTTGTAAATTGTAGGATCAGGAATAATATTGGATCAATGTTTTTGAAAGTCAGTGATTATATGGCTGACATTATTTAATTTGATTTGAAATACTACATATAGTTTTGGTACGTGTTTCATACATGCATGTTGGTATTTTCCATTGTTCTTAATAAGTCTTGGGCTTGAATACTTATAGATATATGTAAAATATAAAGGCATATAAATTTAAAAAATAATTTAACAATTATTAATTGTTAACAAATTATTATTTCATTAAAAATATGAAAATTAGTTTATTAATCAAATATTATTTTAATGATTTTTTTCTAATATTGATACTCTGTGCAATTAATACTCTGTGATGGTCTGGCCGTCGCTACGTTTCGCACTGTCAGAGCAACTATCTTAGGTCGTCGCTACACTAAAAAGCTAATTTTTTTTTCTGAAAAATTAAAAAATAAACATTTTTTTAATTAAAATTTATATTTGGCGTGTCAGAGCAATTTTTTAACGTAGTGACGGCCAAGCCGTCACTACATTTAAAACTTACGCACACAAAACCCTTTCCCCCTCCTCTCTTCTTCCTCCTTCCTCCTCCTCCTCCTCCCCCTCCCCTCCCCCTCCTTTCCTCCTCTCTGACCATCCATGTTTCTCTCCCTCTCTCTTTCATTTTCAAAATATCATCAATTAAACACTCTCACTCCTTCATAGGTTCATTTTGAACTGATCAGAATCTCAAATAGTTGGCCCTAGGTCCCTCCTTCCTTCCCTCTTCCTCCTCCGGCGTCCACCACCACACCAGCCGCAGTCCACCACCACCTGCCGTCGTTCAGGTAATTATTTAATTATGTAGTGATAAGTGCCAAATATATGATAATTCTTGTATAACTACTGCACTTATCAAGGGTAAAATAGTAAATTTATTCCCCAAATTATCTCTTTTTAGTAATAAATGTATATTTTGTGATTATTTGATTTGAATTTGAATATTATGCTATTTTGATAGAAAATTTGTTGATTTTGCAGATAAAAGGGAAGGATTTAAATGAAGAAACAAGATAGCATATATTTGCAAAGAGAATCTGCAAAATAAGGATTTAAATGGCAGCTGATTAAGAGAAGGTCAACAATTATTTGGATAAGGATTCTGCAGATTAAATTCTAAATTCAAATTGAAGATCAAATCAGCACAAGATCAAACTAAAAAGAGGGAAATAAGGAAAGCAAAGCAAACAATGATAAGATCAGGAAGAGATCAAGATGAAAAAGAGGAAATCAGGGAAAGCTGGAACGTGAATCACGCTCCGCCTGCGCTGAGCGTAGGTGGAGCGCAACAATTAAAATACTCTTTGGATCCTGCGCTTCATATGCGCTGAGCGCAGGATGAAGCGCAGGAATACGGATTCAGTTTTTCAAAGGATTTCAAATCAGATTCCTTCCAGATTTCAGATGGCTTTCCAACCTCTATAAATAGAACCTTTTGCAAAGATCAAAGGAGCTTTTGGAGAGACGACAGAGCAGAGCTAGGGCTAGAGAAAAGTGTGACAGTTTCTCCGTTGGTTTGTAATGGCTACCATGCGTAGCTAAACTCTCCGATAGGATTGAATGTAGTTGATTCAATCCCCGATTGTATGTGAATTCTCTTTACTATTTATGAATCCCTGTTTTTATGATATCGGTATTTTTATTCTGTGCTTAATGCTTAGCTTCCGCCTGTGTGCCGGAGTTTAGGTTGGTTTTATAGGGCGCATTGGAAAATGGTTTTATAAAATCAATAGCTAGTTTGGGGAGCCTAGGAATAGGAAACTTGAACTCTGATTGGTAAAAATACTCATAGTAGTCACTATAGGAATATAGGGCGAATTGATAGCTTTAACAAATGAGAAATAGATCTTTAAAGTCGGGGGTAATTTGTCGCATGGGAGAACCCGCATGAATTATTTCTGAGTATTTCGCGATCCGGGGAACCTACGTGGAGTTTGGCTAAGGTATCATAATAACAAATTCATAAATATTATTGAAGTTCACATATAAAAGGGGTGCGATGAAACGAAGTTCAATCCTAGTCCAAGTAACTGTCTCTATCTATCTCACTTTAAGTTCAATTTATTTACTTTCGCAATTCTCAACAATCAACACTCTTATTCTCTTACTTGATAGTTGTGACCACTAATCTTTATAAATTGAATTGTTTCCCGTGACCACTATTCTTTGTACACACAGCCTCTCCAGGCTGAACCGAGTATTCTTTATTCCTCCAAGCCTCTTCAGGTTCTCAGACACTTAACAATGTTTACAATAAGAAATATGTTTAAGTTTCTGAGAAACTTAAAGTCAGGTTCTCTTGTACAAAGAATAACTGAGTAAAACTCAGGATACAAAGAATAAATCTAAGTACAAGGAAAGACAGAGATACAAGTATATAATTTCGTTCGATCTCATCTATGTATCAGGATTTGTTTCCTCAAAGAGTTGGCTTGATAAGATATTATTTTGAGCTTCTGTCGGTTCTCTCTTGGGCTTCACCATTGAGTTGGCTTGGGCTACATTCTCGCCGCTTCACCAAGGGTTCATCAAAGGTTCGCCAATCTTCAAATTCTTGCAAGAAGCTATTTATAAAGTCTTGAAATAAATCCGTTGAGGAGAGCTTCATTCACCGTTGTGAGATAGCATTAAATGCTTTTTGAGTCGTTGTGAGAAACTCTCTTGATAGCTTTAGACTTTTGAGATGTGCAAGTGTTGCAGACAACAACACTGCTCTAACTTGAACAACAGATTCCATTTAAGGTAATGTGATTTTGACAACACAGTCAAACTTTGAATTCATTCTTTAAATGGATCAAACTTGCTTCAGACGTTAAGAAGGTGTTGTGACCTTAGCAGGCAACTTCCAGGCTTTAGTCAATCAGTTAAACCGAGATCTTCAGCAGTTCTTCTAGAAATCCGTAACACTTCAGAAGGCTTAAATGAGTTCAGTAGATCTTGGCTCTACGGAAGGTTCCCTCATATCAGTAGGTTCAACTTGAGGCTTCTTCTTCATAGCACTTACTGAAACAATAAAACAAAAATACCTTCAAGTGATACTATTCTTATAAACAATCCCTTTTTAAATCAAATTTGTTGTCTATTAAAACTTAGGATATGTGAGTCTTGAATCCGATTTGAATACTTAAATTGATTATGAGACTCAACAGTTTACATATGGATTTACTTGCAATTTTTTTGATAGATTTACCCACAAATTTTTCTTATAAACCTACCAACAAAATCTTTCTATCAATTTACTTACAAATTTTTTCTGTGAATTTACCTAAGAATTTTTCTTGCAAAATTATAAAAAAAATTCCTGCAAATTTACCTTCGAAATGAATTACCCACAAACTTTATACCTCTAGATTCCCAAGAAATTTTGTAGGAAATGAATTTCCTGTATAGTTTTTGTTAAAATTTGTTGAAAATCTACATGAATTGAGGAATATTTTAGTAGCAAATTATGATTTTTTTTATTTTTAAATTGAATTTGATGTTAAGCAATACTATTTTATTATTTTATAGTTGATTTTAATATTAAACTAGTGTTTATTTTATTAATTTATGAAAAAAGACTCATTAAAAGAAAAAAAAGGCTTAATTGCATTTTTTATCCGAACCTCGCTATTGTCATCTCCAGTAGACTACCAACTTATATCAATTTCTCTTTCTTTTTTATTGATAAAAGCAAATCCGTTCCATTTGTCTATGTTTTTCTCAGAAGTGGAGACAAAATATATAAATTATTAAAATGTGCATGATTATGGACCATGGTTCCACCATATATATCGGAAAGCATTAGCAAATGGCTGTCTATATCGAGATAGTGGTGTGACTGTGAAGTAGTGACTTAAAAAGGACTTGGCTAAGCCAAACATAGCAAAATTTTCCTTTATACATATATGTATACACAATGTGCATGACACGTGCATTTGTCTGCTTCTTTTACTTGCCTACAATTGTTTGCTTGTAGTTTGGCTTGTTCCCCTTTGTCCTGTTAAGTTTCATATTCATTATGTGTGTAATAACACTTTCGGTTTCTGGTAAGGCCAAGAATTTGTGATCACACACTACATTGATGTGATGTTTGATCAAAGATAAAGTTTGACTGGAGCCTTCTAACATAATTATTCAGGGGAGCCATGGTCCCAAATCCCCCCTTTCATGCTTGTTAAAGAGATTGAAATTCCTCTAGAAAGTACAAGTCCAACTCCAAAGGCATTCATAACATTTTTTGAATAAATCTCAATAATCTATTATCATGAATTTGTAGATCTAGATGACTGAAGTGTTAATTAGTAGTGTCATGTTTATCCCACAAAATAGCAGAAGTATGACCAGCTGAGCTTACAATAACCATATAACATACATGTAATCTATCAATGAAAAACGTGGAGCGACCATAAAAGTATAATTACTTTAAAGAACTATATAATTATGACAATATATTAAGCTTCTTTCATCATCATACCATTTCTTGTTTTTTCTTCACTTTTAGTGACACATGTATCTTTTATCGAAGACAATCTTATTTGAGTTGGAACTTTTATAGTGGCTGCTCGAATAGGATTGTCTCCGGTGGAGATAGCTGTGGTTAAACCTAAAGCTCTCATTTCGAGTATTTAACGCAATTGTATACCAAGGTTCTATTAAACTGGATTAACCCTTACCAAGTGAGTTTTCTTCAAGAAAGAGTAAAGGTACGTACCGTAATTTCAATTTCAATAATTGTACATTGTCGCAAATCATGTAGTGTATATATCAACAGTACGTAAATTAAGTTTCTTTTCGCTTTTCTAATTTTGTCATGTATTGTATGATTATAAGGAAAAAAGTTAAAGCTTTGAATGTTTTGATGCCATTGAGATGTCACATGAACAATTAATTGTCTTTTTCATCTCTTTTTTCAAGTATATGACTAGTAGATATAAAATCATGACCAAACAACATAATGTTCGATTCTTGTGCCTCGTTTTTCAAAATTAAAGTTAAATTTCAGCATCATGTTTTGGTGAATGAGTGCATTGTCCATTCATTCTTGTATTTTCACCTAATAATTTAAACTTGATAGTCTCCCCCACTTGGCTATAAGAAATAGCCTTCCATGGTTTCTTGTCCCTCACTTTAGTCCACACTCCACACTTAATAAACTATGTGGTCTCAGATATGGATCTTTATGGTTATAGTGTATGGATCCTTTCACCTCATATGCTCAACAGTAGAATCTTCTTCAGAGGCAGATAAGATCCAAAGTTTGCCAGGCCAACCAGAAGTTAGTTTTCAACAGTTTGGAGGTTACATACATGTTGATGACAAACATCAGAGAGCTTTGTTTTACTATTTTGTTGAAGCAGAAACAAATCCTGCTTCCAAGCCTCTAATTCTCTGGCTAAATGGAGGTAATGTTTTCTCACACTACAGAACATTTGTCTTTATGTTAAATTAATGCTTCAGAGTTCAGACAGAGTTTTGTAAATCAGAATAATTATGTATTTGGGGTTTTGATGGAGTTGCTTGAATTTTGTAGGACCCGGTTGTTCCTCTATAGGAGTTGGAGCTTTTACTGAACATGGTCCTTTTACCACTAATTTTGGCCAATCTATTACAAAGAATAAGTACAGTTGGAATAGAGGTGCCACCTACATAGCTATACTTTAAGGAAAAATATTACTATATAAAACAAGTGGCCTTATTGCTTTTCTTGATTTTAATAATAATTGACTTTGAAAATGTAGAATGTTTTCATCCTAACTTGGATTTAGTGTTGCTATTGGTTAGTAGACAAAAAGTTGCTCTCATAACTTCAAATGCAATATAAATTTGCTGTGTCAAATTGGACCTCCTTTCATAATTTTACATTAGACCAACAGAAATACTATTTGAGCTCCTGTTAATTTGCAGAGGCCAATGTTCTGTACTTAGAATCCCCAGCTGGTGTTGGATTTTCTTATTCTACAGATAAATCATTTTTCAAAACACTCAATGATGACATTACAGGTACATTTTCATATCATCTATCCCCAATTTACCAACCAGAATACATGATTCTTCTGCATATTTTTTATTTGGTTGTTTTCCTTAGCATAAAAAGCACTGCAAGGGTGTTACATACTTCCCTAAAATGTTACATGAAACTAACTAATACTTTGTTCCTTATGCTTAGCCCGGGACAATATGGTGTTTCTGCAGAGGTGGCTGGCTAAGTTCCCACAGTACAAGAATAATGAATTTTACATAATGGGGGAAAGTTATGCAGGTATCTTCTAAGCTAAGTCTAGGGTGCACGGATTTAAAAGCTGTTAACAACTATATTTTAGTCATTGGATATATCTAGGATCCATCATCTATTGTTTTAAACTCAATCTAATGGCTAAAATATAATTGTGTATGATATAACAACTTTTAAACCGGGACACACTAGAGAAAGTCATCTTCTTAAGAACAACAAGCTAATATATTCATTACTCATTGAACATAGAAGGCTCTAATAACTTTAAAACATCAGGCATAACTACTAATTAGTGCCTCTTTGCTTTGGTTTCAATTTTTTTCTAACTTCATTTTCTAGTTTCACTAATAATGTAATAATTATATAAAACTGTCACTTTATTATATTTCCTGGTTAAAAATGTGTATAAAAATAGTGAAAAAGTTGCTTTTGCTTTTTCTTATATTGGTATTTGAAAATAAAAAAATATAATGAAAACAGTGACAAGTTTATAATCATTAGTGAAAATAATAAAGGTTTTCCCAAACTAAACATTACGTTAGCTTTCCAAATAAATCTAATTGCTAAAATACATGATATAAATTAGACCAACCCTGTTTGCTTTATTTTATATGAAATAGGACACTATGTACCACAACTTGCAGAACTCATTGTAAAGAGTAAAGTGAACATCAATCTAAAGGGGATAGCGGTAAGTACAATAGAAGTGCACTTCTATTCAACCTTATTAGTCTGTTTGATTTACACTAAAATCACGTTGCAAACGTGGATCCAAGTCAACGCTCCTCTCAGTAGCATTGGCCAGCATCCAGGTTTACAACGTGATTTTGGTGAAAACCAAAATCTACATAGTATAATACACACACAAATCCCCATTAAATCATCTTTTTTTTTTCAGTTAGGGAATCCCCTTTTGGAGTATGAAACTGATTTCAACTCAGTTGATGAATTCTATTGGTCACATGGCATGATATATGATTATGTTTATGAGCTTCGGTCTTCAGTTTGTAACAATTCTAAATCTTCTAGACAAAGCCTAAGAGGCTGTTTCTCTCCAGAATGTATTTCTGTACTTATTCAGATCGATGATGAATACTCTGAGTTAGATTACATTGATCTATATTATGTCATTGGTGATAAATGCCTTTCTTACAATTTATCACAAGCTGCAATTCTCACTCACCGGAGAAGGTCAAGCATATCACAAATATTTAGGACTTTAAATATGCAAAAAGATGGAAAAACTCACCAATACCACCAGGTGAAGTCTATTAATCATATGAAATTTTAGAAGTTCCTATGTCAATCTACATCTATTATTTTATACTCCATATTATATATTTATGTAATGTTCTTTACCATTTTGATTCATGTAGGAGCTTGATAACTGTCCACTGAAAAATGCAGAGATGTACTTGAACAGAAAAGAGGTGCAGAAGGCTTTGCATGCTCGGCTTGTTGGAGTGAACAATTATCATTTATGTAGCCCGTAAGACCATATTCTCTCATCTTGCTCATAAGGAAACACACATAGATTTTCCCTTAATTGATGAATTAACAATTAATAATCAAGGTTTTACATTACTGTTTTTAATATTATAGAAAATTGAGGACAAATTGAATTGATGCTGCCACAATTGAGGTCATGTTGTGATCACAGAGACCTCCTAAACCATAATGTTGTAACTAGTGATTTAAAACCTTGCAACAATTTACAAACTGTTAGGACTGAATTTACATTCTCCATAACTTATATATACACTTTAGAAGATTTAAGTTGTCATTTATATGATTAGAAATTCCATTGTACCAAGAGGACTCATGTTTTTGCTAAAATAATATCAGGGTAGTATCTGATAAATATAGGAGAGAAGATGAAGAAATACCAACAATCAACATTGTGGGCTGGCTCATAAAGTCTGGCCTTAAAGTAATTGTATACAGGTAAGTCATAAAAATCAACCTCTTTATTAAGGATAATTTGAGTGTTATTTAGTTTACTACCTTGTTGCATTTAAATGGACAAAAAACATAGCATGTGATTGTGGTTTGAATGGAATGTGCAGTGGGGATCAAGATTCTGTTGTTCCATTTATTGGTACTAGAAGATTGGTTGATAAACTAGCTAAGAGACTAGGATTGAAAACAACTGTGCCATACAGTGCTTGGTTTGTTGGAAAACAGGTGAGTGAATCTCTTAACAATGTAATTAGGAAATTAAAGATGGTATTATTAGTGACTCACATTTGTTAAATTTGACCAGGTTGGTGGATGGACACAAGTTTATGGAGATCATGATCTTACCTATGCAACTATTAGAGGGGCTTCACACAGCACCCCAACTACTCAACCAAAGAGATCGTTTGTATTGTTTGATTCATTTCTTCGTGGGAAACGACTCCCTAAAGCATGAAATTGATCAAAATTAGAATAAATTTTGTGCTTTAGAAACTCTTGCTTTATAGCACACACCAGCAAGTGTGCAGAAACTGTTAGGTCATAAAAAAATAAAAGATTTTTGTTAGAAATCACAACATTAATTGTATTTGCAGCATTAAATACTATATAATTTAATACAGACTTTCTATTTTTAATTCTTTTATTGTGTTTTTAGTGCACTCATTAGAATTTTCGTTTTTATCATTTTGTGTTAGGAGTTCCTGCCAGTGATTAGGGATGGCAATTGGACCCAGACTTAGTGGGTACCCGCAAAAATTACCTACAATGGGTAGGGTAATTACCCATCAAATGAGTATGGGTGCGGGTATGGGTAATTACCCACACTTTTTAATGGGTACGGGTGCGAGTACGAGTACTAAGGTACCCTACCCCGCACTTATATAATATATATAATTAATGTAATTTATATACATATAATTAATTTAATATATATATATATGTTTATATTATTAATTAATATTTTTTCCAAAAAATAATTAATGTTAATATATATTATAGTAAAAAAACATTAATATATATTACTAATTTAATTAATTTAAATGTTATAATTTTGTTTTACACACTAAAAATAGCAAAACATGAACTAATTTCCATTTCCGGTCTCATTGTTTTAATCTCTCATCCACTTCCACATATGATAATTATTTTATAGGTTAAACTTGGATGATCTATGGATTATTTTTCATTTACTTTTAATTAATTTTTATTTTCTAATCAATTTATTTTTTATAGTTAACAAAAGTGCGGGTAATGGGTACGGGTACTTGAGTACCCAGCGGGTAAGGGTACGGGTACTAGAATCACTACCCACGCGGGTATGGGTCCGGGTACGGGTATTTTTTTTAAACGCGGGTATGGGACGGGTACTATAGTACCCTACCCACACCCTACCCATTGCCATCACTACCAGTGATGCACATATAATAGCAAACAATGAAAACAAATGATGAACAATGAATTATAAACTCTTGTCTACATCTACCAACTCATAGCACAATAAGTTTATTATTCCCACTCGAAAGACTAGGTTGTTGTGGTGACAATTAATATTTAAACCAACTCCTCATATTTATACTAGTTTTCTTTTTTTTTTTTGTTAGTTTCCTAGAGTATCCTCTCATTCGGTAGATGAGAGACTAACCTTTTGAGGTACTGTCAGACGCAAAGTGGGGACCCCTCCAACAGTATCTTTTCCATATACATATAGGTCTAAGGATCGAACATGGGACCATATGCTTAAGGGACCCGAGTCCCTTCCACTCTACCTCTTTCTTTTTCACGCTACTCGATGTGTGACTTGGATAAATACCCACTTTGATACAACATATCCTCATTTTGTCCAAAGATTCATAACATGGGGTGAAACTACTCACATGCTCGTGTTAGTGATGCTTGTGTAATAGTAAACCGTGAAAACGAATGATGAATTTTGAATCATAATCTCTTGCCTACATCCATGAACTCACAACAAAATAATTTTATTACTTCGCTTGTAATATTTTTTTTACAAGGATGAAAATGCAAACTCTTTCATATAATTATTTTGGAAAAATTGCAAATCCTTTCTTCTCTCGGACACACAGCTACACAAGTCCTTGGTACACCAAAATAGACTAGGATTATTGTAGTGAGAATACTTAAACCAGCTCCCCACATTTATAGTAGTTTTCTATCTCTTTCTTTTTCACACTTTTTAATAAATGACTTGGATTAATACCCACTTTAGCACAAGAAGAAGAACAAAGATAGTAGTAGAGGATCAAACTTTTGACAATGATTTCTGTGGTACCCTTGCATTGGGAAGGGTTTTGATACCCTTGAGCAATGAAAAGCATACATGTTTTATATTAATCCATTTTATCAATTTTAGTCCTTTTATTTCATTATGTCTATATAAAATACTTTTTTTACATAATCACCTTATATGTAAATTTCATAAATCTCTAAAACTTTAAATCCCTTTCAAAAATTCATCCATCTCTCAACCATTAAAGCAAAAACCTAAATTAATTAATTTGATTGATGCCCAATTGAAGGTGAAGAAAGAAGATGAACAACAAAGAGTGGTTTCTTCATGTTTCATTTGTTATTATTATGAATATTGAATTTTTATATTATAATTTTATTTTTTGTTTTGTTTAGGTTTTAGTCTTTTGGATGATTATTTTATAGGATCACTTTAGGTGAGATCTATTTATGATATAAAGGATCACTTTAGGTTTAGAATCCACATAGATCTATTTCTTTTTGATGATTGACAATAAACAAGACTCAAGGAAAAAATTTGTCATGAGTTGGAATACCTGAATCGGTTTTTTCTTATGATCAGTTATATATTGTTGTTTCAAGAGTCACTTCACGAAAGGGTTTAAAGATATTAATAGCTAGTGATGAATATATCGAACCAAGGAGAACTAAAAGCATTATGTATAAAGAAGTATTTCTAAAAATATAAAGGTTACTTATTTTTTTAAAAATAAACTTGTTGTTGTATGTCATATATGTTAGTTAAATAAATTGTTGCTTGTGTTAAAGGATATTTTACGAATAAGTTACTTTCATTTCAATGTCCAATTTTATTCGATTGGTTATTTAATTAAGCATATAGCTAACATTGCAGAAATTTCTTTTATTTAGCTCGTAAATTGCATGAGTTATAACTAATAATACAATAGCAATGGTGTAGTGATAGAGATGTATTTTATTATGGGTGTAAGCCGGTACAGATAGACCTATGAACCCGATTCACCCGACTCGAAGATTTTTGTTCGGTTTGGTTTGGTTCAACAGTTCGGATTGGTTTTTATTAGTTGAACCCAATCATGTTCGAATCGGTCTCGGGCTCTCAAATTTTACAACAGATAAAACCCGACCCAACCCGTATATAGGAACTTATAAATAAAAAGGCCCATATTCAGGCAGCCCATATGTTGTTGACCCAACTCTGCTTCTCACATTCAGAGTGTTGTTCTAGCCTCCCCATTCCCTTCTTTCTCCAAAAACACTGCCACCATCATTCTGCCACTCTCCGCCAACCGCCGTTCAACCACTGTTCAATCACCATCGTTCTTTAGTCGCCATTGTCATCGTTTAGTGGTCAACATCACACAAAGCAGGGAACTTGAACTTTCATTATGTGTCTCTACCTCCCTTGCGCCATAATTTCATAATAGATATAATCTCCTACTCATTGCTTAATGCTCACTGGTGCCATCACCAGCTGATCTGACCTTCAATGTTCAAATCGTCCGTTCACACTATCAACCCACACAGTTTGAGAATCTTGCAATCCCTCGTCCTTTCAAAAACGGGTTTTGATTTTTGAAGCGAGCCAGAGAATGATGGGTGGGTCAGATTCTTGATGAAGGGCAAAGAGTTGCATATGTGGTTGTTTTTTGGAGACCTTGCAGTTGATGTGCGTCGAAGATTTAGCGGTGCGGGGGTGGGTGGGTTACCAATTGCACATAGAGAGTTGGTGGTTTTCTTGTGAGGAAATAGGAAAAAAATGGTGGAGCAGAAATCTAAGAGAATTTTTTTGGATTTTTTATTTTTTTAAATTTTAACATGTTTCCAAAAAAAATTAAAAATGTAACCCGATTACCCGACGCAATCCAACCCGTTGATGTTCGGGTTATTCACAGGAAAAATTAAAACACGAACCAACTCAACCCGATTATATTTTATCGGTTCGAACTTCACTTTACCTCAAACTCAACCCCCACCTTACCTGATTACACCCCTATGTTTTAGCATATGCAGGTTCCAACCGATTTTGCCAAGTTGTAAAAGATTATTCAATTTCCCCCCTCTGAGATTTCTATTTCTCTCTCTCATCTCATATAAATTCATAATCTTGTACCAAGTAGTTATTGCTCCTCTAACCAAAAATAAAAAAAATAATTACTTCTCTATGAAATAACTTTATAAGTAAATAAAGTCATTAACCTACATAGTCCAACCTAAAAATAAATATAACAAAACTTAAAATCTATTTTCTAAAATTAATACTCATAAATCATAACAATTAAATACCCGAAAGTTTTGCAAAGTTTCTTCATCCTTTTATTTGATTTTGACACCCATAATTGCGCTTTATATCTCTTTTTTTTATCATATCACATCATTCATTGCATTCATCATGCATTTATCTCTCTTCTTTTTCTATAGAGTAAAGCCCCAAATTCATCCTTGACAAAAACACGGTGGGACATGTTAGTCCCTATAACAAAAAAAAAAATCATTTCGACGTCCTTGAAAATTATCTCCGTGGGACACGTTCGTCCTTCTATTTACTCGTGTCTGTTAGAATTAACAGTTGTGCACACGTGACACTTGGTCATTCAACGTGGCTTGTGTTATAATTTATGGCCAAATTTGTCCCTCACAAAACCCTTTTTTTGGAAAATTAGTCCTTATCCAGAAGAGGAAAAATATTGAAGGTTAGGGTTCCCAAAATTTACTCCGTTTATTTCCCTCCCATTCAACTGAATAGACTACAATTTTTGTGTGTGATTAAAGAAAACAACAAAGGCTGAAGATAGAAAACAAAGCAAAAAGAAATCAGCGAAGGAAGAAAGCAATCGTGGGAAAAAAGAAAGCGAAGCAAAAGAAACGAAACGAAGGCAAAAAAACGCAGAAGGAAAGGGGACCATTGCAAACTACTGAAGGTATGTAAATAGAAAAGTCTTCTTTTTATATTCCTCACTGTCAATCGCAAAATCTTTGTGTGGTTTCTATCCTCATGGATGTAATGGTTGCGGTTCTTGTTTGTTTCATATGTTAATGGTGGATTTTGTGGATTTCTTTAATGGTTGTGGTCCCTGTTTGTGTTGGTGGTGGTGGACCCCTGTTCATTTGTTTAATGATTGTGGTCGTGGTATTTGTTTAATGATGGTGGACCCGTAGTGCATTTTCTACTTTCGCATTTTACATTTCCTTTTCTGCGTGTTTTGATTTGTTTCTTAATTTGATTTTTTTTCATAGAATGGGTGGATTTATTGAAATAGTATTTCACCATGGTGGTAAGTTTGCAAGAGATGCTAGGGGTGTTCTTTCTTATGTAAATTGGAAAGTAAGTAAGTTACCCAAAGTTGATGTAGACTTGGTCTGTTTACCTTACATAAATAGTTCATTCAAGGGGCTTGGCTATCATACCTATGAGAAATGTTATTGGTGTATGCCCAAACCCTTGGACTTTGAGACTAGTTTGAAGATTAATGAAGGGGATGAAGATATTAATGATATGTGTAATGTTGCACTAATAAGTGGGAACCAAATTGACATTTACTTTATGCACCCTGTTTTAGAAGGTGAAGCGGTAAAGGGGGAGAGGAAGAATGATAGGAAAGGTCAATAAGTTGATAAAAATAATGAAGTTGGGAAGGAAGGGGGTGGGAGTGTAGAATTTAGCAATGATGATGAAGATAACAGTTAGGATGTGGAATTTTCTTACAATGAAACCTCTTTTCATGATGATAATGATGGTGATATTGGTGTAAAGGATTAGTTGCATGGGGATTTCCCTTGCGAGAGCATGATGGCGTAGAATATAGTGAAAATGACAAGGAATACGACTATAAATCAGAAGATCTACACACATCAACATAATATGATGAAGATGATGGTCATTCTAGGCCAACTTTTCCACAATTTAATGAGCAGGCAAAGTTTGGGACTGTGCATTTAGAACTCAGAATGGAATTTAAGAATTTAGAACATTTCAAGGTAGCTGTGAAAGATTACAATATTCACCTTGGTAAGAGGTAAGATGGGTAAAGACTGACAAAGTAAGGGCTAGGGCCATATGGTTAAAGAAGAAAAAAGCACAAAGCACACTAGATAAAGTCCCTCTAACTCAGGCACATCCCCAACCTGAGGATAATGTGTCACAGGTTGTGTATTCATTGTACTTTAGCTTCTAAATTTTTCAATTCCCCTTCCATATTAGAATATACCATTTTACTAACATTTTTGTTTCTTGTTTAGCCTTACAATTTTGATTCAAGCTCTCAAACTGGAAATTCTGCATCTATCACACAACCTGAATCTATTATGGAAAACCCACTTCCACAACCTACACATGTTAATTTTAACTTTTGACAAATTCTGCATCTCATAGGGCCCTATCCGTATCATTTTGTGCATTTCCCAATTTATGGTATATTAATTATGCCTTAACTATGCATTTCAGATTAAAACTACTATTAGAAGACCCCCAATATATTATGGAAAACCCACTGCCACAACCTACACAGGTTAATTTTAACTTTTGACAAATTCTGCATCTTAGAGGGGCTTATCTGTATTATTTTTTGCATATCCAATTTATGGTATATTAATTATTCCTTAACTATGCATGTCAGATCCAAATTGCTGTTGGAAAACCCCCAATCTATTATGGAAAACCCACTGCCACAACCTACACAGGTTACTGTTAACTTTTGACTAATTCTGTTGCGAATTGTTGCCTTAAATTTGCCTTACATTCAGTTACAAACTACTGCCTTAAATCTACCTTCAAATTTTACTTAAACTTATTTTAATTAACAAATTTGTCCAGGATAGTGAAGCACCTTAACTACCAAGTCCAACAATGAGGCCACCACCCATTAGACCACCTCAAATGCTACCAAAGAAGAATTATATTAGGTTTGGGTATCCATAATATAGGCCTCAAGGATTGTTCCCAAAACATACATTAAGGGGTTTTACAAGGAACTCAAATGGAAATTATGTATCAAGGAGTTCTGCAAGGCATGTAACTCACACAAATGCATTAAGGGGTCCTCCTCCTTCAAGTGTACAATTGAGAGCACCAGCACCTTCAATTGATGTTGTGAAACAACCAACACCTCTAGCCAGTGCAGTTGAACTACCTTTAAGCAATGCAACACCAGGAACATCATCTTTACCAAGTCAGGGAACACCATCAACTAAATTTAAGTTTATTCCAACTCCAGGGCTGCAATCACGATATCAGAAGAAAAATTGATAACATATACCACAGACCTCTTAGTTGTTTAATTTTTGTTATGTATTGAGGCAATCATAGTCACAGTCTCTGCACCTTTTGTTGTTCTGCCTTTTTTATTGTTTGTATTGAGGCAATGATAGTAATAACTTGGTTAGGGTATATTTTGAGCAGTTTCATAGTTCCCTAAACCTGTTATTTTTGTGTGGACAACATTAATGAAAGGTCATTATTATGCTTCTTCGCTTACAATTCCATTATGTATATAGATCACAAATTATTAAATTTAAAGTGTATAGCTCAAATTGTAGTATTTAACAGAAAATTACATTCCATTCTTTCACAAACTCAATGCTCATTGCATTGTATAATACATATCAATGAGAGTTCTTACTGCTCATAACTACATAACAAAATAATTCTCTACCTTCGTTACCACTCACATAAAACTATAATGATGAAAATCACCAATACAATCCCTAACACCCCAATATACATCTTCAATTACCTCATGTCAGAATTTATTTCATCAAGCTTCCTTCTCATCTCCATATCCATTTCATCAATCTTTATTTGCATGCCATTGTTAATTTTTCATTTCCCGCATACCAAATATGTCAATTTCCATCTCTGAATGCCCTATCTCAGTGTCTTTATCATCATCCAACCATGAGAAAAAGCCACATGAAGCTTTTCTTTCTTGAAAAACAGTCACAATTTCAACTCATTCAGTGACTACATCCACACAAGAAACAATTGTGCAAAAAAATCAACTGGTGGTACACTTACCTTGAACATTCGACACCCATAAAATGCTCTACTTGGAATCTTTTGAGTTTTTGAGGCAGGGCCGGCCCAACCCTAAAGCGGGTAAAGCCCCCGCTTTAGGCCTCCCAAAAAATACTCTTATTTTAGGCCCCTAAAAAATATTTTATTTATTATAAATATTTTTAAAAAAAAATAATCTAATAAAAAATTAGTAAGTCATATTAAATTATTGAGATTAACTAAGTTTTTTTTTCTTAAAATGGCCCAATTTTATCACGACTTTTTCTCTTCTCATAAATAATAATTATTAATAATTGATCCTATTTTTTAATATTGATTTGTCTCATCACTTATTATATTTCTTTTTTTTTCTGTGTCTTTTTTTTATGGTGCTATATTAATAATACATATTTTTTCTTACTCTTTCAGGCTCTCTTTTTTATTGAGTGTTTTGTCCTTTAGTATATATATATATATAAGCATATCACTTTACTTAAGTATACTCTATTGTGTCAATGTGAGAAGATTAATTTATTTAAATAGATAATTATTTTTTAAAAAATATTCTAATAAACATACGTTAATATATTGAATTGGAGGATAAAAAAGGCCCCATTATATAAAATTCGCTTTAGGCCCCTATAAACATTGGGCCGGCCCTGTTTTGAGGTGTAAACTTTTGCCTTCAACCCATAATCACATTATGGACCACGTAAAGCCCTGAATTCATGCATGAAGTGCTGCTACTCCAACTTATATCATTCATGCTTGGTCTTAATCTAGCATCTTTTGAACCCTTTCTTCCTCCACCATTTATTGTCAAACTATATCAGAAAAATAAGAAGAACAATTCTTAGATGATGAAGAAGGTCGACTCCCTGACTCAAATGAAGAAGAATGAAGTATGAAACAAACATTAGGAATTGAAGAAACTCTAGGATTATTATTCCTCTTATTTTTAGTGTGTAAGGACTAATTTGTCCCAAAAAATATTTTGTGAGGGACTAATTTGGCTATAAATTGTAACACAGGCCACGTTGGATGACCAGGTGTCACATAGACAATTTAACATGCCACGTGTGCACATCAGCTGTTAACTCTAAGGAGCACGAGTTAACAAAAGGACAAACGTGTCCCATGGAGATAATTATCAAGGACTTTGAATTGAATTTTGTTTTTTATTAGAGCTAATTACTCTGACCTCTCTTCTATTTTACATTTCCAACACAAAACACCCTCTATTTTAAAAACCTACACAAAAATCCCTCTATTTTGAAAACCTACACAAAACTCCAATTAATATAATTTTTTATTATTTATTAAAAATATTTTTTTAAAAAACCCATCATTACCCTCAAGACACTCATTCCTTTCTAATTGAATTATCATAATTGATAAATGCAATAAAACCCCAACATGAAAATATCTCAGTCATTCTCGCGCAAAATTCATTCTTCTCGCATTCTCCTTCTTTCTAATTACCCTCACGTTTATTATTTCACATATCAAGTTTTTTTATAATTTATGAAGTTTTTTTTATTAAGATCCATCTTAGTAATTTTATTTTTAATGTATTAATACTTCTTAAATTAATCTTAATAAATTATTTTGGTTCATTTTTTAGTTTCTAGTTTTTAATTAAATTTTCAGTGTGAAAAAATTTAAAATAAATTTCTTTATTTTGCTGGTATGAAACTATGATTTTTGTTATTCAAAATAATGTCATTTGAAAAATATTATATGATGTTATTTTTTTGCGTTTTCTTTTATTTACTAACACAAAAGAAAAAGAATAATATATTTATAAAATATAAGGAGTTTGTGTAAAGCTTAAAAATTGAGAGAATTTTATGTAGTAAAGAAATATCCATAGTTAGTAAGGGTATTTTGGTTAATTTAATATAAAAGATAATTGTTGACTGTTGACTAAAATTTGTATTAAATGTATAATAAAAAAATGGGTTTAAGTGTAATGGACTTTTAAAATTTGAGAGGTTTTGTGTAGGTTTTTAAAATAGAATGGGCTTTATGTTGAAAGTATAAAGGGGGTTGGAGTAATTTACTCTTTTTATTAATTAAGGAGCAATGTGTTCCACCCTATTTTTGTCCGAGACGAATTTGGGACTTTACTTTTTTCTTTATCTTTTTAGTAGATAATAGATATAAATATCTTTATATATATATATAAAAGTATAAAAATAGAAAGTTAGGATATAATAGATATAAATATCTTTATATATATATATATATATATATATATATATATCTAAAGTGAGGATATAATAGTAAATTCCTTTGAACAAAACTTCTAAAAATAGAAAGTTTCTTTTACATTTTAAATGATTAATTATGCATCACCATTAATTAACTATACTAATTATATTAAAGTATATATCACTATAAAAATAAAAACTAGAATAATAATATAAATAATGATAATTTAAAACATATCTAATAATTTAAAAAAATAAAAAAATACAAAATTTAAAACATTCTCAAACACTTAAAAAATTATTGTATAAATATGTTGATAGTAATTGTAATAATAATTTATAGTTATGATTTTTATATCAAATATCAATTATAAAATCATTTCATAATTATATTAATGTTAATTAATTAATAATAGTTATCCTTATTAATTTAAAACATATATATAATAATTTTAAAATTTTAAAATATAATGAGAAATTTAAAACATGCTCAAACACCTAACAATCATTTTTTAATTATGTTAGTAGTAATTATAATTTTTTAATTATAGTAACTTTTATTATATTTAATATCAATATTAAAGCTTATTTTAACAATTTTAATATTTAATAAAAGGTTTATAACATAAATAAAATATAATATGAATTTTAAAACTTATTAAAATAATTTATAAGAAAGGTAAAACTTAATTTTAAAAAAGTAAAAATATATCACGAAATTTGAAACATGTTGTAATACTTAAAAAATCATTTTATAATTAACAGTAATTATTTAATTATATTATCTTTATTATATAAAATATCAATATTAAAATTCATTTTAACTATTTCAAAATTTAAAACATTATAAATTAATTTTAAAAATGTACAACTTTTGTCATAATAGTTATAGTAAATTATTATATCAAAATATCAAATATCAATATTAAAGGTTCATTTTAACAGTTTAAATATTTTTACAAAAGGTTTATAAAATAAATAAAAATATAATATGAAATTTAAAATAATGTTTAAAAATATTTTATAATTACGTTAATAGTAATTATAATAAGGGTTTCCTATTTTTGTTTAAGGGTATATTTTTGAGTTTAAAAAGAAGGGGAAGGGAAGATTTAGGGGGAGGAAGGAGGGGGAAGACTTTGTAAATAAATTATAAAATGAGAGAGTTGCACTTACAAGCACGGGAAAGAGAGGGGCTTCCTTAAAAACTTTCCCTTCCTTCCCTTCTCTTTTATTTTCTAACTCACAAACATACCCTAAAGGGGCTCTGA
This sequence comes from Sesbania bispinosa, assembly GCA_026901365.1. Taxonomy (NCBI): domain Eukaryota; kingdom Viridiplantae; phylum Streptophyta; class Magnoliopsida; order Fabales; family Fabaceae; genus Sesbania; species Sesbania bispinosa. The sequence continues at coordinate 1,180,293 of QLOH01000269.1, forward strand.
CCTTGGATCAAGAACAACTTTTCTTAGTTTTCATGTTTTGCAAATGTCAAAGTCTCAACTAGAGGCATTCAATAAGCAATAGAAAAAATCTTAATAAGAGGTAATTCCATAAGCATTAGAGATAACAAGTTATATATTACTACCTCTGGTCCTAATTATAAGAACCTTTTAACCACTTCACAAGAATTAAGGAAGTTGGTTAATTTAGTTTATCACAATAAATTTGTCATGAATATGTACTATCTTTACAAAATTACCCTTGAATTTCTTGAGATCCATTATCTTTCTCTTTCCACTTAATTACTTCATTGTGTCATTCTCTTTTTATTAATTAATTATTCACATATCTCCACTAATTGGTATTTTTGTCAAAAAATAATTAATGCAAGGGACAACTTGAAAATGTTCTTATAAAAAGGACCAAGAGCAACTCTCCAAAAGGTTCTTATAAATAGGACATGAGGTAGTATATTGTATGAATTTGTTATTAAAGATGAGATAACAAATAAAATAAAATAAAATCTTTTCGAATAAATAAAATAATATAAAAGACTATAATACTACATTAGTGTGCTGGGAATAAAAGATGTAATCATTTCATTGAACACTCTTTGATAAATGAAAGTGGGGAATATTAATCACAAGTGAATCTCTTTGGAATAAAATTCTTTTAGTATGAAAGGGGGTTATTGAGAGATAAAGTTTAAAAAAATGGTCAAATTCATGGACATGTACAAAAAAAATATATTATGTCTTCCATGGAAAGAGAGTTGGTAGAGAGTATGATTGGAAATGGTGGTGAGACATATTTTCATTTAGATAAATGGGTTATGGGGAGAAATTATAGGACAAATAGACCTTCAAAAAGAGTTAGTTAATATCCCATTAAAAATATTATATATAAATAATTATTTGACAAACTACAAAAAAGAATAATAGTGCCTTTTTTTTAAAATGTACTTTTGAAACTTTAGTAGATAATCATTATTTTGAAAAATATTGTGTAATGAATAAATAAAATAATTTTAAAAATTACTATAGTTTTTAACTTCTTTTATAAATATAATTTAAAATAGGATTTAATGGATATACACTGAGTCAATGACAATATAAAAAAGTTTACATGTTGGGGCGGAAAGAATGAACAAGGGAAGTAGCTAGGTTGAGTTGGTTGGGATTATATTGCATGTACAAATGAAAATTTGATACAGATATAAAAATAAAAGATGAATATAGAAAAATAATTATTCACGTTAATATGCAATTTTTAACTTTCATATATTATAAATTTTATTTATTAAAAAATTATTATATATCTATTTTTTGCATCAAATTATTATTGTATATCTAATATACCCATGCATGGTAGACGTCTATTTCTATGTAATACAAAAGAAGTCGATAGGTGGGTTCTATGGCTATTGGAGAAGGGGATTAGCTAGGTACGAAAATCTGGATGTAATATTATTTAGATAGATAACGATGGGGGCTTTCTGGTTGAATGAAATTATGAAAAAGCTATCCATGGAATAGCTAAAGTGTGAGGTTGAGATTAATGAAGATTTTGGTTTCCATCGATTGCTATGATTTGTTGCAAAATACATCGATCAAATAAAAATGTAATCTAATACCAAAAAAAGTACGTAAAAAAAATAAAAATAAAAACTAATCTCATATTAAGTATAAAATTAATCAAATGTGAGAATTTCGCAATGTTGATCCATAGATGAAAAATCTTTTGGACTTTTTTTTTGTGGTGATTAAATTTAGGGTAAGGGGATGGTGCCCCAGTCCAAGTAAGAAAAGCCTTCAGGCTCTTTGTTTTTTTTATAAGTAAAATTGTATTAAAAAGGGAGTACATGGGGTACTCCAACCCCTCTTTGTGCATAACCATAAAATAAAAATATATATTTGAAAATCCTTCTACTTTAATTTAATGGATTTAATTAATATACACTATCAGTGTAAAAAATTTACAGAGACATCCAATAGTGTATCGCTACATCATCTAATGAATGTGACACCTCATGTATTATTAAATTCAATAAATGATGTGGCAACACATCATTGGATGTTCGTGTAAAAGTTCTTTACACTGACAGTGTATATATATTAAACTCTAATTTAATTAGTAATTTAATTTCTTGTCTTTTTGTCGATCTTTTTCTCATAGTTATCAAAATCGGACCGGTCCGACCGAGAACCGGCCTGGTGTCCGGTCCATACAACCCTGAAAACCGGCTAGTTTCAGAACCGGTGGGAACCGGCCAAGAACCGATGAAAACTGGTAAAGAACCGGTGCCAGAAAACCGGTTGAACCGGCCATTTTCAAAAAAATCAATTTTTTTGTTTTTTTATTTAATCTAAAATATTTTTAAGATAAATAAAAATAACTTTTTAAGGATTACATATAAATATTTATTATTTAATCAATTATTATGAATTTTTTAATCATATAACACATATAATAAAGTCTTTTATATTAATTTATAATATTATATATCTTGATTTCTTATGATTTTATTTTATTTTATTACTTAAAAAATATATTTAATTATTACCAGTTCGACCACGGTTCAACCACTAAATCGTGAACCAGTACCTTCACCGGTTTAATTACCGGTCCGGTTTTAAAAAACATTCTTTTTCTAACGCTCTTCTCACTTTTCCAATTGTCTTTTTTGCTTCTTCCGATTTTCAAAATTGTTTGCCCTTTCTTTACTCTCAGCACTTTCCCTTTTTGTTGACCCAACATTCTTTCCAAATTCTATCTGCTTTTTCTAAAATTTGAATAGCCTCTTATCATATTAGACCCTATTATATTTATTACATTTATTTATTTTTCACGATATCCGTTTGCAGCTTCAAATAGCATATAATTAGAGGCTTTCTAGGATCCGTTGTGGCAATGTTTCATAATGTTTACACTATCCATAAACAACTAGAGTACAAGTTTTTCGTCTTTTAGAAAACAACGTATATTTTTAACATTTTTTTAATATTGATTATCACTTTATAATATAAATAACTAAATATTTTTAATCGTATCTTTAATAATTAATATGAGAGAGAAATTTATAAAAGAATGATAGATAGTGAGAAATTAATCTAGATAAGAAATAAGGGGTATAATAGAAAATAGATTTAATTAGTATACACTGTCAGTGTAAAGAAGTTTTACACACACATCCAATGATGTGCCGCCACATCATTTAATGAATATAACATCTCAGATATTACTAAATTCAATAAATTATGTGACAGTACATCATTGGATGTGTTTGTAAAACTTTTTTACACTGACAATGTATATATATTAAACTCAATAGAAAATTATTTACTAATTAATTTTTATAAAAGCTAAAGGTCGTTCGGGGTGGTTGCAGTTTTCAGTTTTTGGTTTTTAAAAATTTTAAAACTAAAATCAACAATTGAAAACTTGTTTTCGTGATTTCAAAACAGACTCAGTTTTTTGTTTTGAGTTGTAAAAACTTGATTCAAAATTTTTAAAAATAAAAAATTAAAAACTCGCAACAGCCCGAACGGCCCTTAAAGTATTAATGTGTTTCTTAGCTTGTATGCATAAGTTAAATGACAATCAAATTAAAATAGAGAAAGGATAATAAAATTCACAAATTTGATCATACGAGTCCATAGGAACCTTAAAAAAAATTATTTTAAAAAATTATTTATTGTATTTTTTATATTTCTGATATAATAAATAAATATATTTAGAGATAACTTCAACTCTTAAAGTTGATATTATCAAATCGGTAAATTACACTAAATCCAAAAGAGTGCATCTTTTACCAAAATTCTAACACCGCACCATATGTATACATAAAAAAATGTGTGTGCTTAATTTAAAAACATTTGGTATATATCTATGATACGTGTAATGTTATGCACTATAGATTGATTGTGGATGAAGGTCAACTTAAAGAGTTGTCTTAGTAATTATATTGTAACAAATACCTAACAAGGCGTCTACCTATGAAATTATATATGGATGAGGGTCATCTCCTTCCTAAGAAAGTTTAATATATCGGTAAAGAACAAAGAAGATAGATATATAAATCACTTGTGCTCAAGAGGTTGACATCTTTAAGATGAATTTTGTCCCATTATTTGCTACAACCAAGTAAATTTTGGGTTCCATTGCTTAATATATTTAAATCACCACACTGTAAGAGATTTAACTACTTTAAAATGAGAGGGACATTTCAAAAAATAAAATATAAAATTCTAATTATTGATAAAAAATTAATAATTTAATTTAGATGTTAATAACGCCTTAATTTTTTATAAATGTGTATCTTCCCACAATTATAGCCGTTAAATATATTTTTACCCTCAGTCAAATCTGAACTTCATCCTTGTTACTATTTGTTAAAATAAATTCCTTAAAAAACGTTTGAGATGTATTAATTGATGTCAGCAGTACCCAAGATTTTTCATGTCAGGACTGAGCACTAGCTAGCTACTTTGGTGGGATGTGATCTGTGGTACAAGGAAAATTTATATCTGTACTGACCATATTTTCACAAATTATCTCCAAACTCCCATGCATCTGCAATGTGATAATGTGTGGATAAAGATTCCAAGATTGCACTGATTCATGGTTCATGATTCATGCCCCACCATACCACCATTGTCATTTTCAATACCAAATTGCGGCTATTGATCCGTTTGGTTTAAAGTTGAGTGAAAGTGAATTATAATTCTAGGTGAATTTTACTTGTTAAAATCAGAGGTTGAAATCATGAAGTATTGACATCATGCATACATATACATACATGTGAGGCACATATAATGAAAAAAAGCCCACTCTTTTGTTCAAATTTGTCGTATTGACATCATGAATCGCTATCCCTCAGTATTCAGTAGTGCCCCGTGAATCGTCAACTGTAGTTGTTGGTTGGTCAACTGCTGCTTAAATTTCAAATTGGTGCTTGCTAACTAAAGAATCTCATAGTTCAAAGTAATTTCTGAATTTCCATATATGAAGCTGTGGCTGTAAAGTTTTTCACATGTACCCCTCTGCTCTGCTTGACACTTTTTATTCTATATACAACTCAAAAGGGAAATTCGCCATCATGACATGGAAAAAGAAGACATAGTCGGATTTTCAGATATATGTTTCATATTAAAAATGAAATTAAACCAATCAATTGTTGAAAACAAACAACAAACGCATCCCAACACACAATATTTTTTTCAAAAAATTTATTTAAGGATTTTATATAGGTAAGACCAACTAGATTGCTTCAAGTTATACATATTTAATTCTTTTAAGTAAGTCCAATAAAGCTCGCATAGTTTTAGATAATTGGGTCCTTTAAGTATGGATTCAATTTCTAACGGTGTGTAAAAAAAAAACTTTGTTGGAAGAGACAAAATAATAGAAGGAATTTATTGAAAATTCTATTTTTGTATCTTAGGAGACTTGTTATAGTCTTTCCTATATTTACATTCTGATGTTAACATTTTGAATATTCAAGGAGCTATGATTATCCAATTGGTTACACGTCACAAAAAACAAAGACCCTTAATAATTTGTTTTAGAAAAACAAGAGTAAGCACTAGCATACCACCAATTGAACTCTGAATCTCCAAGACTCAAGACATTGGGGATAGCACCAAAATTTGTTTGCAGAGAGAGGCATGGACCCAATTTTCACGTTCACACGTACTGTACTAATATAATAATCACATAATTATAGACCCTTTATTATATTCTTTTCTTTGCATTCAACCTTCATATCCCCAGTACGGAGAGCCAGAGAAGAGAACCAACAACTTCTCAGATCTTAATTACCATGTTATCTTCTCAGGCTCAGTCATGTACTATGATAGCTGCAACAATAGTATTTGTTGTGGCACAAGTAATTGTGGGAGCAAATACCCTTTCAGAAGCTGATAAGATAAGCGCTTTGCCTGAGCAGCCACCAGTGAAATTCCAGCAATATGGTGGTTACATTACAGTTGATGAAGTGCAGAAAAGAGCTTTGTTTTACTACTTTGTTGAAGCTGAAGTTGAACCAGCTTCCAAACCAGTAGTGCTATGGTTAAATGGAGGTATGTTGTTATGTATATGGCAGAACAAGTTTTGTTTTTTTTGGTCTTGTTTTGGAAACTGAATGAACCCTTTAGATTCAGTGGAAGTGGAAACTAAGATGCTTTCTGGGTTTTGATTGAAGGGCCTGGTTGTTCTTCTGTTGGAGCTGGAGCTTTTGTTGAGCATGGTCCTTTCAAACCTAGTGAGAATGGTCTTTTGAAAAATGATTACAGTTGGAACAAAGGTAATATATAATCCAACTACTCCTCATTCTTATATATTTTTTTATTTGAATTATGGTAGGTTGGTAATCTTTAATGGTTAATCAAATTCAAAATTGCTTTTTGATTTCTTCCTTGTTGCAGAGGCAAATATGCTGTACTTGGAATCACCTGCTGGTGTTGGTTTCTCGTACTCTGCTAATAAATCTTTCTATGACTTTGTCAACGATGAGATAACAGGTTCTTCCACTTCATTCTGTGCAAAGTAGCATAAAATAGTACCAAAAGAATCATAGTTTAGTTGTTAAGAAATTGGGTTGAATTGCTTAACAGTTAACCAGGTTATAGATTAATCTTGCATTCAAATTCTGATATCATGTTTATCAAGATCTGATGGTGATTCTGTGCTATACAGCAAGGGATAATCTTGTTTTCCTACAACATTGGTTCACTAAATTCCCAGAATACAAGAACAATGACTTCTTTATCACAGGGGAGAGCTATGCAGGTAGTTTCTTTGTGGTAAAAAAAAAAAAGGCTTTTTTAGTTTTCATTACAAAAATATAACATTAATTTTTCATTTTGTTTCACGTTTTCAAAGTTTTTGACTAAAACAGGCAAAACAATACAAAATTATTTTTAATGTTTTCTGTATAAAACTTTGAAAACAAGAAAAAAAATGATATTTTTGTAATTAAAACTGAAAATTGAATGCAAATGGCCCTCAATGTTTTCATTTTTTTGGAAGTAATGCATTCTAGTTTTCAGGTCACTATGTGCCCCAACTTGCACAACTCATTGTTCAAACCAAGACAAAGTTCAATCTCAAGGGAATAGCAGTGAGTTGACAGATGATAAATTGTAGTACAAGAAACATTTTAGCAAATATGAATTAGCATAACTAGTTCATATGTTGATATTTGCAGATAGGGAATCCTCTTCTAGAATTTAACACAGATTTTAACTCCAGAGCTGAGTTTTTCTGGTCCCATGGACTAATATCAGATTCAACCTACGAAATGTTCACTAAAGTATGCAACTATTCCCAAATTAGAAGACAATATCAAAATGGGAAACTTACTCCGGTTTGTGCAGGAGTGAATAAACTAGTGGTATCAGAGGTTAGTAGATACATTGATACATATGATGTTACTCTTGATGTCTGTCTATCATCAGAAAATCAACAGGCTTATGTGCTGAATCAACTGACTCAACAACTGGTACATACATACATGCTTCATCCTTTCTGTGGCAATCTAAATTCTCCCTTTTGCTTCACTTGTTTTACTTTTCATTTCTTGTGCTTTGCTTTTATTTCATTTCTGGTGCAGCAAGAGGGAGAGAAGATAGATGTTTGTGTGGAAGATGAAACAATCACATACTTGAACAGAAAAGAAGTGCAGGAAGCTCTGCATGCTAAGCTTGTAGGGATCACCAGATGGTCAACTTGCAGTGGGTAAGTTTCATTGCCTAAAAGATGGCTTAGCACTAATCACAACAGAGAATCACTCAGTGCTTGTCAATACATTTTAAACTAGATGTTAACCTGCATGTCATGTTTGCTAGTATAAAAAATTAGTTTAATTTTTTTTTTACTTATAAAACATGTTTTAATTTTTGTACATTAATCACTGTATATATTTAATTTATTTTCTATGAAACCGAATGGTTATATAATAGATATTTTTACCTTATAGTTAAAATGGAATAACCCTTTCTGTAATTTTTTCTCAAACTTCTACTTGTTTGTGTATTTGTTACTGTTGAGGCATTTTCCATAATTAAACAAAAAGATAGCAAAGAAGCACACTCAAGATATGACAGATAAGACTATCACCTTTTGTCTGAGGCTTGTATTGGCTGTTCATGACTTAATGCTATTTCCCTTCTGTTACAGGGTTCTCAGATATGACATGCAGAATCTGGAGATTCCAACCATTTCTATTCTAGGAGCACTTGTTAAGTCAGGTATCAGGGTTCTGGTATACAGGTGAGTCTTTTATTTATCTTTTCACCAACTTCTCAGTTACTTCTTTACATTGGTTCATCAAGGAAAAACATTTTTAAGCAAGCAAAAGCTATTTCCCTTTGCAGTGGAGATCAAGATTCAGTGATCCCATTACTTGGGACACGAACTCTGGTAAATGGATTAGCCAAGGAGTTGGGGCTGAATACAACAGTGTCCTATAGAGCCTGGTTTAAGGGAAGTCAGGTAAAGTTTTGGAATGCAGAAGAAGTTCTTTAAAAGTTTCACTATATTCATGCTCTGCCATTCAAGTCAACCTCATTTTTTTTATATTTTTCAGGTAGCTGGATGGACTCAAGTATATGGAGACATTTTATCATTTGCCACCATAAGAGGAGCAGCTCATGAAGCTCCATTTACACAACCAGAGAGATCATTAGTGATGCTAAAAGCATTTTTGGAAGGAAAGCCACTTCCAACTATTCTCTGAAATATGAATCTATAAATAACGCAGGTGTTTTGCCTACCACAATAAGTGGAAATTCATGTAAACCCCTTACACAAATTAATTATTGCAATTGGACGTTCCTTCTGTCTCTGCTTTTCTTTCTTTCTGCACAATGAGTAAATGTCACATGTGCTAGCATTGGCAACATATAGTACAGGGTTTACGAAATGATCCTCCAAATGTACCCAGTTTAGCAGAAACAGTCAAATAAGCATCAAATGTGACTTGAATTTTTCAACATCATTTAAGAAGGATGTATTGTGCTTTTCTTGTTATTTGATCTGGTAAAAGTTTTTTGTTGTATGTTACTAAACATGGATGTATTATTATCAACTAATTTCCTGCAAGTTGTGCTCAAATAAGCAGAATAGTCAGAACACAAAATTACCATTTTTGTTTTATTTAATCGCTTTTGCAAAATATAAATTAGAATTCACATATACGGCCATGCAACATAAAAGGAACAGAACCATGCAATGTGAAGGGGAAACTATAAATAGGCAACAAAAGTGGCTTCCTCAATTTTTACCGACAAGAAATGGCATTTTTCATTGTAATTCAAAACAAAAATAAAGGCGGTTTCCCCCATTACAAAATGTCCATATCTGATATATCCATATTAGAAATTTAAAATTGAACACAATGGAACTGTTCAAATGCTACAGAAAGGCCTGAGTCCACCAAATAGTTGAAAATAACAAGGATATCAATCGTGCAGTGTCCCCAGTATATCTTCATCTCGATATAAATGATACCTACAAAAAGAAAATTCAAGTTGATATCATCAAAAAAGTTGAAACTTGAAAACAGCAGCTATTGCAATTAAGATGAATACGTGGCAGCGTGTGGATGGCCAACTAGACAAATTTTCTTATCCATGCAGTCAAAAGAAATTTGATAGTAGCAAGTACTCAAGCTCACCTTTGACAAACTCCCCAAGGATTTGACAAATAGCAAGTTCAAATAAACGCCTAACTAAAACTAACAGACGGAATCTTAAAACCACCCTTACAGATTACAAATTTCTCACAGCTATAGGCACAGGCACAGCTACAAATTAAGGTATGTGAGTGAGAATATGACAATATAAAGTTATAAACTATGAAAATCATTTGCTTGATGAGAACTAAGATTGCAGACAGATGAGAAGCAATTTCTAAACCACGATTTCCTTTCCCAATTAGGACCACCTTCATTTTACTGAGCTGTGAGGAAGTCATTGAAAGGATAAACTTTATAACAAGCAGTATATCTTTTAGTCGTCATATACAGGCACTGTTTTGGCTTTTCTACCATAGAGTAAGGGAGAAATTGTTTCCCACATTGGTGCAACATTGGAATGGTTTACCCTGTGTTCGATACCAAAATTTTCGGTGGAAAAGACAGCTAAGTTGCATGGATACATACAGGTATGAGTACCTATATTGGTATGGCTATGGGTTCAGGGTACAGCAGAATTTCTAAAAACTAGGGTACTGCTACAAAAAGACATATTATATAGAAATATAAAACATAAAGTAGTTAAACTATAAAATAAATAACTTTCATAACATAATGTTGAGTGATGAGTATTGAGGTACAAACCCAAGCATGTCCATTATGTACTGATACTGGATAAATATGCAACACAGGTACAACAACCATTTAGGAGTACAATGCATCATAGGGAGAAGGGAAAGAGTTGGTTTCTTGTTTGGTATGCAGAAGAGGGTGGAAAGGAGAGGAACTTGAATGGATACAGAATGAATGGGTCATACAATTTCTCATCTCTCCATTTTTAGGAGGATTGTGACAGAAGAGAAGAAAGTGAGTGGATTAAAATTTGACTTTAAATATTTTATTCAATAAAATTTTTTTAAAAAGTTAACATAGCAAGATACAGATTTACTTTCTTTTTTTGGGGTAGGGGGGGATCATGATGGAGGTAAAAACAAGGGCTTGTAATCATTAAATTTTCTTGATGTCATCTAATATAATTCATTTTTAGATGACATCAAGAAAATTTAATGAAGTTAACTAACATTTCTTAATTAGCGTGAGTTAGTTTTTTTTTGCTTATATTTGAGTCCGGAGGGAGTAGTAAAGTTGCACCAAAGTGAGAAATTTGCATCTGTTTAGTGAAAAAGCCACCACCTCACAATATTTCACGTATCAATCATTCAATGAAGGAAAATTATAGAAAACTAGACCAGATTACAGAAAATACTGTAGGTATGGCATGTATTCACTGATATCACAGACATCAGCATCAGAGACACAGAACTATAACAAATGTAGCAAACTGAACAAGGAAACATACAAAGATAACTCAGACTATTGAGAGGTTTGGTTCTCTCACACCCGATTCCTTCATTCACTAATTTCCTATAACTTTGATGTCTTCCCTCCCTCCCCTGCTTCCCACAATCCCCTGCTGCCATGTCTGCAGCAGGTTGTTACAAGAAGCCATGCCCCCTTGCGTAGATGAGACTCTAATCCCCTACTGCACCCCTCAATTCCTAAAATACACCTTAGTAATCATAGGTTACCTAACTGAAAAACTATCAACGTTCAAGTGCTGCCATCAAAAGAAATTTTTCTTTGCCAAATATAAGTCCTCAACAACAACACCAACTCAATTAAATTTTTACATGTATGAGATTACCCCCTTTAGGACTGTTAACAAACACACTGATTAAACTCTTCCTTTTTCATAAAATATTTGGCATTTTTATCAAACAAAATGCAATACAAATAAGATTTTTTTTAAAAAAAAGGACAGTGATCATATCAGACATGGTGTAAAGCCACCAAAATGATGGAAACCAAGGATTGTAATGGTATCCAAAAAGAAAAAGTATTAAATTAAAATAGAGTATAAAAACATATGCTTACTCTTTGTCATTAAGCTTCACTTCAGTTCCTCCGTATTCAGGTAAAAGGACAGTGTCACCTTCTTTTAAAGCTACAGGAATCTGCTTCCCATCCTTACCATGAATGCCAGGGCCAACCGCAATAACTTTTCCAGAATTCAACTAAAGCAATAAATGTAAATAAATACCAGCTCTTCACAAGTAATTTAACAAAGCAAGACAATGTAACAATTGTTTATTTAAATAATAAAATTCCATGTCCAAAGACAAAAAGAAAATTGTAACACTAATTGTACCAAAATATTTGAACCAGTCAATCATTCTTTATCATTGTGGAACAGATAACCGAATGGAGAGGAAAGCAGACACATTCGAAGTTCAAACACTCATTTTCCAAAGCTTGAAGGTAAAAGACATGAATAAAATATTTTGGGATTTTGTTTTGGGCAGCTACTGCTTATAATAAGTATACAAAGAAAATGTAAGCGTTTGACCCCAAGCCAAAAATATGTTAATTTGTTCTGCCTCATAGTGGAATGCAAAATCTTGTGCTTGTCATTTCAATCCGAGATTCGATTAGTATTTTAACCAATATGATAGTTAATCACAATACAGCTATCCAATTACACAATCAAGCACCATAATATCACAATCCAAAGTCATTCTTGAAAAAACACTTGGCATCTGTATGATCGCTTCATTTCATCACAGGAAACATATTATATTAAAACATTTACAATGTCATGATCAATAGGAACACTAAGCTAAACTTCAAAACATATCTAAAGGGACCATGAGCAAAAAGCCATTAGTTCACAGGGGTGATTGCTAACCAGGTTAAAAGTGAACTAAGAATTGGTATACCTTTTTTCCTAAGCATAAATCCGCTGAATAACCATTGATCCAGGCTTCAAATTACATACAGAAGACGGGATTACCAGAACAAAAACGCACAGAGAATTGAAAATCACATTGTCACTGGGAGCATGAGAATAACCAAGATGAAATTTTGAGACTGAAAGCAAACATCAAGAAGCATGAAATGAGATGGGTTTGACATGAATGAATTAGGAGATTCACCACCTACCTTGGAGGACTTTTCTGGTAAGAGAATCCCAGTGTTGGTTTTTGATGGAGGGATGATTTTCTCCACCAAAACACGGTTGAGCAGAGGAACCAGACGTCTCGCCATTTGGAACACACGAGAGATGAGAGAGAAAAGGAAAGATTAGTAGCTGAGAAAAGTTGAAACTTGAGAAATATGAGATTTGTTGCCTTCACCAGTTAGGGTTTTAAAAGGGGTTTAGAGCATCTCGTATGCTGAATTCTCCCAGCGTGTTTAAAAGTTTATTTTAAATTTTATTTTACTAATTTTTATGTTAGTTCTTCATGTACATCTTTATTTATTTTTTAAATGACTATTACAATTTAAACAACCCTATACTTCAACAAAATAATTTTACAAAAACTTTTAAATAGACTTCATAAACTATCACGCATTAATTATTTTAAATTTTAATTCAACTTAAAATATCATTTTATTTTTAATTTTAAAATATGAAATACATATAAAAATATAATATGAATTAAATATTTTAAAATATATAAATTAATTTATTATAAAAATGTATTTATAATAAGTGTGTTTTTGCTGATTTGCTTTTCTTCTGCTCATTGTTGGTCACTCTTAATAAATTTTTTTGATATATATTAGAATTTAAACTTTCCAAAATCAAGCATAATCCTTATTCATCTCATTCTTTGAGTTGTTAATTTCAAATGAGTTTTGGCTTGAACTTTCTCTGATAAATACTATGCTTCTTAGTTTTTTGTATCCATACTTTGTCTGCTTAAAACAAAGTTTTATCTTTCTCTAATTCTCTTTATTATACTTTGTGTGAGCTTAGGGAGGCTTGTGTGTGTAAAGAATGCCTTGTAAAGGTCTGGGAAGGCTATTGAAGAATACTTGTGTAAGGTACCTTTAAATAGTAAAAAATTCTAACTATGTTAGGGACTGGATATAGCAATGTGGTTTGTGTGAACCAGGATAAATCTTTGTTTGATCTTTTGATCATTTATCTTGCTTTACGTATTTTATAAAACTAGGATTAAACTTGTGTTATCTTAAAGCTTCTATTCAAAACCTAGTTGTGAAATCATTTTTACATTAGTCTGAAAATTTTAGTCTTTGGTAAAAATACTTTAGACTCAGTCTGAAAATTTGCGCAAGAGTCTTTCGTGAACTTGTGTTGCGAAGAAAACTTGTAAGTTTTAAAGAAAACGCAATTTAACTCACTTCTTGTGTTTTACTTGTTTATTTCAAGAAAGAATGTGGAGGGGAGAGCACAGAAAAGAGAGGAATTGGGTTGATGATGAGTGTCTGAAGGTAGAAGAAGGGTAAGGTGAGGGTTCAACGTGTGGCACAGGAGAATGTTGTGAGTAGGATGACAATGTTACACATTAGCACTTAATAGAACACATGTCATGGCAGGACTATTTCAGAACAATTTTTTTGAAAGGATGCTTTTGAAAAGAAATTTTAAAAAGGACTAGAAGCAAAACTTGTTAATTTTATAGAGACTAAAAATATATATTACTCTAAACTATATATGTAATCGATAGGTTTATGTGCAATTGTTTGAGGAGCTTCTAGCTTCTTGAAAGAACTTTTTCATAATCGTAATCATACTAATAAAATTTTGTCCTAGGAGAAGCGTTTGCAACACATTTTTAATACACTTTTTGTTTACACATAAATTTACGTCATTTCTTTTGAGAACTAGTGGGAATTGGTGTGGCATCCGGTCCATTTAACCAAAAAAATCATCTAGTTTCAAAATCAGTCGAACCAACAAAAAACCTGTATAGAGAATTAGTTTGAATCGGTCAATTTTAAAAAAAATACGATTTAAAAAAAAATCATGTAATCTATAATGTTTTTTTAGATAAATAAAGATAATTTTTTAAGAATTGTATATAAATATATATTATTTTATCAATCATTATTAATTTTTTTTATTTTATAACATATACAATAAGTCTCTTTATATTAATTTACAATCTTATATATCTTGATTTTCTGTGACTTTATTGCTTAAAATTGTTATATTATATAATATTAAGAATACATATTTAATTCTTACCAGTTCAACCACGATTCAACCAATAAACTGTAAACTAATACCTTCACTGGTTCAGTTTTAACAACATACTTTTCACATTTATATACTCTTGACGTTCATTATTTTTACCATAGCTACAAAGAGTAGCATTGATTGGGACGTGTATATGAGTGAACCAAGTACTTAACCAAACGAGCTCTGAATAAGAAATTGACCACATCAAAACGAAAAATGAGACTTACATAATTTAATAAAATTTATATATCTTTGATCTCATTACAAAGAGAGTGTCAAAATAATATATTGAGGAGCATATTATTAAAATGCATCCATATCTGAATAAAATAAACTCTCAAAATTATTCCCAATTTATTTTTCTCTCTCCACCTTAGTCCTTAATAAAATAATTCATGAAAAATAGTCCTTGAATTTTTATCAATCCTTTACATTACTCTCCCAAACTATGATGTTCAGGACTAACATGAAAGATTATTGGAAAAATTCAAAGACTAACTTGGAGGACTGAGAAAAGTCCAAGAACTACTTTTCATATATTTATTGTTTGAAGACTACATTAGAAAGTGGAGAATAGCTCAAGGATGATTTTGAGGGTTTAATTTTTCTAAATAATCTCTAGTTAAAGAAAAAACAATTGAACAACTCAAAAGACAAGCAAATTATGTCTTCTATCCCTCTTTATTCCCTAATTGTCTCTTATCTAAAATCCTTAAATCATTTTTTATGCATATATTTGAGAGCTTATGATAAATTTAAAATATGAAATAAGTTTAAAAATTCAAAAGTAAAAATTTTACTAGAAATTTGACAAATTTAAAAGATTTTGCAAGATGTGTGATTGGAGTTTAAAGACAGTAAAAATTTGTGAATTTTAAATTTTAAGTGAAATTTGTTATTTTGATGGAACATTTTGAGCTTAAGAAAGTTTAAAATGATTTCATCAATTAAATTTGTGAAAATTTTGGATAGGAAGTGGGAAGGGTTAAATGTAATTTTAATCCCTAAATTTTTTTCAAAACTTAGTCTTTTAAAACTAATGATTTGACTCCGTAATATTTTGAAATCATTTAATACGAGTCTCTCATATATTAACTCTGTTAAGTTAATTGTTGATATGTTAAACAATTTTACGTACCAAAAGTCCAAATCACCATATTTTAATCTCGTGACTAGTTACTCGATGGTGCACATGAGAATGCTCCTATCTCCACCCATTATGCCCCTAGTCTTATATCTTTGAAGCAGAATTAGGGTTAAATGTTTCCATGAATGGGAAAAAATTTGGAAAAACGACTTATTTAGGGTTTCTATATCATATCTGAAAAAAATTTGTTTTTGCCAATCTAGTACCTTAAAATTATAACTTATTATCGTTTTAATCTCTCATACATGTTATAACCATATAAGACTGTCACATAAGAATCCAACGTGACACTTAAGGTGTTAAATTATCACTTCTGTTAACATTACGAAATGGACATTGATGTAAAGACTAAAGTAGCTTTATGTGAATCCAACGTGACACTTAAGGTGTTAAATTATCACTTCTGTTAACATTACGAAATGGACATTGTAGCTTATAAAAACATCTTTCATGAACTAATTTATTAATTTCTTTTTTTCAACAACCAAATTGACCTTCCCTCGGTCTTTTCTTCTTTTTTTTTTTTTATCCAAGTCCCTCAGTCTTTTAGGTAGCACATAATCTGAATGTAATAGAAAAGTTCATCAGTTATTTTTTATTACATTGTTCACAAAGAAGAATATATTGGCACACCGGGTAAGGTGGCTCCACAATCGGCAATAAAATTGTTACCCGTCACATATTCAGAAGAATCATGAATTAGGTAACGAACTAGGGACGTTAATGCAGGATCCGTAGTACCAAAAGTTCTCAAAGGTGCTATTTTCACGATCACATTATTAAGCCAATCCTTTTGCATTAATTTTTCAGTGATTTCAGATTGGAAAATTCCAGGGCATATGGAATTCACTCTGATTTTGTGTACCCCCAGTTCCATAGCCATGACCTGTCAAATACCATTTCACAAAATGATTTCAATATGTTGTTGTTTAATCATTATGAATATTATTAGTAAAATCTAGCATGCTTCTGATATTGTAAATGACTGTTAAAACATATTGAACATTTTGTTGAGTATAGCAAATTTAGAGCATAATGCCATAAGTAACCTTATATCGTATTGTGTGCATACACAGATAATTATAGATGTCCTGAAGATATTTATGTGGTGGATGAAAAGCAAACCAAAAAGTACAAGACTCCAAACTGAAGTTGTATATACAGAGCTGCAATTGTTTTCTGCTTTTATCTAAAACATAACATGAGACCTTCTCAAGTTCAAACGATGTAATTAAAAGAAAGAGAATCTACAAAATCGATTTACATTCAGTGTTTAGCTAAATAAAACCACAGATAGGATCATGCAATATATTTTTCCTGGCTGTTTACTATCATTTTATTCTTACTTGTTTAATATTGAATTCAGTGATTATGTTTTTTACAACACAAATGACTTCAAAACCATTTTCTCTGGTGATTTAGACACTTGTTTACATGAAGATTTGTCAATTTTTGACAAAGTCCTTGCAGCGTCGTCAATCATTTAACAAAGATCTTGATCAAAGTTGTCAATCTTGGAAGGGATCCTCCTCCCTCATGTGTCTCATTTGTAGTGATTATGAATTGACAAACCATTGTTTGTCTAATGACTAGAGAAAATTAATGAGAGTAGAAATTACCGTGAACAATAATTAATGAAACATTCAACATCAAATGGAAGGAAAAAAAATACAGGAATAGTAATTAACAAGTAAGCTGATAACTTATAAGAGTTGTAAAATGCGTCAAATGTAAATGACTGAGACTGTAAACTGCAGAAACTTAAGATGCAGCAAAGTTCAAGCATAGAAAGTAACTAAAGAAAAATGTAAAGATGGAAAGGAATAAAAATGCTGAAGGTGTGAAATGAAAAATTGCAAGAAATATAAATTGCTAAAGGGTACGTCTGCGAGTAGGAAACCGGAGGTAATGTGAGGGAAGGTAAAGGCTTACATGAAGCCCTCCTTCCTTTGTGTTTGTGAGTGTGATTCTCTCCTGCTATAACTTACAAAGTCTTTTCTCTCTGTTCCCTCCCCAACACTGCACTTCCTCTTCCCTCTAAACTCACAAACACACCCTAAAAGAAATGACAAGGAAGATAAACTTGCAAGAATTAAAATGACTAGAAAGTTAAAGCACTTAAATGCAAAGGCATATGAAAGTAGATAGATAGGTGAAAAAGACAATACTGTGTTAGTGATAAATGAACTTGAAAGAACAAATTTAATGGATTGACTTGCTTGAAGTAAATCCACCAATATGTATGTCTCTTTGGGACTATAGGATGTGTGTATCAAGTGAAAACCAAGCATCCCCAGGCCCAGTTTGGATACAATTCTGCAGAAGAACTTTTAGAAGATAAAAATATAATGAATTAAAGAGGTCAAATGAATTTCAACTTCTCCATAAGTTAAAATTAGTTACTTATGGAGAAGTTAAATGGGAGAAATTTTGAAGTAGGTGGATTACAAAGACTAATTTCAACTTATGGAAAAGTTAAATGCATTTGACCTCTTTGATTTATTTTATTTTTTTCACTTAGAAGTTCTTCTGCAGAAGTTTCATCCAAACATGCTTAATTGACCCTGAAAGAAATAAATTCCCCCTGCAGTTGGCTTTTATATAGGAACCAGCCGTCAATGTATACTTTTACTTGAGGAACAGGGGATGAGTCTAAGCTAGATCAACTTTTAGTTCAGCTCAACTGAATATTAGAAAATTTTTATTTCTAAATAAGACTAACGAACCAAATTGATTAACTACACAACTGTATATCACAATATAACAAACAAAAATTCATAATCCAGACTGGTTTACTTTTTTTAGTAATCCATTAATCACTAAAAGTTTGTCAAATTATAATGAAATCTAAAGAAAAATCACATGACAAATAATGTTACCTTGGTCAGCGTGATGACAGCAGCCTTAGAAGATGCATAGGCAGCACCACCAGTTATTAGTCCCCGATTTAAACCAGCAGTTGAAGAAATGTTAATAATTGATCCCTTTCGCTTGGCATCACACATGCGTTTGCATACATATTTTGACACCAACCAACAACCAGTTAAGTTAGTTTTGAAAACATGATTCCATTCCTCCTCAGACAAATTCAACGGAGATTTAACACTTCCTACACAAAACAACGAATAGGAAACATGACAACTATTATGAAGCAATAACAAATTGCAATATGTTCAAATCCACAAGTAATAACACTTTTAACACAATGTTTGGTTTAGCGTTGAAAACTTGAACCCTAGAAATAGAAATAGTTGCCTTTCGTTAGGAAATTCAAACTAAAGTTTGGCAAACATAAGCAATTTTCAAACAAAGGTGAAAAACGCTGATACTACAGTTGAATTTATCTCACCTCTAACACCAGCATTGTTAATCAAGGTATCAATGTGGCCAAACGCGTCCCATGCCTTCTGAACGGAGTTATTGATGGAGTTGGCGTCGGCGCACACGTCGAGTTCCACGGCAACCGCTCGAAGGCTTCCAGCGACGGTGGTGTCCGACGGCTGATTGTTGATTTGGTGGCAGAGGGAGTGGAGGCGATCGAGACGGCGAGCTGCGGCGACGATCTTGCAGCCGGCTTTAGCGAGGTCGAGGCAGAATTCGAGTCCAAGTCCAGAGGAAGCGCCGGTCACCAAAACGACTTTGCCGTCGAGGTTATGCCATGGCTCCGAGAGTGGTGATGGCATTGATTTATGGATTGGAATTAACATTGGTAGAATGGAAAATGAGAAACAAATGGGATAAAATGAGGTTATTAGTATTACAAGTGAAGACTGAAGAATGACAATTGACACTTGGACTCTGACCAAAAAACAATTGACACTTGGACAGTCTTGCAATACAGAGTTATGGTGAAGATGTTGGTGCTGTCCTACTCCTAGGTGGGTTTCTAAAGGTGTGTGTCCCACTAGTGAGAAACGCTCAATCCAGCATTAGATTTATTTTTATTTTATTTATTGGTTTAAATTACTTGTTAGAATACTGATATCCATACAACACATTCATACAACATATTTTTTCTTTTTATTTCTCTCAATTATATCACTTCTCACACTTTTTATTTTCTCTCTGTCTCTCTCCATGTGTTATTTAAAATTATTTCTTAAAAGAATCACTTCTTTTTTAAAAAAAATCATTTATGTGAATTTTTAAAATGTTTGTTTAAACTTTTTTCAAGAAGCAGAATCAGAAAATAATCAGTTTTCTGTTTCTTTAAGAAGCAACTTAGAGTTGCTTTTTGAAAAAAACAGTTAAAATAGAAGAGAGAGAAAACCTTTTAACAATGTGAAAGCATTTATTTAATAATGTGAAAGCATTTATTGTAGCAAATAAAGTGTTTTTTATGATTGTAACCAAACGAAAATTTATTTCTGATTATACAAGAATCTCTAAAATAAAATCAATTTTTTTAAACAATTTAAAAAAGTACTTTTTTTTAAGCACAAACAAACTGGCCCATATATACATGTATGAAAAACCTTTCTCTATTGGTTATATGCTAGATTTTAGATTTCTTATTTTTATCATGAGACCCTCTTCATAGTAATATTTGTAAGGATGGTCCCCATGAGGACTGGTCCAGCGTTTTGCTAGGCCTAAAGTGAATTTTATGATAAGGTTTTTTCACCCTTTAATATATTAGTGCATGTTTGTTAGGATAATTTTTTAAAAAATAATTATTTCATTAAAAAATATAATTGCTTGTTTAAATAAAAAATCTACTCACACTAACACAATAGAGTCTAATAAAGTAAAGTGACATGCTTATATATATACTCACTAATGGACAAATTTATACACTTAACCAAGTACATAAAGGAGAAACTCAAAGAGTAAGAGAGAATGAGTAATATCAATATAGTACGGCCTGATGAGAAAAAGTCACAACAAAAAAAAAGTGATGAGACATATCAATGTAAAAAATGGGTAGAATCTATTATTAATAACTATTATTTATAAGAGCGAGAAAATTGTGATGAAATTAGGCTTTTTTTTAAGCAAAAAGACTTAACTATTCTTAATAATTTAATATTACTTACTATATGATTATTAGCTATTTTTTTATTTTTTTAAAAAATATTAATAGTAAATAAAATACTTTTAGGGTTCTAAAATAAAGGTAATTTTTGGGGCTTAAAGAGGAGGCTTTACCTGCTTTAGGGTTGGGCCGATCATATCTCTGGGCTCCCGTTATAGTCGGTAGAACTCAAAAACTACCAATCGCACATACACTTTTTTGTGATACAAGGTGTCCGTGAATTCTTAATTTTGGTTTGGTGGATGGTTGAGCCATTTAGGAGGTTTATGTCCTTCTAATGTTAGTCTCAGCATACACTTCCACAATGTTGGGTGTTGTTGGGGAACATCGGTGTGTCATGTGTGGGTCGCTAACTCCAAGCGCGTCGAACAAGAGGAGCGAAGCCACCATCAAATCGCACAATTTACCTAACCTTAAGGAGGTCGTGACACCCAAGCCCAAGAAGAGTAAGAAAACAACGTTGCTCATTGAGTTCAATGTCGTCACCGCGTCAAAGTCTAGGGGCTTGACGCACTACGAGATGCTCCACCTCCTCACTAGGCCTAAGGAATGTTCCTCCGACGAAATGCATATTTGTGATTGAAAACATATCTCCCTATACAGTGGGAACAAAATGCCAATAGAGATATGTGATTAAGGGAAAGGTTTCTTCATGGAAACCCAAGTTCGCGGTCTCACCGCAACCTCACCGACACTTGTATGACGTGATGGAAAAGGTGATTTTCGGCATGACACAAGGGCTCCAAAGTGGTGAAGAGGCAGTTGTGGGTTGGATGATTACAGATGTCTTAGGAATCTATGGGTGACAGTCACTGAGGAGGAAATGGCTCGGCCTTGTGACGGACTCGCAGTGGCACATGGTGGCTGGTTAAAGAGGCTCCGATGGCTACTATAACTATGACTTTTGGTGACTTAGGTTCTTCGGGTTTGGCTGCTTTGGGAAATTTTTGCAATTTGTTTTTTTTTAATTAATTTTTTGTTCAGTCTACGGTACTTTTACGCGTTGGTCGTGCACTGATACCAGACCGCGTCTTAACCGTCCGATTTAGTGATTTTTTATTCGACGGACGAGATTGATGACCTGCTACCGGATGTGTTATATTTGTTTAACAAAGACATGCGTTTATTCGACAAAAAAAAGATATGTGTTATTGGTATTCTTGTTGGATCGAGGCTAAAACTGTATCTGGAGAAAGGCAGTGGCCGGAGTTTGACCGGGACGGTGGTCGATCATATGCGACTAAGTAAGGGAAGCTACAAAGTGTCTGATGTTGCAGTTTTTTGAGAGATTAAACTCTCATGATTATGAATTATGACTGCTTCCAACCAGTCGTAAGTTGCAGAGCAAAAGCACTTCAGATTACCAGTGAGAAGTGAAGCACCTAGTTGAAGAGGGCGCAGCGAGGTCAACTTTCGTGTAGACGTTGAAGATATAACATGGTCGAATCAATTAATGATAAATTTGACAGAGTGAAAGCATGACAATTGAACTAATGGAGTATATTGCAGCATTGGATTTTGGAACCATTTAGGAAAGGCAGTGCACGAAGGTCTGCAATGGCGGTAGTTTCAAGCATGTGGTGCTGAGCTATGGGAGAAGATGAAATTTTTGTCAGAGTGATAAGTGATTAAATGAAAAAAAAAAACAGTGACTCTCTCAATCTCTAATGAAAGAAAAACATAACACGTAGTCACGCACTTTGAAGATGAGTCAGCAACAAAGATGCATTTACCTGACTTCAATGGAGATGTCGGTTAAGAGGGAAATAAATGTTGGGTTATGTTGATCCAAATAATACTAAAGTAATAGGTTGCAGCCCCTGCCCTCCTTGAAATTTCCTAAAAAAAAGAAATGATTTGTAAATTTCAATTTTCAAAATAGCCGGTCAAGCAACTTTTGATAGCAGGTTATTTTTGTCATGTACTGTACATGACCTATCACTGATAGGCACCGTAGAAGCCACCTAATTTTATTAAATAAAATTTTATTTTGTTTCCGGTGGACTTACCTATTATTATAGGTTACAAAGGGGTGACTCACTGGTGGCCAAACATTTTACTAACCCACCGCAGTAACCACCGAAGATATTATATTGCATTTCCCTCTAGTATAGGTTGTGTTGTGAAACAGTTAATTGCCCGTCACAAATTTCTCTAGAGGGCACTGCCACTACGATACGAATGGAGTAATGACAGTTCACGATCCGTTTTGGATTGATATTAAGATTAAAAAAATATGTCTGATCCATTTCAATCCACTTAAATTTGAAATGGATTAGTTTTTTTTAAACAGACAATAAATATTAGATAAAATTGATAAAATTCTAAAATAATAATGAAAACATTAAAGATTAAACATTAGACATGACATACTAACATAATTTATACTCCATAAATCCTACATACATAAATACATAACACGTTGCAATATGAAATTCAAATAATAGGAATTTAAGTCAACACGTACACATAACAAGACAATCTTAAATGTTTTGAAATGAATACAATGGAAAAATCAAATAATAAGTTGCAACAAAATAAATGATATTTCTAAGTAATAAATTACTTGCTCATTTCTACCGATTGTGTTTTATGTTGTGATTTTATTAATGATATTTTATTTATTTCTCTTTCACACATTTTTATTGGAACTTAAATTTATTAATATAAATATAAAATCATATAAAAAAAGAACATGAAACATGAAAATCCATTAAAAACTAGTTTAAAATTGGGGTAAGTCTAAGGTGCATAAGTTAAAAATTTATGCATCGGTACACAAGTTATTTTATAGCAGGTTTCCCAGGTTTTCAATTTTTTTTTTGTTTGATAAATATTTATTTTGCTAAGGAGGCACTAAAGATCAACAAATTACATAATAGGATCCTTTTAGGGTCCAACACCCGTGAGATATTTTGATTTGTTATTATAGGTGAATTCCACTATTGGAATAAGAAAATAAAGCTTTCAACTAGGGCAAATAAAAATAATTATTTGATGACAAGATCCTCTTCAAATCAAGCTTCATAAAGTGCCAAAAGTTCAGCTTGTGAAGTCCCATGATCAGAAACGTAAGTTACCGTAATCATAATCAGAAAATAAAAACACTTTTTAAATCTAATATATAGATTAACTATCAAAGAGTTGTGGCTTAATCGGCAACACACATTGAGATCGTGGGAAGAGCTCCCTGATTGATCCCTACAAGATACACGCTTAGGGAGGGATGAGGAGCTTTAACTGTGACTAAGCCCCGAACAGGATTTGTTGAGTCTCAAAATCAATTTAAGTATTCAAATTGGATTCAAGACTCATTATCCTTAGTTTTAATGTTTAACAAATTTGATTGCGTAAAAACATATGCTACTAAGAAAGGTAGTTTTTCCTTGTATTTCAGCAATTCTAAAAGATGCAACTCTCTGAAGTTGTCCTACCTGCTGAAATGAAGAACTCTCTGAAGTATTTGTAACTGCTGAAGATTTTCTCAACCCTCTGAAGACGTGTACCATCTTTTATGCTGAGAAGTCTCTTTAAGGTTGTTCAACATAGTATCTGCCAAAGTCAGAAGGCTTTCTGTGCAAAGACTTAAAGGTCTCTAAACGTCTTCTGCCATCGTCTACAAAAGGAAGTTTTTACAGAGTTCTTTCTGCATCTCATGAAACATAGTACATGAAAAAGGAACCTCGGTACCTTCCGTGTGTCAGAACCGTACTATCTCTGCACACCTACTTTATTCAAGTCAGAAGCTATCACAAGTTTGTCTCTCAACGACTACTTTTCTGGATTCTATATATAGCTCCATGAAAGTCTTTTATAAGGGTGGAGAAGAAAGGGAAGCCAGCGAAAGAAGCCTAAGAGAAAAAGATCATAACGAGTGGGAAGGCTAAGATAAAAGAAGATTCATATCAAGTCAATACTCTGCAAAATCTCTGTTGTATCACATTGTATTTCCTTGTACTTAGAATTTCGTCTTTATATCCTGAATCCTACTCAGTTATCCTTTGTACAAGAAATCTTGTGTTTAAGTTTCTCAGAAACTTAAATCAATTATCTTTGTAAACACTGTGAAGTGTCTGAGAGCCTGAAGAGGCTTGGAGGAACAAAGAATACTTGTTGTTTAGCCTGAAGAGGCTGTGTCCAAAGAATACTTGTGTTTAGCCTGGAGAGGTTGTGTCCAAACAATACTTGGTGTTTAGCCTGAAGAGGCTGGGTTCAAACAATACTTGTATTTGTTTCAGATAGTGAAAATCCAGTGGAGTGTTTGCCCTGGGACTGGACGTAGCTCACTGGGTTAGTGGGTGAACCAGGATAAATTTCTGTGGCTAAGTTCTCTCAACCCTTATCTCTTTACATTCATTTTTTATCTAACCAAGGAGGGTTTTAGAAAAGTGATTTTATAAATCTCGCAGAAATCAATCTCTTCTTCATGAAAAACATTTTAAAATCAATTTTATTCAACCTGTTGAGTTGCATCAGCAAGTTGTTGTATTTCAAGTTTCGGAATGTTGCTCAAATATTCACAAATCAGTTTGCTTGTTGAAAAGGTCTTCAGAAAATATGTAAAGAATTATAAAACACTATTCAACCCCCCTTCTAGTGTTTCCTGTGGTTCTACCAGGATTATCTCTGGTAATAGGAGATATATGTGGTTAACACTAAAAAAAATATAATAGATTAACTATAATCACATAATTTTAAAAATAACTATTAATGTAAAATAACATAACTACAAGTAATCATAAATACCAACAAAGCCTGACACATTTGGCAAATAGCTGGGTCCCTTAAACATCTTGATAGGGGTTCGAATTTGGCAATGTGTATGGAAAGGATTTTATTGGGAGAGGCAAAACTCACTTCGATGATCTCTACGCCTCGAAAGGGATCGGTCTCTAGCTATCGACGAAGGGATATCCTTGGTTCACACTAAAAAAATCATAAATAAAAAAATATTTGTTGACCTAACATAACTATAATCATAAGAGTTTAATTGGTATGCACTGCGTAGAAAAGTTCTATATTGTCATCCAATGATGTGGTAAATGAGAAAAACACTCATGTGTTATTAAACTCAATAAATGATATGGTAGCACATCATTGGATAAAAATATAAAACTTTTTTACAATATCAATGTATACTTATTAAATCCAAATCATAAAATTAAAAGAAATTAAAAAATACTTTCACATAAAATAACGTACTATATTCATAAAATAAAAAAATATTATAATTAAAATAACATAATTTATCCAAAAAGGGAAGAATCAAAACCCATAAAAACAATGAAGAAGAAGCGACAATGGCAAAGAAGAGGAGGAAGTACAATGAAGGTTGAATAGCATACAAGAGAAATTATTATGACTATTAGGGTTAGGGTTGTATGTCGGTCTTAAAAATAACACCCAGAACGACATAGTTTCAATACTGTGTCATCCAGGTGTCATGTAACGATCAAACTCAGCACAAACTTAACACCGTTTAGTACACCGTTTAGTGTTTTGGATTAAACTGCAAGACGAATGGTAACATGGGGACTAACGGAGGAACTTCCTAAAGTCAGGGACAAAATTGCAAGACTCTAAAAAAGTCGAGGACTAAATTGCTACTTTACTCCTTTTTTATTTATTTGGAGTATGTGTATTTAGTAGGTGTTTATTATTTTATAATGTTAAAAATGCGAAAAAAAGCTCTGCCAAAATTTCCATAAATTTGAAAATATAACATATTTTTAAACAAAAAAAAATTGTTATGTTATTGTGATCATTACATTTGCTTTGATTAACTTGTGCGCTGGTGAACTTAGGTTTAGAGTCATAAAAACATATGTTCTCTAGATACATGGACTTGTAAACTCCATAGCACATCTGTACACATGTAATAGAAAAGTTCATCAAAGTTGTTTTTAGTTACATGATTCATAGAGAAGAATAAATCGGCACACCTGGTAAGGTGGCTCCACAATCGACAATGAAATTGTTACCCGAGACATATTCAGAAGAATCATGAATTAGGTAACGAACTAGGGACGTTAATGCAGGATCTGTAGTACCTAAAATCCTCAAAGGTGTTGTTTTCGCGATCACATTATTCAGCCAATCTTTTTGCATTAATTTTTCAGTGATTTCAGATCTGAAAATTCCAGGGCATATGGAATTCACTCTGATTTTGTGCATCCCCAATTCCATAGCCATGACCTGCCAAATACCGTTTCACAAAATGATATCAATATGCTGTTGTTTAATCATTATGAATATGATCAGTAAAATCTAACATGCTTCTAATACTGCAAGCGACTATCAAAACATTGAACTTTTTGTTGAGTATAGCAAAATTAGAGCATGATGCCATCATTAGTAACTTTATATCGTATTGTGTGAATACACAGATAGTACAGATGTCCTGAAGATACTTATCTGTACCTTTCTATAGAGCAACAATGAGGGAGTTTGATTTCTATAGCTCATATGGGAAAAGATTAGGAAATTATTCCTAGCTCCACAACTTTGGTGTATGAAAAGGCAAAGCAAAAAGTTAACAACTTTTCAAATATCAATGTTACAGAGATCTGCAATTGTTTTCCACTTTTATCTAAAGAGTAGCATATGTAAACTTCTCAAGTCTAAACGGGTGTAATTAAAAGGAGAACCCAGAAAATCGATTTACATCTAGTGTTTAACTCCTGCTCCTTCTCATGGTTGCTTCAAGGCATATTTAACTAGATAAAACTACAGATAGGATCATGGAATATATTTTTCCCCGCCTGTTTACGATCATTTTGTTCTTCCTTGTTTCATATTGCATTTAGTGATTGTGCTTTTTACAACATAAATCACTTTATAACCATTTTCTATGGTGATTTAGCCACATGTTTAAATGAAGATTTATCACTTGTTCACAAAGTCCTTGCAGCTTCATCAATCATTTGACAAAGATCTGGGATCAAAGTTGTCAATCTTGGAAGGAATCCTCCTCCATTCCCTGGCATTTCACAGCTATTTGTTAACTAATACCACAGCACTTGTAAACCTAATTTTTCCTTAAAAATGGTCATTTGTTTGAGCAAATGACCCATAATCAACATACTTCCTTCACCCAGTAGGTCCTATTCATATGTTGATAGCTTTACCCTTTATGTTTGGGAAGTATTACATCTTTCGTACAGTAGCCATTGACAATTTTCATAAGCATATTCCTTTTGTGTTTTTAAGATCATTGTCAGCTGGTCTCTTTGGATGAAGCATCCTGCACAACAAGATCTTTATAGATGCATCAACATGATGAACACTATCTTAACCTCTTCCCGCTTTCACTCATTTGTTATTGAATTTATCATTTCTTGTTACAATATCAACATTACCGACCTTCTCACATTATTCCCCCTCTACATTAGTGGTAGCCCCAAAGTCTACTTTTACCATATTGATGTCCATATTGTGGAGCTCGGTATATACAGCTGATCCCTAGCTCAAAAGGATAAAAAACAATCTTTGTCAAACATCATACAGATTGACCCATAGTCAATCTTCATCGATACCACAGCAGATGCTTCAGAAGACCTTTCTTCCTTGATGTAGTATTGTCAACAAACATTGGTTGTATGTCTGTTCTACTAGAGTCCTTTTCTACTTGCTTTGATCACTATTATAATGTTACTAAGTATCAATTAAATGCTTTGAGTCCTTCTATACTTGCTACAACAACTTCAATATTGTCACTTTGGTATCACTCAAATGACTGCTTTTGACTTCACTTGTCTTTCACTTGCTTCGACAACTTCTATTACTACTTCAATTAGAACACTAGAATTGCTTCTTTTGTCAAAATTAACAACTGCAACTCTATCTCTGGATTATAATTTTAGTGGTAACTCAAGCATTGATTTTGGTTGTGTCAACAGATTACCTCCAACCTTTGATTGCATAATTTTAAACAAAAACGACTAATGCCTATGTTGAGATAGAACAGAGGATGATCATCTTTTACTTCAGCTAAACTGAATATTGGAAATTTTTTATTCTAAATAAGACTAATGAATCGCATAGATTAACTTCACAACTATATACCACAAAACAACAAACAATTTCTTAATCTAGGCCCGTTTACTTTATGCTATAAACCATTAATCACTAGAAGTTTGTCAAACTATTATGAAATCTAAAGAAAAATCACATGACAAATAAATGTTACCTTTGTGAGCATGTTGACGCCTGCCTTTGAAGATGCATAGGCAGTAGCTCCACTCAATTGTCCTCGATTTAAACCAGCAGTTGAAGAAATGTTAATAATTGATCCCTTTCGCTGAGCATCACACATGCGTTTGCAAACATATTTTGACACCAACCAACAACCAGTTAAGTTAGTTCTGAAAACATGATCCCATTCCTCCTCTGACAAATTCAACGGAGATTTAACACTTCCTACACAAAACAACAAATAGGAAACATGTATACTTTTAGGAACCACTAACAATTTGCAATATACTATTATTCAACAACAATTTCTCATTTATTGTTTTCAAAAAATTAAAAGATAAATAGAAAATTTCCTCAGTTGAATTTATGTCACCTCACCTCTAACACCAGCATTGTTAATCAAGGTATCAATGTGGCCAAACGCGTCCCATGCCTTCTGAACGGACTTGTCGATGGAGTTGGCGTCGGCGCACACGTCGAGTTCCACGGCCACCGCACGGAGGCTTCCAGAAGTGTCAGACGGCGGCAACAGCTGATTGTTGATTTGGTGGCAGAGGGAGTGGAGACGATCTCGGCGGCGAGCTGCAGCGACGATCTTGCAGCCGGCTTTAGAGAGGTCAAGGCAGAAGTGGAGTCCAAGTCCAGAGGAAGCGCCGGTCACCAAAACGACTTTGCCGTCGAGCGTGTGCCATGGCTCAAAGTGCTCCGAGACTTGTGATGCCATTGATTTTTGGATTGGAATTAACATTCCAGTGACAAATTGACAATAGGTACTTACACAATAACAAGGCAGAATGGAAACCAGGAAAATATATATATGAATGGGTGGAATAAAATTAAATCAAATAGATTATGAAATGTTGCCTTTTTATTGTTTTTTTGGTATATAGGGAAAATTTGATAGGTTTTTTTTAATTAAATGGAATGATTTCAAATAGAATAGAATGGTGAAATCTTTTATTTTAGGCTAAAATAACTTTTTCCTCCCTATAAAATACTCGAATTTTATTTTTTATCTATAATTTTTTTTACTTAATCTTTATAAAATATTTAAGTTATTTTTTAGTCCGGGTTGTTAGTTCTATTATTAATTGTGGATGTGACAAACACTCGTCACAGTTAGGAATCCTATCTGCAGAACTCTGACACATTATACAACAGTATTAGTCTCTTTAAACTAATTCAAAGATTGTTTGTAATATATAACAAGGAGAAAATGTACAAAGAATTTCAGTTTAATATGAGCATGAAGTTTGACTCTTTGAATGAGTTTAAGGAGACTAACACTGTTATATAACATGACAGGGTACTTCTCAAGAATTGGTGAATATTATGGTTGTTTGACACATTTACAATTAACAATAGAATTAACATGGGTCTTGCTAACGAGTTCCCTAAGGGCACTGGTGGATTATGTATTAGTAATTAAAGAAAGGTAAATTGAGGAACTATGGGTTTGAACTCAAGTACAAAACCAAGTTTTAAGCTTTAACTTAAGTGAAGTTAGGGAATTTGGGTTCTGGTAATCGATTACAGTGGGTTCGTAATCGATTACCCGAGAGCTGGTTTTTAGGTAATCGATTACTCACAGGTTATAATCGATTACCTGAGAGCTGCTGAGTTTTTGGTAATCGATTTTGTAATCGCTTAAGGATCCATAAGAATAAGGTTTTTATTGGAAATCACGACAATGATTGCATCCGTAACATTAAATGTTACACACTCCAATAAAAACTTTCCACTTTTGGTTCCTTAACAAGTGCCCTCAGGGCACTCGTTAGCATTCTCCAATTAACATTAGTGACTAAAAAAATAGCTTAAATGTTTTATAATGATAAAATAACAAATTTATTTTCCATGAACAAAAATTAATACTCAGATATTTTATATGGATGAAAAGATATTTTACCCTTATTTTATTGGTTTAAATATGTTTTTAGTCCCTATAAATATAGGTCATTTTATATTTAGTCCCTGTAATTTTTATTTTGGTTTTCCATCCCTATAAAATTTTTCGTTTGTCATTTTGGTCTCTGTCGTTAACTTTAAGCTTATGTGGCTAACGGAGTGCCACGTCATCCTGTCACATGTGATTTTTCTTGCAGCTTAATTTTGTTTTTAGTCCCTATAAATATAGTCTTTTTGTTTTTAGTCCCTATAATTTTTTTTTTAGTTTTTCACCTCAATCTCATCCCTATCCAATATCACTGTGTTCTTTTGCTTCTTCTACTACATTGTTACACTTGAAATTCTTGAACTCTTCATGGTGGGTTTAAGGAAAAAAATTATTTATGTGTTCAATTCTTTGAAATTTCAATACACTTGAATTCACTGTATAAAGTGAGAAAAACTTGTAACGGCCTTAATTTGAAATTAATGAGTATTGTGTTAATAAGAAAATATATCAAAATGTATAAATGAAAACTTTAATACATAATGCATAAATAAATTTATATGTTTAAATTATCTCTTTGTACTCTATATTTCTTATAACTAGTCTAATACCCGTGCGTTGCACAGGACATAATATATGAATTAATAAAATAATATTAATGAATAAATTTAATATTAAAAAATAAAAAATTAAATTGTTGAATATAGAGTTAAATATAATATAAAATCAGCTCCACCATAATGTAGATGTTCCCGATTCGAACAGGATTACCTCCTGTGGAGGATACCTGTGGTTAAACAAAATAACATAATATAAAATTAAAGTCAAATATGAGACAAATTATATATATATATAGATATATAAGTCTTTTATTTATTATAATTATAAATAGAATGACAATTACAAATTGTTTGCGTTGAAACTTAAAAATAATATTTTTATTTGATGAAATTAATGAAAACCTTAAATTAATAGTTTTCTCAAACATTGTTTTAATATAACTCTTCATTTAAAAACATACGTGTTCATTGAGTGATTATAAGTTATGCACAATTTTGCACAGTCTAAAAGACAAATTTATATTTCTCAATAATATGATAGAAATATTTCTTTAATTTTAATGTTATGGTTTGGAAATTTTGAATAACTTATTGCGCTAAGAATTTTAAAAGTATAAACATCATCAAACCTATCAAATTATTTATCTGTAACACATGGACTGTTAATATGAATTATTATATTTCTAAAATAAAATGGTAACAATTAATTAAATAGCTAAATATCCATTAATATCATATTTTTAAAAGACTTATATATATATATAACATTTTATATATTGAAAAATAACTAAATTTTTATGAATGTTAATAAGCATAATATATATCTATCTTTTAACTTCTCCTCCCATTTCCAATCACCCCTTCCGTCAACTCTCCTCTCATGAATTCTTATTTCAATTTTTCTTAAGTCTTATTTCCTCTAATATCTTGTTTTCTATTCCAACCGCACTTCCCATATTTAATTAAAAATATTTTACATGAAAAGGTTCTTAATTTAATAATTCCGTATTATTTATTTTAATTATATATTGCCCTCACTTTTTGATTTATGCATTTTATCAAAATTAATTTAAGCGACTTTTAATTATTTTTCAGGTATTAATATTGTAATTTCTAAAATAAATTAAATTATTTTATTAAGCAAACAAAGATTAGTAAAAGTTATAGGCTTTTGAGGTAAATTCTTATGAACGATAATAAGCACAGAACCTATCTTTTAACTTATCCTCTCATTTCCAATCATCCCCTTCATAAACTCTTCTATCATGGAACTCTTATTTCAATTTTTCTTAAGTCTTATTCCCTCTAATATCCTCTTTTCTATCCCGACACCACTTCCCATATTTAACTAAAGTATTTTATATCAAAGAGATGCACATGAGACTAATAATTTTCATTTTAATTTGTTAAATTGTGCATAATTTAATAATTTCATATTATTTATTTTTATTATTTCCCCCACTTTTTGATTTATGCATTTTATCACAATTAATTTAAGTGACTTTTAATTATTTTTTAGGTATTAATATTTGTAATTTCTCAAATAAATTAAATTATTTTATTAAACAAATAAAGATTAGTAAAAGTTATAGGCTTTTGAGGCAAATTCTTATGAATGATAATAAGCGTAGAACCTATCTTTTAACTTCTCCTCCCATTTCCAATCATCCCCTTCATCAACTCTTCTATCATGAAACTCTTATTTTCAATTTTTCTTAAATCTTATTCCCTCAAAATCTAATATCCTCTTTTCTATCCCGACACCACTTCCCATATTTAACTAAAAGTATTTTATATAAAAGAGATTTCCCATATTTAACTAAAAGTATTTTATATCAAAGAGATGCACATGAGACTAATAATTTTCATTTTCATTTGTTAAATTGTGCATAATTTAATAGTTTCATATTATTTATTTTTATTATTACCCCACTTTTTGATTTATGCATTTTATTACAATTAATTTAAGACACTTTTAATTATTTTCCAGGAATTAATATTTGTAATTTCTCAAATAAATTAAATTTTTTAATTAAGTAAAACAAAGATTAGTAAAAGTTATAGGCTTTTGAGGTAAGTTCTTATAAACGTTAATAAGCATAGAACCTATCTTCTAACTTCTCCTCCCATTTCTAATCATTTCATGCATCAACTCTCATATTATGGAACTCTTATTTCAATTTTTTTTAAGTCTTATTCCCTTAATATCCTTTTTTTCTATCCCGACGCAACCTCCCATATTTAATTAAAAGCATTTTACATCAAATTAAGAGATTCATATGTGACTAACATTCTTCATTTTCATTTGTTAAAAAGTGCTTGATTTAATAATTTCGTATTATTTATGTTTATTATTGCCCCTCTTTTTTATTTATGCATTTTATTGCAATTATCTTAAGCCACTTTTATATATTTTCATGTATTAATATTTGTAATTTCTCAAATAAATTAAACTATTTAATTAAGTAAAACAAAGATTAGTAAAAGTTACAGGCTTTTGAGGTAAATTTTGATGAATGTTAATAAGCATAGAACATATCTTTTAACTTCTTCCATTCCAATCACTCCCTCCATTAACTCTCCTATCATGGAACTCTTATTTCAATCTTTCTTAAGTCATATTCTATCTAATATCCTCTTTTCTATCCCGACGTCACTTCCTATATTTAATTAAAAGTAGTTTACATCAAAAAGATTCATATGTGACTAACATTCTTCATATTTTCATTTATTAAAAAGTACCTGATTTAATAATTTCGTATTATTTATGTTTATTATTGCCCCCACTTGATTTATGCATTTTATCACAGTTAATTTAAGGCACTTTTAATTATTTTTCAAGTATTGATATTTATAGTTTCTCAAATAAAATAAATTATTTAATTAAGTAAAACAAAGACTAGTTAAAATTATAGGCTTTTGAGGTAAATTCTTATGAACGTTAATAAGCATAAAACCTATCTCTTAACTTCTCCTCTCATTTCCAATCACCCCCTCTATCAACTCCCCTTATCATTAAAAAAGTGTTTAATTTAATAATTGGTATTATATTTATTTTTATCATTGCCCCTACTTATTGATTTATGTATTTTATCTCAATTAATTTAAGCCACTTTTAATCATTTTTCAGATATTAGTATTTGTAATTTATCAAATCAATTAAATTATTTAATTAAGTAAAACAAAAAGTAGCAACAGTTATAGGTTTTGAGGTAAATTAGAGGATATATCTTTATTATTATTATGATTATTTTTATAAGTTAGTAATAGTGTTTTTCCATTAACATAATTAATGATATTAATAATGCTAACAATTTAATATATAAAAAGTGACTTACTATTTTTAGAAGTTTTATTGAGAGAAATTTACCATTTTATCCTCCTTTTAGATATCAAAGGTTCATTTCACTACCTTACTTTTATATATATAAAGATAAAGATATTACAAAACTTAAAAGAGTCCGGATCCGTTGACACCAGGTGTCAAACTTGTAGAGTTACACCTCTTAATAACTTTTTATAGAATGTGAATTTGATCAATCCAACCGTTGAATCATATCATATTACCTTCATGATCATGTATATCAAATTTCAGGTAATTTGGACATTCATAGGTATGTTATCTAATAATGGACTTTTACTTATATTTTAAAAACATATTATACGTTAAAATAAATTAGTTTGATGAAGTTTCAATTGGTTTTTGATTTTTATGAAATTTTATAAGCTTGATCTATTGTATAAGAACTTTCAATTCAACGGTTGGATTGGTCAAATTCACATTCTACAAAAAGTTATTAAGAGGTGTAACTCTACAAGTTTGACACCTGGTGTCAACGGATCCTGACTCAACTTAAAATTATCACGGTAAATAAGAGTTTTAAGTCCTTGTTGATACATCACCACAGATAATAAAAATAATAACGTGAGCAGTTAGTTGAGTAATAAATATTAATTTTATTATATTAATAGTGGAAGTGATAACTATAATTTAAGACATATTTGGCTTTTCAAAACATGCTCAACTTTTTTTCGGTGTACGAGGAAAGCAATGGGGTTTAAACCTAGAACCTCATGTTAAACTACCCAAACCTCCAACCACTAGGCCGACCCTAGTGGGTTAAAACATAAAGATAATATATATATATATATATATATATATAACAATACTTAAAAAAAATAAAGATAATAAAAATAATATGTATACTTATTAAATTACTATTATCAATTATGAAGAAACTCAAATAATTTAATTTGAAGAAATGATAAGGTATGATAATAAACACTGTGTACCCAAGAGGAAGAAAAATTAATTTAAATTTTACCTCACAGTATATTAGTTTCTTTGTATATTTACATTATAATATATTAGTTTCTTTGAATATTATAATATATTAGTTTCGTCTTTTTTTAAAATTTATTAATTGTTATATTTTTTATGAAGTGGATTATAATTTAAGTGGAGTATAGTTTATAATATCATATATAATAAATATATGATAACGTTTTACTATTTTAGTTTTTAAAATTAAATGAGTAGATATATTTCATTTATTGTGTCTAATATTTATGTTTTGTACTTTAATATTTGTACAAAAAAAATTATAAATGAAACGAAGCAATCATACCTAATTTTGCAGTACATTGAATTTGGTCCATTGTTAAGTATTTATATTAAGAATTTAATTAGGGTGGGGTTCAACTTAAAGATAAAAAGTTTGACACGTGGGAATAAAAAAGAATTCGCCACCGGTGAACAGTTGACAAAAATGTGGACAAATTTAAAATTATAAATTTTAAATAATTGAATACATAAAAAATTTATTTCCTTAAACCCACCATGAAGAGTTTAAGAATTTCAAGTGTAACAATGCAATAGAAGAAGCAAAAGGACACTATGATATTGGATGGGGATAAGATTGAGGTGAAAACCCCAAAAAAAATTATAGGGACTAAAAACAAAAAGACCATATTTATAGGGACTAAAAACAAAATTAAGCTGAAAGAAAAATCACATGTGGCAGGATGACGTGACACTCCGTTAGCCACATAAGTTTAAAGTTAACGACAGGGACCAAAATGGCAAACGGAAAATTTTATAGGGATGAAAAACCAAAAAAAAAAAATTTACAGGGACTAAAAACAAAATGACCTATATTTATAGGGACTAAAAACATATTTAAGCCTATTTTATTTTATATATTTTTCTTTAATTTAGGTGGAATGCAAAGAAATAAATATTTTTATTGCACTATTTTTTGATGATTTTTATTGTATTATTAAAAGCACCTCTATTTATCAATAAAATTCTTCAATGAAACATTACGAGAAACATTATAAAAAAAAATAAAGCAACCAACAAGAGGTAGGGTTCTTCTACGGTAAAGTGGTGTCAGGTGGTGTACCGGTATATCAGTTTTTTTACCTGATATAGTGGGTTAATTTACCTGTTAATGAAAAAAAAAATTAATGTAATTGCAGTTAAGGATTTATGATATTATAGAAAATTAATGATATAATAACACTTCCAATGATTTTCTTATGCCATGCATCTCAACTCTTTTCCATCTTAATTATGATTAATGGATAAACCCCAATCTCATACATAATCTATGAGGTGCTTGACATTAGACGTTTCCCAAGATAGCATTTTTGTTTGGTCAAGGGGGTAATAGCATATGATTGATAACTTTTACGGACCATTAATATTGGACCTACGCGAATCAGCCCAAGAGGTCTAGGAACCATCAACTGCGTAAAACCAACCAAATTGTACAAGTCGGCCCAACCCAGATAACTAGAATAAACTATATAATTCTGATCGGGCCTTTACTTTTGGCACCGTTTTTTTGCTATTCCCACCCACACCTTTTGTTTGATATATTTGCAAACCCCAAACTGCCCCTAGTAAAAATTTAAATTATTACTTTTCTTTTTCCCTCTCTCTCACTCCACCCCGTTCATCTCACTATCGCTTCACCATTCTAAAACAACGGACAATATCTTCTTCTTCTCTGAGTTTCTGAAGCAGCGGACGATATCTTCAGCTTTCTTCTTCACCGTGCCATCTCGGTGAACAACTGTGGTTCCTTCTCTCTTTCTGAACGCTCGATCTTCTTCCTCGCAGGTAATAACCCAATCTCTCCTTCGTTTCTGCAATTTTGTTTCGTAGTTGTCGCTGTTTAGGGACTTAACGGACGCATGTGTCCATAAGTCATTACCGGACATGAGAGTCCGTAAACGTATTTTTTACATTTCCGAACAAGATTGTCCGTAAATGTTACCGGACAGGGTTGTCTAGAGATGGCAATGCGGGTCGGCCCGCCCCGCCCCGCCCCGCATCGGCCCGCAAAAAATAGTGCGGGGCGGGCTAGCCCACTTTTAGAATATGGGCTAGAAGTTGCAGCCCGCCCTGCATATTTAATTAATTTTATAATTGTTTCGTTTTTTAAAATTATTTTTATATCAAAACTTAATTATAATGTCACTTTTTAAAATTTATTTCGCAATCCTAATATAAATATATTTATACGGAGGACATATAAATTCATGATTTAAACGTGATTCTTATATAAAAAAAATAAATCTACATGATATGACAATTATAGCATCTTATAGTCACATGAAAATTGATTCCATACTTTATTAATCACTATGAAGTATGAAACACCCAAATAAATTTTCATTTTAAGTTACTTTAATAATATTTTGATTATTTTAATTTTAAAAATTGGCTCGCGGGCCAGGCACGCCCGCCCCGCAAAATTTGTGGGCTAAGCGGGGCGGGCCAAAGTGGGTTGTGGGCTCAAAATCCCAGCTCGTCCCACGAAAAAATGCGGGCTACGCGGGCCAGCCCGGCGGGGCCTAGCCCATATTGCCATCGCTAGGGTTGTCTGGAACGTTATTTGTTTTATTTTGGTAATTATACTTCCGGATAAGCATGTCCGGAAACTCTTTCGGACAACAATGTCCGGAAACACATCCGGATCAACTTGTTCGGTAAAAGTTAACGGACACGCTTGTCCGTTTTATTTACGGACCATGTTGTCTGTAAAATTCAATTTTTAATTTTCTTCTGTTTTTTTATATTGTCTGTTATATTTTTTTATTTTCTTCATTTTTTTATATTCTTCATTTATTTTGTATACAGAATGGTGAAAAAAAGGGGTGCATCTTCTCGGGACATTGAAACTGGAGGTAGTGTTCGCGGTGAACCCGTTGAGCGTGTAAGACCAACTGCATCTGCTAGACAGCGGAAGCGGTCACAACATGTTGAGCAGCAGGTCGAGATACCCCCCCACAGGAGGCTGGTTATGAGGGCGGTCCACGGGATACGACTCTTTTGAGGTCCTATGAGTCTCATGTTGCCCAGAGGCTTTGGACTAGCGAGGTTGGGAAAGTTGTATTTTTTTTGTTTTATTGAAAATGTTTAATTTATTGATACATTGGGTTTAATATTAATTTTCATACTTGTTGTAGGACTGGGGGACGTTGAAGGTACTCACCCATGGCAGGAAGTTGAGGAGGCCAGAGGATGACTACATTCGGGACATTATAGATGATTTTGGCCTGGGACCACTAATTGAAGGGCACATTCCATGGTAGATATGAGTCTCATATCTGCATTTACGGAGAGATGGCATAGAGAGACATCTAGTTTCCATCTTCCGGTGGGTGAGATGACCATAACCCTAGATGATGTGTCTACCTTGCTGCACCTCCCGGTAACAGGGAGGTTGTTCTCCTTACCTGCCTTGAGTAGGGAGGATGCCAAGCAATTACTGGTCAGTGCTCTTAAAGTTTTCACCTGCTGATGCAATAACAGAGACTGAGATTACAAGGGGCGCCTATGTCAGGCTCAGTTGGCTTAGGGATGTATACAAGTCTAACATAGAGTCGCGAAATTTGAATGCAGCTGCTAGGTGATGGAATCCTAGCAAGTGTACCAAAAGTCCAGCGGTTATAGAGTAAGTAAGATATCATATCCACATGGAGCGATTTTAATTTGTAAAATAGTAGCGATTATATTTTCAATAAAAATGGTTTGGTTGTTTTCACGATAATAATAAAATAAAATAAAAGCAAACAGATAAATACGAGGAGAGTAATATTTCGGACTAGGATTTGACTTCGTTTCATCTCCCCCCTTGTGTATGTGAATCCCTTCCCTTAATTATGATCATACTCGTAATCACCTTAGCATTGTTTAATTACAATAATTATAAGGCATGCCTGGTAATTATCGTACCCGCAAATTCCCCTATAACATCATAATTAAACGCCAAAAGCTATTCTCTACAGGCATTCAAAGTGGCTTGGCGACCCCGAACATTCCCCGTATTTTGCAATCAGCGCTATCGATTTAATCATACTTTCATATAAGGCACCTATGAAGGGGTGTGTCACTCACTGAACCTTCAATCGTTAGAATACAATCCTTATACTACGATATGACTAAACCGAGTATCTTCAGCAATCCGAGATTAAGCTTCATAGACAGCTCCATGCTCACCTAACTCTGCTACTAGCTGGAGTTCCACTTTTTGTATCCAGAGCACTAGCCTACCACCCTGGCGCACACGCGAAGGTGATGCATTACAAACAGCATAAAGATACCGATACATTACAAATAGAGAATCATAATTAAAAAGAAAGAGAATTCTATATACACAAGGGTATTGAATCCATTACATCAAATCCTACTGGAGAGCTTAGCTACTCATAGTAGCCATTACAAACCACTGAGAAATCTGTCACCTTTCTCAATCCTAGAACTACTTTCTCTCCCTGTATCTGTATCGGGTCCCGAGGACCTGCCTTTTGATCTGTGCAAAGGGCTCTATTTATAGAGTGGAAAAACCCTAATTCTGCTCCAAGAAGTCAATCTGGATCTAGGTTAAGAGGCTGCAGCGCAACATGCGCTTTATGTGCGCTTAGCGCGTATGAAGCCTATTCAATTTGCTACTGCGCTCCACTTGCGCTTAGCGCAGGTGGAGCCTGATCAATATGGATCTGCGCTCTACATGCGCTTAGCGCAGGTGGAGCGTGTTATGCGTTGCGGCTTTCCTTCAGATCTTGATCTAACTTCTGGATCTCTTTCTGATCTTATCTGATTTTCCTTTATCCCTTTATCCGATTTGTTTTTGTATTTATTTGATTTGGATTTGAATTGAAGAGGTTAACCACAAGATTCTCTGATTATCTCCTCTTTATTTGAATTCTGAATCTGCAACAACCTCCTTTCTGATGTTATTTTCTCTCTCATTCCAAATCTCCTGTAAATCTGCATAAAATAACAGATTTCTATTCAAAATAGCATCATATTCAAATTTAAACCAAATAATTACAAATATTGTAAATATTAATAAAAATGGATATTTTGGGGCATAAATTACTATTTTCACCTTGATACATGTAATAAAAACTATATGAAAATAACGCTAATTTTACACTTGTCACTAGGGCATATCTGTTGCATCTTGTAGGTTGCATTATCTTTGCTGACAAGAGTGCAACAACTGTTTGAGTCACATACTTGGAGTTGTTCAGAGACTTGAGGACGGTGTGTAACATCGCTTGGGGTGCAGCTGCATTGGCATACTTGTATGAGCAGCTGAAGGATGCCAGTTGTCACAACATCCGTCAGTTAGCAGGTTACACTA
Source organism: Sesbania bispinosa (assembly GCA_026901365.1). NCBI lineage: Eukaryota > Viridiplantae > Streptophyta > Magnoliopsida > Fabales > Fabaceae > Sesbania > Sesbania bispinosa. Next base: position 1,221,526 of record QLOH01000269.1, read on the forward strand.
CACTACTACAGGTAAGTGTGATGAGGGTTATAATCTTTTGTATATATGATGAGAGTTATTGTTGTAGTTGTCATGTTAATTGAATATTGTTTCAAGCTTGGATCTTGGAGAACTTTCCACACATTATGCACATTGAGAGGAGTCCTGATTATATGGAAGGAATGCCATTGTGTAGGAGATTGAGACCGCATCATCCCGTAGGAGATGTAATGTCCATACTGCAGTATCTGGATCGTATTCGTCATGAGGACATCATTTGGACACCATATGTCTCAAACAAACCTTATCGTCCATTTCATGATATCTGCTGGTATTACGGTTACATCAGCTGTGGTAGCTCCTCGTTTCCTCATCTCCCAGATCGTGTCCTGCGACAGTATGGTCACATACAGGGCATCCCCCCGTCACCATACGATCAGTTGTCTGTGCCTCCTATGACTGATATTCATGATCACTAGCTTCATTACGAGGATCACTTGTTGGATGCGGGTAGGAGAGGGCCAGTTGTGACACATGCTGGGGAGTGCGTCCATGGATATTTAGATTGGTTTCGCACGGTTTCACATCCTTATATCATACCACATCAGGAGAGAGTCCATGACCCTTTGCCTCCCACACCTCCGGTATATAGGGAAGAAGGCACATCCACAGGGACGCAAAATTCCACTGCTCATGAGGTATAAATTTCTTGCCTTCTTAATAACTACAAATTGTAAACTTGTGTAATTCTGAAAAATATTGATGATTGTGCAGGTCCTTTTTTAGGGTATTACTCAGAGACTTCGGGCACTATTAAGGACGGATATGTGCACAGCAGGGTCGAATGGTGAGAGGCTAACCCAGGAGGCGTTGAGCATGGCGCAGGTGGGCATGCAGAACCTTTGCACAAGGATCTCACACACCTACCAGCACAAAAAGAGGGGTGGGGACGGGTCGACCTCTTAGATATTTGTTAGTGTTATGGTTATTACTTATGGTGTATGGAAGGATATTTATTAGTATTTAATTAGTTGACTTGTTCAGTCATTATATCTTTCCGGGTTTATTTAAAATGAAACAATTACGTGAAATAGTAAAAACATCAGAGTCTTCATGCCTTCTATGCCAATATACATAGTTATCTCTATCCATTAACTTCATCAGGTTTTGCAACTCTGTCCGAGGACCCCTTAATGCTGATCGAAAGGCCCGTCGAGCATTATAAATTTGCTTGATGGTTGTCACATTATCCTTATTGTGATCTTCAATGTCAGTAAGATATTCCTTGGCTTTACCATGTTCTTGGTCATGTAATTAAGTAAGGACAACTCATCAACAGTCAAACGACCAGCATAGGCATGTCCCTCCAAATTTTCTGCCACATCATGGTTGTGATAACCACAAACTACATTAAGCCTCCAACCATCACCTGTATGTACTGGTCTCCCTTGTAACATCCCAAATTTTATTAAATAAAATAAAATTAATAAAATAAGAGAAATAAATAAATAAATAATAATATTAGTAAGATTAGTAAATTTTATGAATAAGGTTATGTAATAAATAGAATAAGTGGGTTGAGAGTGGGCCTAGCCCAATTAAGTATTTATTTAAGGAGGGGTTCTCAGTTCACCCTAATTCTTATTTTTTCAAATCGTCAGAGAGCGAAGCGATAAGGAGGGGAGAAACAACTACTCAAGAGGAGGTTGTTGTAGAATAATCATCAAGAATCAAGAATTGTTGTTGTTCGATCTTCACTCCAAGGTACGGTGGAGGAGAGGGTGTTGCTTGTATGTGCATGTAGGGGTGCTTGGGTAGTAACTTAAGACTTTAAATTCGTATTAATATATGTTATAATGAGAATGTATAATGAAAATTATTGATTTGATGATTGAATTGATGAATCTTGAATGGATTGAATGAGAATAGTGAAAAAGGGTTAATGAGGGTTTGATGATTTGGGGTTTTGATGGGAAAACTGTGTAAAATTGTTAAAGATTGATGATTTGATGAGTTTGATGAATATAAACGAGTATGATTGATGTTTTAACAAAGAGGAATGATTAGAGGATGAATAAAAGGGTTTAAAACGGGTAAAAATCGCAAGAACAACGTTCTCGAGTCGCCGATAATCGATTACAGCAGTTCGTAATTGATTATAGGGTTTTTTGGGCAGCGTTTGGTGAGTTTGGGTTGCTGGTAATCGGTTACAAGGGGTCTGTAATCGATTACAAGAGAGTTGAGTTGCTGGTAATCGATTACGGATGTTTGGTAATCGATTACCAGGTTTGACAGCTTTCTCGCCTGGAAAAGAATGTGTCTGATAAGGGTGCAAATGAACTCGGAACCCTATCATATAATATATCAAACTGAAGCCCGGATCTTAACTTTCTAATAGAAATGGAATTATCTTAATTGGACACCTAGAACTCTAGATATTTCCATATTAGTGCACCAAGGTCATTAAGCTTAAAACTTGAAGACTCCAAAATTGAGGAATCGCCTCTGGTAATCGATTACAGTTGTTGGGTAATCGATTACCAGGTCAAATTGTGTATGAGAGTGTTGTTTATGTGATGATTGTGGTGTGACTATGAAGATATGATGATGTCCTTGATGATAGATGTTTATACTACTGTGATGTATGATGATAATGATGAGGTATTGATGTATTGAGTGTATGATGATGCTTTATAATGATTAGGATGATGATGATTGATGATGTTTGATGATGCCTTATAATGATTGTGATGATGATGATTGATGATGCTTTGTGATGCTTTGTAATGATTATGATGATGACGATTGATGATATTTGAGGATGCTTTATAAGGATTATTTATGATGATGATTAAAGATGTTTATGACGAATTACGATGAGGATGTTATGATGATGTTATGATAATAATGATGATGATGATGATATAATTAATTTTATGATGATGGTGATGTTTGAACATATATGATGTTGTACTTGGGGTACACGAGCCTAGTGAGAGGCACGTGTAACCCAGGGAGGTGATTGTACTCAAGGTGCACAAATGCCCAGTGAGGGGTAGCGTGTAATTTGGGGAGGTGATTGTACTCAAGGTGCACAATGCCCAGTGAGGGGTAGCGTGTAACTTGGGGAGGTGATTGTACTCGAGATGCATAAGCCTAGTGAGAGACGAGTGTACTCAGGGAGGTGATTGTACCGAGGAGCATAAGCCTAGAGAAAGGCGAGTGCAACTTGGGAGAGTTTGTACTGAGGAGCATAAGCCTAGAGAGGGGCGAGCGCGACTTGGGAGAGTTTGTACCGAGGAGCATAAGCCTAGAGAGGGGCGGGTGCGACTTGGGAGAGTTTGTACCGAGGAGTATAAGCCTAGAGAAAGGCGAGTGCGACTTGGGAGAGTTTGTACCGAGGAGCATAAGCCTAGAGAGGGGCGAGTGCAACTTGGGAGAGTTTGTACCGAGGAGCACAAGCCTAGAGAGGGGCGAGTGCGACTTGGGAGAGTTTGTACCGAGGAGCACAAGCCTAGAGTGGGGCGAAGTGCAACTCGGGAGAGTATTGATGAGGATGATGAGATTGACGATGTTGATGAGTTTTGGTGTATATGATGATGGATAAATATGTGTTATAAATGATGATGAAATGAGATATATGATGATGGATGAATTTGTGTTATATATGAGGATGTAATTGAGTTTATGATGTTTCTATGAGTATAATGATGAAATGAGTATATTGTGTTGAGAATAGAGTATGTGCTTCCTTTGGTGAATGATGTTGTGAGATTTATATGATGATATCAATGAGTTGTTAAGTGAGTTTATAGATGATTGTTATTTGATGAATTACTTGTTGTTTGGGGTATGTGGTGTGGTTAATGATGATATTGATTATATGTGGGTGAGGATAGGGTAGCCTCCTATGTGTATGTATGAGTAGTATTCTTTTCCTCACCGTTACACTGTGGTTAATTTTACAGGTGATGATGATGACACGACTGGTGTCGAGTTTTGATTAAAGGGAGTGTTGCTCTGGTACATGTGACATCAGGGCATATTATTGGGGGTTATTTTCTTTATGTTTCTAGTTAGGAAGGATTTTGTAAACGTTTTTAAATGGCTTACACGGCAAGCAGGATGTTTTGTTATTTCTATTCTAGAGATTCCGCTGCTTGAGTATTTTGAATACATTTGAGTTCTATTTTTATTTTAATTGAGTTGTTTTTTAAACAATGAGGTTTTTAATGAAGAGTTATGTGAACTTTTTTACCCGTTGTGGGACATTACCTTTTCTATATGTCGATTTATTAAATGTATAAGAGTTTGGGGTAGAAGGGTGTCACATCCCTCTCAGCCTGAAAGGACATCCACATTTTTTTGTACCTGTAACAATGCAGGTCAACTCTTTCTTGTATGGTTTATACTTTCCACTCCTTTCATATCCCAATACTAGAGTTGTTTTCCGACCATTCCCTCCCGCGTCTGACCTCAAAATAACCACAACAAAACCATGTGTCCTTCCTGTTTCACGAACCCATTTCAACAATTCATCTCGAATATTGCCAAATATCTAGTCAAACAAAGGTCAATATTAGCAGCACACAAATCATCGAAACGTATGTTTCAAGGACTTATAAATTAACTTACCTCATTCATCGTAAAAGTGTTAGAGTAATCAGTCCTCCCCTCCATAGGGTTGTCCGTCACATCAAACATCTAGGTTAAAGTCACATTTAGATTATAATTTACTCCCAAATATATATAATTATATATATATTAATTACCTCTACATCATTTTCAAAGTCAGTTTTCGTATTGAATTCTTCATAATTGTTGTTCCAACAGTTTTCTTCCATTTCTACATACTTTCATAGGTTAAAAACAAAAAAAAAGATAAAAAAATCAAATACGGATAAGAGGATCCGTAAATAGTTACGGACGATGCTGTCCGTAACTCATCCGGACTCTGTTGTCCATAAAATCCCGGACAATGAGGTCTGTGAACGTTTCCGGACAATGTGGTACGTAAACCACGTTTTTTGCATTCCGGACATCCTTGTCCGTATGATTTCAGGGAAATAAATTTGTTTTTTTACGGACATGTTAGTCCGTAATGGTTTTATGGACAAAGTTGTCTGTAAGTTTGCAGAAATGACTTACGGACAGCTGTGTACGTAAAATCCTTACAGATAAGCACATCCATAAACCAAAAAAATTTATGTTCCTTGCACAACGACGACGGAATTCATCTAAGTGGGTAAAAAAACACTACCAAAATGAAATCACTTACTTTAAATGTTGCTCAAAATGAAACAAATATTTGTTTTTGTGGTATATTATTCACCAATATATATGTTGTTCCCACTTGAAGCAAATCTTGTTGGTAGAAAGGAGACAAAGTTTGTCCGGTTCCATCATATCCGACACTGATATTTTGTTTCATATGAGAGAAACAGTGGTGTTTCTAAACATATATATTATACACGGGTGAAACTAATAGGGGTAGTAATGGAATTTTAAAATTTTCAAAAACTATGGGGGTGGGAATAGCAAAAAACCGGTGCCAAAAGTAAAAGCCTTCTGATCGTGATATATAAGGAGAAGTAACCATCCCTTGCATTTAGGAGCCTTTTGAAATAAACATCAAAGTCCAACTAGAAATGAAGAAAACGTTGCCCCATGTGATGTAATTATATTATACAAGTGATAATATATACGTTATGTTAAATATTGGTTGCAATGCGATTTTTCCCTTTTTCAACAACTATATAAGACTAAAATGAATGAATTTTATGTAGACAAAATGGCATAGAACTCTTAACGCACATTGTGTTTAAAATCAAGTTCAATCATGCTACTTTTGGCTAGTATTCAATGAATCAATTTTTAGAATCGTGTTATTTAGTACAAAAACATAAATATGTAAAAAGAAAGGAAAAACAAGTTTTTTTAACTAAACATTCTTGAAAAGGCTAACATCATCCATCCATTATTCATAGTGACGAATAAATAGGCACACCCGGTAAGGAGGTACCAGAGTCCATAATAAAAATATTACCAGATACATATTCAGAAGAATCATGAATTAAGTAACGAACAACTGATGTCAATGCTGGATCTGAAGTGCCAAAACTTCTCAAGGGAACTATTTTGAAGGCCACATTATACAACCAATCTTGCTCCATTAAATTTCCAGTGATTTCAGATTTGAAAAGTCCAGGTGATATGGAATTCACTCTGATTTTGTGTCTCCCCAATTCCAATGCCATGACCTGTGCCAAATATAATTACACCAAAACTAAATGATATCGACATGCTTTTTTTAGTCATTGTAAATAAAACTAATAAAAAACCATTTTAATTTATTTTTTGAATATGAAAAGATACTATAAATTAAATTAGAGAACAAATCTAAAAGTGAAAGAAAGCAACTCAGTAGAAGAAAAGCAAATATAAGGTCCCACATCGTTCACATAGCTAACAGTCCACTCTAACAGAATTCCCTTATTTTTTCTTCTTTCAAGTTTTCTATTTTTCTATTATTGTAGCTTCCCGCATTTATTCTCTCTTGCATTCATTCTTCTATCCTCTCTATAAATAGAGACTTTTGTAACTCAGAATTCATCAAGTGAATAAAGATGAATCACTTAGTTCTTCAAATGTCTTCTGTCAGAATTCTTTCATGGTATCAAGAGCCTTGAATCTTCAAGAGCTCTTTAAAACTTTCCTTCCATGGCTAGAGGTAGTTTCAGCGAGGTCACTCCCACACTCCTCCACAAGATCCAGCACTGAATCCGCTTAGCGTATATTACATTCATCCAAGAGAAAGCACTTCTCAATCTCTAGTTTCTCCACTTTTCACAATCAAGAACTATCATAGTTGGGCTCGATCTATGAAGCGATCTTTGATATCTAAGAACAAGTTCAAGTTTGTGAATGGATCTCTTCCAATGTCAGATCCATTTCACCCTAGTTTTGATGCTTGGAGCGATGTAACAATATGGTTTTAGCTTGGATCTTTAACTCAGTAGAACCAACTATTGCACAAAGCATTGTTTACCTTGAGGTTGCAGCCAAGGTAGTTAAAATCGTGATTTTACTCGTAAAATCGTCGATTTTACGATTTTTTGGGCGTGGAGCGATCTCGTGCACTTTAAAGATCGGAGACTCTGCAAAATCGTGAAATCGCCGTGCTGGATCGTAGAATCGGTAGCTTACCTGATATTTTTAAATGACCCGCTTTCTCTGACCCGGTTCTCCACCATTTTGAGCTGCGATTTGAACCCTAATCCAGCCCTTCTTCATCTGCGAACTGTGATTATTCATTCGCGATTCTTCCTCTCATCCTATGCGTTCCTGCAAGTTGCGTTTCTTCCTCTATGTCTCTGTGACAAACGGTGCGCGACGGGGTGACCCTCTCTCTTTCTCTCTTGCTTCCTCTGCTGGGTGCGAAACTGTCTCCGCTGGAGCTTGTTATTCTGCTTCATATTCTGCTGGTGCTAGGTAGGTGCGACTGCAACTGTGAAACTGTTCCTCTGCTGCGTTTTTTGTTCTGCTAGACTACTGCTCTATGTTTTCTGCGTTTTCTGTTCTGTAAAATGGCCTATACTTCTGGTTCTGCTTGTGGTGCTGCAAGAACAAGAAGAGCTTTTGGTTCTGTTCCTCCTGCTAGGGACAACTTTAGTGCTGCAATTGGATTGTCATCTACACCAACTGTTCGAAGGAATGCAACTGCTAGTAGAAGTGATGTGGCCTGGAAATATGGTGTTTCTGTTGATGGAGGTGCAAGAAAAATAAAGTGCAAATTTTGTGAGAGGACAATTACAGGAGGTGTGTATAGGTTGAAGCATCATTTGGCTGACACTAGTAAGGATGTTATAAAGTGCATTGTGGTACCTGATGATGTGAAGAAACAAATGTTTGATATTGTTCGTACATTGCAACAAAATTTGATAAAGAAATCAGAAGGCATAACAATTGAGGAGTGTGAAGAAGTTGGAGAAAAAAAGCAAAAGCAAAGAAGTTCAGAGCTCACAAAATATTTTCAAAAAGAGGGGAGTTAGCTCTCAAGCCACAATCAATACTATGTTTAAAAAGAACTTGAGAGAGGATGCATGTCGTACAATTGCAAGATTTTTCTACAACAATGGTGTGCCATTTAATGTAGCAAGGAGTGAAGAATTTGTTGAGATGTGTGAGGCAATTGCAAGACATGGACAAGGATTTAAACCCCCATCATACCATGAAATTAGAGTCAAATACTTGAAGGAGGAGGTTAATGCAATAAAGCAAATGTTGGAAGAACATAAGGCGGAATGGAAGAAATCGGGATGCACTATAATGACCGATGGGTGGACAAATAGGAGGAGGAGAACATTAATAAACTTTTTGGTGCATAGTCCTAAGGGAACAATCTTTTTGAAGTTTATTGATGCTTCACAAATATCCAAGACGACTGACAAAGTCTTTAAGATGATGGATGACATAGTTGGAGAGGTTGTGAAGAAAATGTGGTCCAAATTGTGATAGACAATGTAGCAAATTACAAAGCTGTCGGTGAGTTGTTGATGGAGAAAAGAAAAGGTATGAATTGGACTCCTTGTGCGACACATTGCATTGACTTGATGTTGGAGGACTTTGAAAAGATATTACTTGTGCATCAAGAGACAATTCCAAAAGGTAGAAAAATTACAACCTACATTTATTCAAGAACTTCTCTTATTATTCTATTGCAACATTATACAAAGGGGAGAGATTTGGTGAGGCCGGGCATCACTCGCTTTGCCACATCATACTTAACTTTGGGGAGTCTTAATGACTACAAAGGGGCTTTTATAAGAAAGTTCACATGTGATGAATGGAAGAACAGTCGGTTTGCCCAGACAAGGGATGGAAGAATTATTGAGGATATAATATTAGACAAGGTGTTTTGGAAAGATGTTATAACTTGCTTGAATGGTGCAATTCCACTTATGAAGGTGCTTCGGATGGTTGATTCGGATGAGAAGCCGGCCATGGGATATATTTATGAGGCAATGGATCAAGCTAAATAGAAAATTCAAAGTTCTTTCAATGGTGTGCAAACAAGGTAACTACTACTAAGTATTAAGAACTATCAATTTAATTTTAGTTTAAATTGAATGCTTTGTTTGAAAACTAACTCAATTCATTCCATTATTTAGTTATATGCCTCTATGGGATATCATTAATCAAAGATGGGATCAACAACTCCGTAGGCCTTTGCATGCTGCAGGCTACTTTCTTAACCCCCAATTACACTATGGTCCTGGATTCAAAGTTGATGGAGAAGTTAAAAGAGGACTATATGAGTGTATGACAAGGATGGTGCCTGATCCTAATGAGCAAGCTAAGATTGATGTTCAACTTGATGATTTCAAGAGAAAATTAGGGATGTTTGGTAGCAGCTTAGCTAGGTTGACACTTGATAAGAAGACTCCAACACTATGGTGGGAGTCTTATGGAGATGAACATCCGGAGCTTCAAAAATTTGCCATTCGAATATTAAGCTTGACATGTAGCTCCTTCGGGTGTGAGCGTAATTAGAGTGCATTTGAGATGCTAAGATTTCTCTTAATGCATCCTCTTTTAATTTTATAATTTTATAATTGTATTTGTTTGGGTCCATACAAAAAGAAAAAATTGTCTTAAGCAACAAACAATGAATGATGTTGTTTTTGTGATGGCTAATTCAAGATTGGCTAAAAACAAGCAAGTTAGGAATAAAAAATCACTTGAGATCAATTTTGAAGACATCCCATCTGATGAGGAGTGGATTATGGAAAAAGAAGATGAAAACATTGAAGGTGTAGGAGTAGAGGATGAGGACTTGGTTCAAGACCAAGATGGAGAGGATGAAGAAGAGGTTCATATCCCTATAGATGAAGATGATTTGGTGGAGATTGCTAACTTACCTCCTGCTGAACCCGATATTGCAGATGAAGTTAGAGATGAAGAAATGTTGGAAGATTATGATAATTTTAACTTTCAAGACTTGTTTGATAAGTAGATTAGATATTTAGAAGTAGATTACTTATTGTTGTTTAAGTTTTATGTACTTGGCACTTTGTTTATGGCTTGTGTTTTCGTATTTTCCTATGTTATATTTGATGATGCATTTTGAATTTAAGCCTTGAAGGATTTATTTTCCCATTTACAGGTATTTTGTATGCATATATATGAATTTATATGCATACAACATATATATAAATATGAATTAAGTATTTTTGTAGGATCTTACGATCCATGTTACGATCCCACGATCTACGATCTTGAGTAAGATCTCGATCTTACCTACCCGGTTGCAGTAGTTTCATGGAACCTACTGAAGAATAGGTTTGCTCAAGGAGATAGGGTAAGAATCTTTGAATTACAAGAGGAAATTGTAGCACTAAAATAAGGTACAAGTTCTGTAACTCAATTCTTTACAGAGATTACAACACTATGACAAGAATTAGAGAATTTTAGGCCTTTCATTGGATGTACTTGTTCTGTGAAGTGTTTGTGTGTGGCTAATCAGCAAGGGCCAAATTATAGATATGAGGTTGCATTATGAAATTTTTAAGTGGCTTGACTGATGATTTTGAGGTTGTGAAAACTTAGATTCTTATGATGGAACCATTCCCTGACATTGATAAACTCAAATTCTTAGTTCTCACATCGTTCAACCAATATTTGTGAATGCAACGGATAGTAAGAGACAATTTGGAAGAGGAAGAGGTAATTCTTTTGGTAGAGGAAATTTTAAGGTATGTAGTTATTATGGGAAAAACGGCCATACAGTTGAATTATGTTACAGAAAAAATGGCTACCCTGCTGGATTTCGTGGAAAGAATCCTGTATCAACAAATAATATGATTGGAGAGGTTCTTGATAGTGATATGGTTGCAAGTCATACAGTTGGAATTGATACTGACTCAAGCCACAATGTGTCATTGACTTCAGAGCAGTATAAAGCATTTGTGAATCTTCTCCAACCTTCAAACTTGGCTAACTCTTCTTCATCAAGTCAAGTGGTTGTTGTCACAAGTTTCTTAAATAAAATAGTTACTTAGGCCATCTCCATCCTAGCACCACTCAAAAGTTTCTTAAATCAATATTTTATAATTCCTGACATTTTCCCATACTATTATATTATTTTTATTATTTTAATTAACTGAATCACTTTTTATCTCTAACCCAATAACTCTAATTTTTTTTAAAATAGTTCTCACAATCACTTTTTATCTCTAATCTCTACCACTATTAGAAAAAACCTGTTTGGGTTTCTACAGGTAGCATCCCGTGAGGATTTTTATAGAACCCTAGGTGCTCTCTAACAGGGAAAGAGAAAACATCATCAATGCTCAAAGTTGAAGCACCCCAATTTTTTTTGTTACAAAAATTTAAGGTGAGGGGATGGTACCCCAATCCAAGGCAGGAAAGGCCTTCGGGCTAGGGATGTCAAAAAATCCCGCACCAGCGGATACCCGTGGATATACCCGTAATGGGTACCCGCATATTTATTAAATGGGTGGGGACGAATATTATACTACCCGCCCCGCGGGTATCCGCATACTCATTAAAACATATTTTTCTATTAAATATTTTTTATTATTAAGATTTTTTATTATTTTATGATGAGATATAATTTATTTTATATTAATTTTTGATGATTTTTTTAATATATTAACATGTAATGGTATTATATAATGATTGTTTATATGTATAATATGATATTATAATTTATTATATAACATCTCCTCTCTTTTTTTTTAATAAAATTTAAATTTTTAAACATTAATGGATACCCGTGAATACCCACAGATACCCATTACCCGCATGGGTACCCGTTAATTTTAGCGGGTACCTATACGGGTAGGCACTACCCGCACCCGCCCCGCCCCGTTGACATCCCTACTTCGGGCTCAAAGACCACTTACAGAGGTACTTACATTTACCTCACCCCAAGGAGACGAGGGGGGATCAAACCTGTGACCTGTCAGATATGACTTACTCCACTCGACCAACCCTTTGGGGTTAAGCACCCCAATTTAATAACCGATAGAAATGCTCTCATAGATTAATATAGGAGCACTTTAAAATTAACGAATAGTCATGTTTAATGCATGATAACACACACACACACACACACAGAGGGAGTCAGGATCCGTTGACACCAAGTGTCAAACTTTAAGAGTTACACTTCTTAATAACTCGATTTGAAATGAGAATTTAATCAATCCAATCGTTAAATTGAAATTTCTTATAAAGTATATCAAGCTTATAAATTTTCAGAAAAATCAAATGTCAGATGTGTCTTACTCCATTCGACCAACCCCTTGGGGTTAAGCACCCCAATTTAATAACCGATAGAAATTCTTCCATAGATTGATATGGGAGTACTTTAAAATTAACGAATAGTCATGTTTAATGCATGATAACACACACACACAAACATAGATATATATAGAGAGAGAGTTAAGATTCGTTAACACCATGTGTCAAACTTTAAGAGTTACACCTCTTAATAACTTTTTGTAAAATGAGAATTTGATCAATCCAATCGTTGAATTGAAAGTTCTTATAAAGTAGATCAAGCTTATAAAATTCTATAAAAATCGAAAACTAATTGATTTTTCATTAAACAAATTTATTTTAACGTATAATGTGTTTTTAAAATATAAGTAAAAGTCTATTATTAGATAACATACCCACGAATGTCCAAATTATCTGAAATTTGATATACATGATGATGAAGGTAATATAATGTGATTCGATGAATAGATTGGTCAAATTCTCATTTTACAAAAAATTATTAAGTGTTGTAACTCTTAAAGTTTGACACTTGGTGTCAACGAATCCTGACTCATATATATATAGGGGATGTATCAGATGAGAAAGATATTTTTAGGTGAGAGTGAGAGGGATCAATATCAACCATTAGATAAAAATAAACGGTTAAGATTAAATCATTTTCATAAGTGTGTCACGTTACTCTTTTTTGTTGTTTCGTACTTTCTCTTCCAAATTGTTACACCCCTGATCCGTCTGGTGTTGCTATCATCGATCCTGTCTTCAACATTCGTCTGCTTCCCCTATGTGTCACCCCTCTTTTTTCCCCCTTTTCAAGTGTTTCTTCATTTCTTTCTATTTTATGATTTGGGGCATTTTCTACAATTTTTTCTGCAATTGTCAAGTGTGTTCTTAGTTCAAGTTTTTTTTTTCTGGCATAGATCTCTAAAAATTTGAGTTGTCCTTCATGGTGATAACATCCTTTTGTTGAATTTTGTTGTAAAAGGGTGTCGAGGGCTTTTATATTGTAAGAATTTCAATTGTTGAAGTGAGTGAATTTGTGGAATAAATTATACTTTTTAATTTTTCGAATGGAATAGAATATAAGTTGGACAAAAAACGGTTAGATATTGATATATAAATTTCAATTGTTACAGTGAGTGGATTTTAAACATAAATATATATTGCTGTAAATGTGATTTTCATATATTCTCAAAATAGAATAGACAAAGGAAACAAGAAAGAGGAAACACACATGACACACTTATGAGAGTGTTTTAATCTTAACCATTGTTTTAATTTAGTGGTTGATATTGATTCCTCTCATTCTCACCTAAAAATATCATTCTCACATGATACATCTCATATGTGTGTGTGTGCACGCGCATTATTAATTTGATATAATACTTCCTTTACAATTTATTGCTACCAATTACTTACTAAATGTAAGTCAAATGATTAAAGAAAAACTTAGTGAGAGAATGAGATACAAACACAATTCAAAACTGATTGTGTAAATGTTTTAAAAATTAGACCGGTAATTGAATCAGTGAAGGTACTGGTTCACGGTTCAATGGTTCAACCATGGTCAAACCGTGGTCGAACCGATTATAATTAAATATATTTTTTAATATTATATAATATTTTAATTAATAAAATAACACAAAATTATAAGAAATTGAGATACATAAAGCTATAAATCAGTATAAATAACCTTATCATAAGGTTTATAAAACAAAAAAAATTAATAATAATTAGTAAAATCATATATATTTATGTGTAATTCTTAAATATATGTCTTTATTTATTGTAAAAATATTTTAGATTAAATAAAAAATAAAAAAAATTGATTTTTTTTAAAAGAACCGGTTTAACAAGTTTTCTGACACCGGTTTTATACTGGTTTTCACCGGTTTTTGCCTGGTTCAACCGGTTCTTACCGGTTCTGAGATCATCCGATTTTTTGTGTTAAACAGACTGATCACCGGACCGGTTCCTGATCAGACCGGTCGGTACGGTCCAGTTTTCATATAATTGGATTGTGTGGATCTTAAAGATGCATTAAATTGATTTAATATGAAATAATAATTACCTTTGTTAGCATATCGACGCTTGCCTTTGACGATGCATAGGCAACACTTCCATTTAAACCAATAATTGAAGAGATACTGATAATTGATCCTTTCCGCTGCGCATCACCTATGCGTTTGCATACATACTTTGACACCAACCACGTACCACTTAAGTTCGTTCTCAACACTTTATTCCATTCTTCCTCAGATAATTCCAACGATGATTTGGTACCTCCTTCAAAGTACAAGAATCAGTAAACACGAGAATGTATCAATTTGAGTTCAAAACCAAGATAAGGATATCTAGAGTGTGGTGAATTTTCAGTTTTTAATTTTTTAAAATTTTTAATAAATTTTTACAACTCAATCAAAAAATAATTTTTTTATAATTTTTAAAATGTCTATTTTAAAAAAAAAAATTCAATTTAAGATTTTGAGTAATAAAAATTTAATAAAAAATTTTTAAAAAATTGAAAACTTATATCTATCCGAAATAGGACTTAAAAAATGAACTACATCTACAATGGAGCAATTCATTTTGGGTGCTTTCAATGGGACCCACATGTACATATCATTCATTTTTACTCTTCTCAATACAAGTACCTCTAAATACTTTATTTCTACAAGGGAGAAACTCTCTTTAATTGCTTCAAGTATATCCCAACCTATCATCCTATCATTTTTTATTATTATTTTTAACATAATTGATTGTTGTTTCCTAAAGTAACTATAACCGGGGAAGCAATTTTCTTGAGTTGCTTGCAATGCTTGGATCCTATTAAGCACTGTTACTTCAGTGACAGTGACTCAGTTGCTTCCTCAGCTCCCATTGTGGATGCTGAACAACCCACATAGAGCTAATAAATGGACTCTTGTTGCATGTTACTTGACTTGACTTGCTTCTATGACTGATATTTCTAGTATAGGACATTATATTACCGGGGATCCAAAACAATTGTTACTTAATTCCTAAAATAGAAAAAAGTATTTTTTTTTTATAAAAAGAAAAGTGTAAAAAAACAATTGTTACTTAATTCCTAAAATAGGAAAAAAAGATTTTTTTTTTGTCAAAAAAAAAGAGTATAAAGTTACATAGACACCATGAAGGCTCTTCATTCTCAAAAAGGATAATATAAGACCAAGAAGCTTGAGCCCATACCACTCCAAACAACATGTGTTGGTTGGGAGAAATTATATTTTTACACAGGGAAGGATCGATAAATAGATGGGAACGGGGTCAAAATTATTTATTTAATCAAGTCAAACAAAAAAATGTTAATTTATATAAATAGGAAATTACACCAATAAAAAAACACAATTTCAATATAAAAGATATATAAAAAATATGTAATATATATATATATATATATATTATAAAATACATTATGTGTATAGCTATTAATTGTAGAGGGAAGGAGTCAAAACACTCACTTACAAGAGTGTGTTTGGTAAGTCATGCTGAAATTAATAAATGAAACCATTTCAGTTGTGTTTGATAAATAACTTTTTTGGTTAATTACTAGCTTTTGTTGAAAAACTACTTGATGTAACTTTTTTTAAAAAACCTCACATTTTCACCTACTAGCTGAAATTTATTACAAGTTTATCCATTAATCATCTTCATTCATCATTATTTAATAACATGTGCTTATATGTTATTTTACAATTTTACAAAACACCTTAATCTAGTTTTACCAAACACTTTCAATCAAATTAGCTAGTTTTTGGCGTTCAGCTAATTTTTTCAGGTTTTGAGTGTAGTGTTTGGCTTGCCATTTCAGCTAGCTGAAAGTTGAAAATAGTAGCTGAAACCATTTTAGCAGTGTTTGGGAAGGTAGCTTTTTTGGTAGCTACAAACTTTTCTTAAAAAGCTACTTGGGGTAGCTTTTTTAAAAAAGCTCCAATTTTCAGCTACTAGCCGAAAATTAATTACAAGTTTAACCCTCAATCACCCCCACTTAGCATTATTTAATACTCCCTCTGGTCCTAAATATAAGAACCTTTTAACTACTTTACACGAATTAAGAAAGTTAGTTAATTTAGTTTATTGTAATAAATTTGTCATGAATGTGTATCATAATTCCTAAAGTACCCATGAATTTATTGAGACCTAATATTTTTCTATTTCTATTTAACTACTCAATTGTATCATACTCTCTCTACTAATTAATTACTTTCAGCTAACTTTTCAGCTAGTTTTACCAAGGGTCAACTTATGGTACACAAACACGCTCCTTGTGCACCAATACATAAGTAATGTTACCGACTAGTGACGGTAAACTTTTCATTTTTTATTTATTTTTTGAAACTTAAAAAAATATCAAAGAAGTCCCTCATCCATTCTTGTAGGTTTTCGTTAATCTAAATGCTCCATGTTCCAAACTTTTCCGCTGCTGCTATTAGTCATTGAAACGAAGGTAACCTTTGAGGCACAACCAACATTGATACACTTGTGGTCGTAATAGGCGCAGGGACATTTGATTTTGCTGCAAGCATTGTTTACGCGTACTTTGCCCCGTTCATGTAGTCTGTGACGGAGCTGCATTTAGGGGGATCCCATTGCGATCATTGCTTGGAAGCAAAGTGCAGAGGAGGTTGGTTTTTCTTAGTTGCTTTGTTTATTGCATGTTCAGAAATTGCTTGTTTGAACTATGTTCAAGTAGGATTGTTCAGATCTGTTTTTTCCCCTCTTTCTGCTGCTATTCCGAAAGGAAAATCAAATTGTACATGTTATATTTTTCATACCACAACGCGGATGACTAGGTCAAAAAGACCACCAGAGGACTATACAGCATCTATGCAATTTCATGAAACATATGTAGCTTCCAGTAAATACAAAGAAATTCCATGCCAGGACCCAAAAACAAAAAACGTTAAGTTGTATGCAACCTAGAAACCGGTTAATAGGAGTTAGATCTGAACCGTCTAATAAAAGTAGCCATATATCAACGGATGAAAATTCCTTGTACCGATACAAAAGTTTTAGATTTGTGTACCATAAAATTTTCCGTTTTACCAAACACACTTATCTAACTTTTCAACCAGTTTTATAAAAAAACCATAATTTTTTAGATTATTCAAAATAAAGAAAAATAAAAGGAGCAGTAAAACAGAAAAAATTAAAAGAAAAAAGATAAATGTATTGCATTTAGTGAAACTTTCCTATTCTCAAATTTCAAAGAAGCTTAAAAAGTTAGTCCCAAGATTGAGTGAAACCTCAAATTGGTCCCTGAAAGATATGGGGTCGGTTAGAGTGGTCCCTGAAAGAAAGAAAAAAAATTGCAAAAAGGTCCCTCACAGATTGTAACGTCAATCAAAATGGTCCTTCTGTTAGTCAAAGTCTGTTAAAGTTGACAGACTTGCGATGTGGCATAAAAGACTGAAAGTCTTCATTTTGGGTCCCCTGCCCAGTCAGCCAAAAGATTGAAAAACTCAATCAAATTGGTGTCCATGCCCAATCAGCCAAAGATTGGAAACCCTCAAATTGGTCCTCCTACCCTCTCTCTCTCCTCCT